>JAEIHA010000140.1:5167500-5767500 GCA_018904595.1 Zaprionus indianus
CAGAAGGCAAAAAAGGGTCTTTCATTTTTTTTGTGCGTGATTGTTGTTGCACGCCTCTCGTTAGTGTTGTTCTGCGTGGCTGTACCCTTGACAGTCCTGGCTTACTTTTTTGGTTTTGTTGTTGTTGCTGGTGTTCCTTATCTGGCACGCTGCATTTTTGAACTATTTGTAGAGATAACAAGGCAACAAACTGGACGGGGCTATTTATGGTGTCATTCGTCGGTTTGTGTTAAGATCTCCCGTGATAAGATATTCGAAACATGCCACACAAATAAATCAAAGGTGTCCAGTTCCCCCTTCTTCGCCTCCTTCGCCTTCTCCTCCCTCGTTTCGTCAAGTCATTGACTTAGCCCTGAAGGCGCTTTGGCTAGAAATGTAAATTAACATTTCCAATTGACACCTTGACTTCCTCTCTTTCCTCCGCTCTCTCTTTCTCTCTCCCAGTCTCATAAAGTTCACTTTGCTGCGGCTTTTTTCTTTTTCTTTGTGTTTGCTTTGTGCTTAATTTACCAATAGAAAGGGCAATTATTTGCTCTTGATTGAGCGAAAAGATGAAAAGATAGAGAACTTTAATGGGTGCGACACGAGCGAACATATTTGCATACGGAATGTAAATAAAGTGCAGAGTAGGAGACTTAACAGAACTCTGTTAGACACGTGCCTGTTGGACACACACACGCGGAAATGTGACATTTAACTGTGCCGTGTGTGTGTGTGTGTGTCTGTGTTGGAGTGGAATGCTAGGAATCGTTGACTAGTTGCACGTTTCCTGGTTTAATTGGCGGCCAATGGCCGCTGCAACTGCTTATCGTCATACATGTTGCATGGTGCACAGTGGCTCTGTTGCTGCCCCAGTAGTGGCAGCTGCAATTTTCCACGCACCCTTTCCTTTCCACCATGATAAGCGTGCATTGACACACACACACACACACTTACGCACAATCGGTTGCACTCGGGCCTTATGTAAGCTGCCCCATCTTCTGTCTCGCTCTCACCTACACACTCTGTTCAGTGCATTTTAAAAGCTTCGTCAAGAGATCTTTGTTTTTCGCTGTAATGTTAATGTAATGCAAAATTCACCTTCGTCAAGTTGTCAGTGGCCGAAAAAAAGAGAGCAAAGATGTCGTTGAACTTTTTCAAGCACAACAACAACACTAACAACAACTTTAACCATAACAAAGTGCGAGTATAGTGGAAATAATAACGAGGTGCAAAACAAACCCGACAAGAAGTAGAAGAAGGCAAAGAAGAAGAAGCAGCAGCAATGGGTACAAAACATAAACCACACAAATCGTTAACCGTTGTCTCTTCTCACACACACACACACAATCACACAGGCGCGCACACATTAAAACTTCAAGCTGACCGCACTCTCTGCGCATTAAGCTCAACTTCTTTGTTGTTGTTATTGCAAAAGTTCCGCTTCTTTGAGTTTCGCTTTGGGTTCTTTTTCTGTTTCTGTTTCTCTATGTCTGTTTCTGTTTCTCTTGTTGTTTTGGTTTTTCGAACAGTAATTTCGTTTTCGTTTCGATTCGGCTTGAAGCTTTGCTTAATGATTTGTTATTGTTGTTGTTTCTTTCTGAGGAATTTGCCACTTCTGTATGCACAGATCTTTTCTTTGTTTTGTTTTTTTGTTTTTTATTTTGTTTGCACTACAATTCTCAGGTACACGAGTGTATGTTGTTTATTATTATTCATAATACGACTACCCAGAGCTTCACTGCATGATCACTGATATACTCGTATGTGTATGTGTGTATAGTGTGACATAAGAGACTCGTCAATGCTTATAGAGCGCTTATAGAGGAGCTTGCAAAACGTTTGGACAATATAATATGTTAAATATGCGAAGCAGGAAAATTTCGCAGTAGTCTCTCTAAAAGAGAAGCGAACCAGTTTGGAATTTCAACTAATCATTTCCGACAAACTTTGGATTGTTTGTAACCTGTCTCAGTCTCTGCCTCAGTCTCAGTCTCAATTTCAGTCTCCGGTTTTCTGTGTTGGGATTGCTGAAGTCGGGTTTGTTCATTGGCGAATGGAGAAGCAAAACGAAACGTAAGAAGACAAAAGCTAAAACCAATTTTGGCATTCACTTTTAGGCATTGTTTCGCAGCGGAAATTAAAAAATTGATAAATAGTTTATTGACTAACTGAGTCGCTCTGAAATCTAGCTGATAAAAGACAACAACAACAGTAACACATACAATCTATAAAGCTTTCTTGCGTTGTGATGCTGCAAGCGCAGTTGAAGCTTCCAATTTTGCAAAGCTTTTTTAATTCCAAACAATTACTAACCTCAATGTACTGTGGGCTGAGAGGGCAATTTTATTAGGCATCAATTAAATTTAGCTCAGAAATAAACTTACGATTCTAATGAATTGGAATTTGTAATTAAATTGTTAATACATTTTTCTTTATTTAAATATTAACCACGGTAATCCCACACAGTTCCACTGTGCCTGCTCTCGCCCATGTGACCTACTGGGCCGTTTCATTTGCACTTCTGCTGCAACGCATCGAATGTCTCGGCCCCTATTTTCCTTTCCCCCTGCCCCCTCACTACATTCTTGCTTGACTACGCATCCGCTGCATATGTTGTCGTTGTTGTTGCTGTTGTTTTTTCCTATGTTGTTCCATTCCATTGTGCTCAAAAGTCGTCAGTCAGGCAGAGCGAAAGAAAGATTGTTTATGAGGCGATAAAATACAACGCTAAGATGGCAGAGAAAAGCAGGAGAAAAGAAGATAGAATGAGAGAGAGGGGGAATGAGTTTGAAAGAGGAAAAGAGATGGAGATAAAGTGTTACAGTGAGAGGTTGGGGGATCAAATTCCTTCTCGGTTGGTAGAGAACTTTTCTCATCTGTGCGGGCGCAACGAAACAAGCGATATTCATTGTCTTGGCCAAAAAACGATTCTCTTGTTTTTGTATTTTTATTATCGATGCTAATTCGCTGTGGAATGCAAGTGATGAACATGGTTGTCAGGCCCTGTCAGGGCTGCCAATCTCATTTGTTTACATATAAGGCATATCTCATGCCCTCAAATCAAACAACAAACCAGTTGACATCCGACAAACGGAAGTGTTTTTTCTTTCTCTTTCCTGCTTTGCCTCTTTGTCTCTTATATTCCTCCTTCTCCCCTTTCTTCTGTTTCTCCCACAATGCGACGAATATGCGTACAGAGCGAGAGACGCACAAAGCGTGCAAAAGTGAAAGTCTTTTGCAAGGTGTTTGCATATCGTCGTCTGCTGCTGTCTTCTTCTGTCAGGTGGGTGACCCAAGTCGAGTCTCGTCGTCGTCGTCGTTGTTTTCGCAGCTGGCAGTCAGGCGGAACGAATCCATGCTCTTCAATCTGGCACCCCTTACATAACTCTGCAGAGATCGAGTCGAGAACTGCGTAGTATAACCTGCCATGCCCTGCTCTTTGCACTGCCCCCCCTCTGAGTAGCACATTACATGCTATTATACCATGCTAATTAGCTTTAAAAGTGTCGGAACCTTTACTGGGTCACACTCCAAAAACAGCAGGGGAGGTAAAGAAAACTCAAGTAGGGCTTCTGGTGTCAAAGAAACCACTTGCAAGACCAGAATTTATGTAGCTTTTAAAGAGAATTTTAAAACAGCATAAAAAATAATTGAAGACACAGGAACAAAAAAAGAAACAGGGAACAAGGAAGAAGCCAAGCAATCAAAAGACACTTCTCAGTTAGCTTTATCCTCAATATCTAACCAATAAAATATCCTTTGTTTGTCCAACTTTTCATTGGAACTTTTCTTCAGTAGCGTCCTCGTTCTCGTTGTTCCCGCTTCATGCGATAATAACGTTTTCGTTCATGTAGAGCTTTTAATCGCGTAGTAGAATCAAGATTATTATGGCACTTTAATCGTGGCAGCAGCAAACGCAGACATTGAACGCGTGAGAAACGTGCAATTCTAGCCAGGATGCGCTGAAAAGGGAGAGAGGGAGTGAAGACATGGAGATGTAATATAAAGAGATGTTGATATTTAAATATCTTATTATATATTACCTTCTTATGAAAGAGATTCTTCTGTCGCCTGGTCAATGCATCCCACTCTGCAGGCGCCTGTTGCAAGATTTTCTCCATTGACATCCTGGGATGTTTACGTCTATAAAATCTGAGAAAATTTAAATATGGCAGAGGTGCTACCATTTTCGGTAGGTCGACAATTTCATTGGCCTTGATTTCTAAAGGTTTCATCTTTAAAAGCCTTTTTCCAATGTGAATACTTTAAATTTTTAATAAATAATTATATATTCAAAGGCACTATAAATGCAGTTGCATGGGAAGCCAATGGTATGATATAAAATGATATAAATAATAGAAAATGTTTTTTTTTTTTGGTTTATTTTGAATTTTTTACGTGTTAAAAAATAATGAGTTTGTAGAGTAAAAATTCACACCAAACTGACAAGGCACTGTGAAGCTGCCGCCTACTAAGAGTGTGTGGGGTGTGGGAGGGGGATGGGGGGTGTCGACATTCTAGGTGAAATTCCTCATCTAATTTTGTTGATTCTAACCCAAATGCATAAAAGTTCTCTCGTGATATGTAAATAGACTCTCGCACACACAATATAAATTCATATTCCATTTAAGTGTCGCCTCTTTTGTCATACCGAATTCCTTTTCGTATAAGCGCTGAATTCTTTTGCATACTAACACATGCATACATACACACAGATATTCACGACATCATTATTTTGTCGAGCTTGGGTTTTATTTACATATTGAGAGAGGGAGAGAGATAGAGAGACGCCTACAAATTGATACGACGCATCTTGACTTATTTATAAATACAACGATTCTCTCTTTGGGAGATTATTTATGCATATTCTCGCATTTGTTTTGTTACATTATATATATATATTTTATATAGACAGTGTCTGAGCTACTCAGGCTGATAAGGCTTGCCGCACGATTCCATTTCCAGTTTTCAACAGATTTTTGTCGTACAAAGTCCACGACATAACAAGACGCAAATCATTCTCAATTGCCGTGCCCAAACATATGTCTGGCGGTGTCTATGTGTAGTTTCTCCTCTTCCCTCTCCCACTCTCTCTGTTTCTTCCTTTTATAAATATAAATACATATATTCACAACTTATTATTATATTGTACTTATAGAGCTAAAGTAGTTGATAAATTCTCTCAGCAGCTTGTTTGTTTTATGCGGTTGCATCTTCCGCATTGAGAATGAGGCAGGCAGCGGCAGAGGCAGCTGCCACATAGCGACAGTTCCATGAAACTGCAGTTTCCGTCCGGCTTACACACGCACACACACACACACACATGTGCATTTCGTATGGGGCGTACATTAATTCTCTTTTCTATATGGACATTATTTCATTATTGTTATTATTATTATTGTTATTGTTGCTGTTGCTGTTGTTGTGGACTGTGACGCCATCGAGTCGGGGCTCACTCATTGAATACGTATTTATATCAGTACATAAATAAGTGACTGTGCATGTCTGTCCATGTATGTACATGTCTGTGCATGCATGTGATGCGTACTTAAATTAGCATTTTTCATTTTCTGCTTTTGTCGACGTTTTTTTTTCCTTTTCATTGAATTAAAACGTCTTTAATTGTAAATAGATATTTAAATTTTTTTTTTTATTATTAAGAAGGAAAAAAAAAAAAAAAAAAATTTGAGTTACAAAGGTCAATGCAACTTAAAAGTAGCTTAACAGTGAGTTAACATTTCGGTTGTTAGTAACAGCACCCTGAAAAGTACAGAAAATAGAAAAAATGTATGAGCACAATTTATTTTCTGCATTTTGTATGACAAAGTTCAAGTTAAAATAAAATCTTAAAGGTTCTATTATAAGTTTATTATTCGATTTATTATAATTAAACGACTATCAAGAAATGCACCAATGATTGAAGATTCAAGCACGCCTCAGTGATTGCTGAAGTTAGCGAAGCTTTTTAATGAAATATGGAACTTAATTGTTGGGAGTCACCTTTTCACCGAATATTTATTTTGCTGAGGGTTTTTTTTTTTTTTTTTTTTCCCCAAACCCGCCGGGGGTTTTTGGGGAAAAAAACCAAAATAAACTTTCGTTCAAAGCAAATAACGTAAATATTAATTTATTTTTTGTGGGTTTTCTTCAAGGTTCTGTTTACGTTGGATTTAAAATTTAAATTACGCATGCAATTAAAATAAATATTTGTGCAAGAGATTGAAAATAAGCAAAGTACAAGTAACTCTACAGACTTTGCACCTTCCCCTTCCACACTCCCTCTACTTTTGCTTTGGCCTCTCCCTGTAAACTTGGTTGTATAACTATGCTTAACTTTCGCCCGCAACTTGCTGAAGAGGAAAATCAACAGAAAGTTGGGAACAGGGGAAAATA
The DNA here is from genome assembly GCA_018904595.1 of Zaprionus indianus. Lineage (NCBI taxonomy): Eukaryota > Metazoa > Arthropoda > Insecta > Diptera > Drosophilidae > Zaprionus > Zaprionus indianus. The sequence continues at coordinate 5,173,876 of JAEIHA010000140.1, forward strand.
TGAAAGAAGACAACGACGAAGCTTAAATACTAAGTATCTGTATCTGTAGTTGTATCTGTATCTGTATTTGAGTGTATCTGTCACTAATTGAGGGTTTCACAACTGAAGTTGCCGCTTGTGGTTGCTGCTGTTTGTCAACAGTTGCAACAGCCACGAGAAGAGTTAATGGATTTGGGCTGTGTCTGCACTTTAAAAATGAAATAAAGAGGGGAAGGCGTGGGAAATGTGTGGGGGCAGACATAGAGCCAGCTCTATGTCAATCATTAGCTTGAAAATGGTCAGAGTTGAGAGCGCCCCCCAAATGCACAGAGACAATGCCATTGACCTCAGTTGTTGTGTCTTCAATTCGCTTTAATTTTGTACATTTTTCATATTCAACTATGCATGCCTCGTGTTGTGTGGCAGCCGCCACATGTGGCACACAGACAATTGTCTGACATCTGTCGCAAAGGGCGTGGGCGGAGCTGAAGAAGAGGGAATGGATAGAGGAATGGGAATGCTATATGAATTGAGGAGGTATGCCAGACCAAGCCAAGCCCAGGCGCAGAACCAGCACCAGCCCCAACCCCAACCCCAGCCCCGCCCAGCAGTGCAAGTCGCGCATATCTTTGGCAGTAGCTGGCAATCGTCCAGAAAGGAGTCTCAGCTGGTACTTGGGAGTCGAAGCATTTTTAATCTTTAATCAACTGTAAAATTGAATGAAGAAGGAGAGGGGAATGGTGGAGTAGAGAAAGAGGGAGATGAAGAAGGAGGAGTGATGAAGAAAAAAGAGTAGATGTTTTATAGCTTAAATCAAATGTATTTTTAGCCTAACCTAGCTTGACTGGGGTCTTAATGGAACCTAGACAGAATGAAATCAAGTTTCAAGTTAGTTAGAAAAACACAAGCCAGACAAACGTTTGAGCTCAATTAGTAGTTGCTTTAGATCGCTTTGTATTGATTTAGTTTTTACGACTTGGCTTGATCAACGAGCTGGTCGAAAATGATCCCATTTCGAAAAGCAAGTTTGCCAAACTGAAACACATTGAGTAATTGTAGCTCACCTTGTCGAGGCAGTTGAACTGTGCCAGGCAAGGCAGGCAGGCAGGCAAGCAGCACGATGCCTTTCAGATAAATTTGTATCTCAAGCCTGCAAAATGCAAAATTATCTGACAAAGTTGGGAAAAGATAAGATTAACTGTCAGGGGTGCATCCATCATTGGGTGTAATTCAGACATGACTCGACACTCTCTTGGCCAAGCTAATTGCGATATCAGTTAGCTTGGGAATGGCAATAGAACGGGACAGGAATGAAGCGGGAGGCGGAGAAGAGGGGGCTGGGGGCGTCAACGTCGACAGTTTAGTGTAATTATGTTCGAGTTTTGTGTAATTATCTTGGGAACTGTTTGCTAACGGTAAACGGAATAAACAGATTAACAATTAGCACACAATGCTGCAACAATGAGAGGCAGAGGCAGAGGCAGAGGCAGAATACACAACTATATTATACAGCATGTAAATTATATACACAGATAATATCAGATATATATTTAAGTCTATTTTGACTTTGTTCTCTGTTAGTTTTGCCGCTTCATTCGCTCAAGCGAGAAGCTTTTTGCGTTATTGATAAGTTATTCAACTTGATTTCAACCAGTTACCAGTTCTCCAACTACAGACACAGATACAGATAGATCTAAACAGCATCAGCTACATCTACAGCTGCGGCGTCTGCTCCGGCGTCTGCCTTCTCGCTAGTTGACCTTCGCATTATACAATCTCGCGGTGGCAGCTTGTTACGTAGAATTTCGCATAGCATCGCGAGTTTTTTCGCTGCGTATTAGCCCAAATGTATCTCGAATTGCGGCTGTGTATCTTGTGTATCTTTTGCGTCGATATCTCTGCCTGTTTGTGGTTTTATCAACCGCAAAACGCGCCTGGCTGCATTCAAGGATTGTAAAAAGATACGAAACGCTAAAACTTTTCTCGAAACTTTGCTTATAATTAAATGGCAATAAATCAAGTCTAGAAAGATACAGCTAAAGCTGCATATGGATATAGATATACAGCCAGAGCTGCAGCTAAAGATACAGCTACGAATACAACGACAGCTACTTCAGCAGTTGCAAATATAGTCAGAGCCGTAGCCTAAGCAGCAGCTATAGATACAGTCAGAGTTGCACACACAGTCAGAGCTGTAGCTACAGATACATTTGTTGGTAATTTGATACTCTGTCTGAGCTTGTTGCAGCTGCAGCGACAAACTGGAAATTAGATTAGAAAGAGAGAGAGAGAATATCTTTTATACTTTTTTGTCTGACAATTTTCACCTGTTTTCGGTTTTGGCAATGAAAATACATCGAAACCAGATCTGCCAAGCGCCAAGTTGCAGCCTGCTCTGCTTGCCACTTTGCCACTCCGCAACATCTTGCATAGTTTTCCATTTTTTGTGCATTTTCGCTTGTGGCGAAAGCCAATTGAAAGAGAATTGCGGATGCAGTAGCTGCAGCTCAGTAGCTCTTCGCTGTACGCCCCTCTCTGTGTCTTGTGAATCCCCTATATCACTGATTCCTCTCTGTATGCCCTCGCCCTCTCTCTGCCTGCCTCGCAGTATCTCTTCTCTCTCTCTCTGTCTCTTCCTCTCGCCTGGTAAAAGTGCAACGAGAGCAACTTGACTTGGTGACTTCATATCCGCTCCCAACTTGCCTCGTCTCGGCAGACAATGTTTGCTTGCCATTGGAATTGTTGTGTAAATTTGCTGATTTGCCATTCATACATACATTCATGCATTCATTCACTCATTTATTCATTCGCACTCATTTGCATATTCGAAACTGTAGCGTGTGACCTAATCGAAACGCAGCGCGTGAAAGTGTTGAAAATATTTGTGCCGCTAGGTCGAATATTTCGCATATTTTTCCCACTGTGCGCGTGCGTGTGTTCATGTGTGTATGTTGTGTATTTCTGTGTGATTTACAGTTATTAAAATTTAGCCACAAATCGACACCAGGCTATGGCAGTTGCAGCTTAAACTAATTAGCCGAGGGAAAATCCACTAAAGTTCAACAAATGTTGCTGCTGCCTTGGAGCTATAAAATATTTGCTATAAAGTATACCCAGAGCGCCATAAACTATTTGCACAAGCCTTTGCCTGCCTGCGCTGTCTGTATTTGCATTTTATGTCTACTTCAATCTTTGCTTTTTATAGCAAGCTATATCTGCATCCTCTGTTGATAACTCTAAAGGAAACTCTGAGTGAATTTTTCCTGCTTTTATTTTACACAGCGCACAGCACAACATTTTATGGCAAGCTTTATATATCAACTTCACACTCCTCATTTAAGCAGTTCCCTCTCGCCATCCTTTCCACTTCGCCCCCTGTTTGCTGTGTGCGTGCCACGCCCTGTACGGCAGTGCGCACTGGCGGCAGCATCCGTTGCGCATCCTCCTCCGCTGCGACGCCTTTTAACGAATGCGAATTTATTAATTTAGAGGAACTTTATTTGTGTGTGCGTTGCGGTTGAAGATACAAATGTATCTGTAGCTGTATAACTGACTGTAGCTTTGAATGTGAATGTATCTCTGACTGGGTTTTGTATTTGTATCTGTATCCATAGCTGTATCACTGGCTGTAGCCGTGACTGTAGCTGTATCTCTGGCTGTATCTGTATCTGCAGCTCATGCATATATGCGAGTGCGTGTAGCTTTCAATTATTTAAATTAATCGCTTGCATATAACGCGTAGAGTATTCTCTCTCTCTCTTCTCCTTCTTTCGCACTCCCTCTCTCTTCCTCTACAATTGTTTCTGGCTCGCTATGTGGCAACATTTGCGCACTGACAGTTGCAAATTAAGTTGAACATGTTGTGAGTTGTTGAATTGTTGTTGTTGTTCTTGTTGTGGTTGATTTTGTTTGTTGTTTTTTATTTGAAAAACATTTTAAATATTTAGCAGGTTCAGACCTGTTTACACAATGTTTTAAAGGTTCAAAAAACACTTTAAAGTCAGCGCTCGAACATGTTTGTGCTTGTCCAATACTATTGACGCCTTTGAAGCGCACACTGTAGAAGTATCTACAAGTATCTAAAGATATATCTACACACTTATTTATCTATCTATGTATGGTTGCGCCCCATTTTGAAGATGTTGTTTGCATTGAAAAGGCCAAGCAAAAACAGAAATTCCAATGCAGAGGAGGCAGGGCAAGACTGTTGCTGACATTTTCGTAGTATGCGCCGCCTTAACTGAAACTATTTAAGAACAATCAAAAGCAATTTAGCATTTCCACTGCCGCTGCCACTTGCCACCGTAAAAGGCGCAACAGAAGGCAGTAGCAGCAGCAGTAGAACCAGCAGCAAAGGCTGACTCTGATGCTGATGATGATGATGACGATGACGATGATGACAAACCAAAAGTGCAACCCACGCTGTGTGGGATTTGAAATGGCAGCAGCAGTGGCTCCACACTCCACATGGTAGACTAATGTTACTGACCAATTAGAGTCAGCTTGGAGTGGGCTTAAGGCAGCCAGAGAGGGGAGGGGAAAAAGAGTGTGACGGGGGGAAGGGAGGGAGGGGCAGCGTGAGTTTGCCTCTCTAGCATGTCCCAGTTAATGGCATAAATTTCATGAAAAGTGGGCGCTGCGGGAGCAGTAAAGAACCATGGAGAGAAACCCTAGAAGAACTTGTGCCAGATAAATATGAGAGCATGCTCTGCATATGCATGTGACGCGCAGAGAGAGAGATGGCGGCGGGGAAGGGGGGAAGGAATTATGAGGAAAGGGGGGATGGATTTGTAAACCATTTTATGAGTGAGTGCATCGTGGACAGATCTCTCTGCGTCAGCTGCAGCTCGGCTCAAGCTCGCGAAGTTATGTAGAACATGAAATAATCATTTTAACTGTGTGGGGGAAGGAAAGAGAATAAAAAAGAGAGAGAGGGAAACGAAGAGAAAGAAGGCACAGCTTGGTGCATGTGCAAATGCTGCAGAGCATAAAATTATTGTGCTGCCTACTTGCAATCGTCTTCATCATCATCATCGTCATCTTCTTCTTCAACCCCATCATGCCTCATAATTTCCATCATTATCGTCATCATCATCTTAAGCAGAGCAGCGTCAGCAGCAACTTGAAGAATTTTCTAATTTATTGCAGCGTAGAGTTCTGCAGCACTTGCTAATGTTGTTGTTGGTCTTGTTCTTTTTGTTGCTGTAGTTGTTGTTGTTGCTGTTGTTGTTGTTATTGCTGGCATGGAAAAAGAAAATTTGAGAAAATTAGTGCAGCATCTGCAGCATCTACGCGCACATGCAGCGCAAGCATAGCAAAAGTTTATGCCTGCAGCTACTTCACTTGTTTTGCTATTTGTATACCCTGTAAAGTGGAGTAAGTGAAGGGTTGTATAGACTGGGGAGTGAAGAACCATTTAGCTAACACTAATTTGTACCTTTACAGGGCATTCTATAGCCTATCATACTGCTCGGCATAGTAAACACAACTATCACATAAGTTTCGTACGGTTTACAGGGTATTCTTCAGTCTGCATAACTTGTTTTAATATATAAGCACTCCCAACATTTTTCCTAAGTTTTTACAGGGTATTCTATACATTTTACGAATTTTTTCTATGCAAGTTTCTCTTTACTAGAGTAACTTAAACTATTTTCAATAACTGAACCACCTGAAGGGCATTCTCTAGTCTAGCATACCCTGGCCATGTTGATTTTCTCTATGTTGCTATGCTGGGAATGCGGCCGTTCTGGCCTTGCCCCATTCGGCGGCGCCGCCGCTTGTTGTCGGCACTTGGCGAACGTCAGTCCGGGCCCCAGTACCGTGGGGAGAGGGAAGGCGGGACACGTTTGGGGCGTTTGGTCAGTCATAACGCTCGTTGTGATTAGTGATTATGCTGCACAGCTGCCAATGCTTCCCCCAGAGGGAGAGACGGAGGTGAGGGGGTAACTGCTGCTGCAATTGAGAATTTACAGTTCATTAGTTGCATACAAATTAATTTTGCGAGAACTCAAGAAGTCGCTGCAGCGACGATGACGATGGCGACGACGACAAGTTCGTTGCCTCCTCTCCTAACGCTGCTGGCAGTCACTGTGCCCGTGCTCGTGCCCGTGCTTGTTGGAGCTGATAACAATGCGACCTGCTGCTGCTGCTGATTGCGAACTTTGGCAAGTGAACGAACGTACGAGCGAACGTAGGAGACTTTGCCGCACATGTACTGAGTATACCCTGTAAGCAAATAGTGTTCTTAGTGGGGTGTATTGTTGCTTAAAAAGAAAAGATGTTTTATGAACCTTAAAATGTATTTACTCATACTTTGCTGCCTACAGATATACAGAGTAAACCTTGTAAGTACTTCTACTGAGGTATATTGCAGTTGAGAAGGGAGCAAAGTCGTCTTAGCTCTACAGCGTATCTACATAGCGCATACTCCCCTCTATTTCTACATTGCTGTTTATTGCTGTTTCTCTTTTTTCGCTGCTCGAGATTCTGCACACAACTTAAGCATGACAAACAGCGCAGATAACGAACCCCAAAAAGAAATACACAAATATAATACAATTCAAAGAGCAACAACAACAACAACAACAAAAGGTATCAGCACAGCTCGTGCAACGTTGCTGCACAGCTGCAACTGCAATTGCAACGGGGCAACTGTGAAAATGCGACGTTGCTGTTGCTGTTTCTGCAGCTGTGGCTGGGAAAAAAGCTCAACAGATTACGAAGGTGTGGCACACCTGGGCACACGAAAATGCTGATTTAATTGCAAAGAGAGAGAGAGAGAGAGGAAGGGAGGGGCAGGTGGAGAGAGAGAGAGGGGTAGAAGTAGAGCCAGATAAGTGTGCATGATCGAGTGCGCTTTTCTAGCTGAGTTTTCCCAGCTTCCACAATCTTTGTTACATTTATACGCTTTCCCATTTTATTAATCGTTTTGAATTTTCAACTGACTTTCTCCTGCTCCTTCAACAGATGATATACATATTTCTCGCTCACTCCCTCCCTGCCTCTCTTTGTCTCTTTCTCCCTTACATTTCAATTTAAGCAAAGTGAACATTTCATTTACGTTGCAGCTGCAGCTCATCCATATCCCCCAATCCAAGTTACATGCCTCCTTCTGCTGTCGCTTCTCCCTCTTCCCTTTTCCCATCCAATTGTCGTCAGTGCTTCCTGTTGCAGGGCTGTGTACACAGTTTGCCATTTATTATAGAGCCTACAGCTCCTGTGTCTGCCCCACCTACCACCTCCCTTCTGCTGCTGCCTTGGCTGACTGCCCATTGCCTTTGCCTCTTGGCGTGGCATGTGAATGGAGCACGTCCAGACATAAAATTACAGGCATCGGTGCGCTCTGTTGAGTTTCCCAAAAATGCCACTTTGGCTAGTGCCAGTAGTAATAGCCGCCAGAGGGCGTGGCAGGAGGAGGGGCGAGAATGGACCTGCTATCTTTGTGATATCAGGACAGGAACAAGCTGCTGCAGCTGCCTTGGCATTTTATGCAAACCTGATTACAAAGAGTTGCGGGTTTCGAGCCTCCTCTGTTCCCATTACTGAATATTCCCTCTATTCTTGAATCTTCCCCCCTTCCTGAGTTTTCCCCACCTCCCTATGCCCAGTTTCTTGTGACTTTTTAAAGTCAATAAGCGTCGTATTCTTAGTCAAATATAAAGCGTGGGTTTCTTTTGTTATGGGAGGAAAGAGCAAAGGTCCCGCTTGAACTTCCACAGGAAGTTTCCATTTTTGGGGGTGCAATCTCATATGCGCAGGGTGTTCTCGCATTTGCATAGGCAAAAAATAGAACTTTGTGATGAAATATTTATTTAATAATGCCCCCACATTTCTTTCTCTCTTGAGGAGTGGAAAATTCTTTAGTGCGAGAAGATTTTCCTTTTGCAAACTTCCGCCTTGTTTTGCGCTAGCGGCGCTTTGCCCAAAAGTTCCTGCACACAGTTGGCACAAAAAGTTAAGGTACGAAAATAGAATTTTACAGTACTTTTGCCTGGTAACGGAACCGGGAAGAAGAAGAAGAAGGCTCCGCTAGCTGGCTGAGTTTCCCAGCACCTAACTTGTAAGTCCAATCAACAGTTGTATTTGAGTTTGCAGTAGCATCATGAAAGCTGCCATATCATTTTGAGGTAACTAAACTGCGCAAAGAGCTGAGAAGAATTGCCTTGATAAAAAGTGAATAGAAAAAAGGCGAGCAAAATGTGTAAAGTCATGACGGGAATAACTAAACAGAGGAGGAAGCTGGAGTCAAGAGAGACTGAGAGAGAGAGGAGACAGACTAACTGACAGGCGAGGACAGGCGGGGGACAGACAGTTGAGACAGTCCATCAACTGCTGGCAGGCAACGTGGAAAATGAACGAACGAGAACGGGAAGCGCGTTCACTGTGCGTCACACAGTGACTGCAATAAGTAGACAGACGTTCGTTCGTTCGCACACAGGAAGTGGCGCACTACCAAGCATAATCATGTTGTAATAATACTCATTTTCAAGCTTAGTTTGGGAACATTCTGCTCCAGCTCAGAGTGTATGTGTGTGCCTGGCTGTGTGCCTTTCTATGTGTGTGTGTGACGCAAGCTTCCGCAGTTCGTTTGGTAGCAAAAGAAATTGCAATTTTAAGCAAATTTAATTCTTATTGTTGTACAGATTTCCCAACATATATACTATATAAATACAATACAATCAGTTTGAGGGATCCGGTTCTGTTTCTGTTTCGTGTGGGGTGCCACACTCTGATGCAGTGGTGCATGCAACCCACCGCATACACGCTGCTGCTGCACTCGCTATAAGGCCAAAAACTTGTTTTTCTTTCTTTTTGATTCCCTCGCTGTTGTTGTTGGTTTTGTTTTGTTTTTTTCGGGCCATTTTGATTGATTGCCGGCTTTGACCGACAGGCGACATGTTTAGATTTCCATTTGGACCTTTGTCATGACTCAACTTTACCTCTCTCCCACTCTCGCTCTCGCTTCCTTTCTCTGTCACGACTGACTTTAAGCCGAATTCAAGCTGGTTTTGGGCGAGACTGGCAGACATTAAAGAGAGCAACAGAACCAGTATAATATTTCGATTCGTCTGTTTTGCATTGATTTCGCCTTCGTTATTGAACTCTAATGACATTTAACTGGTTCAAGTTCAGCGACAATCGCTTAAAATTGTGAAAATTTTAGTACAGACAGTCGTATTCAAAGCAATGTTGCATAGTGCCTCAGTGCCAGCCCCCAACTTGTTGCTCAATTGTCGCTGTGACAGTTGAGCGAAGCGACAATCAAAATGAAAATACAAACATAAAAATGGCCTTGAAATAGGTTAGTCAAGAGAGCCCTCGCACAGCTGTACACGCTCGACCAAGACAACTTAATGAACATGTTGTAATTACCAGACAATACGAGGGAACCCAGATGGAGGGACAGACAGACAGACGGACAGAAAATTGTGTTGAGCAAGCGAAGAGCTACGAAAGTTTGTAGCTCTTCATGTAAGACAAGAACAATTTCAAGGTCTATTTAAGTGATTAGTTGGGTCTGTCAAAAGGGGGCCATTTAAAGAATACAAAAGAAAATACTATAAAACCGTAGTCAAGAGGAAACCCTTAGAGAACTTGAGGCACAACATTTACATGTAGGAGTCCCTAACAAAAACTTGCCTTTTTTCCTAAGGGTGACCTTATTGCAGTCATTATAAATTCTACAAATTGAGGGGAACAATTTTCCTTATTAGTATCTTATTGAAAATCCTTCTTATCTTACTCAATTTGCATATCAAGGTACTCTTAAAATACCTGTTGCCCACTGAGTGTGAAATAAGCCTAATAAGGATGGCCATGGCATATAGAAATGAAGCCAACAACTTTCCATGTAGAAATCTTAATCAAAAACCCGCTCATCTTTCTAATATCACACATCAAAGCACTCCCAAAATGCCTGTAGCCCCATAAGTGTGTATTAAACGGAATTAGGGTGCCCATACTAAAACCATTACACATGCTGCGTGAAAGGACACACTCTGCAGTGTAATCGGAGAACAAAGAGAGAGAGAGAGGGAAAGAAGGTGAAGAGGCCCTGCAAAGGCAAAGATAAAAGTCAAGTCAAGTAAATTGTTGTCGGTCCTATCGAATTACACACGAGAGTCATAAACCCATATGAGCACAGAAGCATACAGCACTGTGCACATACGTAAGACCAGTATAAGGGTGTATTCACTTGAGTACTCGACCTTCCCACGCCCAGCAGCTTCTCAAGTGGAGTGCACACGCCCATCCTCTTATTGCTTAGTCAGAAAACAAAACCATTAACAGATTGCGATAAGACTCGATTTTGAGTATTGAAATGTGATTAGAATTTCCACTAGGGAATACATATTGGGTATATATATATTCTATGAAACAGTGCGGAAAATGAACTGATTCAAATCGGAAGCGAAATGATCCATAAAAAGCAATAAAACTCAAACATTTTCCGACTGCGCTGATTGGCAAGTGATTTATGAGGGAAATGTTATACAAAATTTGACTTATGTCCGGGGGGTCAAACGGGTAAAGAGGAAGCAACCCCATCTGACCGTCGATTGTTATCGTTCATCGGCCCAAAAATAAACAAGATGTATGTCTGTGTGTGTGGAATGTGTTGGCGTGTCCCAATGTCAAGGAGTGGCAGAGACGGTTCTAAAAATTTCGCACGTGGTGGCGATTAAAATGCCCGAATCGGACTCTGGGACAGACTGGCTGACGCACTGACGGGGTCAGCATTTGCCTTCAATTTTACGTGCTGCTTTTTTAACGGCAACCCAAACTATTCGGAGACCAACTCACCTCCCTTCTATCTCACCCGCTCTCAGCGAGCTGAGGCATTCCATGTTCCATGTGCTGCTGCTTTGTGTGTTTTTGTTTTGGGGGGGAAATGAAAAATTTTGCACTTAAATTAATTGAAGGCAGCCCCGCATTGACCCCGCGCAATGTTGTTGCTCCTCCACCTTCTTCTCCTCCTCCCCCTGTTCGACAATGTTAATTCCATTTTGATGTGCTATTTTTAACGAGAGGAGCCTTTTACTTTTTTCACTTTTTATGATAATAGTCATAGTCTGTAGCGGTCTAGGGGGTGGGCCCTGAGGAGGCTTGGTGTGCGGCCTGGCAACCGAAAAAACACTAAAGAGAAACAAACCCAAAAGAAAGACAGCAATAACAACAACAACGCAAAGTTGTGCGGCAATGTTTTCATTTCTTTTGATTAGGTCATATTGAGTTGGCAAAGTGTGAGGTGCAGATACTATAGGGAAAGATATACACGCTGTATATAGTATATTATGTGCTCAAGTCCAGGTCGCGCGTTATTTAATTAGCCATGTGCCATGTGTGTAGTCCGTTTAATTGCTAATCTGATTAGTTAGCCAACACTAACTGTCTTTATTTTGTTGTTGCTGTTGCTGTTTAATAAGTGTTTGGCGTGCAACACGTTGTTGTCGTTGGCCTGCAACTTTAGTCGATGATCCAATCAACTTCATAATAGCAAAAAGAAATATAAAAGAAGAAAAATAAAAATAAATACGAAGAAAAGAAACGAAGCAAAGACAAGACAAGATAATCCATTTTGGCAGTCTGATCCAAGGCAGATTTTCGTACTGATGAACTCACGGGGAAAGAAAGAGAAATATATGATTAATCTTTAAGAAGAAACATTTAAAGATCTTTGGCTATCTGAAGTGGTTAATGGCAAAGAATGTAAAGGAAATGAGTGGAAAGTAGTGGAATTGCTTTGCTGTCACTCACACTGGGTTATCATTATGACCTTCGCTATCTTTAGCTTGAAAATGATTGATATTTACTACTTAGAGGGTTTTTTTCATTCAAGCATTTGTCATAGATAATTTCGTTATGCTTCTTCTTGTTCTTTCATTTCTCTCGCTTCTTTGCGGACATTGTGAATCATTTGGCAAATTGCGCAAAAAATAAATTTCGAATTTTATTTAATTACTTTTTATGTAGAACTGTTTTCAAGTTTTCTGGGGATGCCAAAAAACAAACATGGCAATAACAATAATATGAGTGAAAGAGACAACAACAATACGCCCACTTTTTTGACCCCCTCGAGGGAGACGATGCGCTTTGTGCTTTTGTCTATTTGGCACATGCAGATTGTGCTTTAGATTGAGGCTGTGCGATTGCAATGAATGTCAGGGTGGGCAGAGGAGGAGGAGCAACAGAGAAGGGGCTTTCATAAGGGTAGCCCAGAGGGGCTGCAAGGGGGGCGTAGCATAATTGGGGTCAGCACAGCAGCTCATAAATACTGAGTGTGTCTGTGTTTCTTTCCTTTTTTTTCCAACATCGAAACGGGCACAAGGTGCGACCTAGCTAAGTGATAGAGGGGTAGAATGAAAGAGAGTGAGCAGAGGGGGAGGTAGGGGAATGAGGGTAGCAGCAATTGGGGAATGCACACAGCGGAGTCTTTACAAGAGCGAACTACCCCAAAAGCTAATCGCAGCTTGTCGACTTTCTCACGTTTAAATTGAATTGTTTATATTGTTTTACGTTTCGAAACAAATCGATATTACAAAGTGGAAACAAATCGAAAAAGTACCTAAAGAAAAAGAGAAAAAAAGAAAGTGCCGGAACCAGGTCAAGGCCCCAGTGCATTGGCCCTGTGCCTTGAAAATACTCTGTTTGATCATCCCAAAGTCATTTGTTGACAGTTCGAACCGAAAATTCTGCACAAAACGATGACGAATGTTCACACGAATCGAGTCGACTCGTTAGCGATGTCAACATTAGCATACAGTAAACATATAGTAGAATGCACACGGGAGAGAGCAAGAGAAAATTCTCTAGAAATGAGAAATGTGTAAGGTGTTATTTATAGTGCTGTGATAAGGCTATGCAAATCGTTTACGTTTGATTGAGCTTGTGACCTTGTCGTTACTTAATGTGCAGCAGGTTCAAGTTCCGTATACACAGTGTAGTGTAGTGTAGAACTGTTTACAGCACTGACTTATTCGCACGAGCAAGTCTGGAAATTGGCAGTTCATTAAATGTGCCACGAGAGCACAGAGTGTACAGTATAGCTATGTTTATAGTCATATATATATTCATCTATATATGTGTACGTATGTTTATGTGTCTCAATTTGTCTCGGACAAACTCGGACAATGTGTGGTGTATGTCGGCGAATACGTCTTAATATCTTTTCAGGGCCACTTGAGCAATATGTGCATAGTATGTGTCGTATCATACGAACAAGATTTATTTATATAATTTTGCCGTCATTGATTTGCATGATTTGGTCATGTGCCAGCGCCAGATTCGCGTTTTCTCTCTAATAAAAAGAAAATAAAAATAAACATGTAGTAGAAAACCCAAGTTGGGGTAGGAGCAAGTATGGGGGAGACTAAGTAACTGAGTCCTGTCGGAACTTACGCAGTTTTTCGGGGTCTCCTCAAGGACGCTTACAAGCTATCAGCCAGTTTTTATGAGCTCAGGCGCCAAGTAAATAGGCGCAGGCAGTGGGAAGAGGCGAGTAGGAGGTAGAGGGTAGCGCGTAAAGTCTCTCATTATGGAAATGTCTGACAAACAAGCATGACTCAAAGCGAGGAAGCCTCAGGGAGGGAGAGGAGGGTGCTAGGAAGTAGAGTAGAATTAGGGGGTGAGGCTAAAGTGAGGGCGAAGGGTGCAGGGTAGTGCTAAGAAAGAGGCTACAGAGGAATGGGAGGAAAGGGTGCTGCGTGGAGCTGATAAATAGGCCTAAAAGGCGCAGAGGAGGTAGTTGGGTAGTGCTAATAAATAGGCCTAATGGGAGGTAAAGAGGCGGTAGTAGTGCTTAAAAAGAGGTTAAAGAAAGGTAGAAGGGAAATTAGAAATAGGCTAAAGACAGGCGAGGGGAAGAGGGAACCTTGCCTACCTTGGCGTTCTCATTTTGCTTACACTTCGATAACGAATTACTAATTGACACCAATTTCCTCCCCTTTGTCTATTCACAGTGAACCTGAAGCATGCCAAAGCGAACGCCTCCAATCGCCGTGTGAATGACTCAAAACTAGAGCAGGCAAAATGAGTCAAGAGCAGCAGCAGCAGCAACAAAAACAACAACAGCAACAACAGCTGGAACTGGCGCAGGTTCTGCCACAGAAGAGCTCAATCTAAAGAAGAAGAAGAAGAACTAGAAACTTCCCTCACACAAGACTTGCCACATCAAGACTCTCTGTTTGCAAAGACTTCAAGCAACTTTGCACTCTCAACTCTACACTATCAACTTTAAACTCTCCATTCTCAACTCTCCACTTGCAACACTAGAATCAAAATGAACTCCGTCATCTCAGCATTTAAGACCAAAAAGAGCAGCAACAACTCTAGCAGTGTGGCAGCCACAACAGGCACAGGCGCCTCCCCCAACGAGCTGAAACAGAATGGCAGCCTGGTTGGACTGAGCATTGCCAGCGTGGGCGCTGCGAATCGCAAGAAACCTGTAGCCCAGGATAATGGCTATCAATATCTGCGACAAATTCGCGAGATTGAATCAGCAAACAAGTTGCTCTCACCCGTTGTGGCAGTTGCAGCTGAGGATCTGTTGCACAACGTGGACACCGTCGCAGGCAGCGACTTGGTGAGCTTCCGTCCAGCTGCTGTGGTGGATGCGACCAACACATGCGATGCCACTGGCAATGGTGTTGGTGGTGTCGATGTGGTGGATCATTGTGCACCAGCCATGGTGCGACTGTCTCCTGATTCTCACTCGGACTACAACATGAATGGCGGCAAGCTGAGCAACGGTTGCAAGTTGCAACTTGTAGCAGAGAATGGCAACATGGACATCTGTGCACTGCCCTGCGGAGGTCGTCTCAGTCCCGTTGTGCCCGATGACGATGACAATTCGGAACATTCAACAGCAGCCTGCACCAGCACGAGCAGCTCCAGCGAACACAGCAACAGCACCGTGGTGCACAGTCCCACAGTAGTTGCAGCCCCGCCTCAGTCCACCACCAGCACGACCAGCATGCACAGCTTGGAGCAACCATTGAGTGTGGTCACCATGAATGGTGGTGGCGATAATTGTAGCAGCCAGACGCCGTTGGCATCTCCTGTGCTACAGCAGGCGGGACATGAGGATTATGTGCCCGCATTCCTAAAGGCGCCTCCCCTCACGTTGCCCCTCAGTGCCGCCTCAACGCCAGCGATAAGCTCCGCCGCCAGCACTCCGAAACATGCGCGCTACTCCAAGCCACGTCTGAGTCTCAGTCGAGGATTCAATCATTCAATGCCTTCGGTGCATGGACGACCCAATTTGAGTGTGGCGCCAGCATCGTCTCAGACTGGTCAGAATGGAGCAGGCGGACAGCCACCAAAGCGCATATCGACGCACCAGCGAAACCTCAGCTTGGATTTTAGGTAAGTAAATGACGAACGAAGCTTTTTGACAGCCAAATTAGTAGAAGCTGTTAACCTTAACAGGCAATTAAAGCTCAGTTAACAGTAAATGCAAATTGCTTTTCGAGGTTATGTTTTGTTTGCTTTGAAAGCGTGGGAAAGCCCAATTCCAATTACAGTGCGAGTTACTCTTTTAACTGTTTTTAGCTTGTACATATATCGACCGATTCCAGGGAACTATTTCATGAACACCACATGCAACAGGGCAATAAGTTGAGGGGAGAGAAATCTAGCGACGAGTCTATGAAGGTCTAAGGGAAAGGGTCCTAAACACGAAAGGTTTAAGTGAGGGAAGTTCAAGGGAAGGAGGAGCTTAAACAACAGTATCGACACGGAAGGAGTGAAATCAAAGTATGGAAAGAGTTTAACACGAGCGATGGGAAAGGGGTTTAATCAAAAGTCTAGTCGGGGGAGTTTTCACTGCCCTTGATTGTGCATTTTTGATGCCCAAACTTTTGTCCTCGAACCTGCATGGGAAATTCCTTACTAATGATATAAAAGACTTAAGCTCCCTCACTTTTCCCCCTCTCCCTCCCCGTTCCTACACTTAGGGTTAACTTCAAGTTGACCTTTTGATGGTCGGTAACTTTTAAGTTCCTGGTCACCTGGTCGATTTTCCGCACCAGCTGAGGCAAACAAAAGTTTCGCCAGGCAATTAATAGTTTGCGCCAGGCAAGCAGGGGGAGGAGGTGTGCACGGAGTGGGGGGTGGGGGGTTTATTTCACTCTTCACCCTTAAAAGAGGCTTTTAGCGCTATTGAATAATTGACAGCGTCAATCAGTGGCAACACTCCTCGAAGTTGGGTGCGGCACATTGCGGTGCCTCTTTAATGGCAATCATAAACAACAACAATAACAACAGAGAGAGAGAGAGACAACAACAAACAGTGACAGCAACAAGAGGTCTCATTAGTCTCCTTGCCACGTTGGGGCAGTAGTAGATTCGCTAGTAGGCTCCTCGAAAAGAGCTCTAGAGCTAGGAGTATATTATATCTCGATGCAAACCGGAAAACTGACGCCGCACGCTATGCCACGCCTCCATTGCGCCCCCCTGTAGAGTTTACCTGGTGCCCATTTGGTTAAATTGCAGACTGGCGTCAGGCCTGGTCTGTCTGTCTGCCTAGGCGCCTTGCCTATTCGAGTTTTCCCTTGATCCTCCCTCTTCTCTCCTGCTCTGTTGTCGCCTTCTTTCCCTGCTGAAATAACCACAATGGCGTCAAAACTTTCAGCCTGCTGTCGCGCCACACACTGCTACACGTCACATTGGCATGCCCCATTGACTGCATGCAAGTGGCATGCCTCACTCCCTGTGCATGTCCCCTCCCTCCCTCTCTTGCATTGCACCACCCAATTGGCTTGCGACACGCAGGCGCAACGCGTTGCAAATGCTGAAAATTGTTTATTGAAAACGATTTTTGCATTTCAGATGCACAACTTGCAAGTTGCATGTGGCATGTGGCAATGGCCCTCAGCAGCGAAGTCGAGTTGCTGCAGTTTGCTTTACATATGTAAGCCATTAAGAAGGGGGAGGGTAGAGGGGCCTGCAAGTCTCCTTGTTGCTGCATGCAAATTGACAGACGGAAATCTCTATTGATTTTCGAAAAAAAAGGAAATCTGCTTCCAGGCAAAACACTCAGCACAGGCAGTTAGGCAGTGGGGTGAGAAGCCTATTTTCCTTTTTCAATTTTCAGCATTTTCCTGCTATTATATTTCCTGAGAAGAAGAGTGCAAAGTGAATTCCACAATTATTATTTATCGCATTCCTGTGTTTTTATTTGCATATTTTCTCGGCAATTTTCCTTACAAATTTTCCCCCATTTTCATTTATTTAGTGCCTGCGCTTTTCCTTTAAAAGTTGCGCAGTTTTCTCTGGTCGATTTTATTTTTAGGCGACACATTCACACAAACACTCTCCTTGCCCCTTCAATATGTCTATGGGGCATCATAAACTAAGGCAGCATATCGTATACGATGCATATAGTTCATATAGAGTGCACATCGTAACGGGAATTTGCTGATTTGGAATTGCACAAATTGCACGCTAGAGAGGAGGAAGGGGAAGAGGGGGGGAGGCGGGCAGACCTGGCGTTATTTTATGGACTGTTTGCAACATATGCTTGAGGGAATTCTTTGGAAATATTCGCTTGCACATATTGAGGAGGCATAGAGACGTAAAGAGAGAGACAGGAAGGGAAAGGAGGCGAGTGGAGGGAGGGGGAGGGACGAGGCTGGCCGGGACTGAGGCCTGTTCGGGGACTGATGATGGATACAATTTCCAGGCTGCGTTGTGTCCAGCTGAAATGTGGCACAAACTGTGTGCGGGGACAACTGTGGACACAATTTGTGGAAATGCAGTTGCTAACAGTGTGTGTGCGTGTGTGTGTGTGCGTGCGTGTGTGTGGGTGGTCTCCATTACAGTCGATTGCCCTGAAGAGCAGCAGTGAAGGCTCAGCTTATCATGATATTGCTGCGATATACGATATATGCTCTCTATATATATAGATGAATTTGAGAGCTATCAAAGTCAATTTGACGGGAGTGTGTGTGTGTATTTTCGTTAGTGTATGTGTATGTACCTTTGTGTTCATGTATGTTGTGTGTGTGTATCTGTATCCTGCCGCTGCCGCTGCCCTGCCGCTGCCTGCCACACCCTGCGCAACTTCTGCACGACTGCGCGCACAACTTCCCCGCACAAACTGCCAGGACTGGTTGCCTGTCATGCTGCCTGGCGGGTGGATGCGGCATTTGTGGCTGCCGCATGTCGTCACACCTTGACATAGGTAGCTGAAAAAGCGCACAACAGCAACAACAACAAGGAAAAGGTGTGTGCGGCAAGCGCCTTAATGAAGCACAGACTTAAAGTTGTCAGCAACAGGAAGAAAGCAAAGGCCAAAAGAAGGTAGAAAAAATGCCAAAAAATAATGAGGAAACTTTTTAAGTCAAGGATAAACTGAAAATGAAATGAGCTCTAGATGAAATTTCGACAGTTATTGCGCTGGGAAAACTCACTCTAGATTGCTATGTAATGTGTTTCTGTATATACGATTACTATATCTGCACATATTACTTCTACTTTCTAACATCTCTTTATACTTATTTTTCTTTCGTTTCTAACTGCGGTTTCGACAATTATCTAGCTAGAAATGTATGCTATTATTTCCTATGCATGGTATCTACACACTTCTCTTTCTACTCCTCTCTCTCCCACTCCCCCACAAACAGTCAAAAGCTAAAGCGAATTCACGGGGCTCTCTACGGCTAAGGTTCAATGGCATTTAACACCACAAGCGAAATGCAAAGCAGATAGAGAGATACAGATACAGATACACCAACACAAATAGAGACAGAGGAAGAGTGCAAGTGGTAAAGAGTGATAGAGTGAGAGAGAGAGAGAGAGAGAGAGAGGCAGGGAGTGGCAGCTATAGAGGAAGCAAACAGAGGCAGAGGAAGAGAGAGTGAGCGAGAGAGACTAGGAAAATTTAATTTCGCTCTTGGCATTTTCATTGTCATTGTCATTGTTGTTGGTTTGTTGCGGCTCGGGTTGTTGGCGTTAACTGAGAATTTTATGCCCGCACGTTGTGGTTGGCACCACCCTACGGCACTCTCCCCTTGCCCCAACTGCTTTATACCGTCAACTTTTAGCTGCAACACCGGCCGGGAGAAGGGATTCGCCCCGCTGCGATTTGTTTTCCTCGCCAGCATTTCACATCAATATTGCGCGAGTTGGTTGAGTGATGAATGGACAAGATTAGCAGCAGCAGCAGCTTGGTTCATTCACAGTTTCCAGACCCAGCTTCGGCACACGGAAGTGTTGGCCAACAACAACAACAACAGTAACAAAAAAACAACTTGTGAAATATTCATGTAATGCTCCAAAGATGCAACGTCATGTGTCGCTGAACTCAACACAGCAACATAAAGTTGGGAGTCAATCAAATGTTGTCTTTATGTTATGATGATGGGGCAAGAGAAAGCGTCAAAAGTGTTGCCACCAGCACAGAGGCCAGTTGCAGATGCAGATACAGCTGCAGATACATTCAAAAGATACAATTGTGCAGCTGTGCAGATACATTAAAGACTACTTAATAAACTATCAAAGTGAATAGCGAAGAAAAGCTTTTTGAGGGAATTACAGATGAGAAACGATAGAGGAAGGGGAAGAAAAGAGAAAAGTAAAGCTAGTAAGGGGGAGAGAGAAGAGAAGCGGGGGCAGTCTGGCAGCGATAAAGCTAAAAAATGACTCAGTAATTACGAGGTCTGCTGAGCTTAGAACTTGCTCACTTTGTGTGTTTGAAATTGTTTTGGAATTTGGCAGCCACTTGAACCGCACAACGACCTTCAACTGGAAGAAGGGGGAGGCCAATCAGAGATTGCCCAATTTGATGGATTTTCGAGGGGAGGTGAGGGGCGAATTACGTAAATCCCCGCGACGTGACGCGCTGCTTTGAACGAATGCAAATGTGTAAATAATTTAACAACGACTACAGACAGACGTTGTTCAATGGCATGTCTGGAATGTGACTCGCGATAGCAGCAACAACAACAACGACGACAGCAATGTCAGCTTGAACAGCTACAGATACAAATTATTAGCCGGTAAAAGGCAGTTGCAAAGGCAGCATATCAACGCATATCAAATGAGATGCGACTCAGGTGCAGAGTACAGGTGGAGGCTTTGCTAATGACAGAGGGTGGAAAGGGGGCCAGAAAGGGTAGAGAGGGAGGTAGTGGAGAGGGGAGGGCATGTTTTGGCGCAACACCTTCGCTCTAAATTGCGTATCAGTATCTGAGATCGTTGGCCATTTTGCGCGCTTAACTGAACAATGGAATCCAATCAATGTCAACGCTGCGCCTGGGGGAGAAAAGCGATTTAAAGACAGCTGCCACATGCCACGCCCGCACATGGCAGTTACTGCCTGCTGCTCCCATTCCCTCCACTTTCCTTTAACTGCCTCACCCTTCTTTTCAATCTTGCCTTGACTGTTAGTTTGTTTCTCCTTCCCCTGCTTTGCCAAGAGTTCTTCCTTTCTTCGCCCCTTTACTACAAGTGTTTCTGCACTGTCTTCTCCTCTACTCCCTGTACTCCTCCGCCCTGTGCCTCTTTAGTGTCAGCTCTTGCCCTTTTTGGCGTCGCACACACTTTGTTGCGGCGTCTCGCAGTCAAGGGGACCAGCCCCAGGTCCGTACCCGGCTTTAGTTTACTTCCTCCCGGCTCATTTACACTTGCACTTTCCCCCAATATTTTTCACGCGCTACGCTTCATTCCTTGTCCTGCTGTTGTTGTTTTTCTTGTTGTTATTTTCCACAGTTGCCACATTGTTCACGGCCAATCAACTCGTGCACAAAAGAGCACGTAAAGGCTGCAAGCAAGGAAGGAAACAAAGAACGGGGCTAGCAACACATGGGGATATAGTAACTACAAGTTATGCGACTACATGCACACACACACACATACTAATATGTAGGTGTGTGTGCATTGCCTTCCCTTGGCAAAGTGCCAGACAGACAACAAGGCCGAGACCGAGAGAGACGAGAGAGAGAGAGATCTTAGTCACAATTGCTAAAAGGGATGAGTCGCCTTTCCCCCTCCTCGAGCCCGTGTCCGAGTCTGCTGCTGCTGCTTCCTTTGTTTGTGCCAAATAACTTTGTAGTATATGCGATTTATTCTATTCTAAGTGCAGTCGAGACAATGAAGGCATCTTTAGCACTTAAAGAAGGTGGGGATTAGGGAAGATAATCGTAGTAGAACTCTAAAACGTTTTACTACTACTGCGTGGGTACAACCTGACGTATACGTTACCTGTGACGCAAACGTACGTCATAAAAGGTGTTTCTTTTGTTTTCTTTTTGTTATTATCTTTTGCTATCTATTTTAAATACCTCTCCCCCTCTCTTTCCCCTTCTATCTCTCGATCTTTCTTGAGTTCTTCTGCTGCTGCCACCTGTGGCGCCGGCTTCGACGCGTTCCCTGGTGAAAGGCGTTTGTCCAACTCCGGCCAAGGTCGCGGCGCTGAGTTGGCATAACCATTGATATTCCCATTGTCTATGCGTGTGTGTGAGTGAGTGCGTGTCTCGATAAGTGGCTCGTGAATCGATTACCGAACCTTATCATGCAAAATTGTCATAAATTGCCATAGATAACGAGATTACGTCTGTTGTTTAAGTTGTTGTTGTTTAAATGCCCCCGTAGCAGGTTGTACAAAGTTTGTTTTTATTGTGTCTTCAATTCTGTGATGACACATTGTAAATTGCGTTTTTGATAATTATATTTAAACTAATTCGTAGACAGTCCATCAGTGTGTGAGTGAAAGGGGAAGAGAAAACTGCAGTGACGTCGCGCTGTTATGTTAGGGGAGCTTCTCTGTAGAAAAGTATGTGTACGCACAGTGCCATTTGAGCGTTAACAGCAGCTCAACAGCTGTTAACAGTGCGTTGTTAGAGGTCCCCTGTTAAACTAACAGTCTGTCTGCTTTCTGGCAACGGCGTTGCCTGTTGTTGTTCTCGCTCTACGCTTTGTGTGTGCGTTCGCGTTGTGTCTGTTTCTTAGTCTGTTTCTTTGCATTTTCTTTTTATATTCTTCATTGTTTCGGTAGTTCCTTGTGTGTGCTGTGCTGTGCTGCTGTGTTTACCTTTCAAAGTTGCTAATTTAATTTAGTATCAGGCATTGTTCCGAGTCAGAAAGAAAAAGAGAGAGAACGGATGCAATAAATCGACAACGTAGTGGAAAAAGTAATTAACTTAAAATGCTCAACTAATCAGTGAGCGTCTGCGAGGAAGAAAGAGAGAGAGAGAATACTCAGTATGTTTGTGTTTGTGTGTGTTTTGTGCATATTGTTTTAAGATTATAATACAACGTATACTACACTTGCTGACAGCCCCAGATGCTGACGAAATTTCATTGATTTTTTTCGATGTTTTTAGTTTCTCATACTAACTTGCACTCGTCGTCTGTTCCTCCGTCTCTTACAGATCTATGGGCATATTGCTGCCCCCAGTTTCGCAAGTGACCAACACACGCATCAATCATACGCAACATCATCGCAATCGGAGTCTCGATAGTGCCCTGCAACGCATACCAGAGGTGAGTAACAGTTCCAATCTGTGTAAATCACCACCCACAACTCACCATTCCCCTCCTGCTCCGCGCTTCCTCTTGTTGTTTGCCAAACCCAATCGCAGTCTGGCAACCTTGCATACATGTTAGGCGCACCTGAACTTGGAAAGTTTTCAGTTATTTTACATACACACAACAAAGTAAAGCGTGTTTCTCTGTGTGTGTGCACTCTATATAATCTGTTAAGTTATATTTTTATCGCTGTTCGCATTGTTATTCACACACAGTTTTTGCACTCTTCGCTATTTGTGTACATTTCTGGTTATCAAGAGCGACAACAACAAACCATAATAACAATAACAACAAGAGCAGCGTGCATAGCACAGTGCAGTTGTCTCGCTTGCACCTACGCAGCAAGTGCCGAAAATGTTAACAAGTGAGAGAGCAAGAAGGAACGAGAGAGCGCTTAACATGCTGTAACAATTGTTGCAATGAGCTTTTGAGAGAGTGCAAGTGTGAGAGAGGAGTGAAGAGCATCGAGAGAGTAACATACGTTCATTATCTTTTGTTGTTTTGTGCAATTGACTAAAAAAAAGTCTAGTTTATTTTAAAATAATGTAAATTATCGTCTAATTGTTTTTGTCTTGCATTGACAGGTGGAAATCTCGTCGCCCAATGCGGAGAGCGACGCAACCACATTCTGCTCCCCTTCGTCGATACTCAGCACGAATATGTGCTCGAAGATTGCAACAACAGCGGCAAGTGTAACGGCCGCACTCTCCACATCAGCACCCCCAGTACCAGCCCTCCCTCCGCCAGTGCCAGCACTTGAAGCAGCCACAACAGCTGCCACAGTTAATGTAGAACTGGCAGCAGCTGGAGCAGCAGCAGGATCCTCATCAGCCACAGCAGTCAATGTGCAACTGATTGCGCCCAGTGGCAGTGGTAAGTGCAGCAGAACTCTCTAAGGGACTCCTTTCTAAACTGTTCTCCTCTTCCCCCCACAGTTGTTGACTCCTGTCCCACGTTACGCATACGGCCCAAGTCCAGTGAATCTGTGTCCACACGAGCTCAGGACATTGTGGGCGTCATTGGCGGCGGTTCCGTTGGTGGCAATAGCAGCAACAACAGTTGCAGCAGCGCTGGTAGCAGCAAGAAGCGCGAGGATCTAACTAGTCTGGGATCTGATGACTCGGGTAAGTTACTGAGAAAACATTTCCCAGTCAGACAGCTGTCGCACACTCATATTGTATTTGTTGTAACTTCTATTTGAGAATGTGAGGCGAACAATTCATTGAACACCCTTTCCCCCTCTCTCTCTGTCTCTCTCCCTTGCCAGGCATCATCTGTGGCTCGGAGTCAGACCAGATATCATTGAATCGCATCTGTCACTCACATGAGTCACTTGATTCCGGTGAAATGGACGCAGATGCCGATGCTGATGCGGATGCCGATGAGGAATGCATCGATATGATGGATACGACCTCCATGGATGAGGACTACAATTTAATACAATCGGATCTATGCTTCTATCCAGCAACGTCATCATCCCAACAACAGCAACACGTGGCAAGTGACTTTGATTGCCGCACATTGCGTCCGTCAAGGAAGCAGAAACAACAGAAGCGGGAACAGGCCAAGCGGGAGCAACAGGAGAAGGAGAAGGAACAGCGCGATGTGGATGATCGGATGAGGTATCGTGTGATGAATATGTCACAGGCTGCCATCAATTTAGAACTGGGCACAGCGCCAAATGAGATTGAACCAGTGTTGGATGAGGATGAGCACGAAGTGGAGGAGGAGAAGGAACCAGAAGGTGAGCAACAGTTGGCTGCCAACTCATCACAGCAGGCAACGCCTCAAGGTGCAGCAGCTGCTGGCGCTGCCACGCATTCGACGACACCAGCAGCAACGCCCACACCCATTGCCACGCCCACGGAGAGCACAAAGAACGATCAGGTGCTGTTCAAGAACTTTTTTGGTGCCACCAAGAATGCGATATTCCGCACAGCGCAGAGCATCATTGAGAATCACGAGAAGAAGAATGCAGCGAAGCAGAAGACCGGAGGAGAATCGCAGGAGATTGCAGCACCAGCTGGTGGTGGTGCCTCTTCCTCCACTGATACAGCAGGAGCAGCGTCAACTACGCCACAGGATCTGGTGAAATCCCCCACAGACATCTCCAAGAAGAAGGAATTCTTTAGTCTGCTCACCTCCAATTCAAGCAAGAAGGCAGCTGCCGCCGCAGCAGCAGCAGCCTCTGCCACTCCCACCACAGAAACACCTATTGAGAGTAAAAAGGATGCCCCACCAGCTGGAGAAGCCACCCCAGATGTCAAGGTGAAGGAGCGCACGCTAAATCTCCGTTTACCTGGAGCTGAAAATGAAACTGGCCAGGATGTGACGCTGGCAAAGAGCTCCTCCATTAATTCGTTGCACAAGCTGAAGTTACCCGTGCCCGGCGTGGTGAAGTACTTCATCAGTGAACGTGCTCCCACTGCCAACAGTTCGCAGCTGCAGCACAGCTCAGAGCGTGGTCCCAGCGGATTACTCCGCTTCTTTGAGTCTCCTGTCTTCAACATACACTTTGCTGTCCACTATTTGTTCTACTCCAAGGAGCCAGGAGTGCTAAGCTTCATTGGCAACAAGATCTTCAGCTTTCCCGATCAGGAGGTGGATCTGTATATCCCACAACTGATTGTGATGTACATTCAAATGGATGAACTGGCCGAGGTGTTGGATCCTTATTTGACCATTCGTTGTCGCAAGTCCGTGGACTTCTCGCTGAAGTGTCTGTGGCTGCTGGAAGCCTACAACTACCAGGTGGATTCACTAGGAAGCAGCAGTCGCAAGACCAAGTTGGCACTGATGAAGGAGATCTTTTCCAAGAAGGAGCAGCAAAAGCAAGGGCAGACAGCGACGGGAGCGGGGGCAAACAAGTCGGATGTGCCGCCAGCTGTGGCACTCATAAAGAAGACGCATCATCGCTCGCAATCGGATGCAACAGTTCTGCTCGCCGATTCCCGTAGCCCGCACACGTTGAGCATCAGTCATAGGATGTATCAACAGCCCCCTTATACAACACAGACGTTGCCCACCACACCGGCCAAGCTGTGTCTGGGAGATTTGAACTCTGGACGCGCTTTCGACAATGGCTGCACCTGCTTCGAGACAGTGCGGGGACAGGTCAATGGATTGCTCGGACAGCGCACGCTTTGCAATTGTGGCGCCCCCAAGACAGCACCACAAAAGGAATTCATGAAGGCACTCATGAATGTGGGCAAGAACTTGACCTATTGGCCTTCGAAGGCGGAGAAGACTTCAGCACTGCGCATGTCCCTCAATCTGATCAATAAGAATCTGCCTGCGCGTGTCTGGTTGCCACTCTACTCGGACATTCCTCACCATGTGGTGCGCATCACAGAGGAGAAGACTGCTGTGCTCAACTCGAAGGATAAGACGCCTTACATCATCTACGTCGAGGTTGTGGAGGTGCCCGATATCTACACCTCACCACTGATACCCAAGATGATGCCATCTTTGAGGCACACGAAGAGTGAGGAGCATCTGGAGGGCGTTTGCCTGAATACGCATCCACATCTCAGTTGTAGTCGCACCTCCAGTTGCAGTTCCAGCCATCATGGCTCCAGTTGCCGTCGCAAGAAGCCAGCAGAGGAAGGCGGCTGTGGTGATCCTGCCTCGCATCAATGCTGCAATGGCAATCTGCTCTCACTTGGTGGTCTGCAGCTGCAGGAGGATGATGTATGGTCACAGGAAGACGATGAGATCACAGCGCAATATCTGACCATGCGCAAGAACAGCGAACGCGATGCCATTTCCCAGATGTCCCTGGACTCATGTGACTCTAGAGATCAAGGTAAGGAGGCACTTACCAAATAGAAAGGAAACTTCTGCTAATTCAGTGTCCACTCTTTTAGGTCCTCCGGTTGTGTTTAACATTGGCGATGTGCGTACACGGCACTGCAACAATCTGAACTGTGAGAACACCAAATCCTTCAGTAACGATCCCGAGGATCCTTCG
This sequence comes from Zaprionus indianus, assembly GCA_018904595.1. NCBI lineage: Eukaryota > Metazoa > Arthropoda > Insecta > Diptera > Drosophilidae > Zaprionus > Zaprionus indianus. The sequence continues at coordinate 5,200,355 of JAEIHA010000140.1, forward strand.
GCTGCAGCCCTAAAGGTTTGTGCTCCCAGCCTGGAAAAGTCTGTGGAACAGAAAAATAATTTTTTTCTTTGTGTCTCTAAACAGGAACCTTGGGACGAGAAGGAGAAGCTCATACGTGAATCCTCACCCTATGGCCATCTTTCCAACTGGCGTCTGCTCTCGGCCATTGTCAAGTGTGGAGATGATTTGCGTCAGGAACTGATGGCTACACAGCTGCTGCAGGTAAGCAACCTTAAAGATAGATAAAGGGATCTCCAACAATTAAAGCTCGCTTTCCCTTCCCTTTCAAGATGTTCAAGATAATTTGGCTGGAGGAGCATGTGGATTTGTGGGTGCGCCCGTACAAAATCATTTGTTTATCGAATGATAGCGGTCTTATTGAGCCTATACTGAATACCGTATCATTGCATCAAATCAAAAAGAACTCGAACAAATCGTTGCGAGATTATTTTATCGATGAATATGGCACACCTACGGGGGAGAGCTTCCGCCGTGCCCAGAAGAACTTTGTACAGAGCTGTGCGGCTTACTGTCTGATATCGTATCTACTGCAGGTTAAGGACAGGTGAGCAAGAACTTGAGAAACCCTCTGTACAGAAAAATATATAATTTATTCTTTTTAACTTAGGCACAATGGCAATATACTCTTTCATTCGGATGGCCACATAATACACATTGACTTCGGCTTCATTCTTAGCATATCTCCAAAGAATTTGGGTAAGTGTGCAGTAAAATAAACCCTTCTTAACGTGATCTATAACAACCTTTCCCTTCTCCCCATGCAGGTTTCGAGCAATCACCTTTCAAGCTCACACATGAATTTGTCGATGTTATGGGCGGCACCGGGTCCGAACATTGGCGAGAATTCAATCGCCTTCTGCTTGTCGGCATGATGTCTGCACGCAAGCACATGGATCGCATTATAAACTTTGTGGAAATCATGCGCAGCAGTAAGTAGAACCTAGGGTATATATCTATATAGACAGATCGCTAACTGTAACCTAATCCTTTTTAGATGCTCACTTGCCTTGCTTCAAGAACGGCTGTTCCGGCACCGTACAGAATCTCCGTAAACGCTTTCACATGAATTTAACCGAGCAGGAAATGGAACGCAAAGTGGAACAGCTTGTGCAGGACTCACTGAAGAGCCTGTCCACGAAACTGTACGATGGTTATCAATATTATACGAATGGCATATTGTGAGAACGATTTTTTATGAAAATCTAAAAAGGGAGAAATGAAAAAAAAAAGGATCGATAGATGGATGAGAATCATCATCAACGTTAACAATTGCCGATCTGATAAAAACCAAAACTATGGACTGACTTTTTGTTTAAAAAATTTATTATATACACACATTATATATATATATACATATATATAAAACAAAACTATATTGTAAAATGTAGCACTCTAACGGAGATGGAAACGAAATGAGCAAAGAGATGATGATGATGATAGGAATATGCGAGTGAGAAAGCGAGAGAAACGAGAAAGGATTGAGGATTGTCTGTACCAAACAACAACAACAACAACAACTGTAACTGTTATCGTAGCCAAAATCGTTGATTGTGCGTGTGTGTTGGCATTGTTATTATTATATTATATATATATATATATAGATATATGAATTAGGCTAAAGTGTATGTTGTCTAACTTTTAAGTAAAAGAGTGTAAATGTATTTCTCTGACTGTATTTCATATATGTCTGTCCGTCAGTCATTGCATTTAGCAATATATTCGATTCGTAATTTGTCATTCGAGCGATATTCAACTTCGACTTTGTATATACTTAAGATCAACATAAATATCGATGCTTATACTATTTGTAATTATAATACGTATGTATTTCACTCTAACTCGGCACCTTTTAAAAGAAAGAAACAGAAATTATCGTGCACCGCTTGTCATTCATGCAACTTGTACTTGTAAATACTTGCAACACTTTATATATCGGGTTTTATCACAATCTTACTATCGATACTATGCAGCAATATAGGCGCGCGTTCACTTGCATTAAAAAAAAAGTGTCTGTTGGGCTTGCGTTTTAGATTTTGGGGCTGATTCCGAATCCGGCGTCGAATTTCGCTCGTCTGATTTCGACATAACCTCAAAACTGAAATCCTTTCATGGCCCCAAAGTTATGCATCCTTCGGCATGCGATATATGTTTTAATATGTATTTGCTTCTAGCCGATCGAAGTAAATTTACCTAGCACGTCTCGTTTTGACTTAACCTCAAAACTCGAAATTTTTAAGCCCCAAAATATAAATGATGTATGATATATGTTTCTATATGTTTTTCGACTTTCCAAACCGAATCTAGTCAAAACCTGCCTTCGTCGGAATTTCACCTAACCTAAAATTTTTGAAAACTTTCAAATTTTGAATTTTGATATGGATTATGGCATTTGGTGAATTATGACAGTACGTTTTCATTTTTTTTTATTTACTAAATTAAAGTTTTAAAAAATCATTACTCTATGAATTTTTCAAAATGTGATAAATAACGGTAGGACTTGTATCAAGGTTTATATATATTCAAATATACCCTTATTTAATATTAAAACAGTTTCAAATTTCAATTTTGAAAATTGTTTGGTTGGTTGAAATTTGACTGATATGACATTTTGACTTGATTCGATTTGGGTCAAAAACATATATAAACTATATCGCACTATCGATCATACACCTTATTATATGGCCCAAATTTTGATTTTGAGTTTATAGTTGCGTTTGTTTTTGACTTATTGCTTAGGTAAATACATGTTAGGCTATATCCATACCATGATTCTTATCTTTGGGGCATTAAGGTTTTCGTTTTGGGTTATGTCGAAACCAGACGTGATGAGATTTCTGTGCCGGATTCGGAATCAGCGACCCAAATCCTATAACTGCTATGCATACCCAATCTTTTTTTTTTGGGGCTGTGTTATTTATAAATTATAAATAAACAAAAAAAAACATACTATATCATTACCGATCAAATGTGCCGCAATTAAAAATAAAAGAAACAGTGTTCTTGCATTCGCCACCCCTTCAAAACTTTCGCCTATATGTACATAATATATTTACTATATCTATACAATACTATCTACTACTATTCTATCTATATCGAAAAACGAGAAACATCTTTTCTAACTTGATAGTTTTAACTAAGCTACCATATTAAATAAAGGGATAAATCAAATTATACGCAAATGTACTAAAATTAATAGTTAGGCACTGAAAGTGTAAATTTCAAGCTTGTTTATGTGAAAACAATATTATAATAATTATTATGATAATAACATAATGATATCGTACAGCTAAATACGTACGGCCTAAACATAATATAAAATACAAAATTTAGCTACAAGTATTTGGAAAATGTAGGTTGCATTTTTCTACAATTTATTTCATAAACTCGATTCAAACAACAACAGCAAATACAATTAATGCAAGAAAATTTCAAATTCCGATATTACATACAAACATTAATAATAATAAAGATGAAGATATCCAACAAGAAATATAACTGATGTGGATTTTTATTTGAGAAGAACGGAAGAAAGTCAAATTGTTTCGTTGTTATGGAATAAGTGAATCTTCCAGTGAAGTCAATTAGTGTTTAACCTAAAGGTGCCAACCTCAACTTTTTTTATGACAGTGACGAACATCATTATACTAACAGCAGAATTCCCCAATTTTGTTTCGTAAAATGGCAAAAGCTTTGGGAAATATTCCCGTTTGAGGTTATCGCAATCGATTGATTCCACACATCGACCGAGGCATTGAAAAATGCATGTTAATTCCCAATTAAATAACCTACTTAAGTGTTGTACTAACATAATTCGATTTAGTACAAGCTCAGCCTCCAAGGGTACCAGTTTAAGTGGTGATCCTTAGTTCTACAGAAATGCTCCAACATCTGAAAATGTTGCTTCTCCCGGTCTATGCCGTGCTGATTGCCTTCAATTATCAAGTATCCGCGCAAGACCAACTGGTATTTGCAACCACTACAGCATCAACACCAACTGTGCGTGCAACACCAACTGCTCGTCCCGTAAGGGATTGGGTGCTGGTAAACAATAGGCCGGCTGTGGGAACGATGAGACCTTTTGTGTCCGCTCCAGAACCCAGTCAACAATACATAGAATGTTTCGCAAGATGTCCTACTACACCGGAATACAATCCCATCTGTGGTAGCAATATGCAGCTGTATCTAAACGAACAGAAGTTCAACTGTGCACGATTTTGTGGTGCAAGTAAGTTGGGAAAATACGACGTAAGCCTAGAAGCGTGACTTAGTCGTCTTTCCAATTTCAGATATACAAATCGTTAGACGAGGCGGCTGTGAAGGTCTCTTTTCTCAAACACAAGGCTAAGTCATGAGTGAATATTCCATGGTCCTATCATAGGAACCGAATTTCGAAATGCGCAAATTATGATTAGTTATCCAAGCAATAAATATAAAAATATTTGACTCGAATTATAAGCTGTATGATTTTATACGAGGGTCGTTTGATAAGTCCGTGACTTTTTGTATTTGCCGCGCACCTGCTCTAAATACAACACTGCTCCTGTCAGCAGTTATCGATTAACAGCTGACTGTAAAATTTTAGAAAGCTGCGTTTTTGGTTTGCGTTTTATAGGCATTGAAAGCAGACGATCTCGTGAATTTTAACGAAAATGGAAAAAGTGAATTTCTGTGCTAATTAAGCATTATTTTTGCGTAAAAATCCATCACCGAAACCAAGGAAAGACTTGATAAATATTATGGGGACTCTGCACCATCAATTTCAATGGTTAAGAAATGGTTTACTGAGTTCCGTTGTGGTCGTACCAGTACAAGTGATGCCGAACGTTCAGGTCGCCCAAAGAGGTCGTCATGCCGAAATCGTCGACAAAATCCATGGAATGATATTGGATGATCGGAGAATGAAAGTGCGTGAGGTAGCTGAGGCTGTAGGCATCTCAACTGAACGGGTACATCACATTTTACATGAATATTTGGACATGAAAAGCTTTTCGCGCGATGGGTGCCGCGATTGCTCACACACGACCATAAGCGCAACCGTGTGACCATTTCAAAGGAGTGTTTGGCGATGTTCAACCGCAATCCAAACGAATTTTTGGCCGTTTCGTTACCGTAGACGAAACATGGATCCACCACACCACACCAGAGACCAAAGAACAATCAAGACAGTGGGTTTCTCCGGGTGAACGTGCACCAAAGAAGGCCAAGGTGGGTCTGTCGGCCAACAAGGTCATGGCCACAGTTTTTTGGGATGCACAAGGTATCATTCACATCGATTACCTTGAAAGGGTAAAACGATCACCGGCGAATATTATTCAGAGCTTTTGGACAGATTCGATATTGATTTGAAGCAGAAACGACCGCATTTGGCGAAAAAAGTGCTGTTCCATCAGGACAATGCACGGTGCACACGTGTGTAGTCAGCATGGCAAAATTTCATAAATTGGGCTACGAACTGCTACCCCATCCAGCATATTCTCCAGATTTAGCCCCTGTGACTATTTTTGTTTCCAAACATGAAGAAATGGCTCGGCGGTAAGAGATTCGGGTCAATGAAGAGGTCATCACAGAAACAAACGACTATTTTGAGGGCCTTGAGAAAACCTATTATTTGGAAGGAATAAAAAATTGGAAAACGCTGGACTAAATGTATAGAGCTAAAAGGAGATTATGTTGAGAAATAAAACGCTTCTTTGACGAAAAAAATATATTTTATTCAAAAAGTCACGGACTTATCAAACGACCCTCGTACTAAAGGAATACCGGGGCAACCCAAATTGTTTGGTTACTATGGGAAAAAAACATCGAACCAAGAAAACCTCCTTATTTCAGAAAAATTCTTGCATTGAAAGGAAGCACATCAACTAAAAATGGACCCACTTAAAATAATAGGAAAAGTGTAAGTAAAACAAATAAAATACATTACCATTATATATAAAATACTTTTATAGCAAGGAGATGGTGCGCATGGAGCGCAAATCACGTAGGAATTATCCTCATGTTTGGAAAAAAATTGCAGATCCTGAGATGAATAAGTTCTATCATCAGGATGAGATTGATAAGCAGCTAAAGGAAAAGCTTACCTTACAAGGTATATGTAGTGTAGTTGCATATATTGTTCCATATTAAATTTGATTTGATTTTAGAGCTCTGTCCTTATAAACATGATGGCCAGGGTGATTCGCTTTTCGTATCCCCCGAAATGCATAAGAGTCTAGTGGAAACTTGTCGTTGTGGTCGGCCCAGACGTGGCATACATATGGAAAAATGTCTGCAACGCGCTCTCAATCCTCATTTGCATGATAGTCCCGATGAGGAAGTAAAGAAAGATCCAATTCCTATGCCAAGCACCTCAAATTGTAAGCTTCTATCAAGAAATGGCCTTCCCATATTAATATGTCTTTTGATTTCAGCTACCTTTGGCCTTAGAAAAGCCTCGTATAGCAAACTGGAGCAGTCTATGCAATACGTTTCACCCACGTACTCCATGCCAGGCCCACGTATAACGGCCACACCATATAATGCAATAATTATGGGCTAATTTGTATTAAACCTTAGCCTCTCTATGATTAATATAGCCTTAGTACAGCTGAAGATAAGAAGATATTTGTTTTTTAAAATGCACAAACGGTCAAAGCTTCCGGGGATATCCCCACTTGGGTTGGGGTTATCGCAATCGATTGTTTAAAAGCTGATACAACTTACGATCGACCTACCGACCGACCGATCGAACTGGATTTACTGGAAATTTATCGTAGAAAACCAGTCTCCAGTTAAGTCACAAGCTCTTCCAAATGGGTTGTTATTGTCAATGAATAAACATCTACTTTAGCGCTAAACTAACTTGGTTTAGTACGAGCTCAGCCTCAGAGGGTGTCAGTTGATCCGGTGACCTATAGCTTATTCCACTAGAAATGTCCAGAAATTTGCAAACAATTATTTTAACTGTCTTTGCCGGTCTTATTGCCGGTAGTTCCTTAGTGTCTGCCCAAGACTTCCTCGTATTTGCAACCACAACTGCCTCTCCCAATTTGGGAACAACTACGCCAGCTCCTCGTTCCGTGGGGGATTGGGTGCTGGTAAACAACAGACCATTTGTGGGAACGATGGCACCTTTTGTGCCCGCTCCAGCACCGAATCAACAGTTCCTCCAGTGCTTCGGAAGTTGTCCCACTACACCGGAATACAATCCCATCTGTGGTAGCGATATGCAGCTTTATCAAAACGAACAGAAGTTCAATTGTGCGCGATATTGTGGTGCAGGTGAGTTGTGCGAATACCTTGTCATCTACCTGGAAGTGTGACTCACTCCCGCCTCTCCCACTTTTAGATATACAAATCGTGCGACGAGGCAGCTGCCAAGGTCTCTTTCCCATGCAACGCGGCTGAAATAAGAGTGAATATCCGAGTGTACCCATGTATGATACATAAGTATTTATTATCAGGTGAAGAAATACAAACCGTAAAACTCGCTGACGTCTGTTTTTCTTCCTTTAGCTTTGTCTACAGTTGCTTATTCTCAAGAAAAAACAGATTTCTGATAAGCAAAAACACTTTCTACATACACATATACACACATGTAGTTGTAAGTACTATAGAAACATTGATAAGAGCATTGCTACTTGTTCTGGACCGTATTTGTAGGAGCTCTTAGTTTCATTTCGAATTTCAAAGTGCTCACATCACGTTAAGTTTTCGCTGATTCCCCAGTTATGATGAAGTCTTATCAGTTGGCACTAGGCATAGGTTAGATTGATTATATTTACATAATATACACATTCGGCACTTCCGTATAACATCTTGTATTACTCTAGTGCTTCTCTTGGCTTTCCTCAATCTCGAGGTTGGATCCTTTGCCTTTGGCAACAACCGTCGTCCAAATGTTACCTACCATGCTCCTGCACTGAGCTATCAACCCCATCAGCCCTTTAATAACACCAGATACCCAGCTGGAGCTTATCAACCACAACCCAACTATGGTTTCAATCAGCATGTTCAGCCCAAACCTTCGTATGGTTTTGGTTCCGGCCATGGAGCAGTTTACTACAATAATTCCCGTCCCTATCGCCCCAGGAACAGCACTGGCATCTTCTCCAAGCTCTTCCGATTCGGCTAGAAATCTTATCTACCAAATGATCAAGTAATAAAAACACTTTAATTTCATTTTTTCAAACATCATTGTTTATTCAGCAGTTAATCCGTAGATTGTTTCCGGATCATCTGGATATTTGTCATATACACTATCTTCTGATATTGAAGGGAACGAAATAAAATATTTTCATTTCATTTTTTCAAAAATCAATGTTTTATTCAGCAGATAATCCGTCGAGAGGCTTGAGGATTATCTGGATCATCGTGTGTTAAATTGCTTTCCGGTATTCCAGGAACCATAGTAATATATATAGATATAGAGTAAATGCAGAAATGATGATTGGCTCCAAAGTTATGGGGTTGTTTGTTAAATCAAGGGTGCGGTGGATAGATAGTTCATGTTAATCAATATTGTACTGGGGCACGACGAGCAGTTCTACAGAGATGCCAGCAATACTCGTATGTATACAGACGGCTATTAGTGGTGACAATATCTAGGTATATCAGCTTTGAACGTATGAATATCGAATTTGTTTTTGCTTGAATAGTTTAGCCGTGATGGGGAATACCGACGACGATGATCATAGAAAGAAACCAAAACCCGTAGAGGATAACTCCCTCGCCGCCGTCAGGAAGACTCCCACGCCGCAGTCAGGAAACTCCCTCGCCGCAGTCCGCTAAGCTCCCACGCCGCAGTCAAGTGTTATCCCTCGCCGCCGTCGAATGTTTTCTCCCACGCCGCCGTCAAGAAATTCCCACGCCGCAGTCGACACATCATAGTGTGCTCCCACGCCGCAGTCCTTCGATAGAAGATCCACTTCTGAATCGGAAGGAGGTAGAGGATCCCACGCCGCAGTCCAAGCATATCCCGCGTAGCCCGATCCCGTTGCCTAGTCCTAGTCCTAGTCCTAGTAGTCCCTAGCGCCCTCGCCTAACCGAAGCCCTAACAAATCCCACGATGAGGAATCACAAAAGATCCCACGCTGCCGTCCTAACTAGGTAACCCTCGCTGCCGTCGCAACTAGGTATCCCACGCGGCCGTCCCAACTTGGTAATCCCTCGCTGCCGTCGATGCATTTAGTAAGTTGTTAGGGGGGTTTGATCACCCAAATAGTGTTGCGAAGTAAAATCGAAAATAATTGCAATCCTTGTCAGAAGAAAACTAGTCGCCATATGGACAATTCATCTCTATAAACGGCCTCGCCCATGTAGTAGTAGAAGTGGTTGTAGTAGAAGATAAACCGAAATACGAGAAAGATCCTATCGAGCGCTGTCGCCGGGACCCCAACTGCAGATTGCAATGCGAAGCTTGAGGCGTGCTTGGGGCCGCAGTTGTCCTCAGCGTCAGCGAATCAAAAATAATCCCAGATACGATACGAGATATCAAGAGTCCCAAGAGTCCTATGTACCTTGACCATGTACAATTATGTCCCAAAAGTCCTATTGTCCTAGTCCTATGCCAGATCGTACGAAGAGCGGAGGAAAAAGTAGTGCGTGCATGCGTGTCGATGAGAGTGATGCTTGTCTTTGTTGTTGTTTGGTTTTCTTGAATATGTTAGTAGTGGAGTTGGTTTGTAGCTGTTGTAGTAGTAGGAAGAGTTGTGCCTCGGATCGGTTGATCTCTGCCTCTTCATCGGTCGGCAGTCGCCCTGCGCGACCCCAACTAGTAGTGGTGGTGGTGGATGTGATGACGTTTTCAAAGATGTAGACGATGCAAAAAGCAATTGAGAAGATTGTGGATTGTGCTTCCAGTTCGGGTGATGATCTCTGACTCTCTGCAGACTCCACTTTGAATTGCAAGAGAAGATCCGGAAGTCGGAAAACCATCGAGATAGATGGGTGGCTCGAGAAGATTCAGCTACAGTTTAGTTCACTTCTGGCCACCAGCCAATTTTAAAACGGTTGAACGTCTTGCGGATGACCCAATTGGATATGCCATAGACGACGAGAGAGATGATGCGCTCGGGGTGATACACAAGAGCCGAGCTGAAGGGAAGTTCGAGCATCCTCTCTACACCAGAGAGCCAGTGCGCGCCTCTACCTCTCTTTGCCTCACCAGGGGGAGAAGTTGAGAAGACATCACGTCACGAAATGGGGTTGGATGGGTGCTGCCAGGCCAGCACTCTGTCCAGAGGTCACTCGTTTCTCTCTGTCGCTCACTCGGGCCAGACGGAATGTAATGTACATGTCAAAGTTTACAATAACTAAGTTTACAATCGAGTGTGTGTTGTATGTGTAAAGTTACAATAGATAGTTCGCTTAGAAGGAGAGGCTCGGTATGATTCAATACAATTCATAGAAAATACATAGGGTATATAACAAAACATAACAATCTAAACAGGCGGCGCAACAGCCGCAATTACAGGGTGTGTGTTTGTGTGTAGACACTCCACGAGCCAAATACATAGATAGAATAGATACAAGATACATAGATACTTTTCTGAAAATACATAGTTGAACTTAGAACAGTAGAAAGGGAGAAGGAACAACTAAAATAAAGAATGCTGAAGAGAAGTGGGAGAAAAACGTGACGTGTGTTGAAATGTAGCGCGTGTCTCATGGATTCCCTTCGAGACGAAACTTGGACGAGTGTCGGGCTGGAGAAGGAGATCTAAGTGGGGGACACAGACATCATCTCTGACCTCTCAGACTTCATCATTCTTGGACACCTGTGAAAAAGCACATACGTACACCAACAACAACAACATGTGAAAAAGAACCAGCGACGCCGTTGATGCGACGTCGTCGAGAGCGGAACTTGCGGAGATCATATCGGATCGGATCAGATCAGATCAGAGGATTGGCTTGGATTCCCTGCCTGGCTCTGTTCGCTGCTTCTGCTGCTGCTGTATATCGTATTGGATTCCCTTTACGACTTGGATTGTTTTTTTTGTGCTGCTGCTGCTATGACCAGGAGCGTTAGGATGTTGCTCAACTGGTTCTGGCTCACTCTCGCTCTCTCTCTCTCTGTCTCTGATTGTGCTCGTGTGTTTGTGTGTGTGCGCTGCTGCAGTACCACCTCGCAATTGATTCCCTATTGCGGATTGTTGAACGTTGCACCAGGAGTTAAGAGCTCAACTGGCAATCTGAAGCGTAGCATAACGCCGCACAGCGCTAGCTAGCTTCTTAGTCATCGAACACTAATCGCATTTGATTCCCTTTGCGATGGATTGACTGCTGTTAATACAGGTAGTGACGGGGTAAAGATACCCTTTCTCGCTCGCAGGCGGTGATCTCTGATTCTCTGATCTGTGCTAGGCTAAGAAGAAGAGGAGGAGGAGTGGATATATAATTTACAATTAAGAAAATTACAACCCCTCCACGAGGAGGGGGGATACCACCAGCGTTGCATCTCCGCTAACCTCTTGACTGAAGCGTCTCTCTCTCTCTCTGTTTCTGGCTAGTCTCAGCTGTCTGGACAGGATTGCTTCTCTCTGTCTGGCTGTTGGTGACGGAGTGTCGGAGTCTCATCTGCGCTGCTTACGCTGCTTCATCATGATGCTTGAACACTAATCGCATTTGGTTCCCTTTTGCGATAAACGACGACGGCACGAGCTGTTTAGATCATAGCCGACGGTGCTGACGCCATAGACTACGTTACTATGTGTCTTTGGAGGAAGTGGAGGAATTACAACAACACATACACAAACACACACACACACACGCGCGGACACACATACACCATACATACACATACATCGCAGTGTGATATATAAGACGGCGAAGTGCGCTAGCGGTGGCGGTGGCGTTGCTTCACGAAGGCGACGATGACCATGACGACGACGCTTGGATGCCCGTAGCGTACTTGCAGCTGCAGCTGCCCGGTAACAACGACAACACATCAGCCCACATCGCCGCGACTGCATCGCGCGAGTGCTGGTGAGATTGTGTGGTGTGGCGGGTCTCGGTCCAAACGCATTTGTTTCCCTTTAGCGCGGACCGAGCGCATATTTCTATGCGGTGCAATGCATTACGTGCTTGGCTGGCTTGGCTGTCTTGGCTGGCTTGACTTGGCTTGGCTTGGATTGGCTTGCTGGGGAGCGGCCCATGGCATCAGCGCTGAGCTAAGCTGAGCCTGCCCAGGTAGCATAGGTAGCGTAGATAGCTAATGCTTCGCGTTTCTTTGGATGACCCATTACGGATCGTATTCACAGCTTTGTATAGCTGGAGCTGCAGAGCTTTATCTATGCACGCAGCTGATTGATTAAGCAACGATTTTTACTCACTGTAAATGTAAAAACGTTGTTACGTTTGTGGTGGCTGTTGTTGTTGTTGTTGTGGTGCTGGCGCATAAGCTAGAAAACACATTTGGATGGACTTGATGTATCGTTATTGATTCCCTTAAACGATTCGTTGGCGGTGTGGAGCGACAGAAGCTTAAGTTGAAGACACATTACGAGTAAACACATTCAGTTATCCAGTATCGATCAATGGAAGGATGCATGGATGGAGATGGATGCTTGGAGCAAGGAATTCTCTCGTTTGGATCACTGAGGGACACAGGCACATTCAACTGTATCTCGACCCCGACAACTGCAAAAAGGTGCAAAAGCAAATTATGGGCGCTAACTCATGTGGCTCACGCTGCAGTTTCGAGTGAATGAATCCGGAAGGAGGGAGCCGAGTGCGGAGATCACAGCGGGTGATTGATCGAGTGCGGGCGAAAGCGGAGTGGATTGTGTGGCTCCTCTCTCTCTCTCTCTCTCTGCCTCCTCTTCTGTCTCTTTCATTTGAAAGCTGTAAAACAGGTTTAATTCAATGCGAATTCATGCCTGGCTGACCTTGTAAAAGTGCGACTTATCGGAGCAAATTCGATTCGATACATTCGTGGAGCATTTCGTTTGTTTACGATTTGTGTTGTTGTTGTTGTGGATGATGTTTATATTGCTTTCAAGTTGGCATTTGATTCCCATTGCCTCAAGAAATTTTGCTACATGAATAGACGGAGAGGGGGATATAGATAGATAGATCGGGTTTGTGTGTGTTCTTGTTGTTGCGAGTATCCGAGAAACAGGCACCACTGCAATAGATACAGGATGAGGGAGGGAAGAAAAGGGGAAATATAATTCAAATTTCAATAACAAATCCTTTTCATCTTTTTCTCTGCCTCTGCATCTCTCTGGAGTTTGTTGCGGCCCTGGAGATCTTGAGCTCTTTCTCTCCCTACTTGTAGATTTCTCTTGTGATTTGTGTGAGTAACCTTTCTCTACAAGATACAAAAAGAAACGATTTTTTGTTCCGAAATATGCGAGTAAATTTACATGAGATTCGTTCGGAACGAAGAAGAGGCCCCTCTTGCTTCTTTCTTATCCCTTTCTCTTGAGTGGGGATAAACAGAATCTCTCCCAATATGCGCAGGCACCGTTCAACTGCGTCATATTGCTATAAAATACGAAGAAAAAACAATTTTGTGTGTGGCAAAGCGTATAAATTACGTTGATCTTTTTTGGCTTGGTTCAGTTTCTGTCCAGAACATATATTGCCCATTATAATGATAGAGATGCCGACTCGCCATGAGACATAACTTGTATCTACAAGAATATAGAATATCCAAAATTGAGGCAAGAGATTGAGTTTAATTTACGTTATATCTGTACGCTTTCCTAGCGTCCTCTCTCGGGCATATATAGAGCGTATATAGCATAGCATAGCAACGTGCTAAAAGAGAATATGGAAACAAAAACGACATTTTGTTCAGGTTAATGCATGAAGAAAGGATTTACGCTTTGTCTCGCAGCATCCCTTGTGTGTTTGCTCTCTCTCTGAGAAGATTCTCTATAATTGCAAAGAAAGGAAGAAAGGAAAGAAGAAATGGTTTCTGCGCTGCCTTCTCAGTTACGTTATCCTTCTGTGTCGTGCATTCTTTCTCTGCCTCTTTCTCGAACCCTTCTTCTATGCTTTTAACACTCATTCTCTTGCAGATGCACGCAGGCACCGTTCAACTGCGTCGCATCGCTAAAAAATATAAACGAAAAATTGTCTTTGTCCTAGGCTACAATTAAAGGGTTTACGTGTTCCCATTTCGTTTCTTTCTCTCTCTGTTTCTCTCATTCCCTGGGCGATCGATCGTCGTATGGGTAGTTGACCTAGAATAGTCGTTGTCCCTCATCCACCCAGATGATGCTCACAGGCACTGTTCAACTGTGATGCATCGCTATAAAAAGATTTAGGCCTGCATAGATTTAGGCTGTAATCGATAGAGGGGTAAGCAATATTTCAAACTTCTTCCTTGCTCGCCGAGCGATATTCCAAGTTATTCTCTGCCTAATATGCCTCAGTGTCAGATTCATTTAGATTCGTCTCTATTTCAATCTCAAGATACGTGCAGGAACCGTTCAACTGCAACGCATCGCTAAAAAACAGGTTGGGTTTGTTTTTTGGGATACAGAAAGAAAAGTAGAAGTAGAAAAGCAGGAACTGTCTGTCGAGGGGGAGGTCCATCAAATTCTCAGCTGCAATACGATTGTTAATAAACGATAAAATCCCATTTGGCTTACGTGCCACCAGAGTGAAGTCAAGTGAAGAACTGAGAGAGGCGGCACGACGATACTAAGACACGACGACGATGTAGTAGACACGACGATGATGATGGGGAACGATGACGCACTGAGATAGGGTCGATCCGATGTTGTTGCTGTGAGTAAAGATTCCGTTGCTGTTGTTGCTGCGTCACAGGCACATTCAACTGCGACGTTGTTGTTGTTGTTCGTTGTGGTTGCTGCTTCTGTTCTCGTTGATTATTCTTCAATTTTCGCTGTAAATCTGTTTTAGAAAAGCAATTGATGTTGCGTTCGCAGCTGATATACGAATACCGTGTGGTTTATACTCTCTGAATCAGAATCAGACTATATATATCTGTGTGGATGGGTGGGTGGCGGCGTCAGCAACTGCTGCTGCTAAGCGCGCTGTATGTAGAGTAGAGTAGTAGGTGGTGATTGTGGTGGTGGTGGTAGTTGATTGGTTGGTTGCTTGGCTGATTTGGTTCGTCTCATGCCATGAGGCATAAAGAAGCGCATACACAGATACAGGCACATGAGGCACACACACGTTTGCTGCTGTTGAGCTGAAGCTGCGCTGCCGCTGCCGCCGCTGCTGCTGCTGCTGCGCGCAATTCCGCCTTGTCCCCCTTTTTGTTTCACAAATATTGTCAGGCTCTCTCAGGCATCTGGCATTTTTGCTGTTGCATTGTGTTGCTATATAAGGAGACTCGGTGGGCTTTGCTGCTGCTGCTGCTGCTGCCGCTGCCGGTGCTAAGCTGCTGCTTCGGTGGTGATGCACACAACTCTTGGGATGGCTGTAGAAGACGGACAGACGTGATGACTCACTCAGTAGTAGTAGTAGTATGCACAGGATAATTTTGCTTGATTATAGAACAAAAATCTTCAAGACGATCTTTGTATCTCACGGATACGGATACGGATATGATTCATAGCGTGTTTCAATGCGATGCCTGATGCTGACATGATGCTCAGTTGTTGTTGCTCTTGTTGTTTCTTGTTCAAGTGTTCCCGTGTTCCTCCTCATCGTTGCCATTAACGTATCGAGGAGCAGGAAAACTGTAAAACAAAATCAGTTATAGACGAATATGTATACGACAAAGCAAGAGAGAGAATGACAGAGTGGGAGGGGTATATATATTGTTTGATTTGATTATAGAGAGACGAATACAAATACGAGAGAGAGTAAAAAATAAAGGCAACATTGATTTCGAAATTACATACAAGTTTAGTTTTATTTAGGTTAAACATACAATTATCAGTTCCTTCTTATATACATTATGCACTATTAGTTGTTCGGCAAGTTAGACTTATCTTTTCTTCCCGTATTCCACGTAATTCTACGATTCAATATGAATCACCAAATATGCTCTGTTGTTTTTCTCTTTGCACTTATCTATCTTCAAATACCTAATACAAGCGGACATACGAAATGTGACGAAAATAGATATAGCGGACCAGTTTTCTTTTTTTGTTTTTTAGTTTATCCAAGGTTCACCCATGCACACAAAGAAAAAACAAAGGCATGCACACACACATGCATACACATCTATCTGTGTACGCGCATGTCTGTGTGTAAACGTTTTCCCTGTTGCGCACGTATACACACCAAAACACGACACGATACGACGTGCATGCAAATATACATACACAGCAAGATGGCGTCGCTGCTCGTGTACACGATGTGTGTACGTGCCTTTGTGTTTGGCTGTAGTTGTGAAATCTTTTCTCTTTGTATGAAATAAACGACTACTTTGCAAACAGACTAACTAACTATGGAGTTAAATACTAATTAAATAGATAGATAGGTTTACAAACCGAGTGTGAATCCCGGACCAAAGGCATCTTCATTTTGATGAGATGAGCGTCGATATATAGACAGCACAGTCAGTCGCCCATGACTTCGACCCAGACCTGCCCTCTCGCTCGCTCGTTCACGAAGGCCAATTGTTCGTCATCTTCCTCATCTCTTCACACTCTTCACAGCCTTCATATTTCTCTCTCATTACAATCTATGTTTGTTTAACAGAGGTTTGCACACGTTTTGCGACTGCAAATGAGAAATTTGTTTCGTAATAAAACTAATTTAACAAATGAACAAATCATCAAATAAATTATGAAACAAATGAGGCAGATATAGTTTGCTTCGATTCGAAGCTTTGAACACGTTCTTTCTCAATCTCAAATATTTCGATTTGTCATATATATAGAGTTGTCTCGCTCTAACTAACTATGCACTGCTATCGCGCATTGCTGATGTTGGTGGTGGTTGTTGTTGTTGTAACTATTGCTGTTGCCACCATTGTTTGTTGTATTATCGTCTTCATTGTAGGCACTGTTGTTGTTGCTTTTGTTGTTATTGCTGCTGCTACTACTCAAGCTGCTCAAAAAATTGTCGAGGCCACTGAGTTCGCTCCTCCACAAATTATTTTCGATATTGCGTCGTTCGAACTCGGCCTCAGCCTCTGCCTCCGCCTTGGATACCTCATATTTTTCATTGGCATCGCTGGCACAATGGGTTTTTCCATGTGGCACGAATTTCGTTTGTATATCGAGCCAACGACTGAATCTTTCCTGCTGCTTTCTGCGCAGCTCGTGCTCGGCGTGAATCAGGGCCGTCGATAAAATGGCGTTCACACGCAGCCCTCCGGAGCCTCGCATTTTGCGACGCATTTGCACTCGCTTCATGCGAAAATTTCGCACCCAATATGTTAACGTTTTGGGCTGCTCTACACCATCGTATTCGTCGAAATATGGCGAATATGCGACCATTTTTACACAATTGTTACTGTAGAAAATTAACTTTCTTTTTAGTATACACACACACACACCTCTGCTGCTGCTTGAGCGTTGACCAGCGTGCTGAAGATATTTCACTATCTGGGTTATGTAACTTTCCAGATACAGAATTACTGGCGACGAAGACGACGACTAAACACTTCTTTTCAGCACGACTTTTCAGGAGAGAATGATGGAACGTGCGAGAATGACACTGTATTTATAGCTGCGCAGGGTTGCTACGCGTCGCGAGTGTCGTCGTTACCTGCATGTTCGGGTCGTTTCTCGACAGCTGCATGCATTAAGGGTGGATAACCCGGGACTCGGAAGGCCTGAGAAATTCTTTAAAAACTCCTGTTTTTGAAGAGTCCCCTACTTTTTACCTGTTTAAGGCAAGATTGAGCATGAGAAAATTGAACCCTACAAAGTAATTTAGCTGCTTTGTATAGCTGCCAACCCGTCTTAAATAGAAAAGTTGGAACAAAATGAAAACGGACTGGTTTGAGTGGCGGATGGTCGATCACACAAGAATATAATTGAAGTTATCGATATGCATTTTGTACGATAAACATATGCGCTGTTTTTTGAATATCCAAAGAATGCAAATAAACAACTGAAATATGTGCGTTAATGGATTTACAACATTAAAATCAAAACAAATATGGAATGAGTATGACACTAACCAGTCACAAATTTATAAAGATGAATAAAATTTGGTTTATGGCCAACAAAATATTGATTTAAAGGTAAATTAATGGTTTTGATTTCCAAGAAATTCTAATTTTATTAGTTAAACCTCCACTTTTTGTCAAATTGTGATACAAATTGCCATTGAAAATCCTGAATAACCGCATATGTGGCTAATTATCATTGCAATGTTGCAGAATATTCAAATACAATGTTCATTATAATGCGCACAGCAATATGTAGATATAAATGTATATATAAGTACGCTTGTTTGTATTTTTGGGGCAACATTTGGGTCGGATCGCTTGAGCAGCCACCAGTACACTTTAGCACCTCGTCGGGCACGGACGCAAATAACGGTTACAACGGAGAAAAGTGCTAAAAAACATAACGGGATCGTGGCAACAACAACGAGGAGGCGAAGACAGTGGAGAGGGAAGTGTTAAAATTTGCACGTTCAACGTGCGGCGGGTGGGTTTGAAAAACAATTCAATATTTTGGAGATCTTCAAATAAACAGAAAATCTCGCCGCACATTGCCGCAAAGAATAACAACAATATCAATAAGGAAACGAAGAGGGGCGTGTCGAGCGAACATCTGCACGAAGAAGACAACGGGGCGGAGATCAAAGATTGATTGCAACTCATCCAATTAAATTGGCAAAATTTGGAAAAATCGTGCATGCAAATTTTCACTTTCCATCAATGAGTTGGCGGGTGAGATTCCTTATGGTCAATCGTGCGGACTGTTTGTGCTTATAGGCCACAAAATTATAAACAAATTGAGAAGAGCAGCAACAACAACAAGAACAACAACAACAATAAGAACGACGTCGAGGCGAAGTGGAAACTGGCAGAATGGAGAATGTGCGCTTTTCCATCATCGTGAGTACCCCCTTCTCACATCTCGTGCCCCCTTTCTCTCCTTCTCCCCCTCTCACACACTGCTGCTTGTTAATTGGTTTGTTTGTTTTGGCAGGAAAACGATTTGAAATGGCAATCGGAATCGGAGGCAGCCGATATGGATCTGCTGTATGATAAGCGCAGCATCTCCAGCGAGGCCAACAGCGACGCTGTGTTTAGCAATGAGGCGCATGAGATCTTTGCACGTCAACAACAGAATCAGGTGCTCTGGCAGCCCCAAGAGATCGAGGAGACGTTGTGCCAGGTGCCAAATGGTGTGCACATTATGGAAATGGTCAAATCGGGCTGCTTTCTGGGTAAGAGTGGGGGCAGAGGCAAAAGTGCTCTAGTATGTAATACTCTTCCATTTCTCTTGCCTTCTAGAACTAATGATCGAGCCCAGCGATTGTAATCTTGCATTGATTTGCTGTGCCATCTACGGCTCCGTGGAGAATGTCATCTATTTGTTGACACACTACAATGCAGATCCCAATGCCGCAGACAGTCGTGGCAGGACTCCACTGCACTTTGCTTGCTGTCGCCCGCACGCTCCCATCGCCAAAGTGCTGCTCGATCGTGGCGCAGATCCAAATCGCTGGGATCACAACAAGGAAGTGACACCGCTGCATTGCGCTGCCAGGTGAGCAATTGAACCTGATATTCTTGAACTGGAATTAATCTAATGAAATTTTATCCTTTTATTCCTCATCCCTTACAGCGCCAAGAGCGTCGAGTGCATTCTACTTCTTCTCCGTCGCAAGGCGAACATCAACATTGGCATCGAAAGGAGATCAGCACTGCACTATGCCATCGATGGTAATGCGGTGGACTGTGTGGAGACCTTGTTGAAATACGGCGCCGATCCCAACACCCCGCAGGTGTATACGGAGACACCTTTACACACAGCATCCGCCTCGGGATTCACCAAGTGCGTGGAGCTGCTGCTGAATCACAATGCCGATGTGCGTTCACAGTTCGGCGAAGGCAAAGTCACCGCGCTGCATTTGGGTAAGTCACGGGGGATGAGGGGGAGTGGCGTCACTGACTAATGCTAAAATTTTCCCAACTTTTCGCGTGCAGCTGCGGAAAACGACTACGCTGATTGTGTGCGTCTGTTGCTGGATCATCGTGCCGATGTCAACTGTCGCAATGCCTCTCAGCAAACGCCTCTACACCTGGCCTGTCTCTCCCAGTCCATTGGCACCGTGGAGATTCTGCTCAAATATGGCGCCAATGTGAATGCCGTCTATCGTGATGGACGCACTGCACTCCATGCGGCTATAGTGAAGCAATCGCGCTGCCTGGACTGCTGCAATGCGCTGCTCAAAGCTGGCGCGGATGTCAACAAGGCAGATGACTATGGCTACACGCCCCTGCACATTGCCGCCCTCAATGAGTTCAGCAGTTGTGTTTACACCTTTATAGGTGAGTAGAGCAGTTGGGAACTCGTTAACAGTATAGTAATGAATCCCTTTACCCAGAACACGGCGCTGATATCACTGCACGCACAGATGGACACACCTCGGCGCTGACTTTCATAGTGCGTCGCTGTCCGGAGGTGATACCAAAGCTAATGCAGAAACTGGACAATTCGATCAAGGCAAATGATCACGAGATTGGCGATGTTGACTGTCAGATTCGCTTGGACTTTCGACTCTTGGTGCCCAGTTCGTCCATGGAGAAGGGAGAGACGGAGCTGATGCTGACACTAATCGAGGTCGGACAGAAACGGATACTCATGCATCCACTGTGCGAGACGTTTCTCTTCTTGAAGTGGCGTCGCATACGCAAATTCTTCTTGCTCAGTCTGGCATATCATACGTGCTTCGTGCTGCTCTTCACGCTCTTCGTGATCGGGGTCTATGTGCGCTGTTGCAAGCAGGGCGAGATCTGCCAGGCATCTAGTTGGGTCTCCACTGTCGGTTACTTTGTTAATGTGCTCAATCTGCTGCTGCTGGGCAAGGAACTCTTTCAAATGGCGCACGGTCTGCATGGCTATGCCAAGTACTGGGAGAACTGGCTGCAGTGGACCATTGTCTTTGGTGTGATGCTGTGTGTGGTAAGGTGGAACGAGGAATAGTGTTACATATTCCTTATCTTCTCTCAATTAATCCCTCTATAGACTCCTGATATCTTGTGGACCAGGGATCTGCAGGCTGTGCCGCTGTGGCAGCATCATGTGGCTGCTGTGGTTATATTGCTAGTCTGGCTGGAGCTAATGATGCTGGTGGGAAGATTTCCCATCTTTGGTGTCTATGTGCAGATGTTTACCAAGGGTATGTGGAGACTCCTTGTTTATATATATAGTAATTCTTCCTTTCTTCTCCTCCAGTTGCCGTCAACTTTGCCAAGTTCCTGCTGGCCTACATCTGCCTACTCATTGCCTTCGGATTGAGCTTCGCTGTGCTCTTCAATGATTATCCCGCCTTCGAGAACATCTTGTGGTCGGTGCTGAAGTCCTTCACCATGATGTCGGGCGAACTGGAGTTTCGAGGACATCTTCTATGGGGACTACGCCGTGAAGTTCCCCGTCACATCGCACATCATCTTTCTGGCCTTTGTGCTGCTAGTGACAGTGATCTTGACCAATCTAATGTTGGGTCTGGCAGTCAGTGATATACAGGGACTGCAAGTCTCGGCCACACTGGATCGTTTGGTTCGGCAGGCAGAGTTGGTATCACGCCTGGAGAGCTTCTTCTTCTCGCGCCTGCTACGCAATGCGCCACTCGTGCATTACTGCAAACGGAAGGCACTGTTGCGCACCTCACGTGATCAGTTACAGTTCACAGTGCGTCCCAATGATCCTCGTGATCGTTCCCAACTCCCCGAGGACATCAAGCTGAACATCTACAAGCTGGTGGCCGAACGCAGAGATCGCGCCATGAGCATACGCAGGCGTCAGTTCGAGAAGAACTATCACATGTTCAGCCGAAGCTTGCAGCGAGCGCCGGAGGTATGTGTGAAGAAACTCTCCCCGGAGCAGCAGCGGCAGCAACAGCAGCCTGAGCAAAGCTATGCCACACAGGCGCAACAATTCCAAATGAATGAGCTGCTGCGTCCACGCTCAGCCACCAATGTGCCACAGCAGCTGCGCCAAGAGCACGAGAATATAGTGAAGCTAAAGAATCAAGCCAATGATTGGCGTGTGGAGATGCACGCCCTGAAGGAGCAACTCACGCAGCTGACACAGAAATTTGATCGCTTCGCTGAGAGTGCTATGCGCAAATTGAACTACAGCGCCGACGAACTGTGCCGCATGAAGCATCAGCAGCAGCAACAGATGACGCCATCCGGCAAAGCGGATACACTGCGTCAGCAGCCGCGACATCATCATCGCTAACGAGCTACACGAGTATTACAATTATCATACGTTATATGTTATTGTATCATTTATTAAATGTGAATTTTATTCAAGATCCTGGCACCTTGGTCAACCATTTGTCATTGTTCTGGTTCCAGATCAAAGCATCCTCAGCTGGCGGCGGATCATGTGCTGAAATCTTTGTCCAGGTTTGTGTTTTCGGATCGAAAGCAAAGCTCTTTGAGTCTTGCGGTGGCGGTGGAGGTGTCAGATCAATCAATGGAGGTCGTGTTATCGGCACAATGTTCGGCTTATCGCCAGGCTGCACGCTGATGTACTCCACCTGCGACTTGGGATTGGTGTAGTCAATGGGTTTGCCCAGCACAAGACCGCACAGCAGAAAAGAAACTACAAATTTCATACGACATACATATGAATATAGTCTACATCCGTTCACTAATTGTGGGAAAGGTTCTTCGACTTACGGCATATGTAAAGCAGCCCCGATCTCAGCATTTTCGTTTTCTTGTCTCTAATCTCTCGCACGTTCCGATTGCGACTGTTTGCTAGAGATTAAGTCAACAAGCCCCAAGCTCGACTCGACGAGGAGCGAATGTGAGAATTGAAATCTTTGTTAATTATTCTGTTTGTTTTTATATACCCGCTACCCATTGAGGAGAAGGGTCTTATAACTTTCTATTAACAGAAAAAGGTAATAGGCAGATGATTCTTTGATTCTTGATATTTTGGAACAGCATTAACATTAGACTCAATAGAGTCGTGACTGTCCTTCCATATGATACACAGGCTAAATTCACTAAGCATCAAAGTTGAGTATATAAGAACTTGTTCTAGTGCTGGTAATGGGTATTTAACTGTCGTATACCTCAAATAATCGACTGTAGCTGGAGCTGTTGTTTTTATTACTTTTATTTAGATTTTGCGTAGAGGTCAGTCTATAATACATTGAACTGGCGATAGAGACAGTGATCGCGAGTGTGCCTGATTTCCCTTATACTTCCACGACCCTCTATGTTGTGCTGCAGATGCCCAAGTGCAGGCGACGCACATCTAGAAAGGAATATGATATGTGATTAGTGGAGAAACGGAACGAACTAAGCCATTCTCAACTCACTTGAACCGCAGCTCAGGGCGCAGTTGAACTTGCCCTCGTTGTAGTAGTTGACATTGTCACTGCCACAGATCGGGTTGTATTCGCTGGTGGTGGGACAGGATTGCAAGCAGGCCAGCATGCGTGGAGATGCTGTTGTTGGTGCTGGCGTGGTGCTAGAGACTCCTCCAATGGGCTGGCCACGAATAAAGGTGCTCGGCGTGGGTTGATTCCAATTTCCAAACTGCGGATAAGCAGTCGCCGTGGCGATCAACAAGATCAGTGCTAAACACAAACAATACTTCCGATTAGCATATATAGTATATATAATTATATAGTTTTAACTGATAATCACACACTGAACATAGAACTCACCGAAAATCTGTGTACTTTCCATTTTGTGTGCGAGGTCTACGAGCAGCTGCGATCGACTGAGACCGTCGAACGTCCCATCACGCGTTTATAAACGAAGGTCAGCATACATGATTTTTTGGTATTGATTGTTGGATGCTGCGTCATAGGTAGACGGGACTCTGTGTGGGGGAATGCCCCCACGATGTGTGTTAATGATTATGAACTGGTTAATAAGTCGATAATTCTGAGTGGATTCACTCTTAGGATCGTCATTAAATTGTCACTCGATCTGCGTCTTAAGTTCTTCGGAAATGCACAAAACTGGTTTGGGTTGCTTCCAGTTGTGCAGTGGGGGAACATCCTTGATGTTATAAAGATTCTACTTAATACTTACGTATGGGTTATTTCATGAACAGACCAGTAAAGAAAGGGGAAAACCCTATGCCCAATTTACAATCAAGTTCTTGTCACATTATAATTACTAAGAACTGTAATTATGAAGAATTAATTGGTGTGGCGACTGTAAGATACCCTGGTAAATAATTAAATGTATGTGTATAAATTCTGGTCTGTCGGCCCAAGATAAAACATACTGCTGGTTCGGGTTGTGTCTCATTGCATCGTTTTGGAAGTATCCTTCACGATTCTACAAGATATTTATTTATAACTTATTTTATGGAAAAATAAAACTTATGTACTCTTAACGACTATATAGTTAATAGTATCTATTCTGATACTGATATATTTAAAAGAAAGAGCTTTGCTTTGTGAGTTTTAAAGCTGAAAGACTTAAAGTTACAATTTCATTGTATTTCATGTGAATAAACTTAAATATATTCCATTTACACACTTTATTTTCTTGGTTTTATTCTGAACTCGTGTGCTTAATAGAATTTTCTTACAAGCTAATAAATATAAATTCAAATTCAAGACTTGCAGAGAAAATATGAAATATGAACAAATAACGAAAGATTAGAAAAGCATCGCATTCCTGAAAATAGTAGATTTATTAATGTAGATATATAGATTTGACCCGCTTTGGTTCTGCAAAAAGGGATAGAACTTTAGTTAGAGTTCGAGTTTTCTCAGATGTCTTTCAGATACGCACACTATATTAACTTTATACCATATATATATATAAATATATAGATGTGTACACGAATATATATTTATGTATATATAATATATGTGGCCAGGCGCGCACATAGAATCATTTTACAATATGAAAAAATATGGCTTAGTAATGTTGATTCAATTTGTTTGGATTTGGTTTGGGTTTGGCCTAAAACATTCAAAAAGGCAATTCAATCATATAAATGTTATATGTGTTCACTATTTAAATCTATTGTATTACTTAATTTAGGTAAAACATACGGAATTTGGGATGAAACGTCTGTCAGTATGAAATTTGAAACTAATTTGTAATATCTTTGAGGGTCTCTCTTTTTCTCTATTTCGATTTATAATATTTCTCTTATTACTTTCGTTTGTCTTTCTCGCATTTTTTCATTGTTTATCTTTTAAGGGTTTTTTTTTGTTTCTTTTTTAGGGATTCTTAACTTAAGCTTATGAACTGTTTTTGCGCAGAGCAAAGACACGTTGCTGCTGTTGTTGTTGCTGCTGCTGTCGTCGCATTTGTTGTTGCTGTTGTTGTGCTTGCTTGGTGTGCATGTTGTTGTTCTTGGCAGATTTATTGTTGTTCTGGTTCTGGCTACCTCCGGCTTGATGATGCTGCTGCTGCTGTTGCTGCTTCTTGATATCCTTGCGCGTATAAACTCCCGGATGATCAATGCTGGGTCCCTTCTGTCGTTGATCTGCGGTCAGCAGGAATCCCGTGAGTTTGCCATCCCAGATAATCAATCGAATAGGGACCACGGAGAGCAACTGTAGCTTATACGGTGCCTGTTTCATATTTCGCTCTGCGACGAGTATAAAATTCGGTGCATTGTGCGTATCGATCAGGACTCGTTGCATTTTATAGTTAATGCTTATGACATGACCCGATTCCAGTGTGACTACGTTCATCATATGCTGATAGATCTCCATGACAACGGCGCGCATATAGATTGCCTTGCGGTTGCTCACGTAGCGCTTGAAGAATAAGTTACTGGAGTCATCGCCCGCCTGTTTGGCATTGTATTTTCGCTCGTTGGCGATCTTGGTTAGTTTGTGCAACTCATCGCAGCTCCGACCAGGTGGGGGGCAGTAATTAAGCGCAGCTGCCAGCAAACTAGAAGGAAAAATGGATTAGAGATTGAGTGTAGAGATGGGATAGAGTGAAGCCTTACCGATGCACCATAACATCTGGATAACGTCGGATGGGGCTGGTAAAATGCGTATAGATGGGTATGGACAACGCATAGTGCCACAAATCACTTGGCTCCGTCTTGCCCTCGCTGCAGAAGTAACTAAAGAGGAGAAATAGTACAAAGAAAGGGATTAGTACTGTACTTTATGGGCAGCAACTAGGTAAACTCACTTGGCGCGCGCCATTGGCTTCATGAGCAGCTGACTGAGGCAGACACACATAGCTACGGGATCGGCAGCTTCCTGGCACAATCGATGCATGCTCTCCTGCAGCGCCTTCGATGAGCTGTAATCCAATTCCAGTCCTTGCGTGGAAAGCTTCTCCCGCAAGGCCTTCAGGGATTTTGTCAATGGCGGCGGATGATTACGCAGCACAGAGATGTCGGGGAAGGCATCGTGAATGAACTTAGCAACTGCCTGATTGGCCATCAGCATAAACTCCTCAATCATATGATTCGCTTCCCGTTGCTTCTCCACCTCGAAGCCCGCTGGCTCGCCACTGATTGGATCCAAACTAAAACGCACCTTGGCATTGTTGATTGTCAGTGCTCCATTGTCGAATCGCTGATTTCTCATGTTGCTCGCAATTCCGTGCAGCCACTTGACACGCTTGACTATATCCTGTACGGTGAACCCATTGAGTATGTTGGGGAAATCATCTTCTGTGAAGGACTCCTGGGGATTGTCGATAATTTTCTGTGCGTGCTCGTAAGCAAATTGCGAGCATGAATTGATCACTGAACGCGTAAACGTGGGCTTGGTCAACTGCTTGCCATTGCCATCCAGTCGCCAGAACACTGAGAACGAGAACTTATCTTCGCCCGGCAGTAGTGAGCAGCGGAAGCACAAAGTCTGTGGCAGCATATGAATCACTTCGTTGGCCAAATATATCGATGTGGAACGCTCCTTGACAATGTTGTCTAGCTCACTATCTTCCTGCAGATAATGTGCCACATCCGAAATGTGCACTCCCACCTCGTAAACATTTTCCTCCAACTGCTCAATGGACAGTGCATCATCGAGATCACGAGCAGTCAGTGGATCAATGGTAAAGACACAACTCTTGCGCAGATCCCGACGATTAACGAGATCCTCTGGCGCTACAGCTGGTGCTGGCTGTGCGTACATGTTGTTAAAGCGCTCCTCGAAGGGCACAATGTCACGAAGATTATTATGAAAGAGTATAGCCTTGAGCTCATCATCCAGATTACCCACACGTCCAACTGCCTGCACCAACTCCGCAATGCAGTGACCATTGCAATCCGTCTCCAGTATGTTTGCCAGGTAGAGCAATCCACAGACTTCTTCCGCTGGCTTATTGCCAATGTGGGCGGCACAACTTGCCTGTGGTATATAGACCATTGGCATGCGTAGATCAAAGGGTCTAAGTTTGTAGAATAGCTCGTCGTCGCATAGTTTGGTGGGATTCGTGAAAGAAATGTTGCCCACAATTTGACGCAGCTCGGTTTGTTTAACTATCGAAATAACAAATGCCTTGGGGCAGTTATCTGATGAGATGACAGCAACAGGGTCATCACAGTCTGAGTCCTGGGATTCTGTGTCATCCGACAGTTCTTCATCCTCAGCTAAAATTGGGAAAGTTAATACAAGAAGAAAAGGAAGCTCTTAGATTACTCACCCAAGGAAAGAGATCCCTTGCCTCCGATGATGTTGTCGGCAGCACTCTCACTAGTCTTAGTAACGGCAGCTCCACAATTAAGTACAAAGGCGCGCACAGTGTCGCCCTCGAAGGCATAACGACGTGCCACAGGCAGCAACACAATGCCATCCCGATCTAGGGCTTCCCGATCGGTGGACATGGTAATAAATGCCTGACGATTGTTCTTACGATTCACACGAATCTCATCCTCAACTATGCGCCCATACCCGGCTGCAACTAAACGGCGTGCATGCTCCTCTAGGTCATCGAAGTCACCCTTGAATATCAGCTCAGGTGGCAACAGTTGCTCCGTGCCCACATGCTGCTGCACAATTCTGTTAATATACCCACGCATCGCCTCCAGTTCGGTCTTCAGGGAACGTGGCGAGTTCTTGTCTTGACGCTTCTTGCGATTGCGATTCCTTTTGCGTGGCGACTGCGATCCTCCCTCCGATTGCTGCTGAGCTCCTCCAGCTCCAGCTGGTGGTGTGCTGCTGCTACTCGTACTGGACATCTCCGACTCGCGTCTCAGTCGGGTTAGATTCTGCTGACCGTGTCCCTGCCTGTTAGAGGGAGCCTGCTGCTGCTGCTGTCTGTTGTTCGTGCTTCTGTGCACCGCCAATGAGGCCACGCAGCGATGGAGCAACGTAAGCGGTGCGCACCAAGTTAGATGGCTCCGCAGGGCTTAACCAATCCAGCTGCGACAACACCTCATTCTGATTGATCAGCTGCGAGGCAAATGCATTCACCTCCGGATTGATGTGACTGAGTGTGTGCACCAGCTCAATGAGGGCCTGTATATCTCGCTTAAGTTCTGGACGGGATTTGCGCCGCTTGTTGGCAGCCTGTAGCTCTGCTATGGTCTGCCCATTTGATTCCGAGGGAGCATTTGTTGGGGCATTCATCTGTTGGCCTTGTTGCAGTCGTATTTGTAACTGCCTGTTGGTTTGCATGGGGAAATTATATGGCATGGACACCTGCATGGGCACAGGCATATTCGCTTGCTGCATGAGCTGCTGCTGATGTTGTTGCTGTATTTGACGCAGTTGCTGCTGCTGGTGTTGTTGCAATTGGTGCAGATGGTGCTGCTGCTGTTGTTGCAGTTGTTGCTGCTGCTGGTGTTGTTGCAGCTTTTGCTGCAGTTGCTGTTGTTGCAGTTGCTGCTGTAGTTGTTGCTGCTGCTGTTGTAGTTGTTGCTGCTGATGCTGCTGTATTTGTTGTTGCTGCTGCTGCTGCTGGTGATTGGCATCACCTGGAGCTGCTGTGGTCAGCATAGGCATGGAACGCTGCGCTTGCAACTGTTGCGACTGGGAGACAAAACTGCGCATAAATTGATTCG
Source organism: Zaprionus indianus (assembly GCA_018904595.1). Classification (NCBI taxonomy): domain Eukaryota; kingdom Metazoa; phylum Arthropoda; class Insecta; order Diptera; family Drosophilidae; genus Zaprionus; species Zaprionus indianus. Next base: position 5,229,400 of record JAEIHA010000140.1, read on the forward strand.
CCTTCTGTTCAATGAGTGGAAAGTCCGTTGCACCAGATTGCTGGCGAGATGACGCTGCTGCCGCCATCTCCTCCTGCGTTTTCTGTAGACGCGTCGCCAGCATTTGTGATCGCTGGCGCAAGAACTCGAATGGATTCGGATTGCGATTAGCATTATTGTTGCTGTTGTTGTGATTGTGGTTGGCATTACTGCCATCTTTGCTCTGCAGTTGTTGTTGTTGCTGCTGCTGCTGCTGCTGTTGTAATTGTTGCTGCTGTTTTTGATGTTGCTGCATTTGCGTTGTCGTTGTTCGAATCGTTGCTTGCAACGGACCCGATACAGCACTTTCTAAGCTCCCTACGCTCGACGTTTCTGACATGTTTAAAGCTTTGTTACAAATAAAAAAAACAAACAGGAATTAAGTTACGTTAGTTTAGTTTACTATTAAAAATCTGGCAGCGAATTTTACACACTCTGACAACAAAAACACTCTCTCGATTGAGTGAAGTAGCCGCAATTTTGTACGCAACGTATTTCGCTCTCTCTGCGCATCACGTCAAAGTGTTTTCACGCCTTGTTTTGAAAAGTCATTGTTATTTCAATAATTAATTTAATAATCTTATTGACAGAAAATTCGAAAGTAAAATGTACACTAAATAATACAAACTTTAAACTCTGATTTGAAAATATCTCAACAAAGATTGCCACTTTGCTCTTTTTTTGGATTTGTCTTTGCTATTATTTTTGCAATTATTTATAAATGATTATTCACTCAATTTCATACCTTGATTTTCATATATAAAGTAAATTTCATACTTATTTCACAATTCCTTGCTGATCGTAAATTTATCGAACAGCAAACATATGCTCTCGATACCGGTATCGAATGTGCTTAGTCGTTCGCCCAGGCATATCGATAGGTAGTCCATCATGCAGGCATATTTTTTCTAGTGTTGTAAAACCTTCGCGCCATTTTTCTTCATACCTTTCGGCAGCATAAATTGCATTTTCGCTTGTACCCATTCTTCAAATTTTCCAAAATGTTTTCCAATTTGTGACTCTGCAGAGGAAAGTGATAAACAACAACAACAACGACAACAGCGAATTGCAACGGCAATGCGTCTTCAGTGAGCGAGAGAGCGCGTGCTTGTTTGTGTACATACATATATGCATATGTATGTGTGTGCGTGTGCAAACTACAAGAAAACGCTAACAAGGTACACAACATTTATTGTTTATTTATGTATGTAGCTTGCTTAATCAGTTGTATGTTGCGATCTTATAAGTTTGGCTTTGTATTCTTACCTGCTTGTGAACTGAACACACACACACAACCACACGCACATCGACAGAGACCAACACACACACGCACACGCACACCGAGAAACAAACAAACAACCACACACACACAAACACACGAGACCAAAACTATGTACGAAAGTAAAGGAGAAGCGCTAGAAAAATGACCGATGTAAATTGTTTTACAAGTGAGCATACAACAACAACAGCAACCACTACAGAAGCAGCTGAAGCAACAACATTAACAACACCAACAAAAAATGTGGCACCATCAGCCTCGCCCACTTCCCCTTTCGTATTGAGAGCACCGCCCAGCGCCAAGTCCAAGTTGATTCTACAGAATATGGAGGAAGTGTTGAACTCAGTGAAGCAGAAGCATCGTGAGAAGCACAAGAGAAAGCGCGAGGAGAAACGTCGTGCAGCAATGCTGGCAGAGCAAGCAGGGGCTGCCGGGACGCTCGAACCGAAAGACGCAGCAACAAAAACAAAAGCTAGCAGTGGTAGCAGCAACAACAGCAGCAGCACCAACACCAACACCAGCAATGGTCGCCACGTGCTGCGTGAAAAGACCGCGAACGGGAAGCGAAAGTCCGCTACGAGCCCGCTGAAGTGCAGCACACCCAATGCAACTGCTGGAGAGGATCAGCAGACGTCCATAAAGAAGCACTTTGCCAAGACTGAGTCCAAGACGGGAACAACAACAACAAAAACAGACACCGCGGAAAAAGTCACAAAACCTGCCACAAATGTGTTCGAACTGATGATGAGTGCGAGGAATCGTTCCATAGGCAGCAATGCCAATGGTAGCCTGCACTCTCCAGAGGAGGAAGCAGTTCCTCAAGGTTCAACGCCACGCACCAAACGCAAGCAACTGCTGCAGGAATGGAATGAACGCAAGGGAGGCACGAAGCGACGACAGGCGGATGATGCACGTGGCGAGTACATTGAGCAGCAGATGGAGCAGCGTGCCAAGCGGTAAGCCAGATCATTTACCTCCCTTTTGAGGCTTCTTTAAACTCTTTGAACTCCTTTATAGTTTGAAGAAAATGTTGACACAGCCACAGGCAGATAAAACCGCAAAAAAGGAGGAACCGGAGTTGCCCTCATCAGCGCCAGTTAAACGTCCACGTGGTCGTCCACGCACGCGTCTGCTTAGCGTAGATCTGGATACACAAGTGCCCGATAAGCCTACTGCTGTGAATGGAGAGACAGCTGAGTTCCTCTCAAAGCTTTCTTCGCCCACCAAGAAACGCGACAGTTTGCTGGGCTACTTTGCCAAGGTGGAGTCGCCCAATGCCGATAAGAAGGAGGACACTCCACTGGAAACACCCAAGCGACGACCGCGTGCCTCTAAAACCCTTAATGAAGACACCCAGCTGACACCAGTGGCTACAACAACACCAACAGGTCGTCCACGACGCTCATGTGCGGCGAAAGCACGTTACGATTATGATCTGGAGCCGAGTCCATCCAAAGCAACGACGACGAAGCCAACGTCGAAGGCAGAGACAAAACCATCGGCAGCAGATGAGTCCATTGAGATCATTGATCTCGACAACAGTAATCCCGCGATAACTCCCAAGAAACTGGCACCACTCTTTACGCGACAATTACCAAAGCCCAGTCCTGATCCATCGATGTTGGCAGCACGTCGTGAATTCCTGCAATCGGGTGTGCCAGAGAAGCTGAAGCAGGAGCAGCAGCGTCAGCGATGCCATGAGCAATACTACGAGGAGAGCTACGAGCTCTTTCCACGCATTGCGCATGTGGCACAAGCTGCAAGACTGGTTGCAGCAACTGGTCTCGATCTTCCCTTTGCCCTAAGGAAACCTGAGGCTGACGAGAAGCAACTGGAGTTGCAAAGAAGACGTGGTAACGTGGGCAGTATTACCTGCTGCACCATGACGGATTTCAGTGCCAGACAGAAGAGTCGCAGTTACTGCTGGACACCTCTGCCACAGCTGGACAACAAGCGTTCCATGGTGAAGAATTGGAAGACTGTCTTCGATCGCTTTCCCTACCTTCAAGTGCTACAATCAGATGCGTGAAAAGTATCGTCACTTTAGCGCCATTGATGCCGCACAGGATACACAACCAATGGGTGAATCTTTTGTGGTAACGCGACGCACACGACGCTCTCTAGAAGCCCAACAGCTGCAGGAGGATGATGCCAAGCCACCAGCCACGGCGCCAAATGGAGAGTTGCTCTTCACAGAGAAATACAAACCGTTGCTGTTTGAGCAGGTGCTGGTGAATCTGACGCCGGTGCAAGAGCTGCGAGAATTTCTATCCAATTGGAATGGAGGATCAGGCAGTGCTCGCAATTCGCAGCCGATGGACGACTCTATGGATTTTGCCAACGATTCCAGTTGTTCAATGGGCGCCGCCTGCAATACGATGGTGCTCCTCGGACCTTGTTCTAGTGGGAAAACTAACGCTGTCTTTGCTTTGGCCAATGATATGAATTTCAATGTGCTGGAGGTGAATGCAGGCATGAAACGGAATGGTAAGAAACTCATTCAAGAACTACAGGAGGCAACGCAGTCACATCAGATAAGGAAGGATTCAAAGGCAGCAGGAGCAGCAGCACCAACGCAACAGTTGCTGCAGAAGCTGCAGTTAAACGGGATGAAGGCAAAGCAGCGACAGCAGCAGCAGCAGGGAGGCGATTCGGAAGGGGATACAGTACGTAAATCCCTGATACTCATTGAGGATGCGGACATTGTGTTTGAGAATATGGATGCAGGCTTTACGGATGCCATCTATACACTTGCGGCCAGTTCCAAGCGACCTGTCATCATTGTGGCCACAGATCCCAACTCAGCGCATCTGCAGCGTCTGATGCAGCAGAATACGATACACTTTCAATCGCCCAATGCACTGAATATCTCACGATTTCTGGCCGTGCTCGCCCTCATGGAGAACTGTCCCATTGAGCTGGATGAACTGATATCCCTCTATTTGTACAATAATCAAAATCTACGCAAGACTCTCATGGAACTGCAGTTCTTCATACAGAGCGGCGGCGATGGACCCAGCAAGAGATTTCAACTGCAGGAACCCAGATCTCCTAGTCGTTCGCCGGGTAAATCTGCAAGGCTTTCCACGCTGGACGGTGTGCACATCCATCAGCGTCTGTTCGAGTTCTACACATGCCCACAGAATGTTCAGCATTGTATTCCATTTCCTGTCAATTTCCGTCTGCTGCGGATCAATCTGAACGAGCTGCTGCGGAAGTCAACGCTGCTGCAGGAGCAGCAGGAGAGTGCACCGGCAGCGGGGGCGACTCGTAGCAGCGGGAAACGCAAGTCTCGTTCACCAAAGAAGGCGTGGCTGAGTACAGCCACCCACAAAAAGAGTACAGCGAATGCATCACTGGAAACGTTGGCTACATTTTACGAGCAAATCTCAACGGCTTCGTTGCTGGATGCAAGTCTGTCACAGGAGCATAGTCACGATCGACTGCAGCCACATCTGGCAGAGGAACTGGCGCACACTCTGGTGGAGAGAGCTGTGAGCACTTGTCTGGCAGCCAAGGAATATGCCTACAATCTGTTTGACAAGACAGAGGAGCGGTGAGTACTGGAATATGCAATTAATATCCACCAAAGATTAATATAAACTCCTGTTCCTTAGGCTCAATCTGGCGGATCAGTTAGGGAGCTACTGCCTGCGCACTTCCTCAGCCCGCTCCCTGGACTATGAGCCGGCAATGCGTTCAATTTGTCGCAGTGAAAAGCAACGTTCCGCACTCGAACGACGCTCGAGTCGTTTCTATCATTATTTACGTAATCATACGGCAAACAGTGTGACCAGCTTTGCCACCGATCTGTACGATGCGGCATGCAACGTTCTGCAGGAGGAACAGGAACAAAGTCATCCTGATCCGAAATTAGTCGAATAATAGAATGAATGGATGAATATATAGAAAAGAGAAGGAGACACAACTGCCCCCCAGGAAATTTATTCACATTGCGATACGCAAACGTTGATCTTATTTTCTATTCGTATTAGTTAATGATTATATCGATTGTTAGTTAACTACTCTATAATTCTAATTACTAAACGACCTGAACTACATCATGTATGTTATAATAAACACAATTAATGCGCTCAGTTGTCAAAAGAAAGAAATGATTCCTCACTTTCTTTCTCTCTTTCTTTTTAGCAGCAGCAGAACCCAGAACTGGATTTCTTCTCTGCCTGCGCCGGCTGTGCCTTGCCGGACTCACAACACTCCGCCTTTGCTTGCGTTGTGGGCTGTGCATCGATGGCAACTTCTCCAATTTTATATTTTTTCATATCGTTAACCGCATCCGAAGAATGTCCAGCGCCGTTGAAGGCCTTCGTTGCATCCTTTGCCGGCCTTCTCAAGTATAAGATCTGCGCCTCCGGGATGATCCTTTGACAAAATCCGTTACATCATAGACGTTTCCCTTGTAGATTATCCATACGGGTGCACCATTTTTACCGTTACGTTCTGCAACTTCAGACTGCTTGTAGATTTGAGACATGATGACGGCTAAAAACGCGAATGACTTGTGGCGGATGTGTGGCAATACTAGCTCCGTGGACGACTCTCTGATAAGATTCCTGGCTCGCGCAGTTAATTTACAATGTTGATTACAATTCTTTTAATTGCTTTTATGTGTTTTACGCCGGTGACACAGCCGAAAAAAACCCAGCAAAGTGTATAAATATCCGCGTATACGAACTCTTCGCCGGCTGTTCTTCAATGAACCGTCGTCGATCGAACACTGTTCCGTCCCGTCTATTAATTTTATTACTATATGAACTCGACTAAACGATTACACATCCCTACAACGTTTAGACGACGTTTAACTTTCCTATATTCGTCCGCCTTCGTCGTGGTAATCAAGAATTACTTTGGCTTTTTCGACTGGCAACGATAAGGAGTACGTGAGAATTTTACGTCGACCTCGACTAATGCACTTTTCGCGTGTTAATACTCGTACCAGACAAGCTTTTCATTAGTTTTTACTTATCTAATTGTATTCGCCGAAATATAAAGTGTTGACCCCTGATATGGCATATAGTGAGTTTGCGATTTTCGATTTGTGAACACCCCAGATAAACCATATAGTGAGTTTGCAGATTTCGACGCCGATCCATCATTATCAAGGCAAACGTTTTAGAAAGCCACTTGAAAATTGTATTTTCCTCCAGTTTTAACTGCTTAGCCCCACTGTGCTCAGATAACTAAGTTCAGATACGACATGATTACGATTATTTTGTGTTTTTTTTTTGTTTGATTTCAATGTTATATATTCATGAGACAACAACAATAATGAGTAATAATTTTAATATAGTTATGTATTTCTTTTTTGTTTTTTCCATATACTATGTATGTATTTTCTTTGTTTTTTGTTTTTCTTCTCTTTTCATCGTTTGTTTGCCCTTTTTTTATTTGTTAAAATTTCGCTAGTTTCGATAGTTCAACTTGTCGTCGGCTTTTTTTTTCGGCTACGGTTATTTTACTTTTATTTTATATCTTTTGTTTTAATCACATGGCTTGACAAAGATTCAAATTTGAACTGATTTTTAATTGAAAAACTCAACTGTGAATTGCGTATTTGCATATTTTGTTATTGTGCTTCTTGTTTTTTGTTTCGTTTCGATTTTTTAAAGATTTTTCCCTGAACCAAAACTTGTTTAAGTATTTTAAGTTTTTTTTTTGTGTATTTACATTATAAATATCAGTCGATCTTGAATCATTATTATATGTTATGTTACTACTAAAATGGCGCGTAGGACTTGCTTAGTTCGTTATCATTATCATAATCATTATCTAGAGTTACTCGTGTGTGTGTGTGTGTTAATGGATCGTAAGTACTTGAAACCATTTAATGGATATTAACGAGTTCTGCTTCTGATTCGCCCGTTCATAAAAACTATGCTATATACGCTATATCGTGTATATGAATGTAAGTACTATATAGTAGATATATATACAATATATGTATATATATATTGCAATTGTATATAGAAAGATAATGCCACTAGTTGAGTGCTTTGATTGGAATTGTTGGTATTGCGTCTAGATTGATTAATTGGTTACGTTCTCGATTGATTACGAATATACACATACATATATATAGAATATAGTATTCAGATCTATACATACCCACATTGAGTTCGTCTAGGACCAAAGGCAAAGATACACACATACACATACAACATCTATATGAGGGATTATTTATCGTTCGATCGGATCGGATCAGGGAGCTCCAAGCTCCTCAGCTCTCTCAGTACATTCACATCGGAATACAAGTATATGTAGAGTATATAGTATATGATTGATTTATATATGGCCAAATATGCTAGAAATCTATAATAATAATTGATAGTATCTCTTTTGTTTTGTAAAAAAAATGAAATCAAATTTTGAGTTTTTGTTTTTGTTGAAATATTTTTTTTTTTTTTTGCTTTTCAAACGGTCTTTTATATTTCTTCTGCAATCGATTGCAATTTTGAGATTTGTGCTTAGAATTTACATTGCTGTGTACAATCATCATATCATATCATATCATATGTACATACATTCATACATAAATATGTGTTATGTTTATCATATATGGTAGATCGCTCTTTCTTACATATCTCTCTATTTATCTTATGTATGTCTATATAGTATATATACATAGCATAGCGTTACTAATTTATTATCAATTGATTTGCGCTATTTGGCTAAACTAAAATAATAAAAAAATTGTACACCTGCCCACGGACACAGATAGGGGAATCCTCCATCATTATCATTCTGAACCCAGCTCCGATTCCCACCCCCCCTCAGGTTCCACTCTGTGCTGCCTAAGCTAACTACAAGGATTTCTATATAGGGCGACAGCTTGAGGTGTGTGAAGAGTGGCAGGGGGGAGGAGGCATAGATTGGGGGATGATTGATGGAGTCTTCCCCTTCTTTGAAGATTGTAAAATGCTTGAACACATAATACGCGGCAAGGGGAAATCAAATTTCCAAATTTAATTCAAATTTCCAATTAGAATTTCCATATTCAAATTTTCGCTAACACTTCTCTCTCGCATTTCTCAATAAATATTTACAATAAATACAAATTGAATATAATTTCCATTTATAATTCTCGATAATTAAACTAAAAGAATTCTTCATCTTCTTTTCAGTGTGTGTGTGTGTGTGTTGTGGGCGATGTGCTTCAAAATTAAGATATAGTATATAGATACATTATACATATACATATTGTATTGTTATTATATATATAATCAATTTAGTTGCGGGTGGGGGGTGGTGGGGATTGATAGAGTATAGATAGAATTGCATTAAAAACTATATAGTTATAGTATTCAAACTATATAAAATACATATCGTGTGTACCTTCCTTCTCTTCTCTATGTATTCCTCTCTCTGTCTGTCTCTGTTTCGATTAATTTCTAGATTAATTATATATACTAAATATATATTTATATATATATATATATAGATTATTTAGCGTGAGACAATATGGAAATGATCTCTCTCTCCTTCGTGGGCCTAGTACAAAACTAAGTTGTTTGTGTGTGTGTGTGTCTCTCTATGAGTGTGTGTGAGGGATTTGAAGTGTGGTGAGTTGCAGTGTGAGTGGTTTGAAGTGTGAGTGTGGTGTAGTGTGAGTGGATTGAGGTGTGTTGAGTTGTAGCAGCAGCAAACTGTTGTCTCCGCCGGTCTCCTCCTTCTTCTGTTCCTCCAGCCTCAGCTCCTCTTTTTCCTTCTCCATCTCCAACTCCTCATCATCATTTTACATATTAAATTCTGACTAATTGCAGTCTTTTCGTGCCAGCGCGAAGTTCTTGAACAGTATCGGGAGTTGGAATTATTGCGTGTCATCCAGTTCGCTGCCACTCAGCTGCAGTTGTGAGCTCGTCGCTCCCGCTACTGCTCCCCCTGTCGTTGTTGTTGTCGTTGTGGAGCCAAAGCTGCAGGCGGTGCTCTTAAGTGACGCCGCATTGGATATGGGCAGCGCATTGGTGAGTGGCGCCGCTGCCAGCGATGAGGCCGACGAGGAGGCTGAGACACAGGCAGGTGTGCCCGCCGAAGAGGCCAACGAGGATGCGGACGAGGACATTGAGGCAGATGAGGCAAGTGATGAGCCGCCAGCAGTAATCGCTCCCGCTCCCGCTCCCGTCGCCAGCGACGTGGGCGACTTGGGTGAACTGATGCGTGAGAAGAACTTTGTTATGGCATTCGGTTTTGATTTGCTGGAACTGGAGGTGGACGACGAGGCCGCCGCCGCTGCCGCCGCCGCAGCTGATGCTGCCTGTCCATGCGTGATGGCCAGCGCATAGCTGGAGGAGGAGGCCACGCCGGCAGCTAGTGAAGAGGCGCAGATGCTGCTCGTTCCCGACTGCAGGCGATAGTTGGAGTTGGGACACTGCTCGGGAACATCCCGCACCGTCTTGTTGGGCGGTGGCTTTGTATACGAGCGTGTAATCTCCGATTGCTAAAGAAGAGAGCAAAGATTAGTTGAGTTTCTTGACAGGAATAGTAGCTCCAAGACTTACCTGATAACTGCTGCGTATCTGCAGATGACGATCCTGTCCGTACTCGCTGTCCGGCAGTGGTACATGGTGTGGGCAGCGCGGCGTCTGCTGTTGCTGCAGCTGATATTGGTAATGTTGATGGTGATCGTTGCTGTGGCTATTCAGGCTACTGCACGAGGACATTGAGCTGCACGAGGAGTTGCTCAGATCGCCCTTATAGCAGCCTCCACTCCCACTGCCAGTGTTGCCATACTTCAGTGTGGTTGCCTCAATGCCGCCACGTGCCACATTGTTAATACTATGCGTGTTGTTGTTATTGTTATTGTTGGGGCTGTTGTGCGGGGGCGTGGTTGTCATGCGTGGTTGTTGTTGCTGCTGTTGCTGCTGATACAGATAATGTTGTTGTTGTTGTTGCTGTTGATGGTGGGAATGTTGTTGCTTGTTCTGGTGATGTTGCTGCTGTTGCTGTTGTAGAAGATGTTGCTGTTGTTGCTGATTGCTGCTGCTGCTACTGCTGCTGCTACGTACTGCAAGTAGCTCACGTGCCTGTAGCGCCTCAACGCGCATTCTACATCTGAATTGATCCCTGTGAAGCAAAAGAGGATTAGCTTTGTATTTCAACGTTTCTCTAGAGGATCAGCTTACCTATCATCGGGTGGTGAGCTCAACGATGTGCGGGTCGGAACGCCAAGCCGCTCCATTCCCGCGCAGCCGGCCGTCTGTACCGATAGCATCTGCAAGCAGAGAAAGAGAGAGAAGATTGAGGATTAGTTGGAGTCATCAGAGGATTTAAATTCATCTTAACTTAGTCATAGCTACGCAGCGTGGGCAGCAGCTTGTCCTGGCAGCTGTCCACCTCTTGGGTGCTTTGAAAGTGCGGCAACATGAGCCATGTCTTGTGCAGCAAAGGATTGCAGAGCATTCCCTGCTGATCTGTGCCCTCAAAGAATTCGATTTCAATGCGCATGTGCTGCATATCCAAGTGGGGATATTCCCTAAGAGATTTGAACTGCAGATGCCCCCAATAGCGCTTGCCCCGCCGCATAACAAAGGGATGATCCACAAAGAGCAAAGTCTGTAGCCACAAGGATTTGAGTTGTGGATGACTACGCCAGGGATTACAACAAAGCAGGAGCGGTTCATGTGCCCGACTCCACTTGACATCGAAGTAGAGTACAAAGCACTCGAAGGAACCTTCCTGCTGCACCTGCAAACAGATGCTGCGATCGATTTGCAAATCCTCCAAGGTGGCAGTAAGAAGATTCAAGGAGAGAATGCGCTGTGCCTGCGTCAGGAGATGTTCCCCCTTCACACGCGCATAACGTGGCTCCGACAGTGCATAGCGACGCATTGCATTCATATTGAAGCCATAAACTCCCAACCACCAATCGCAGCGCTCGTTCTTCAGCTGCGTCTCTGCCGCGCCCACCAAATAAAGCGAGGCAAGATCAGGAAGAATGAATCCTCCGCTCTTGAGCCAACGATCGCGTGCTTGAAGCAACTGCAGCAGCTCCGATTCGTAGAGCAGCGAGTAACCCATCCAGTTGCAAATGATGCCATCCACCTTGGGTAGCTTCTTGATCTCCTTCACTCGTCCGTGCAGCACAGTGATGATGTGCTCCATGTGATTCTCTTTGACCACCAATTGTGCGTAATCTGTCACATTGGAATGATCCAGCGCATAGACATGTGCAGCACCAGCTCGTGCTGCCATCAGTGCCAACGTGCCAGTGCCGCAGCTGAGCACGAGGATGTTGCGTCCCTTGAAGAGATGAAGGTTCTCCTCAATGCTGGCCTGGAAGTAGCGCATATGCTGCTGATCCTTCTGCCTTGTGCGCATTGTCTCCAAATGAGCTGCATAATCAGAGCGAAACTCTGCAGATGTCATGGCATGCACATGCTGCAGCTCTGGCGGCACCTTGCGGCAGGGTGTGGGTATTCGTGGACAGCTTTTGACAGCTCGATGGGATGCACGTCTTGTGGCATGAGTGTCTTGGGTGGGAAAGGACGCGATATGGTCACTTTGGGCAACTCTTTCAGGCTGGCATAGCCATTGGGAAAGGGGGAAGCCTGCTCCTGCTTAGTTACTCTATGGAATCCATTTAGTTGGGCTGCCTGTTTCTTGGGCAAGGCTGGCAGCTGCTCCTGCTTAGCTTCCACATAATATTCACTTAGTTTTTTTGCCTGCTTCTTGCTCAGCGAGTCAATCTTCTCCTTTTTAGCTACTCCATTGATTGCATTTAGTAGTTTTGCCTGATCCTTGTTGCACGGATAAGCCTCCTCTTTAGTGCCTCCATTGAAATTCTCTGCCTGCTCCTTGGCCAACTGTGGCAGCTGTTTCTGCTTAGATTCCTCTTGGACTCCATTCAGTCCCCACTCATTCTTCTTCTTCAAGTGCGAAAGCTCTACTTGCTGCTTGTCCCACGGCAGAACTTGATGCAACTTATCTTCCTCATGGTATCCGTTCCATGTCTCTGCCTCCTTCTTTAGCTCATCACCGACTCCATTCACTTTTTCTGTCTGTTTCTTCCACTGCTTCTTTGCATTCTTCCTTGGCTTTTCTACACTGCAATTGGCAAAGAAGTCGCACAGCGTAATTGTTGTTGGCAATTTAAGTTCACAGCGGCTGCTTGCAACATGTGTTGCTGCTTTGCTGTTGTTCTTGTTGCTGCCAAGCATATTGTTTATATATATTGCAAATAATAAACAAAAAAAAGTCACACTAAAAACTGTATGAAACGTAGACAAAAGCGCGCGCTAAAAAGCACCGCATAATGCAGCCCTGTTCATAATTCGCGGCCAGGTGGCAACACTGCGCGCCTGTACAATTAGACTACCTATTGTGAACTAGTTCCTTTGCACGTTTAACGTGCTTTGAATTTAAAAATGGTGTCATTAAATTTAAAGTGCGGCTTCAAATTTAAATCGCAGCTTTAAATTGTAAGTATTATTTAAATATTCACAGAATACCCCCCAATTGCAAAATCAATTTAAAGCGACTGTGGCCCAGTTAAATATCGTACGTTTTCTCTATCGGTTCATAAATAATTTCGACTGCACACACAACGTACGTACGTGTTGATGACACGATTCTGCATGTCCCACATTATAAAGGTGTTTGTGTGTGTGTGTGTGTGTGAGTGTAAGTACGTATTTCTTATTCCTCCCTGCGCGCACACCTGGCGATTGATGTGTTCAAGTGAGCGTGACAAATGACAAATCTAGCAAATAATTCGTTTTTCTCAGACGCGCGTTGCTATCCCCCTCCCCATTCCCTCTCTGCCACACCCCCGCCGCCGCCCCCTCTCATTTAAATTAAACGAAATATTTGCAAATTGTCTTGAGTGCGTGTCTGCATGCCAATGTGCGTGTGTGTTAGTGTCCGTCTGTCTGCCTGCCTGCCTGTGTGTGCGTACCTTACATTATGCTAATCATAATTGACATTCGCCCCGAACCACCAGCCCCCTTGAGAAAGGAATTCACATTGCACGCATTCAAATCAAATGGTAAATTTGCAATTGCTGCTTAAATTCTATTTTACATAAAATATCAAATAATACGTTTTTTTTTTTTTTTAAAAAAGGGGAGAAAAAAAAAAAAAAAAAGAGTCATAGTATGATGGGTTACGCCTGTACTAAAAAAAAATCCCCCCCCCCAAAAAACTTAAAACCCCAAAAAAAAAATTGGTGAAAAAATAATAAAAAAAAAAAAAAAAAAAAAGTGATATAGCTAATTATTTTATTCGCCTTTGCGTCTGCTGCGTGCAGCACATAACGGTAATAATAAAATCTCCTGACTGTCGAGGCGTCGCGTCGCCTCTGTCTGCTGCTGCTGCTGTTGGGTGCCAACAGAGACGCACACACACACACACATTTAATAATCAAATTGAATTATTCATTGGCTAACGGCGGCAAATAAAATTCGATTAAAACACAACGCGTCGCTGCCTGCCACCGCTGCTGCTGCTGCGAAAGTCTGCGGCAAAAACGCCTTGGGTTATTAGCGGCAATTGTGTTTCCACATTGCGTTGGCAGCGCCGTCGGCAGCGCCAGTTACGACGCCCACGCAGGCAGCGCTTCCGTCTCTGTGTTCTAAATGCCAAGTCACGCATGTGTGTGTGTGTGTGTGTTACGCGCGCGCCTGCTCACACTTTTAGGCTCTCTTATGCGCGTGTGTGTGTGTTAATGGATAAAGTTAAAAGAGGAGAGAAGGAAGGAAGACGAATAAGACGTAAAAACAACGCAAAATCGCATTAAAACGTTGTCTAAATGCAAGTTAAAGTGTGTGTGTGTGTGTGTGTTATTTCCCATGTCAACAGTATGACATCTACACACACACACATGCATATGCACGAGTGCACACACACACACACACGCCCCTTGTGTGTAGGCTTGTAATGAATAATGAACCATGTTGAAGTTGTCAGCGCAGCCAGCAACAATTTGTCAAAAGTTGCCAAGCCCAACCCCCCTTGCCCATCTCCTTAAGCTTCCCTCTACCTCTCCCCCTCTCTCTCTGCCACTTGCGGCTTCACTTTGATGCAGCCACAAGATGCGCGGTGTTTCATTCCATTCCATTTCGTTTCATTTTGTGGTTTAATGGCTTAACCAACACAAACGTGAAGAAGGGAAGGGGCGGGAGGGCACCCCCCTCCCCCCTGCGCACAGGTAGGCCAAGGCAGGTGCAGCTGACAGGCTTCACATATTGAGAGGCGTTTAAGCCAAATTCAATTTACTGTCATTATAATAAAGACATAATAAAAATGCCGACAGAATTATTGGGGCAGACGTCGACGTAGGCAGAGGCAGCGACGCCGCCGCGGCACATTAAGCGCACGTTTATGCCATGAAGCGCAGGCAATGCAGAGGGTTGCCACTAAAGTTGTAGGACGCTCTTCTATTTTTCTTTTGTGCAAACAAACAAAAAAAAGTGGAGACGAGACTCCTCCTCAACCTCTTCAAGTATCTCATCTGCTGCTGCTGCTTGAGACGTGCTGTGCATCCGGCAGATACTTTTTTGCACAGCAGACGTGGCACGTCCCACGTTCGTTTCGGTATTGCATAACATGATAAAAGGCAACAAAAAACGGGACAGACGCAAGACAGAAGGCAGCAATCAACCAGGGGAGGAGAGGGGACAAGTGGGAGAGGGGGTTGCAGTTTGGTGGGTTATATAACGCACAATCAGGATGTCTGCGCCCCGTTTTCGGTTCGGGTTGCACAAGCTGCGTAGCTGTTGCTTCAAGGACTTTGCAAACCCAGCAACGTCACCCACACCAAATAGACGACTAATGGTCTGTCCTGTCTCCCACTTCGTCTGTCTACCCTTCTGCCTGCCCATCTGTGCGTCCAACTGTCTGCCCCGTGTCTCCCCTTTTGCCCGTTTGTCTGTTTCCCCTTGCGCCTGCCAATCTGTGTGTTCCTCTGCCCTGCTCTTCTGTCTGTCTGTCCTTCTGCTTGTCCGTCTGTCTGCTCTTTTGACTGTCTGTCCCTCTGTCTGTCTATTCGTCTCTCTGTCTGTCTGTCTGTCCTGTCTGTCTATCTCTCAGTTTTTCTGTCCGTCCGTCTGCCTGTTTGTCACTCCTTCTAGTGGGTTTGTCTCTATAAAAACAGCAAAAGAAAGAGCTAAAATAAAGAGGGAGAGAGAGAGAAAGACCAAGAGGAAGAGACAGAGAGGGCGTGCAAAACTTTCAGACACGTGTCGCGCGTTGTGTGTCTCTTTGTCTATTACTCTGTTCGTCTGCTTCTTACTTTTCAACTCATTCTCTCTCTGACTGTTTTTCGTTGTCTAATTTTCTTTTGCTCTTGCTTTTCTCCTTTGTCCATTCTCATTCACATTCGCAATTTCCATTCAACATTTCCATTTGCCAATTGCCGTTTCTCTTTTGCATGTGCGACACACACACATTTATAAACGACGACATGCCACTTGCGGCACATGCCACCCACTTTGCTTTGGCTACTTACGGGTACAGAATGTTCCGGCTCGGTTGACAAAAGTGTTGCTGCTGCTGCTGCCGCTGGTGCTGCTGCTAGCGATGTTGGTGCCGGCGCTGCTGCTGCTGGCTCCGCTTGTGCTGCTGCTGTTGTCGTTGTCAATGGTAGTGCCAGAGCAAAGGCAGTTGCTCTACAATCGCTTCCTGCACTGCCACAGCCACTGCTGTTATTGTTGCTGCTGCTGCGCCGTCGCTGCGACGCGCGTTGCTGCTTGTTGTGGCGTATGCTGCGCGTTGTTGTTGCTGCAGCTGCGACAGTGTAGCGTCGCAGTGTAATCACAGTTAGCAACACGCTGCCACAGACTAGACACACGGCTACACCAATGGCGATCAACAAAATGTGGCCTGGAAATGAAGCAACAAAGATTTGCATAAGTAATCAAGTCTGCAATGGGGTAGAGGAGATATACTAAATATATACACCTCATAACACCTTCTTCTCCTTTCAATAAGGTAAAGAAGAGATAGAGAAAGAGATATTCAAGACCTTTATCACATTTCAATATGAAAGAGGGTGTTAAACGACCTTCTCCTGTTTACCATAAGGTATGGCTAAGAGACTGTTAAAAAACTCTTTTGAGACCTTCTACAGTTTGCAGTAGGGTACAATAAGACAGTCTTCAAAGACCTCGGGAAGACCTCCTCCATATTTTAATATGAATAAACTAAAAACACCCTTCAAAGACCTTCACTAGCTTTAAATATTGTCTAACTAAAAGACTGTTGAAAGACTCTACAAGACCTTCTTCAGCTTTTATTAAAGTACAGTTCAATTATTTTCAAAATAATAGATCACAATACATAAATGCAAGTCTGCGAGTCTGTTCAAAGAGCCCGCAAAGAACTTCTTTGCTCCTCAAGACCTTCTCTAGTACTTTCACAATTCTTCCCATTCACTAGCTCACGCCCACTGTGCCATGATATAAACAAACAGACCGTTACGAGATGTTTTCAGCCGAAAAAAAAAACTAAAAATGATACTCAAAATATACTAGTCTAAAAATATACTGCACAAAATATGCACAACAAAAGTGCCACAAACAATGAGAGACAATGAAACAAACCGAAGTCGCAGACACAGTAGTAGACGCAATGCGTTCCGTTATATCAACTAAACAACTACTACGAATGTCTGTCTATAGGTCGCTCTGTCTCCCCGTCTCTTTCTCCGTCTGTCCGCCTGTCCTTCCGTCTCTCCGTCTGCCTGTCTATACGATACATATGAATGTGTATATAGAATTGCGTATGCGTCTAGACTAGATAGCAGACGACTTAAGCGATACCAGACCAGTCGCAGCACAGGCAAGCAAGCACACATGCGCAATCGTCTGGCACTCGCAGATACCTCGTGTTCTGCTTGGGTATATGTATGTGTGTGTGTGTGTGTGTGTGTGTGTGTGTGTGGGCGGACGGGCAGAGACCGCCGATAAACAAACGCGAACGGGCAACGGCCAAGAGACGCAGACATGTTATACTTATGCTGGCTATTTAGCCATGATATATTTACACACACTCACACACACACACACACATGCACATTCTCGACTCATAGAGAGAGCGGGAGAGCGAGAGAGACCGTCCATATCTATATAGGCATAACGAGCATGTGCGATTGCTTGCGCAACAAGATTTTACAACAATCAGAGGCAGCAGCGGCGGCGTATGCAGCTCAGACGAGGCGAAATTCTTGTCTACTCAAGTGTGATGGTCACCCTAATAATACTAACTAGCTAACTAGCGTGTTTAACAAGCAAATACCCGCATGCAAGGCTTGTTTATTGCGATGACATGGTCACCCTAATGTACTAACTAACTAATTAGGTAGCTAAAGTGCTTACCACGTTGATAAGCTCTTTAAATAGTTGCATATTTAGTAGTGAGAACTCAGTGACTCAGCACTCAGACCCTTTTTAAATACTGCACTTGGTATTTTCGTGGTATTCCCAAGCACCTTGCACGCCTGCAGCGACTGATAAGTGGCCTGATTGATAAATTTATTTGCTTGTTATCTACATTAGTCACAATTGGTTAGTAGATTTCTTAGTATTTTTTTGCTAATTAAGCATAAATGCTTAATTTAGTCAGACACATTAATCGACACACGATAAGCAGCGTCTGCGATAAATTGTTGTAGCTTATCAGTGCAAATTGTTGCGAAACATAGAACAGTTAGTATTATTTTATGGTATTTTTTTTGCCAGTTGCTGCTTAAATTAATTTGTATTTAATGGGAAGGGTAATTGGTCTCTTGTGATACTTGTTACTCTTCAAACGAAAGACTAGTTAGTATTTTTTTTGTAAACTGTCAGTATTTTTGGGGTTTTATGTCTAAATTAAGTGGTATTTAATGAGCAATATAGTACAAATTGGTATTGTTTGCTCTCAAAATTAAATAGCACATAGTATTTTTGTTGTATTTTTCAGTGTTTGGCTCAAATCAATTGGTATTTAAAGGTAAATACCACACAACTTGCTTGGCATTCACTCTATTTACACTTATCTCTCTCACAGCTCTCATTTTATCTCGCTTACGATCAGCATACTTGCCTCGAGTAAATATTATAAGGTCTGCTGCCTGCCTGCCCGACTGACTGAGGTCTCTCGTCTCTGAAACTGAACGTTTACAATGAAACTGACAGGCAGACAGCAGAGACGGAGGCCAAACAAAATGTGCTTTATGACGCGCATGACGCAGACATCGTTGTCTGGGCCCGTTCACGTTCGATTCTGGCCAAAAACAAAAAAAAAGGGGTGGGGTTGCGGGTGGTGGCGGCTGTGTGTGTCTGATGTGGCGAGGTATGGGAGAGGCTGCGGAAGAGGGTGGGGGGTTCTGCCAGTCAGTCAGTCAGTAGTCAGTCACTCACTCACTCAGAGATATAGTCAGGTGAGCTGGCGATCACGTCAATGAAAGGAGCCAAGTGAAAATTACAAATTGCTAAAAATGCCAGACGAAAAGCAACAACAAAAAAATGAAGTTAATCATCAGAAATTAAAATGTACAACGAATATGTCAACTGTGAGTGAGAGAAGGAGGGGGATAAAGAGAGAGGCAGAGGGAGAGAGAGAGCGCGTGTGTCTGTGCGCGTGTGTGACAGACACCGCTTGTTGTCTGTCTGGCTTCAACTTTACAGCGCAACAACCCGACAACAACAACTACAACTAAAACAACAACAAGTGGGCACTTTAGACTTTTGCGCATTCCCAGCCGATGTCTCTGCCCGCGTCGCTGCTCGCGGCGAACCGCGACATCAGCAGACAGGTGACTCAACCGGCTCAACGCGCAGTTGCCGCTTGTGTCGCCTCGTCCGGTCGCTGCCCGTTTCGATTTTTTCATTCTTTTTTTTTGCGCTTTTTGCTAAATTACTTTTTTAATTGTCGCAGTGTTGTTGTAATTTTTATTACAGGTGACTGATTGAGCGCGTCTGCGCCGCCTTTTCGTATCTGTACACGGGCGCACGTGCAGGTCGAGATACTCTGCACCGTCAGCTGGGTAGAGCGACTCACCAGTTGGGTTTGTTGTCAGATAAGCAGATCGTAGTCAAGTGGCGACAACTTCCGGAGGGCTCTGATACGGAGGGCTACTGGCTGCGGAAAATGGCTTTATAGCATTCCATAGCCTTTAAAGAACTGGTAAGTAACTATGATTAATTTTAAAGATTTGCTTTGGGGCTTAGTACTGATCATTTTTGCATTTTGTACAGGGAGAAGCTTTTAGATCGTTTTTGGAAGCTTTAAACCCTTTTCAAGAGATTTCAGAAGCTTTAAGGCCCTCTCTTAAGAGTTCAGCTGCATTAGGTTGAGCTTTAATCTACTTTCAGACCATTGCACTGTATTTTTTCACTTACTAATGTTCCCATTTATACTGCCAAGGCCTAAAGACCTTAAAACTGTTTTTAAGCAGCTTTCAAAGCTTTACTTTAACTACTTTCACTTACTGTAACTGATTTACTCACTGAATTATATAAATTTAGCTGTTTTAAGTTTAAAGCTGCTTTTATATGCTTTAAGCAGCTTTCAGCCAAGTTACTTGCAGTTCTTACTGCCTTCAAAGCTTTGTTTATATTAATTTAACCTATAAAAGCTCAGAATTACAGCTCTGCTAAGTCTAAACAAGCTTAAACTGCCTTTTGATAGCCTTAAGCCATTTTTGCCTGAAATACCTGAGCTTATTACCTTCTTTAAATGTACTTAATTTGTTCTTCATTTGAATTGTTTTTTATATCTACTTGTGCCCACTGTAAATTCTATCGCTCTGAATGGGCGACATTCTTAGGCTAATGTCAACAGAGTCTTATAATTAATATTTACTCAATATCTGGACAGCTGTTCGGCTTTTGGCTTTGGCTATTTGGCCCCCACTGGGGCCCGCACTGACAGCTTGTGGTCTGCCTTCGATTTATGCGACTTAAATGGATTTTTTCGTTGCTATTTTTAGTTCAGTTTGCGGACCCGGGCCAGGCCCCGTGGGCAGCGACATGTGGAAACTTGTTTTTCACCAATGCACAAGATATTTGCCCCCTCTCTAACTGCCTTCCTCCCCTCTTGCCATAGCTCTTGTTGATATCTTAACGACGCAGGTTCCTTGACCGAAGTAAGCGCAGCAAATTGAAGCAAGTTAAGCAGGCTGGGAGCTGCATTCAAGTGACTCTTAGATACCCTAGCACTGCACTGCACCAGAGTACAAAGAGAATTAACCTTAGTGCCAAATCGGCTGTCTATAGCTTTTATAATAAGTCAATTTTATGACAGACAGCTAGACAGCAAAGTGAGATAAGACACGCCTGTCGGCTTTGCTTAGTATTATATGCGCTGTTCTCCGTGATACACATCCTTGCATACCCTTTCTCTCTGGCATCTACAGGGTATACAATAAACACACATTGGCCAGAATGTATAATCGGGCAATTTGGAGGCTGACAATTCAATTGATTAAGTGAAAGGAGGCGCCCCCGAGGTGTTCTTTACGGCATACATATACTATATACCCTGTATATACATATGTATTTCTCTGTGGGGATTTATGCACATCTGTGTATCTCACAGATGCCATCTAGTTATTAATTCAATGATTATGATGCCACCGCTAATGACACTCAAGTACTGCAGCCCCCTCCCCCTCCTCCTCACTCGCACTATTGCGGCAGTTTCTCACTCTGACCGAAAGAATCTTTTTTAGAGTCTGCGGAGCATTGACACGTTAATTGATGTCAAGGTTAGCGAACAAGTGAACCAAGCGTAATCAACTCAAATCGCCGCATTAGTATGATAATACAAGCATATATAATATACATATATATGAACATATATACGACATGACATTGAACTTGAAGAAATTTAGCGCAACCAAGCGAGACAGAGAGAGATCGCAATATTTTGTTATGACTTGAATTGATCGATGTCTGCCACAAATGAACGAATGCAATGCGAATACTTTGTAACTATTCCCAGCGAGAGAGAGAACAAGGGCAAGGGGGAGGGGCGCAGCAAAGGGTACAGGGGCTACCAAGGCCGCTGCGGTTGTAATAGCGTCTGATAAATTATGAGAAAAAAAAATATTTGCGAAATACGAGAAAAAATCTTGACTGACGTCAGTCTCAGACTCAGCCAGACGCAGCGTCGAATGTGAATGTGAATATGAGAATGTGAGTGAATGTGTGTGTGCGAATGAATAGCGCAAACAATTATTCGAAATAGAAAACTACACTTGGCATAGACAGGCGCTGTTATGAAATGCACACACACAGTGCAGGCAGGTGTAGTTGGACAAGTGAGAAAATTCCCTTCTCAGCAATTAAGCTGCTGCATTTTAGAGATTTATTCCTCATTCAATGGGTATAACTTAAGCTGCTGTTGTCATTGAGACATTCTTCACGGTTTATGCATAATTTACAGGGTATTCTTGAAGCTGTTTGAAAAACTTTAGTATCGATGCGCAGTTGGAGATGCTGAACTAAGAAACTTATACTTAGGCGCAAATTTGTCGCTTTTCTACCAATTTACAGGGTATTTCCAGTCTTCTGTTGCACTTTCTGTTATCTGTAACTGTAAAGCAATATACCCCATTTACAGGGCATTGCTGCACACCTGGTTGTCTCTACAATTTTTTTTTGGCAACAAATATTTTGCAAAATTGAAAATGCAGCTAAAAATTTGTTTGCCAGGCAACAAAGTTGTCTCGTTTGCGCTGTCGTTGTTTCCGTTTCCGTCATGGGCAGCGAGGAAGAGTAGAAAGCAAGTAGAGAAAGAGGCACAAGAAGAGACAGAGACAGAGGACGACTGAGCAAGCGACAACCCTTTTGATGCAATCGCAGACAAACATGCAAATGAATGGCAAATGCAAAGGCGAAAAAAAGGCGAGAAAAAAAAAGCAAAGCAAAGCAAGAGCCAAACCGCAGACGACGACGTTGGCAGACCGAGAAGAAGAAGGGAGAGGGGTAGGCAGTGAGGTTGGAAGTGTAAGGAGAGAGCGGGGTTGCTGTGCAACCTCGCGCAGCCCAGTCTCGAGCGGCGTGTCTGGCTCTGCTGATGAGCTCGTGTGTGTGTGTGTGTGTGTGTGATTTTTGCCGTTGCGACCTTTGGCGACAACGACTGCAACTGCGTGCACTCCTCCCGCTACTGTTTCTCCCTCCCCCGTTACGCCCCTCCTCCAGCAGCGCAGGGCGAAAAAACTATAAAAAGGGGCAGCGTGTTTAAAAATAAAATAAAAAAGTTTGTCGTGCTAATCGCATGCAACGTCATCGAGCACGCCAAATTGATTAATGGCAATGCTTACATACACACACTCTCTGTCTCTGTGTGTGGGTGTGCACATGGCGTATGCGCAATGCGCTGCGCCAAGCTGAGTAGACATTGCGTATACGCGACGTGAGCAGAGCATGCTTTGCCTTCGCTGCTGTTGCTGCCTCTTTTAGCTCTTTCCTTTTTTTTTTGCATTTTTGCATTTTGCACATCGCGTTACACATTTTTTTTCAGCGCCAACGAAGGCGGGGGGAGTGGCAAAGGGGCTGCCTGGGCCGTGTTTGCCTGTTTGCCTCTGCTGCCTTTTGTTGTCATAATTAAGTTCACAGGGTCTGCAAGTCTAGACACGATTGCGCGGCTCCCTTCGCTCCACCTCACTCGGCATATGTAGCTGCTGCTGCTTATGATGGAAACCCATCAACGTTAAGTCGTGGCTCCATTCCGCATCCGCATTTGGGTTCGCATTTGACTGCGCAAAGCGTTGTCTACGCTGCCTCCCTCTGCCTTGTCTCCTGCTCTTGCCTGCCTTCTCTGACGTCTGCTCTTGTCCTGCTTCTCTTCCTTACACTTCTTGCCTCTACTCTTCTTTTTTGTCTATACACCTCTTGCCTCGTCCAATTGTCTCCTCCTGCTTCTCTTGTCACTGGCTCTGCTCTCACGTCCTCTGCTTCCTCCTCCTCTCAATCCACATTGCAACATTGTGTCATACTTTGTTGATTTTTGCTGCTGCTGCTGTTTGTTTGGCGCTTCTGTTCTACTCCCGTACAGACAGACAGAGAGGGGGGTGGGGAGGGACACTGTCAGGCAGGGGGCAATAGGGGGGGAACTTGGGTAGCTTTGCGCTTTGTTTGCCTCGAGCTTGCCTCGACGTTGCTGCATGCAAATATTGACAGAGGCTTCGAAATATTACGAAAAATTGCCTCAGCTATATTTGCCATTGTATATGCACGCTACAGATACACACACATATATACATATATATATCTGTTATATATATGCATATGTATATGTATCTTCTCTGTCATAGTTGCTGGGCAACCTGCTGCTGCTGTTCCGTCGGCCAATGACTCATTGACCTGGTTGCCGCTCCCCTATAGCACACTTAGCAGCTCCACTCCCAACCCCTTTCCTCCCCCTCTCCCCTGGCTCTGCTCCTCTTCAAGTGGCAACGGCGCCGCCGTTGTTGTGTCGTATGTGGGTCAGAAACTAGTTTAACGTCGCTCGCATGTAGCATATTCTGCCATCTGCCACGGCATCAAACAATGCGCGGCGACCCAAACGAAATCCTTGTGAATACCCTCATCAAGCTGGCGCCACCAATCCCGCTCTCCCTCCCTTCTAACCCCCTTTCTTTTCTCCTCAAAACCATGTCAGCTGCTTGTTGGCCTGATTTAAGCGCGTGCCTTAACCGCCTGACTATTCTATACGTCAGTCGTATACGTATACGTAATATTGTTACTCATACGCCGCGTTAAAACAATGCGAATTGCGTTTTAGCTTCATTGCCCTTCACAGCTGCAAGTTATCAATGAAATTGTTACAATTGCGTCGCCTGCGCTGGCGTATCTTTTTGTCTTCCCAAAGTAAGAATGAAAGAAAGCAGACATATAAGGTTTAATCGTTTAATATAAGGTAAATGATGGTGATATTTTATAGATTACATTGGAAAGTGCTTTGGGATTGTAACCCTAAACATATATCACCCATACTTTATTAATTTTCGAACAAATTAATAAGCCAAAAGATCTTCAACTTTTCCTTTTGCACTCCTATTCATAATTTCCACTTTCTTTGCACTCTGCCGCATTCCAGACAAGAGAAAGAGGGAGAAGCCGCTCTCGAATATTGCCAATAGCAGCGCGTGTAGTTAATTTGTTGGGTTGCCCGGCTAACCCAGCTAACCGAGCTAACCCAGCTTGACTTGCGGTTCTCCTCGCCCAATCACAATCACAAATCACAACAGAACTCAAACAGAACCCAAAACGTTAGCATTTTTGGGCACAAAAACAAAATGATTAGTGAAAAGCTATTAATGGCTTAATTAATACGTATTAATTGATTATGTTCAGATGCCAAATCGAACTGCTGTTGCTGCAGTTCCGTTCCCCCTTCCATATATAGTATATGTATAACGATTCGATTTGATGAGCCGATTTGTTCATTAGGTCGATACAGTTAATAAAAAGGGTGAGATATCGTTTGTAAAAGCTTCTTTTGCCTTTTAGGCTAATGGAGAAACAGCAGCGACTAATTAGTGCCATATTAGAGTGTTAGCAATCTATCGATTTTGAATGGAGAAAGTTATCGGTGGGAAGAATTTTGAAAGTTTTGTCTGGAATCAGATATGTAGAAAGAGAAAACGATAAAGGAAGTTGTATGGAGAATTTTGGGTATTATTTGGTTGTTTTCAACATTAGTTTGATTAGGTTAATCGATATATCGATATTGCACACACAAAACTATTGCTTGTAAGTGTAAAGTTAACTGGGCTTATAGGCATTTATAAAAACCAATCGATTTATTCATTGAGAATGCTATCAATAAAAATTTTCTTTCCCTAACTGTCTAATTTTAAAAGAATTCATCAAACATTTGTTTAAATTGTTGTTTATCGATGCGGAAATCGATTTATCGATGTTGAATATAGAAACATATCAGCAGTAAGCTACTCTGTCTGTATCTTAGAGAAGAAAAAGTGTCAATTTATTCTCTTTTTTCATAGCAGTCGCAACATTTATCGATCAATCGATAAACTGTTAAGAAAATCAACAGTTAATTGATCTCTCTCTCTTTCTCTCATCAAGAAACTGTATGAACTGAATTGATAACTATCGATAAATCTTGTACACACTGCACTTTAGCAACGTTTTACACTATTCCCTCAATTCTGCCAAGATCCCCAGTCGATTTCGACTGAAAATTGATGTGTCCGAGCAACAGAGTGCACGGCCGTGCCATATAAATTCGGGTTGCTTCTACTCAATGTTCTCGTTGTCGTTGTCGTTGTCGCGCATTGTCTGCCTCGTTGTCTATCTCTGTCGTCGAAGGTGGAAGAACAACGAGCGCGTAGACAGTGGGACGACGCAGGGACAGTTGAGACATTTCATTTGATTTGCCAGACATTCATCGGGGGAAGACAATAAATTTTGATTGCAATTTGCAACACTGTTTCTTGCGTTTGCCCCTAACTCACTGCTCTACCTTCTCCCTCTTTCCTCTTTGCCTCTCTAAATATAAACTAAATGCCGAACAAAGTAAACGAAACAACAAAAATCAAACCAGACGCCGACTATGCAATTTTCTCTTCATTGTTTTTGTTGTTTGCCTCCCATTGTTGTTCTATGCGCTGCACAAATCACAGCTACAGCATCTGCTTTTGTTGTTGTTGCTCTTTTTATTGTTGTTGTCGTTCTTGTTGTTGCCTTAGTTCGCTTAGCTTTGCCTTTTTGCATGACGCGACAATTTGTCTATCTATTTTTAACTATGCCGCCGCCGCCCCTTCCCCTGTTTGCATCCCTCTATCTCTCTCTCTCTCTCTCGCGCCTAAAAACATACAAAAAATTACCCATTCCATTTTGTTCCCCTACTTCCCATTCCCATTACGTTTCAGTTCGTCATACAAAGCATAAAAATGTTGCTTCAGCTACAAAACAATTTATTTTCGAGGCCTATGCGGGATATGCTCTCCCTCTCCCTTGTTCTCGCTCTCTCTCACTCTCTGGCAGACATTCAGTGGTCAGGAATTTTATTTTGATAGCTTCGTGTGTGTGTGTGTGTGTATGTTGTTGTTTTTGCGCTGTGTGTTCAGCTAGTTTAGCTCGCAGACAATTTGAATTTTAAATTTTTTTCTATTCATTGTTGTTGTTGTTTTTGAGTCTGCGTTTTGGCCAATGACCGTCAAAAAAAAAAAAAAAAATGGGAACCGAAACAGAAAAACGAAACAGAATTAATGCGAACTCATATTCAAGTCAGAAAAAAGAAGGCGAAACCCCGCAATTCCAGACCCAGTCTATAGTCTCCCTTCTCCAATCTCTAGTTGTGCCTTCTCTCCTCTTCTCCCTTCCCTACTTCCTTCTCTCTGTCTCTTACTTCCCCATTGCGATTTCTGTGTCGTATTTGCTGTTGTCAAGAAGCTTCGCTTCGCTTTGGTTTTGTTCGGCATTTAATCAGCAAACGACAATCGACGGCGATTCCGAGACAGCGCAGTTCCCCGTAGACACGCGTTATGTAGGTGGGAATGACATGACGGCAACGACGACGACGACGACGTCGGTAGCGACGGAGACGAAGGTGACGGGTAACAACTGTCTACAGTGAGTGCGCAATAGTGTGAACTGCAAAGTGGAACTGAGCTTGGCTATTGAGTGTATTGCGTTGTAGATATTGATTCAAGTGATATAATGATAATGATATATGTAAATGCATGTTTGTTAGGTCACGCTGCAGTGGATAAGTACAGAAACTTGTTCACAATCGAACTCTATTGATATATTTCTCATGAATTGATATTTTATGCCCGATATATTTGCTTATTTTCGCCTGTCAAGTGACTGCTTTCCTTTTCAATTCTTTAAAATGGTTATCCAATTAGATTTCTTCTATAAAATGGAATGGATATATCAAAATATTATTAATATAAATGATATTTTAATGGCAATTGACCTAAATAAGTTCTCTTTGTAAAGAAGAAATTTATACAATTGATTGGGGCTCAACTTTTTCGATATTATTTGTTTGCATCGATATTTCTTACAATATATTTTATATTTTCTTTGTTTTTTACAACTACAAAAGAGATTCTGTACTTTAACTAAAAGGTTGTAAGATATTTTACGATATTATCGATAGTATTCCCAACAATGAATCCTTACTTCATTACATTGTGATGATTTACTCTATGATATTTTATGTGATATATTTCTGTTGACATCAATGTCAATAAAATACTGTCATGTTGCTTAAATTTATCTCAGTTCAATATGAATATCGATATATATCGATATTAAGTTGTAAACTTGTTGATACTCATTTCAAATTAATGTAAATATCGAAAAATTTGCTCTATTCTTACTGCTACTCATCTTATGGTAATATGCCATAGACAATATCAGTCTTCAACAGACTCTTCTTTCTAAGTTCCTCTATAGCCTGTGCCCACTGTACACAATATCGTTAAGTTACGACGCCGCCAGACAGCGACACCCAACGATGGTTACGACTTTGTCGACTTTTGGCCTCGTTTTTTTCGGGGCAAAATGAGTCGGCGATGGCCGCGACGGCAACGGCAACGACGCCGACGGCGACGGCGGCACGTTTGCAACGTCGGGATTTCCGTGGCATGATACGTCTGCGGGGCCAGCAACGACGACGACGCTTAATGATATCTCCCGCTGTCATTAGCCAGCTCAGCGCTTTGCTGATGTAATCGAAACTGTCTGCGACTGGGCACAAGCGAATGTTGTGTTCCCCCCTCTCTACCTCTACCTCTTCCTCATTCCACTGTTTCTCTCTCCACCGCCGTTCAATCAAAAACGTTTTTTAGCGCATTCCCCAAGCAATACGCAAAGAAATTACGCAATCGAGGCAATTCTATTGACCTACATTTTCATTTATTTCTTTTTTCGGCACCATCAAGGATGTCTGCACACACACACACACACACACAGAGAGAATATGAGGCAAGCAGCAAAAGCCAAAGCAAAGCCATAAAAACAGGAAGTTGCGCATTTTGTGCCAAGCCCCAGTGCCGAAAGGACCCAAAGCGAGCACGCACAGACATGCATACATTATACACACACACACACACACACACACAGGCAGTCAGTGGCAGACAGACATGAGTATTATGTGTGTGTTTTGTGCGCAACACGCGAAATGCGAATAAATCATTGATGCAGCCCCAGACAGAGACAGAGAGGAAGACCGAGAGCAGGACAGAGAGGAAGATAGAGGGAAGTAGATAGCAGAAGCCATCCATAATAAGGCTGCACGTGTGTGTGTGCGAGTGTGTGTGTGTGTGTGTGTTGGGTTATGTAGGCCACAGGCGCGTCGCTGTTGGGCGGCTTAGCTTCTTGTTGCCCCAAAGGCAGCAGCTGCCAGCAGGGGGCAGGCAGAAAAGGGGGAAAGGGGAAGCCGAAGGGGTAAGGGTGTCTGCTGCCAGTCGAGACATATTTCCAAGAAGCCACTACACTGCGCAAAACTAAGCTGCAACTTGCAGAAGCGTGTCAATTTTTTCCGTGTGGCGATTTCTTTCTTCTCTGTGATTTATGCAGTGTCAGTCAGTGTCTACGACCTTCTCTTCCCCTCCTCCTACACTTTTCGCTGTCTCATCTGCTGTCTGCTGCTCTTTGCACCCCCGCCGCCTGCTTCCCTCTCCTCCTCCCCTCTGCTCCACTGGTCCAGTATTATCAAGCGATAACTCGTTTCCGTCGCAGCGTCGCGTTGCCGTCTTATCAGCCTTGCACAGCTGCTACGGCTGCTGCTGCTGCTGCTCTTCTTCTCGGGCTCATCCGATGAGTCTGAAGAGCAGTGCCAGCACAGAGGCCAGGCCACACACGATGCCCAGAGCATTCACTCGTCGAATGACGTAGCCAGACAGAGTGAGAGAGATGGAGAGAAAGAGAGAGACACAAAGCCAAAGCAAAAACAAAAATCAACTTCGATGCTTAATTGAAAACTTTGAGCTGCAGAAAGGCAGCAAAAAAGAAGGGCAAGAGAGGGAGAAGAGGGGGAGCAGAGCAGGGTATAAAGTAGGGAAGACAGTGCGGAGGCTGAAAGAGAGACAAGAGTGAGGCAGAGGCAACAGTGTCTTCTTCTTTACTGCTTTATCAAATTGTCTCCGTGTCACGTTCAAAAATGCGAACTGTCTCCTCTCTCTCTTTCTCTCCAAGAATTGCTAATCATTGCACACCCACACACACTATATACCTATATATATACATATATATCAGGCATATATACATCGTTTTATATGTGCAATTTTGATTTACATGCGCTGGCGACGCGCCACCGGGACCGGCCTTACTTTTTATTACATAATCAACAACAGAGCAGACTTTATTTATTGCTCGCCTTGTTGTTGTTGTTGTTGCTCTTGTTGTTTTTATTGGCAGTCTAGGCAGTCAGTTTTCTATAATTTTATCAATGAACATTCGCATTGGCATTCCCATTCCTCGTCGCATTCTCTCTCTCTGTCTCATTTTCCTTCTTCTTCTCTTTCTCGTCTCACTGTTTGTTGCTCTCATCCATCAACGTTGCTTCTGTCTGGCTTTGATATGTGTGTTTTTTCCTCTTCATTAATTTGGTATTTCCCTTTGGTTTCTCTCTGGCTTTGAGCTGACTAATACCCTGTAATTTATGACTAGGCATTCCCCTCTTTTATGCTCTAGCTTTATCACTCTTCTGCCCTTCGTTCCTATCTTACGTTTTTAAGGTCTTTCATGGTGCTTATTTTGTCGTCACAGTGACTAAGCTTATTTAACTATCTTGGTCTGTTTATACCCTGTATTATATGTCCGGCATTATCTATATATCTATCTCTTCCTCTCTTTCAAACTTGCTCTTTTTCTGTCTGTCTTGTTCTAACTCATTGTGTCTTGCTGCCCTTTCTGTCTGTTTCCCTCTTGGACTCTCTCTGTGTATCTCTGGATATTTTCCTTGTGACTTCACTAACTAAGCTTAATACCCTGCATTATTTAACCTTGAATTCTCTACATATTTTATTCTCTCTTTCTCTCTCTTTTTACTCCGTCTTGCTCTTCTTTTTTCTACCTGTTTCTTTCTGCTAGTTCATTTTATTTCCATGTTTTCCTCTATCATTTCATTCATTTCTTTCCTGTTTAGTCAGACTCATATCCCGTATTAAGTCTTTGCTTTACCTATAGATCTCTCTCTCACTCTTTTTATTCTGCTACCTCCATCTTCTCTCCCTCTAATTCTTGCCCTCCTCTTCTGTTTCTTTCATTCATAGCCTTCTTCCATCGCACCTAAATTATTTTTGTCTATTCTAACTAATACTCACCATTGCCTTCGCTTCTTCTTCTTCTCCCTTCTCTCTCCCTCTCCCTTTACCTCCATCTACTTCCCTAACCGATCACACATCTACTAAACTCCACTGTGCCTTGCTCTGAGTACGTCACGAGACGCCCGTCGGAATCACACAAAGGCCGCATGTCAAACACCATCAGACGAAGCGATTAGAGAGTGAGTGTGCGAGCGAGAGAGAGCATGCATGGTGCCATGCATAGCCCAGCGGGAACTCAGTTTGCCACCTGATTGAAAGCTACAGATCGCTCTCTCCTCCTCTCTCTCTCTCTCTCTCTGTCTCTTTCGCTCTGTGAAAGTGTTGTGAAATTGAGGCGTGACTTTAGCGTGACTTTTATGCAAATAGTTCAACCATATCTCACTCGGGGCAGACACTCGACAGTGTAATCCGATATATATATCTAATCATAACGCATGTTTCAAGAGCGAACTTTGGTATATCGTCATTTTCACGGGAGGCCTGACTGATAATTGCGTATACGCAGTGTGTGCAATGATTTTTTTTTTTTTTTTTGACTAGATCGAAGGCGAAACAAAGCGAAACAATATCAAAAAACAGACTTTGAACCAGACTACGATTATCACGAATGGGAGAAAGAGAGAGAGCGAGAGAGAGGGAGTGCATGTGGGTGCGAGTGTGTGTTTGTGTGTGGTATTCATTGTGACTTTTTGTCTTGGCTTCTTTTTTTTTTGGGCTTTGCTATTGCGTATTACTGTTTGCACTCTGTGCCTTGCTCTGCGGGCCGTGACAACCCTATGACGATGGTGATGATAACACAACGACGATAATAATGATCACAGATGCGCGAAACACTTTCAAGGCTCTCCCCCTCGCACTCCCTCTCTCTCCTTCTCTTCTAACTCGACACGATATCAGCTATACATGTATATATATATATTAAAGCCTCTATATGTCTGTCTCGTTTCCATTACGCTCCCCATTGATAAGCCGCGCCAGACGACGCGCTGATAAGCTACGCGCCAAAGCGAAAGAGAACGAAATATATTCTCGAGAGACCTTGGCGATTTGTTGCTGCTTGTATTTGTTGTAGTTACTCGTGTTGTTGTTGTTGTTGCTTGTGTGTCTCCCTTAACTTAGTCGCGTCAGCTGTTTAATTAGCTTTCGATTAATTTATTGTTTCCAATTTCGCATTGTTTCTGTTGCTCTTTCTGCTTTTGTGCGATTTTTTGCGATTTCTTTATTACTTTGCGCCTATTCTAAAGTGCATTTTCATTGCCTACCCCTCCCCCCCCTTTCCTCACTTCCCCCTAGCTGGTCTAGACTAATGGGAATGCCCTCTCTCTCGCGCTGCGCATTTCACAAATTCCGTCGATATTGCAAGCTGAGTTGAGTTTGCTTAATAGTTTCGAGTTCTCAGTGGAATCTTTTGGTTTTTGAAGGTTGTCTGGTGATTCTAGATATTATTCACGTTGTAAATTACGACTTTAAGTGGTTTATTGCTTTATCGATCTTAACTTTTAAGTTTATAGTAAAACAAAGAAATGGGAAAGTTTATCTAATGAAAGTAATAAATATTTAGAACTTTTAATGGATTCTTTAAGAAGGTTAATAGTTATAATCTTTAATCCTTATATTAGTATAGGTAGAAGTCATATAAAGGGTATTATTATGCTCAATGGATCTTAACTTTTAAATTTACAGACTGTTGGAGAAGAATATCTACCAAAACTTAGAAATAATTCATAGTTTTAATTTTTATTTAAAATCTATCCATAGAGTTAAGGTTTGTCTGGATAATCCAGATATTCTTAAACATACAAACCGAATTTTATTTATAAAAGTTCTTTATCGATCTTATCTATAAAATTCATTGATTTCTGGCGAATAATATTTACCGGAACTTTAGTAGAAAATAATTCTTATGGAAACTTTTGAAAAGTCATTAGAAACTCAAGGTTGTCTGGTTTTTCTCAATATTATTATCGTTATAGGTCGTAATTTATTTAGAACAATTCCCAAAATCAGTGCCAGACTCTCATAAATAATTTCAACTCTGAAATCTTAACAAAGTTTTTGGTTTCCCTCTTGAGGGAACTCAAAGTTGTCTGGTTATTCTACACACCATACAAGTTTCAAGAGCACTTCAAAGTATCATATGACCTAGTCGATCTTATCATTTAAATTCACAGACTGCTGGAAATGAATATTCTGCTAAATTCTTAAATTAATTCAACTGTAAGAGGAACATTTCCATTTCTAGAATATATCTCATAAAACTAGTTAAAGGTTCACAATTTGCATGATTTTCTATTTTAAGGAATCACTCAACTGTATAAAACTGAAAGTTGTCTTAGATCTTACACACTGCTAATCTAGTTTTAGCTACAAATTTGGGGAATATTTAAAGCACTCTTGAGGAATTTGTTATTATTTATTGCCTAAACGATTCGCAGACTACTGTCAACATTTGCATATTTATTAGATTATCCCCCTCCGGGCCAGACTTTGTAGACACAGCTGAAGTATTATATACTATATGTATATATAGCATAGAGGGGCGAATAGAACTGGGCTTTCAGGGCAGTCTAGAACTGGAGACTGGCAGGTTCTAGCTTGATTGCGACACCTGGCAAACCAGGGGCTGCACGTGTCTGACAGCGTGTGTAACGGAGTGTGTGTGTGTGTATGAGTGTGTGTGAAAGGCAGCCCAAGACGTAGTAGCAGAGGTACAACATGTTTGTAGCCCTAGGCCAAGCCAGCGAGGGAGACGGAGACAAGCGCGCAAAAAAAGAAGTAGAAGAAGCAAATGTTCTACGGCTACAGCTGGCTTACGCATGGGTTCATTGAACGGAAGTGATTTGCCTACAGAGAAAGAGAGACATAGAGAGAGGGGACAGAGAGAGAGAGAGAGAGGGAGGGGCAGAGAGGGGGCAGCATAGAGAGGGAAGCCAGCTAGAACGAGTGTGTGATAGAGAGTGAGGAAGCCGCTCTGACTTGGGGTTTCGTTAGGTCGTGCTGGCCCCTCTGCCTCGCTCCCTCTCTCCCTCTCTTAGTCCCCTCTCTCTCTCACACACACACACACACACACTGCCCATCTCTATCTATGCTCGCTCTCTCCCTCTCTCTTTCTCTCTCTTCTTTGATTTATGCTCGCGGAAATTCAAAAATGTTTCGCATTGTTTTTGTTGTCAGCTGGCAACTCTCTAGGGTTGCCAGGCAGTGAGAGGGAAGGGGAGAGGAGGGACAGAGTTGTCTAGGCTAGTAAAATGCCGAAACTTGTTTAGCTCCAAGACTAACAACAACAACAACAAGTGGCGGACACAGCGTACCTGCCTTGCCTAGGCTTGTCTAGTATATACTGCTCTCTCGCTCTAAAATACTAGCTAGTATATTAGCAGCCCCCCCCTCCCTCTCTTCTATATTTCATTGTTGTCATAATTTGTGTGAACACGTTACGCCCCCACACGCCCAAATTAGCTAAAAAAAAAAAACCGCCAAGGCATATTTTCTGGCTTTTTTTTTTTTTTTGTTTTTAGATTCCTCTTCGAATATTCCGTTTCGGTTATTTATTGCTACATTTTTTATGACAGCCACAAAAAATAGCTGAAGGGTTTTAAGAGCGCTCCCACAACATATAAATATATACAAAAATATTTGAGTATTTTGGCATTTAGTATTTTAGTATTTTTCTAGCGTTGATTTGGAAATTTATTGCATTTATGTGCGGAGTGGACATTTTGGAACGTTTTTTTTTTGGCGGACAGGAAGTCGCCGGAATGCGCCAGAGAGTGAGTGAGTCCCCCCCGAGTGAGTGTGAGTGAGTGTATTTACATATTAATTTCAATAATAACTAGAGATATTCGCGCCTTCTCCTTTCTACCTACACTGCTGGCCAAATTAATGTGTACACGGCGTCAACAACAACAGCAGAGACACGGAGAGAGAGAGAGAGAGAGGGGTATAAAAAACGTCGCTCACCTTTTAATAGTTGTTGTTGTTGCTGCTGCTGCTGCTGATTTCCTTTGTTTATAACTTTTTTTTTGCTATGCGTAGTTTAATTTGCTTTAGGAATTGCGTTACTTATTACGTTACTTGTTATTGATTACGTTATTTGTTTACGTTTTTTAACTTTATGCTACATTTGACACATTTACACACAGACACAAACAATTTTGATTAGATTTAATTGATATAATTTATTTTTATATTTTATTCTTTTCTTCTCTTTTTGATATTATGCGAATTTATCTAAGCACACACTGACACACGCACACATATATACACATACACATATGCTAGGCATGCATGTGCATGTTTCTATGTATGTACATTAACAGGGGCTGCTGCTGTTGTTGTTGTTGTTGTTATTGGTGCTGCTCTGCTGCTCCTTCTCTTCCGCTGCTGACGTTGTCGTTGCTGTTGCAATTTGCAATGCTGCCGTTGTTGTTATTTGTTATTGTAATTGTTGTTGTTGCTGTTGTTGTAGGAATGATCTGAGTACAGAGGAACGCTAGCTATGACGACGACAATTGATTATTGTGCATGTTTGTGCATGTTTATCTGCTTTAGTTGATTATTTATTTAGGTTGCTTTGCTCTCTTGTTGCTGTTGTTGCTACGTTTCTTTTCTCTTCTTTTGCTGCTGCTGCGTATTTTGGTATTTGTTTAAATAACAATAATAACATAACTACAGCTGTAAGTAGTAGTTTATTATTGCGCTGTTGTTGTTGTTTCTGTTGTTGCTGCTTTATTGTAATATGTGCGACGAATTTGCGCGCGGACAACGACGGCGACAACGAAACGAACTGAAACGCACGCAAAATTCAACTGCGGCGACTTGAGCGCCTCACACGAAAGCTAAGGCGAATGCTGCCTTGACAGCGACGCGACGCGGCGACGACGACGACGACGACGCGACGCGAGGCGACGCAGCCGACATGTTATGTGCTCTCTCGTGTATTGCGCTCTCTTGCTCTGTTGGCGCTCTCACACGTACGTACGTACGTTCGCTGCGAGTGCTCTCTCCTTTGCTGCCTCTGCCTGCGTTCTCTGCCTCTCTGCCTGCCTGCTGTCAGTCTGTCTGTGTGTGTGTGCGTGTGTGCGTTCGCTGTAAATCAGACAACAATTGTTTTGCGCTTTTCGCCCCAACAGCAACAACAACAACAGCGAACGACGCAATGGCGACAGCAGCAGCAACGCGTCGGCAGAGCACGGCACAACAGTAACAACAACTACAATAATTATTAAAATAAAACGACATAGTCGTCGCCATGCGGCGCTGTAGTGTAGACGAGAGACAGACAAAACAACAGCGCAGCCGCTGTCGACGTCAGCCGAAAGCTTTAGCATTGCCGTTTCATTGCCAAAGCATTCCACTCTCTCTCTCTCTCTCATCTCTAACAGATACAACGAGCAGTAGCAGTGGCAGCAGACGTAGCAGTAGCGACAACAGCGGCAGCACACGTAGCAGCGGCAGCAGCAGCAACAGCAGCAACAACAACAATAACGAAGTGCAGCCGGTTTTGCAGTTGCAAAATGCAAAGTGGTTTCTTTACATATATTTTGCATATGCAGTGCAGTCTCCCTCTCTCATTCCCTCCTGCTCTCTCTCTGCTGTCTTACATTTATGCATTGTCATATTGTCATTCATTCATGCCCAATTGGAGCATTAACTACAATCGGTTCTCTCTGTTTTTTTTTTTTTGTTATTTTGGCGATCTCTCTCTCTTACTCTCTCTGAAAATGAAACGAAGTGAAACACTTCAAGTACGCGCGCTCTCTCCCTCTCTCTGGCTGTGCTCTCTCTGACACTGCTGCACTCTCTCTCTGCCTTTGCCTCTCTCAGAGTGCATAACATAACAGACTGGTCTGCATTAACAGCGCTCTGTTGCAGCGCAGCTGAAGTTAACAGCACAGCAAGTGAACTGCATTAACAGTGCTCTGCAGCAGCGCTGCTGAAGTTAACAGCATAGCAAGTGGCTATGCAACTTTAACAGAATGCGCGCTGTGTTCCATTCCAATTCCGCCCACAACAACAAATGAATAAACAAAAACAAACGTTTGCATGTATAGTTGCATAGTTAATACACTGTATAATAGTTACACGTGTGTGTGCGTGTGTGTGTGTGCCAGACATTTGTCTAAATACAATTAATGCAGGCAGGTGTCATCGCGCGAGTTTCACTGTCATGCGTCGCAGTCGCTGTCGCCGTCGACGTCGCTGCTACCGTTGTCTTGAGCCGCCGTGCAAAGTCCACGAAATTTTAAAGTGTCAAACAGCCGCAGCGGCAGCAGGTGGAGGGGCAGCACAGGAGGGAGGTGGGGGGTTCGATCAGCACGTTAATTAAGTTTTATTTATGCAGCTTGTGCTTTTATTTTTACTCTAATCATCATATGAATCACATGTGACATTCTTGTTGTTGTTGTTCTTCTGTTTGTTTGTTGTTTTTGTCTCGCTCCGCTTCGATCAGTGGGTCGCGCTGTCTGACGGGGTCTGTGCTGTGTCTGTGCAGGGAAGGAGGGGTAAAGAGGGGGAGAGGAAGGGGAGGGGGCATTGTCTGCGCGCCTCTTTTGTCTTTCTCACTGTCTCTGTCTCTGTCTGTCTGTGTTTGTTGCTGATATTGTTTAAAAATAGCTGCAACCGGCTGTGAAAAGTATTAGCGAATCTAAAAACAAATGTAGTAACTGGCGCGCCGTAAATACCCTGTAAACCGCAAGGCAGTGGCAAAACGGGAGGGATGTGCAGGACTGGAAAATAAAAGAAGGAAGTTAACTTGGATTTTAGCTGTAAAATGGCTAAATATCACTGCGCCGCTCTTCCTTATTGGACACTTCTTTTACAGGATATCTCTCAGTTTGTACCCTTTCAAGACAAGAGGGTATGCTAGACTGTAGAGAAAAGAAGAAGGAATATTTAGCTGTAAAATGGCTAAATACTTTCTGTGCATTTATCTTTCTTTTTCTCTTTTTTCACTCCATTGCTAGGGTATCCTTTAGTTTATGATCCTGTCAGGCATAAGGAGTATGCTGGTCTCTAGAGAGAAGACTTAGAGACTTTTAGTCGTAAAATGGCTAAGTACCTCTCTTTTCATTCCTCTCTTTTCTGCACTTCATTAAGAGGGTATCTTTTAGTCTTTACATTGCATTTAATTTTAATTTATACTTTTCATTAAATTTTTAGCTGTTAATAGCTAAATACTTCCCTATCGCTGTCTCTCTCTCTTTGTTTCTCTCCCTCCCATTGCATTGCCTACTTTGCTAGGGTATCTCTATGTTCATACTCTGCCCATTTACTTTTACTATTTACTTTTAATTCCCTTTGTTTTGTGCTCGCTCTCTCTCTTGTTTTATCACAATCCTCATGTCATATCGGCAATAATTTCTAAGAAATCCTCAGCCGCACCGCAATTTGTCACAGTTTCAGCACTTTTTCCGCCCAAGACCGGGAGCAGCAACAGCAGCAACAGCAGCAACAACAATGCGAGGGAACAACAATTGAGACAACTTATCATGAAGTGCTAATTAACATTGTCTGGTCTCGGCCCCGTCTGTCTCTCTGTCTGGCCTGTCTGGCGACCTACCTGCGGTTACTAAGCCCCCTCTGCCTCTCCCTCTGCCTCTCCCTCTGCCTCTACCTCTGTCTCTGCCTGCTCTGGCCGGTTAACCCCGCCCCCACAACAGCAGCACCCCCTGAACTAACACACACACATACGTCGACGCGACGTTGTCGTCAGCCATGCCGTACGTTCGTCCCCCTTTCTGCTAACCCCCTCTCTTTCCCCCTTCGTTTCTACGTCCATTTGGCAGTCGAAAAAAACCCGCAACTCACCCAAAACTGGCACTTGGCAGCAACGACGACGACGACGGCGACGACGACGTCTGTGTTTGCTTTGGCGCACACACTGAGCCAAAAAAAAAAACCAAAAACCAAAAAAAAAACCAAAAAAAAAAAATAAAACATATATGCCAAAAAAATACTCAACAACAAGTACATGCACTGCACGAAATGTTGAGGAAGTTGGTAACGCGCCCAGGGAATAAAATACATTTAAATTAGAGTGAAGATTAGATTAGATTTGCATTAATCTCAGGGAAAATGAACTTTACTAATCTTTTTTAATTTAAATAAAGTACAATAAAATACAAAAATTATGAATGGAACAGAGCTGAAACGATAGCAAGAACAAAGCTTTTAAGTTAGCTTAAGAGATTAAACTTAGCAGAACTTTGAGGATTTAATTAATTTTGATGAATTGAAAGCTTATAGATCCCAGACGTGGATTATTCTGGTAACATAAGAAATAAGTGAATCTCTAATAATAATATAGGAAAGCTTTGGATTAATCCTGTAATGTTAAGCTATAGCTGTAGATGAGTCTCTGAAGTTAGGAACCAAGTGAAGCTTCAAATAATGTATGAACGCTTTAGATTAATCCGGTAAAGTAAAGCTCTGTGAGAGATCTTTTATTTAATCAGAGAAAGCTCGCAAACTGAGTAAAAGATCATATGCGGAGAGAAAGCTCGTACTTTGAGCAACAGCTCATTCGCTTTGCGAAATCACTGAATTTAAGCAGAGAACATTAGTAGAACATAAATACATTTGATTAATTTTTCATAAATAAGCTTTAAAGTTTAGCATAATTTACCTTGTAAGAGGACTAAACAGGTAGGAAATGGAACATTGGCAGAATTTGGTTAAACTGATCTACGCTTGCAAAAGCTTCCTCTCATTAGTTCTTTTCTACGCTTGCAAAAGCTCTCCTTATACCCTCAACTCATTAATTCCCTTACAAGCTGTTTGAATAACTAAGCTTGCCAAGTAGTTTAAGCAGAACTCATGTGCTTTGCAATAAATGAAAGCTAAGCTTGATTCAAAGAAGAATTTCCTAAGCTTTCGGCCTTTGTACTTCCCCCATTGACAAATTCCTCCTCTAAATTTCTCTCAGTGCACGTGTGTATTTTGCAATGCGGCCACATGCGGCGAGACATTTGTTTATGTTGATAATTTAATAAGACCATCGCTGGAGGCGGCAGCGGCTAACGGGAGCAAAACGGCAGCGAGATGAAGGCAGAGAGCGAAGGTAGAGGGGGGAGAGAGACGTGAGAGGGAGAAGGAAGTGGGGTAGGCAGTCAGGCTGGCAAAGCTAGCCAGGTGTGATACGAGCTGATATGCGGGCTCGCTCTGGGCGCACGTGACGTATGCGCAATGCCACTTGCAGTGCCCGTTGGCTGTTGCCGTAGCCGTTTTGCCGATTGCCGTGTTTGGCTGTAGCTGAACATGCCAAGGTCGGTGTCTGCCCGGTCTGTTCTTCTCCTTTCCCTCCCTTCCCTCTATCGTCTGTCTGCTTTATAAATAAATAATTAAATAGATATTGCATACATTGTCGGTTCGATCGGGGCTCGCAATTAAAGGCGCGCATGTCGTATACGTAATTTGTGGCCCGACAACAGCAGCAGAACGACGATCCTCAAGTCAACATTGTTGACACTTTGCTGTTAGTCATTATTTATTGTTGTTGTTGCACTGTTGTTGTTACTATTGTTGTTGTTGCCGTGTGATAAGCAGACTGTGTCGAGACAACAAAAGGCGCAGACGATTGCCACTTAGCTACAAGTATATATACTCTATATTTGTGTGTATATATAATGCATATAGCATGTGATATGTGTGTCCCATTGTTGACCCCCCTTCCCCTCTCTTTGCATATTTTTAGCGCGCCTGTCAGCGCTTCTTGTGGCAGCTGCAGCAACGGCAGCAACGTGGCAAATGCCACAATCGCGCAATCGGATGTTCTTGTTGGTGCCGCCAGACAATGCGTCTAGTCAGTCAGTCAGTCAGTCAATCGAGCTGCAGTGTGCACTCGCGTTCCACCTCTCCCACTCACATACAGTCTCTCTCTATTTGTCTCTCTTTCTCTCTCTCTCCTGCATGCAACTCTCTCTACTTCTTCTCACATGATGAATGACTTTAGGTGGCTGCTTTGATTAGGGCTCCATTTGCAGACAATAAACTGCAAAGAGAGTGGAGAGTAGGAAAGAGAGAGGAGAAGAGAGAGAAAAGAGAGTAAAAAAGAAAGAAGTGGGGAGGGGAAAAGAGAGACGCAGACAGTGGCAGACACATTTTGTAGGAATGAGGAACAACACGACAATCAATCATCGAACGCGTTGCGCGGCTTTTGTCTGCTTTGGCTGCGACGCAGGCAGCTGCAACAGGTTACGCCTGTGGTCTTAGGGCGTGGCATATATGGTATATATGTTCTTGAACATTAAGGAAAATGAGAAGTGGTAGAGTTGGCTAAGAAGAAAAGCATATTTGCGCATAGTAATAGTTTGAGCTTAGGAGATAGCAAACAATATAGGGCTAAGAGTAAAGTGTGAATAATTTAGATACGAGGGTCGTTTGATAAGTCCGTGACTTTTTGAATAAAATATATTTTTTTCGTCAAAGAAGCGTTTTATTTCTCAACATAATCTCCTTTTAGCTCTATACATTTAGTCCAGCGTTTTTCCAATTTTTTTATTCCTTCCAAATAATAGGTTTTCTCAAGGCCCTCAAAATAGTCGTTTGTTTCTGTGATGACCCGAATCTCTTACCGCCGAGCCATTTCTTCATGTTTGGAAACAAAAAACAGTCACAGGGGGCTAAATCTGGAGAATATGCTGGATGGGGTAGCAGTTCGTAGCCCAATTTATGAAATTTTGCCATGCTGACACGAAATTCATTTTTTCCATTTTCGTTAAAATTCACGAGATCGTCTGCTTTCAATGCCTATAAAACGCAAACCAAAAACGCAGCTTTTCAAAATTTTACAGTCATGTTAATCGATAACTGCTGACAGGAGCAGTGTTGTATTTAGAGCAGGTGCGCGGCAAATACAAAAAGTCACGGACTTATCAAACGACCCTCGTATATGCATATATATTCTTGATACATAAGGTGATCATTTTCGATAGTGTGGCTTTTATTTGACCTGAGAACTTTTTAGAATGATTTTAAAATGTTTCCGTACATCAATCTACTTTAGGTTCCTTCAACATTAACTCAATTTATCAACTTATACCACAAATATATAATATATTCCTGGACTCCTCTCTCAACTTTCATTACAAGATTAAAATGATTTCTGATAGAAATATTTTAAAATTGATAAAGAATTTGTATTGTTTGTAGCTTCCATTCAGAATTAATGAAGAACTTCTATTCTTTTTAACCCCCTCACACCTTTTTCTTTAATTCCAGACTTAATCAGAATTTGCAACTTGTTTTCTATATCTCCCTCAATCCCTTCTGCATTCTTCCCATTTTTCTCTCTCATTCCTTTTGCAACTCCACTTGAAACCCAATTACTTTGCTGCAGTACCGCCAAGCTCTGTTCTCTCTTGCTCCCCATTCAACCCTTAGTTTGCCGATGACTTTTCACTTTGATCTTTTCTTTCTCGCGCAACATAAAGTCCGCCTCGATACAATGGGCACAAAGCGGCAAGTTCGCTAATGAATTTCCAATGCGCGCACAATGGAGCTCATTAAGGGGCACAAAGAGGAAGCCCCCCTCTCCCCCTCTGTTGCCTGCAGGTCGAACAATGTGGCCAGTCGATGAATCATAACTCATTGAACTCATAGCCAGCGGCAGCAACATAAAAAATGTCAATCAGCGACAACTAAGCACTGCCTGCTGCCCCCCTCACTTCTTTCACTCCTTCCACGCCCCCCCTCTCTGCTGCCCCGCCCAAGTGCGATGACGCCTTAAGCACATTAGAAGCGACGCCGAGTGCTCGTAAAGGCGGCCATAATGCGCCGTCTCCATCGTCTCCGTCGTCGTCGTCGTCGTCGTCGGGTGTCGAAAGGCATAAGACATAAATGTCGTGGCATATGTTTATGTTGCATGTGGCATGTGGCCCACTGTCCTCCACTCTGCCCCCCCCTCTCTCTCTCTCTCTCTCTCTCTCTCCCTCCTCTGTCTGCCTGTCCGCACTGGACAGG
Source organism: Zaprionus indianus (assembly GCA_018904595.1). Classification (NCBI taxonomy): domain Eukaryota; kingdom Metazoa; phylum Arthropoda; class Insecta; order Diptera; family Drosophilidae; genus Zaprionus; species Zaprionus indianus. The sequence continues at coordinate 5,271,909 of JAEIHA010000140.1, forward strand.
TCTATTACCCGGCGCAAGTGCCTCCTCTTGCTGTGTGTGTGGTCCGCGCAACATGTGCCGCGTGAAAATGTGGAAAATGCCAAATGCCAAAGTGGGCTGGCACAGTGGGCAACAGCTGGCGGCACAGTGGGGCCGGAGGGAGGCGAGCAGGCACTGTTGCGTGTTTGCAGTTTGCAATTTGGCGATTGTAAATCAGTTGGCGACATTTAGTTAGTTAACTGCAAAGCTGTTGAGTGATTGATACCCTGCAGTAAAGGGTATGCCAGACGGTCGTGGGCAGCATATTTATGTTGAGAGCTTTAATGAGCTTTGGCAACTTGTTAGCTAATGTTACATATTTATCTTTTGAAATAGAGACTGTGATAGATTGTGGTAGTTGAAAACTTGGTGATTAATTACATGAGCTTTAAGCTGTAACAAATGCAAAGCACATTAAATGAGAGGAAGAACTAAGGAAGTATTTACTTAGAGCTTGTAAAGTGCAATTTTTTGCATTTTCTGTGATATTTAACAGCATAACGAAGAACTTTAAGAACTTGCAGCTTTGAATTCAATGCAAAGTATATTAATTGTACTTTAAAAATCTTATTAAGGCAATATAAAGTAAAAGAGATTGTGGAGCGCTTAGTTTTCATTATAGTTATTAGCTTTAGGATTAATCAGGTGAATCAACATTTTGTATATAGGCAAAAGAGCTTAACTTGAGCTCTGTATATAATTTCAGGGTTAGTTGTGTTGTTCTAGGATTAATCCAGTTGATTTACATCATGCAAAATATCGTAACTGAATTGCCAAGTCATATGTATGAGCTTTTCAAGTAGCTTAATCAATATAAGAAAGTCTCCGAATCATTAACAGCTTTGCTAATCATAAAACTGGTGCAGAGCTACCTTTTTGGTTTGCTTAATCTAAAGCAGCTTTAAGGAGCTGATTAATCCTACTTAACTAGCTATAAACAGCTTTGCAACAGAACATAAAGCTGCTTAAAGAAGAAATTTTGATGAATCCTGACAGCCCAAAGCTTTAACATAAATACAGAAAAATCTCTACAAACACCCTAAAAAATCTCCACATGCTTTAAGTGCAGCTTTCTAACCAAAGACAATTAAAGATGACACCCAAAGCATTCCTCTCTCCTCCGTTCTTACCTCAAAATCATCAAAAAAAGCTCCTCAAAGCTCTCCGACTTGCAGTAAATGTCATTAGCAAGCTGAGTTCCAACTCAGAAGTCAGAGAAGACACAGTTGAGGCGAGAAAGCAAGTCAAAGGGTTACACAGGGCAACAGGGGGAGAGGGAAGGAATGAGAGAGAGGGAGAGGGGCAGACAATAAGGTGCTGAAAGTCAAAGACTTGTGCTAAACCATAATAGACGACGTCGTGCTCATTATACAAATTGCACAGACCTGGCAAAGAGTAAGAAGGAGATAAAGGCGGGAGGGAGAGAGGGAGGGAAGGGGGAAAGAGAGAGAGAACACATAGAAACCCCTTGTTGAATTTGTGTGTTTCCTTGCGTTCTACTTCTTCTTCTTTTCACTTTGCATTCTTTTGCAACAAGACGAACGATGATGCAGCGTGTTGACGGAATGACAGAAACGGACAGCAGCAAAGAAGAGGGAGGGGAAGAACAGTGGAAGAAGCAGACGAAGGTGAAGGCAAGAAACTTATGAATTCACATTCAAATGAGGCTAAAGCAAAAGAATCTATTAAGATATTATCAGGCGAGACGACGACGAGACAAGGTTGAAGAGCGAAAAGAGAGAGGGGAAGGGTGAAGAAAGTGAGATGGGAGAGAGGGGGAGGGTAAGCACGAAATCAGTGCACAGCGTATGCTGTGGCAATTGTTGCCGACTTTGCCAGCCACAATTGCGGCCATTAGAAAAGAAGAGAAGAGGAAGGGGAGGGGAAGGAATAGAGAGGGAAGGTTGTAGAGAGCCAGACCGGGCAGGGGGGACTAGCTAACGGGGTGACGAATCAACCCTTTTTTTCGTATGACAACGACAAATATTTGCCGGATAATATGAATAACAAAGCAGGCGCAGACAGCAAGGCAGGGGAGAGAGAGTGAGGAGGGGGAGGGGGGATGTGTGTGTGCAACTGGCTGCTGACTAGGCAAGGCAGCGAGCCAACCTACTTAAGCCACAGAACAGATCTGGCCCAGACGCAAAATGAGACAGAGAGAGGCAGAGAGAGAAGGTAGGAGGAAGGCAGAGGAAGGCAAGAGAGAGAAGGCAGAGGCAGAAACTGAGACGGAGGCAGAGAGAGGCAGAGCCAAGGGGAGAGAGGCAAGGGTAGAGGCTGAGGCAATGCAAGAGGCAAAGGCAGGGACAGAGAGAGGGGTAGAAGCAAGGGGAGAGGCAAAGGGAGACTAAGGCTGAGGCAAAAGCACCAACTGTGGCAGAAGTTGAGGCTGAGACGGCAGCAGCGGAGGACGAGGCTGAGTCAGATGCTGAGGCAGCAACAGTGGCAAAGGCAGCGACTGAGGCACAAGGGAAAGGCTGAGTCAGTTGCTAAAGCAAAGAGAGGGGAGCTGAGGCACAGGGGGGAAGGAGGAGGAGCGAGTCAAGGCAGCAACTGAGGCGCAGACATCGACAGCGAACTGCAACTAAAAAGGCCGCTTGGGCCACGTTGTTGTCGCTGTTGTTGTTACTGTTGTTGTTGTTGCAGGTTGTCGCCGGTGTCTGCGAGACGCAGACAACTTCAACATGAAGCTGAAGGAGAGAGAGAGAGAGGAGCAGAGGAGGAGCAGCGCAGCAGACGTAGACGAATTGCTGACTGACACAAAAGTGCTTTTGTTGCAGGCCTTAATGAATGAGAGAGAGGAGGAGAGAGGAGAGAAGGGAGAGCAAAGGCAGTGAAGGGAGCAGAGGCGAGCAGAGACACAGAGGGAGGAGGGCAGAACACAGCGAGGGGGGTTGGGAGTGGGGGAGACAGTGTGTCGCTCAATCAATCAGTTTCTTCTAACACATATTTCACAGCATTCAGCTTGCGCGCCAAACGACACAAAGCTGCCTGCTACGACAAAGCAGAGCCAATCAGCAAATGCCAAAGCCAAGCAACTGCACTGCACACACACACACACACACAGAGGTACACAGAGTCGCACAGACAGGCAAACTCACGCACACACACACACACACACACAAACGGAGTCCCAAACAGAGGCGCACTCACACACTTACACATACACAGCACAAACTGCATGCTGAGCTTACGTCTCTCTGCACTCTTCCTCTGCCTGCCTCTCTTTCTGCTGCCTCCGTCGCTGCCCTTCGCTCTGCCACTGCCTGCGCCTGCATTTTATCCAGTTTTTTGCCTGGCTGCTGTCACTGCCGTCGCGACGCGTCGCTGCTGCCTCTGCTGCTGCTGCTGCTGCTGCACTTCAGACGCCGCTTTTGTTGCAGTCGACGCCAACAATCGAAGCACACAGACAGGCGCGTGCAAGGGGAGAAGAGAGCAGGGGGAGGGGGGAAAGCGCAGCGAGTGCAGACAAAACAATATGTTTGTTTGGATTATATCGTACGTTGCGCTGCGCTGCGACGGCGACGGCGACACGGACGACGCGACGCGGCGACGCTGCTTTGTGTGCGCAAACAATTGGAGCAGGCGGAAGTTGCATGGCGACGCCGACGGTTGTACGGGACAGCCAGCAGGGGGAGAGAGGGGGGGGGGGAGGAGAGGAGAGAAGAGGAGAGACAGGGGTAGAAGAGAGAGAGAAGGTAGAGGGGGGGGAAGATTGAGAGGAGTGTAGGAAGAGGCGCAGCAGCACCTTGAAAGCTTTTTCGCCTTGATTAACTGTCAGTTGGCTGAAAAGTGATTTAATCAAGGAATCCTGCTTCCCTCCCTCCCCTCCCCCTGCTCCATCTCTGCTTACAACATGTGAGACATATGGCCAACTGTCCCGCCCCTCTCTCTCCCCCGCCTCTGCCCTCCACTGCACAGCGACCACATCAATCAACTTGAGACTCGCCTGAGTGCGCCTCGCGCATCCTTCAGTTCGCTGTGGCGAAATCCACTTGCAGCTGGAGTGGACCCAAGTGGCAGCTTCAGCTGCAGCTTCAGCTCGGACTGTGCAGCGGGGGCACTGTTGTGGACCCGCCTCAACATGTTGCGCGCGCTTTTTGGCGTCGGCCAGCCTCCCCCTTCTGCTCTTGCCATGCCTTCTTTTTCTCATATACCATCTCCTGCTTCCTTTCCTCGTTCACTGCATCTTCCTCCTTTTGCTTATACTACTTCTTCATCACCTCTTCATCCTCCAGCTCTTACTCCTCCTTCATCTCTTCTTCTTGTTCCTCCTCCTCTTTCTCCTCTTCTTCTTTCTCCTTCTCCTTGTCTCCTGCTCCCCCTCCTCTACTTCTCTCCAGCTGCGCACACAGCCTATCAACTTCTGACAAGACAATCTCGCCCTGCCCAAGCCAAAAGTGCAGTCAACAATTGGCCAAATGTCTTCGACCAACAACAACAATAACAGCAAAAAATGCAGAGAGTTGGGGCACTGGGAGTTGAGATTCTTAAGGGGTGCTTCAAGTTTGTTGCTGGAAATTTGGTATGCAGATTAGTAAAGATTTTTTCCATAGATATTTAAAATAAATGTAGCAAATTCTTAAGAGAATATAAAAGTTAGAAAATAGTAAGTGGGTGTCGAATAATTAAAATAATTTTGAGAGAATGATCGTTTATTAGAACAGTTAGCTATAATATGGTCACCTTAATCTGTTTTAAAAATCGTTAAATTATTTCTTAGGTTTCAAGCTATTTAAAACTGACACCCAATTTTAAATTGGACTTTAATTTTTATTATATAACTTAAGCTCAAAAATTTAGGGTGATCAACCTGATATACATATTTGGTATACCTATACCAATTTTCATTTTATTTGGTTTAGGGAAAATAAATTTATGCAGTATCTAAAGTATTCAGCGTGGATTACTTGGAAGATCTTTGAGTTAGGATGTTAAAAGTTTGTATATTTATTATTTAGGATTTTCTTAATACATTTATCAAGTTTCATTAAATTTGGTTGAGAGAGAAAAAAGTTGTGCAGCATTTAAGTTGTCTAAGACAATTCTAAGGACATTCTTCCGCTATAGAGGTGAGAGATTGTCACTTTTATAGAGATATGTCACTAATTTTACCGTAAAATTCTATACATATCCCAAGATATTTTATACTTTAAATGGAAACTGAAAAAAATTTGAAGTTTTTTCATTTCATCTCGAAAAATATGAAGGAGCGTATTTTACGTTGACAAATATATTAAAATATCATCATCATATTATAATATTGAAGGATTATTGCAGTATATTCAGTTTTAGCGTTAGTTAGTCAGCTAAAAGTTGGTATATATTATATTCTACATATTTTAAATTTAAATCTAACAAGTTTCATTAAAATTGAATTGAAATTAAATAACTAACTTGGCATTTAAGTTGCCTCCTGTCCACAAGGAGACTGACAACAAACCCTATTAGCCTCTTAGTATTTCCGGACATCTTTATTTCCGGAAGTCTGGAAAGCTGATTGAGTATTGAGTGCAGACATTGCTTTAACAGACGCAGGGAAGGGGGAAGGGGGGAACGCTTTCAATGTCCTTCGTTTGTCAACTGAGCTTTGGCATTTTGGGTACACTGTGTAAGCCTATTTACTTATTATCCTATTAAATAACCTGCTCGAAAAATACCTAAGACAAGTAAGAGGGGAGAGGAGAGAGAGAGAGAGAGAGAGAGAGAGAGAGAGAGAGAGAGAGAGGAGAGGGAGATAGGGAGACAAAGCTCAAGACCAGAGTTGGAATAAAGGATACACAAGTGTCTCATTAAAAGAAATAAAGACAAGTCCTTAAAGTCAGCAGCCAGTGTCCCTTGCTCCCTCTCCCTCGCACACAAACAGACACCAACACAGTCTCTCTCTCTCACTCCCTCTCATTCAGTCGCAACTTGAGCGACTTCAAGGACAACTACGGCGCTGCCAAAGAGTGCCAAAAAATCAACAAAAATGCGCTATTAAGGCAATTTGATGTGATCCTCTCTCTCTCTCTCTCTCTTCCACTCCTTCTCCGCCTCTGCTCGTACACTGTCGCTCTGCTCTCTTCTCTGCCTCTGCCTCATTACAGCGTCGCCGGCTCAGACAGCGACAGGCAAAGTGGCTCAATGTCAGACACAGACACACACATACACGCACACAGACAGCCACACATACAGAGACACTGACGCGTCAAAGTGATTCAAATGCACACACACACACAACACATTAATACACGTCCCTCTCTGTCTCTGTCTCTCTTATCGATGCAGCTTAAATGCAGGCATAAAAGCTCTCTGCCGCAAAAAGGGATAGCCACTGCTCTCTCCCGCTCTCTCTCTCTCTCTTGCTCTGCCCTCTCTCACTCCCTGACTGCGCTGTCGACGGTCTGTCTGTGTGTGCGTGTGTGTGTGTGTGGGCTTTTGAGTGTGCAGCAGACGCATTGAAACAAAATACCGAAATTCTATGCGTGACCTTGAAAAGTATTCCTTGCTTGCCTTGTTGTTGTTGCTGCTGTTATTGCCGGTCTGCGTTGGTGGTTGTTTGTGTAGCTCTCGCCTCGGCTGCTGCTGCTGTCTGCTGTTTGTCGTCGTCGTCTGCGTCGACGTCGCAGTTCATTTTGTTGTTGCCGTCTGCATTTTCCTTGTTGTCTGCGTTGTTGTTGTTTTTGTTGTTGCTGCTGCTGTTTTAACGTTTTTTTGTTCGTATGTTTGAAGTTGGCTTTTTTTTATTGAACGCGCCACAAAATTGTAAAGGCAAATGCGACTTTGACGTCGACTGCGCGCCGCCGCCGCCGTCTGAGTGTGTCTCTGCATGTGTGTGCCTGTGTGTGTGTTGGCTGCATTTTGACGTCAGACGCCCAGGGACCTATGGCGAGGCTGGACAGACTGTCAGACAGTCACAGAGCCAGACATGCAAAACAAAACAGATGAAAATGAAGAAGAAGAAGAAAAGAGATGTGAAAAAGGGATGTGAGCAACGTTGCGTGTGCCTTCCCCCACTCCCCATTCACTCCCTCTCTGTCACTCTTTCTCTACTCATTGCATTAAAGCAGCGCAGTATTTTTGGTATTTAATTGCAATTCACACAAAATGAGCACAACTATCGATAATTAGCATGCAAGTGCAAAGATCGATATAGTTGTCAGTGTTATGCAGTGCAAATTAATGGCACTCGATTAATTGATTATAGGTGCACGTGAAATATCGTAAGTGTTATTGATTGCGATACTATCGTTGTGTGCCTTGCATGTAATTGCGTTCATTTATCAATTGAAATCGTTTTGTCTCTCTCTCTTTTCGATAGGCAATCATTATGTTTAATAAATGCCAAAAGCTAGTTATTACTTAGGGTGCCCTCTATCTCTACCTCCCCCCTCTGCCCTAGCGCTGCACTTATGCTAATTGGCGGCCATTAAGAGACAAGAAGTTGAGGTTATGTGCGCAAAGGGAATCAGAAGAGTGCAACAAGAAATTGAGGTTAGGTGCGCGGGGCTTAGAGTCGTAGGAATTATGAAACACTTTCAAAGGGGCTAACCGGTTTGCGAGTCCTTGTAACTTTAATCTACTCATCTAAATATGGCTACGATACTCAGCCGACAGAGACGTTCGCGCATGCCCAGTAGCTCCCAACGAAGGGGGTATTCGGATCGCGGATCGTGGATCGTTTGGCTACTGCTGCTCTCGTCTCTCTTGTTTATAATTAGCATTTTGCCAGATTGCCAAGCGCTTGATAAGCCATTGTGCGAGACAAAATGCAAGATTTATAGCGACAGGATATTGAGAGATTCTGCTGACCAGGGGGAAGTCTCTTCCCCTCCTTCTCTCTCTGTGTCTCTCTCTCCCTCTGAACTTGCTCTAGACAGATGCAACATCCTGTCCATAACTTTAGCTGCTGTCGCTGAAATTGCATCGTGGCATTGTGGCAACATGTCTGCTGAGGCCCCTTGTTGGGGCGTCACAGTTGCTCCACATGTTGCACGTCCCAGACTGGAGTAGTGTCCACCTCCCTCTCCCTCTCTTCGCTCTCCCCTCTTGACTGCGATTTACAAATGCACATAAATTTTAATGTAATCACATTCACAGTCCGACGTTCAGGTCCAGCTTGACCAAGCGACGAGACGATCCCTCCTCCTACTCCGCCTCTTACAGCTGTTGCAGCCTCCTTCTCCAGCTGCTGCTGCTGCTGCCCCGTGTGGCGATTGCGACTACGACTCCGACTGCGACTGCATTCAGGGGATTTTGCAACATTTCATTCAATTTAATTCGAGTTGAATGCCGTCGACGTCGTCTCTGTTCGATTGTTGGCCGCCGTTTTGATTTGGCTGCCCCTGTCTGCGAGAGAGCATGTTGCAACCGCGTGGCATGCTGCTCTGTCTGCTGTCTGCCGTCTGCGGGTTGCCGGCTGCGGGTTGCGGGTTGCGGCCAGCCGGCTGCAGGTACTCAGACAGCAACTCAGACAACGATGACGACGACGACGACGACGACGAGATGCAGAGCCAGAGACAGAGATCTGACTGGGGCCTGCTGTCAGTCTGTGCTGCGCTGCCCTGTCTGGGAGCTGCCTCTCGAGCTGCTTATGCTGCTGCTGTTTGTGGGGTAGATTAGTTATGAGAAGGTTGAGTTACTAAGAGGGGTTTGGAGTGCGTGTCCTTTCAATTTCGTTGGGAACAATGTAGAGTTCTATATCTTCTATTAGTAACGCATTATTACTCCTTTATGAAAAGATAATTACTCATAACGATGTGTGGCTAACTGCTTTACGCCTTCTATTCTCTTCATTACTGTTTTCTACCCTCTCTCTGAACTGCCTTACTGCCACGGCAGGTTACTTTGTCTACTATATTTGGTGTTTCTTTACAAGACCGCTCTACCCTTGGTTGGGATGCTCTACCCCAGTCTCTGAAAAGATTTACCCTTTTACTATACTGCTCTCACTCTTATCCAGACTGCTCTACGACCGTTTCACATGTTGTACCACCTTTCTATACAGTTCTTTTCTGCGGTACTCCTTCCATGGACTGCTCTACCTCCTTTTTACTGCTTGACCCGCTCTAGACTGCTCTTCTCCCTTTTCACATGTTGTACCTCCTTTCTGTACAGTTCTTTCCTGCTGTACTCCCTCCTCGGACTGCTCTACCTCCTCTATTTACAGCTTTACCCACTATAGCCTGCTCTTCCCACTTCCGGACTTGACTACCCCTTCCAAACTGGACTACCCCTTCCAAACTGGACTACCCCTTCCAAACTGGACTAGCCCCTTTTCTAACTGCTCTACCTCTCTTCAGATTGCTGTACCCCCACGCTCTATCCCCTCGCCCCACTGCCCTACCACTTCTACGGACAGCTCTACCCCCTGCCAGAGGGCACTAGTCCTCTCAAACAACTGTTCCACCTCTTTGTACCCCTCTTTGCCTCTTCACACTACTCTACCCTCTCTCCATACTGCTCTACCCCCTTCTTCCCTACATAATTAAGTATCTTTGCGGGCTTTACCAGCGGGTCTTACATGCAATTTTTCCCGTTGCGCTTTGTCCACTTGCAAAAAGCCCAAAAAAAGAAGTTGTTGTCCGGCCAAAGTTGACGTGTGGAAAGGTCCAGACCAAAGTTTTGTGCCAACTCATGGCCAGAAGTTGCCAGACAAGTTGCTCTGTGCTGAGTGTGCGACACTTTTACGTCGCCCCCCGCCCTGCCCCGTTCTGCACCCGTTGCGACCTCTTCTGGCGACGCTTCTAGCGCATTTGTCGAGGCGCCAAAAAGTAGGCAGCTTTATGTGACATACACGATGAGGGGACGCAAAGAGAGGGACAGACAGACAGACAGAGCGACCGCCTACGCTCGTGCCCCGCACACACTTGATGGCTCTTTTGAGTGCCTTTATTTATGCACTTTGCTGTCGCAGTCGCCTGCTGCTGCCTGTCTGCCTGTTTGCCGCTTGCCACACGCCACTTGCCACATGCCACATGCCACTTACCACTCGCGCTGTTCGCCTGGCTGCGCATTATCCTGACCACGTTCGGGCGCAAAAGGCACACAAATTTCATTGGCAAACTTTTGGTCAGAGCCAGCGCAACGGCTATAACGAGCCAGACGAATGTACAGTGGTGGGTGTATTAGACGTGATGACACTCTGTAGAGTGAATGAGCACTACTATAAGAGCTGTTTGTGTGAGTGGAAGACTTGTGGGAAGTCTTTGAGTTACTTAACTTTGGTTTAGATACAGTTTACATTGTGCATGTGGAGGGTTTCTTGTATATCATGCTGTCAATACTATATAATACAGCGCTACTATTGCTCAACTTAAGATAAGGGCTAGGAGAGTCTGCATACCAAATTTTAAAGATGTAGCCTTTATAGTTTCTGAGATCTGGTTCCATAAAAGTTTAATATGTTATTTCCTACATATATTTGACTAGTGATACTAACAAATTCTTCTGGTTATCTTCACTAACGTGAAATTATGGAAAGCGCTTTTAGTTAATTTCTCGGTTGGTTTAACTTTGATATAGGAAAGGGTTTCTTGATTATTACTCTTTATATGCAACATAAAGTTATGATTCTTTTGCTCATCTTGTGAAAAGGGTTACGAAAGTTCACATACCAAATTTGATCTCCATATTCCCTATAGTTCTTGAGATCTGGTTACATAAAGGCATATTAATTTTTATTCCCTTGTTTATACATGCATAAAAGTTCCCTCTTCATCATTTCATACTTCCAGGGTATCAGACGAACAGATTACCACTGTTTTACCCACCAACTCGTTCCAATTTGTCGGCTCAACTCCCATTTGGCCATTTTGACTTTGAAAATTTGATTTGGAGAATGCGTATGCGAGCGGGTGTTCCACTGTCTCTCTGTTCACACCACTGTCTTTCTGCCTGTCTGAGCTCGTCTCGTCGTTTTTTTTTTTTTCAATTTTCAGCTGCCCTCGTAAAATGTCTGTGGCAACAAATTAATCAAGATATTAACAACCCTCGCAGTGGGCTATTAAAAGGGAAATGGGGAAATGGGCAATGGGCAGCTGAAAAAGGGTTTTCTGGTGCCAAGGTCAGCAAAATTGAGTTATGAATTATTGAATAAGTTTGACGCGTGGAATTTGAAATTTGAATGCGAGAAGAGAGAGAGAGAAAGGGAGAGAGAAATATATAGAGAGAGTAGAGAAAGAGATGAGTGCGCTGCAGGCATCTGGCAACCTGTTGAGGCAGTGCGAGGGCACCTTGAGTTCTGGCACATTAGAAGGGTTGCCAGACTGCTGTGAGTGCAGTGATTGGTTGCCAGTTAACGCCTTTCACAGACACACATGAGAACTCACACACACATAGACGAGCGCAGGCAATCAAAGCTTCGTTGATTATGCAATAACACAAAAAAAGCAACTACAGACAACAGCAGCAGCGACGTCGGCAGCGCAGCCAGACAAAACTTCAAAACCCGCTTCGCATCGCACTCCTTCCCTTCCCTCTCTCTCTTTGTCTTTCTCCCTCTCGCGTAATGCAGGCGAAACTGTCGACAAAACGCATGAAACATTCGCCCACTCAAGGGTCGCAGACACGTGAGAGAGGGAGAAGGGAGGAAAAGGAGGAGGGGAGAGCGAGGCAGTCGCATGTGCAGCAGACAATAGAGTGTGAGAAGTCTCGAATCTCATGCCCTCTCCTGCTCTCTCACTCAGCAGGCTCCTTTGTGCAGGCAACAGAAAATAAAGTTTATGACTTTGACTGCCGACGGCGACGTCGCTGCCACCGCCTTCCCCCTCTGCCGATGCCGACGACGACGACGGCGTCTATTATTGTCGATTTTGCATTGTTGTTGCTGCCGCTCTAACAGAACGAAACTTAACGATCCTGTCGCGTTGCCATTCACAGCGACACGCAACCATTCACAGCGATCAGCGTTGCCAGAGTTCATTTGAATTAGTTCCAGCTCAGCACTGTCCTTGAGACTAATCTAGTCGCTCATTCACACTTACATAAAACTAACACACACACCCACTCACACATAAGCGCACTTTTGCGGCAACATGGGCAAACATGTCGAATGGGCCGTCGGGCACACTCGAAACACACACACACACACATGCACACGCAGACGTAACGACACGAGACGACACGACAAACACAAACACAACAACAAATACAAATACAAATACAAATACAAAGCCAAAAGGCGTTGCAAAACTTTAGCGCGTCATTCATCCTCATCCAGTCCAAATATTGCACCCTCGAGCAAATGCACAGACAGACAGACGAAGAGGGGGCGAGAAAGACAGAGGGAGAGAGAGAGAGTGCGACAGTAAGGGAGTGAGTGCCAGAGAGAGTGTGAGTGTGAGTAGTAGCGAGTGAGCAGTGCACAGTGGGTCAGTTAAACGATCTAGTGGACTTTAATTAGTACTGGATAAATACTGATTTGGATGGAATTTGAAATTAGAATAAGAATAGTTTATATTCATTCAAAATTATTATGTGCATATATTCTTGCTCAGGATCAATACCCGTTTGTCTGTCTGTCCGTTTAAGTAAACGTCAAGATCTCAACTAATATAGGGACTTTAAATTTGAGATGAAAGTTACTGTATACTCTCCGCAGATGCTGTTTATTTCAAATTTCAAGCAAATTTATATCCAAAAAATATAAATTATATTTAAGTTTATTTCACAAATATTTAAAAAAAAATATATACAACTTTTACTTTAAAATAAAGCTGATGGAAATATCTAGATCTCCTCCAACTATTAATCTAATCGGAATAAAAATTTAAAATAAACACAAAACTTATTCAAGAAGGTATGAGTATAATTTTTAAAGGTTGAAGGAATTGTGTTATATCTATAAAGGTCGATCGAAGGGTCTCCCACTGTCAAATGTCGTTCGACTGTTGCTCTCGTTTCTAATACTTAAAAAGGAATTTTCACTTTGTGACTGAAATTCCACTAGATCAGTCTGCTGGCCCACTGTGCAGTGTGGGGAGAGCGTCGCATTTATAGCACGAAAATTAAGTGAAGCGTAAGCTGAAATGCACTCCCACTCGCACAACCTCCCCTCCCCTCCTCTTCCTTCGCCATTCTCTCTCCCACTCCTCTGTCGGCCCGTCCGAACGCGCGCTCGCCTTCGTCCGTCTTCGTTCACCCGCCCGAGCGCCCGACGCACTCCGTCTGGCTCAATGTCTGGCACTCTTGCCATGTGTGTGTGTGTGTGTGTGTGTGTCGACTGCGCTGCTTAACCTTGAAAAACGAACAAGTCCAGTCGCACTCATGCAGTGCCAGTGGCAGCGACGCCAACATCGACGTCGACTGCAAAGCCGGCAATGATTTTCGTCCTCGTCGTAAAATGAAATTTACGAAAATATTTCGCCGCCTTTGCTTTTGTTGTTGTTGCTGTTGTAGGCGTAAAATGTTTTGCAGCAGCAACAGTGCAGCCTGCCTATGAGCGAGGGGAGTAAGAAAAGTTCACTGTAGTGGTTGCACAATGCGAGGGCGCACTGTACTAAAATAGAGAGATAGCAGCAAATGCTTGAATTGAATAACTTTTTTCAAGCAAGGGGCGGCAGGGGCGGTGGGTGACGTCTCTTACTTGTCAGTGGTCTGACTTTTGCATAAGTGCCACACCCCCCCTCCATCGCCCTCAACCGACTGCCGCCTATGCCACGCAATAAAAGCCTAGGGCGGCCCCAAAGAGAGTTGTCTGTGCGCAGACAGTCTCAGAAAGGGTTGCCCACATTATTATAACGGCAAATAGAGACGACGAAAGAGGTGAAGAAGGAGGAGAAAAGGAGAAGAGAAGAAAGATGAAGAAGAGGAGGAGGGCAGCGCAAAAGGAGTCCAAGTTAAAATGAATTACAAACACTTTTTGCCTTCGTCCTTGCTGCGCAAAATGTCACAGGTAGGCGCAGAGGTCACGTAATGGTGGCGGTGGGGGCGTGGCAGTGTGAGGCATAGATGCTTCTTAAGAAATTGTTGTGCGGAAATGTGAAAGGTTGACTGAAGCGACAACAACAACAACAACAACAAGTTGTAAATGCTGCCCACAGTGCGAACGAGCGCAGGAGAGCGCGCAATTTATTTATGAGTTTGTCTTGCCGAGGCAGGCAGACGAAGAGGAAGGAGATGGGGAGAGAGGAAGAGGGGGGGGGAAGAGATACAAAGGGAAGTCGCGTTCGCTGCAAGCTCTTAGTTGCTTCTATGTCCACATCCGCCGCTGTTGCCATCGGCAGCCACGTCCAGCGTCGCATCGTGGCCCACGTCAAAGTTGTCTGGCTGTCGCTGTCGCTTGGCAAATGCATCAATAATGTTGCTGCCAAGGCTGCCGCGGCTGCTGCTCTGCTGCCTCCGTCCCTGTTGCAAGCGGCATCATCAACTGGCCCTGGCCATGGTCTGTTTCCCCTGCTCTTTTGAGTGTCTTCTACTGTGTCTCCTATTGCTGTCCAGATCTGCTTTTCTTGCTTCTTCTGCTCCGTTGGCTCGTTCTGCTGCTGTATCCCTTCTACTGCGGCTTCTACTGTCTCCTGTTGTCTTCTTCTCCTTAGTGAGATGTAGTAAAGCCTTTTCTGCTTCCTTTAATGTGCCTCTTTCTCTTCACTTTCTTCTACTATCTATGCCTCTTACTAATAGCTCCTTCTCCATCTATATCTCCGTTTTTTCTTTCTTTTCCACCGTCTATGCACTTTGCTAAAAGTTCTTCTCCTTCTACTACTCTTCATTTTGCCTCATCTCGCATGTGCTCATATTTTTCATCTGATTTTTATTATATTGATCTTTCATTCCCTGATCTTTCTTCTACTGATTCCCTTCCTCTGTTCCTCCTTTCCTTGATCCTTCTTCTATTCCTCCTTCTTCTTCCTGTTCCTTCAGCTCATCCTTCGCTTTTTACTATTCCATCTTCTGTCCCCCCTTCATTCATCTGCTTCTTCTCCTCGTATTCTCTTTAGCTCTCCCTTTCCTTGCCTCTATTCTTCACTAGAATCTCCTTCTTTCCCCACTCTTCTTTCTTCTGGGCTTACTCCTTTTCCTTCCACACTTTCTACAGCGCCAAATACTTCTGCTCCTTCTGCTGTTTCTCTTTCTTCTGATTCTTTTCAACGTCTTCTACCTTTTTTTTCCTTCCTTGTTTCATTCTCAATTCTTCAATGAATTCTATTCTTTTGCCCATTCCTCTCCTCATTTTGCTATGCCTTATGCTCTTTCTCCAACTTCTCCTTCTACTCATTTTTCCCCTTTCAACTACTCCATCAACTTCTGCCCCGCCTCCCACTTCTACTAGAACTACTCCTTCTCCTTTAAACTCCTTCATCTTCTTGTCCTCCTCTCCTACTCCTCTGCATCTTCTTGCTGCTGCTTGTTGCAATTGTCTGACTGCGTCCATCTGTGCCGCTTCATTTGGCCGCCATCGGCGGCGTCGCCGTTGCAGTCGCTCAAATTAATGAAAACTAATGCGACACTGAGAAATTGATGATTGTTGCTGCCGCCGCCGTTGCCGTCGCCGTTGACGTTGCTGACGTCTGTCTGTGCAGCTGCCCCGCCCCCCTCGACAGACATTAAAAATGACTGCGTCTGCTTCTCTGGCCTGCACTTTGGGGTCGTTCCCGGGCTGCAATCAACGACGACGACGACGACGACGACGACGAGGCAGACTGATTGATGCCGCCAATAAAATTAGCTGCGACTGGAGCTGACTCCCTTTCGATTTCAGGCTCGACTCGTCTCGTCTTGTCGCGTCTCGTCTCAGCTCGTCTCGTCTCAGCTCGTCTCGTCTCAGCTCGTCTCGTGTTCCACGTCGCATCATGTCTGGTCTTGTCTTGTCATTTGAATGCCAAAAACTTCATATGAAATCGGGAGTGAGGTTATGTTATTGTGGTAGAAACTCCATTTGGCTAATTGCTTTAGGCCTTAATGAAATTCAGCGAGTTACAATCGAGTTAGACTTGATGAAAATGTGGTTTGAAATGGGTTTGAATAGTTGATACTCTATTTGTTTAAATTGTATTTATTTATTTATTTAAAGTCAACTATGGTCAGTCGACTGTTTGAAGTAAAACAATTAATTAAAAATATAAAAATAAGAATTAATTTATGCTAAAAATTTAACATTTGTTTCGGAGGATTGGGGAAACCCAGGAAAACCCAATCAGATCAGGAGATCCCTCGATTTCTTTTTGTTAAGTCACAAAACCTCAAAAAAAAAACTGAATTTCTATGTAATAAAGTGTTTAGGTCATAATGAAACTCTAAAGATAGGAATCACAAGTTTTACTGATTATAAGGAGAGCCAAAGTTGGAATAAATCATAGGTTAATTCAGTTATAATGAATTATTACAGAAGTTAAAGATCATAACTCAAGAAATCATGAATCCAGCTAATTATGATGACAAAATAAGATCAAATAAAACATTCCAAAGTTTATTGAATTATTTTAAGTTCATTAATCGTGAAATATGATATATCTTATAATACAGTTTAGAAAATAGAAAGTAGAAAGCAAGCTGAGTATAAGGAAAAGCTGAGAACCTAAGCACTTTGGGCTAATCGAGTTATAATACAATATTTCACCATTTCAAGAACATAAACTACAAGAAATTTCTTGAATTAACATTAATAAAACAAATATTTAATGTTGATTGATTTCCCCAGAAATTCCCCTTTTTATTCCACATGAAATTCACAACAAATCGATTATATTAAAACAGTCTCATTATGTTTTATTTTGTTGGTACAATTTCCCGCACATAATGTGCATAAGTATCAACATATTCCACTTGCCCTCCCTCATAATGTAATTCCCCATAAATTCACGTACTTGTGATATATAAAATTCCATTGAAAAACGATCGTAGACTGCTACGTCAATATAATAACCCACATAAAGCTAACGCAAAAAAAAAAAAGAGCGCAGACCTTTCCATTAGTTTAATTGCTTTGCGCCGCATAAATGTAATTCTCGATAAAATCCCGTATTTATTGTACATTTAATTAGCACATGAATCGTAGCAAGGTTAGACGTCTACAATTTAGAGATAAGCGCCCCGTCTGACTGACTAACTGACTCACTGACATGGCACAGACTGACAAACACTCTCTCGCTGACTAATCACCTTCAGAAACCGTTCCAACTCGACAGTTTATCTGGCAAATTTTCCTATCACAAAATTTTCCAGACAAGATAAAACTCTGTAACTTTTGTTAATGAGGTATGAGCGGGTATTTTTCCGGCTAACGCGTAAATATTCCCAGTATTCCCTGTTGGGTAAGTGAGCTAAGCTAATGCTACAGATTGCAGTGGGCCTAAGAGACGAGGTGGGTAGGGACTTCCACTCTACTCGTGACCTGCTGAGGAGTCCCTCTATATCTTTACAGTGTCTTTACGCCCCTACCTCGCTCTTTCTCTCTATTATCTCTTTCTCCACTTTATATTCCGCTCACCTCTATTTGTGCTTCCCCTCTTTATCTCTGCTCTTCTCTCTAGTTGAGTCTTTCGTCATTTTGGTCATACTTCAGTCAGCAGTGAATCTTAGAACCGAGTTCCACTTTGCACTCTCCTCTCTCTTTGTCTTTGCCCACTTTCTGCCAGCACATTCTTTCTCTCTCTTCCCTCTCGCTTGCTCTACCTTTCTCTATATCTCTCTCTCTCCTTTCTCTCTCTTCCCTCTCTCTCCTTCCCTGCCCTCTCATACTATTTGTCTGGGCTGCGTCTTTCGTCATTCGCGTGAATTACCAAAGTTCATCGCCAACTTTTTGCAACTGTCTAGCAAACTCATCCGTCTGTCTGCCTGTCCAGCTTGTCTGCTCGTCTGTCCAGCTGTCCGTCCGTCTTTCCAGCCTTCTATCTGTCCGTCTGGCCGTCCATTTGTCCGTCTAGGTGCTTATCTAGCCCACAACGCGCGAGCCTACTCACTTTTTATTTGACTTATGACGGAGACACAGAGAGAGTCGCCTTCTTCTTCTCTCTCCCCTCCGTCTCTCTCTCATTTTCTCTTCCCATTGCCTCAGTCGTTGCCAACGGGTTCGGCGACGTCGCCGTCGTCGTTGTCGCTTAACTTTTTCATTGCCAGACGAAGCGCAAACATTTGCGAGTATTAATTAACGCTTTGTTGAAGTTTGCGCTTCGATGTCGCCGACTACGGCGAAGGCACCAACCAAATGCGACATGCTTCGACATGTCTAGAGCTGCAAATATTACGTAGCCGCAGCGTGCGACTTTAAAATTTACAGAGAAAGAGAGACAAAGAGGGGAGGGAGAGGGGGAGCAGAGTGCGATGCAGACATTCGCGTCACTCAATTATTCAGGCATAATAAGCAAATTGTTTTAATATGCATAAATATCTTGTACGCCATTTGGCAAACAAGTCAGAAAACTGCCAGACAGACCAGAGAGACCAGTGGGAGGGGGGAGAGAGAGAGGGGATAGGCAGGGGAGTTGGTTGCAGACAACGCCGCCACAAAGGGTGGCATCAAGGTGTGTTTACATATATTTAACCTTCAAGAGATTCGCCCAGACTGTAATGCGCCCAAAGGCAGCGGCAGCGACGGAGGCAGAGGCAGAGAGGCGCAAACTGCGCCAGCGTGACTCAGGGAATACCCTGCACTACCCTCGAGCTGAGTGCAGAGTTCGTGCAGGCCGCATGTAGTGACATTATGCTGGGGCTCGCAGACACAACAACAACAGCAATTACAACAATGCTAAAAGCTTAGGCCACAAAACGGCAGACAACTAACTACGCACCAGGCGTGGCAGGGAGTGCGGGGAAGATGGGAGGACGTTGATGCCTGGCCTCGCAGGATAGGCGGGATTAGAAACTCAGGCATACCTTGCAAGAAATATGTGAAACAGACGTTAATGTGAAATTTGAAATGGAGATTGAAGGTCTAAACTATCAGTTACTCTATAGAAGGGTCTAAAATAGATATAAAAGATATTATAAGTTTTTGGCGACCTTTGGTTTTTAATCGCATGATTACGGACCTCGAGCCAGACACCATGAGAGTATAAAAGATAATAATGTAATGGTTAGTATTACTGAATTAACTTTTGAATGTGTTGGAATATCCTAATGAACTTTAGATAATATATAGATTATTAATCAAGGTATATACAGCTCAAACTTCAGCTTGATAACTTTTGTAAAAGTTTTGGTTTGCTATGTAAAAGAATTAAGTTATTATAACTTTGATGCTTCTAAGAGTATCGTTAGAAAATTTATAGAATGTATAGCAGATATACCTAGTAAGACCTGTGTTCAATATCAGTTTGAACAGACATCTAAAAAGGCTGTTAAGCTTGTTAAAAACTTAAAAAAAGTATAAAAATATGATACATGTAAATAATAAATGATGATATCTTTTGTATTTTATGTTATATGAATATCAAATTTAATATATAGAGAGGTTATATATTTAGCTTTATCTAGCACACCTTTAAGCAAGATACCTTATAGCTTAAAGCTGTTATGCAAGAAACAGAACTAGTAAATATATGGGGTATTTATATATAAAAGGGAAATTATGTTAAGAAGGGAAATGTAAAGAAAAAACGTAATTAAATAAACGATTCCGCTTGGCTCTACTCAGTCTTAACACATTTTAAAATAAACCTAAACACAAACCAACTAAAATACCCCACTTCATTACTTTTTACAGGGTATTAACAAAGCAGCTCGCCAGTAGCAGCAGCAGCAGCAGCAGCAGCAGCGGCAGTTAAGGCTGTCGTATCGCATTGAGGCGCAGTTACGGCGAGCGGAAGAGGCTCCTGGGGCAACTTAGTTGCGTTGAATGCAGACCGGGATAGGTAGGAGATGATGATGAAGAGGGAACAAAGAGGACCATGCTTGTGGGCTGCTATATACGTAGACACACACACAGTGTAAGCGACGTAATGCCAGCTCAAGGACACGCGCTATATACGCAGAAAAAAAAGAACGAAGAGAAAACATAAACGAGAGAAAATTTTGCAGCCTACGCATAAATATGCCCAAATACATAAGCATCCATTCGAGTGGCTGTGCTTGTCTGTGTGTGTGTGTGTGTGTGTGTGGTATGCGACGTATACGCAATGCTGGCATTATAAAGCATACGCCGCGTAAGCAGCGAGGCAGCGGAAGTAGACAGCAGAGAAAGGAAGTAGAATGAAAATATTGCGCACCTCGCTTTATGCTATGCAAATATGCTGAAAATGTCAGAGTGCGTGCGAGAGTGTGTTTGTAAGGGGTGTGCGTGTGTAGGATTTCTATTTATTTAATACACAAAATATGACAGTAAATGTATGTGACGACAGCTTAGACATTTATGCGCAGTTAAGCTGATTGAAGATTGTGCGATTTGTGAAGCAGGCTCGAGGCACACGACAACCACAACAACAACAACAACAAGAACAACATTGGGGCAGGGTTGCCAACGAGGCACCTTGAAAAGCAATTAGGATATTGCCATTTAAATTGCAAATACGCGTTGCGTCATCTTGTGCTTTGCTTTGCTTTGCTTTGATTCTGACCCAGTTTGATTACGTTTCGGAATTGCTAAATATAGCAAAATATATGTATATTGGATGCCCAATTTATTATATAGCATATCGTTTGCTTGGCCTACATAACAAATTTTAGAAGGAGAGAAAGAGGAAGATGCAGAGAGCATCGAGTTAATTAGCAAAGCGAGGCGCGAGAGCTATTTAAAGACATATCTTATAACATATATGGCATATATACATATATTGTATGTGTGACACATACGCCAGTTATGTGTGCATATGTATACTTTATACATGTGTATTTGCACAGACAGACAGATAAACAATCGGGCAATCAGACTGCCAGCCAGACAGGCGGGGCAACCCCCCCCCCCCTCTCTGGTGCGTCGACATTGCTGGCTGTCTGTGCCGACTGTGTCGCATGTCATGAACAATTGCAATTTGTATTTCATTTTATTGGTTTATTATTCATTATCAATGGCGAGGTTCACTTGGCTTGGCTTGGCTGCGAGGGGTGTATTGAAAGTAAGTGGAGAGGGGGAAGCGCATGTGCGCTTTGCCGCAATTAGCTGAAGGTTCTCTGTGTGTGTGTGCAGTCATACTTGTCAAGCGACCCTCTCCACCCAGTCTACAACAGTCTACCCTCTCCTCATGCCCCCTCCCCCTGTCTCACTCTCCCTGCATGTTGCCTTGTCGGGTTACTCAATCGATTCGCCTGCTTTGGCCGATGAACTGCGCCGGCCCCAATGGCTTCTGATTGCAAAGAGTGTGTGTCGAGTGTGTTTGTGTGTGTGCGGCGTCTGGACTGCCTGCGCACGTGTCTCATTCATCATTTTTGCACTGCAAGGCAAAGGGGGGAGTAAGGTGGGGAGGGGAGGTTTGTGGATTGCCAAGTCCAAAGTCGTCGCAACTGCATTTTGCATAACTTTCGACGCGGCGTCACAATGTGCAATGTATTTGGGTTTACCCCCAGCTACCTCTGCTCTCTCTCTCTTTCTCTACACATCTTATACTCTCCCTCTCTCTCTGCCTTCCACTGCTCCACCTCACTCTACCGCTTATCGCTGCGATCAATGCCCCAACGCACGCGCCGCCGCCTTCGATAGCGTTCATTGAACGCACTTTACATTTATTTACTTGTTTTTCCTTTCGCATTTTGCACACGCCGCAGGGTATCATAATTTTGTCACGAAATGTGTAACGCGCAGTTAAGTGTAGCTATACCACTTACTTATACATATACATATATACCATATATAGTCTGAAGATTGGAGCGGTGGGCTATGGGAAATTTAATCGAGCGGGGTAAACGATTCGAGAAAAGATTGATTGAGAAGAAAGTGAACTCTTGAGTGGAGTTGGTTAAGACGAGTGTCGTTTGATAAGATTGTGTTTTGAATAAAATAGTATTATAATCCAAGAAGGTTTTAGTGCTCAACATCATCTCCTTTAAGCTCTATACATTTAGTCCTTTATTTTATCCTTCAAATACACAGGTTTTATCAAGGCCCTCTTAATGGGTTTGTTTCTGTGTTTCTCTTCATTTGACCAGAATCTCTTACCGCCGAGCCATTTCTTCATGTTTGGAAATAAAAAAAATCACAGGGGCTGGAGTTGCGGATGGGTAGCATTTTGTAGCCAATATATTTTATATAGCAGAAATTCATTTTCCTTTTGTTAAAACTACAATTCTATCAGGACTATAATTGGAGTTAATATAACTGTGCGCTTTTTTATATCAGGGGACTTATCAAATGACCATCGTATATAAAGATCTTTATATTAAGATTTTAATGTTGGATCATTTTAGCCAAAAGTAGATTAGAAAACTACATTTCATGGGACTATTTGGAGTACTATTTCCTTATATTTCCTTAAAATACCTTAAATTAAGATGATCAGTTGAATAAACAGTATTATATTGTAGGTTAAAATATAATAGATCAGTTAAATTTGAATAAAATAAGTGATTGGCACTAGATCACCTAATATACTTTTTTAAAGTATTATAAAACTGCATGATCATTGATCATATCACAAGTTAATTATTAAAATTCTTTACCCCTTCGCAGATCAAACTGCTTGATCATAAACCTTTTCTCTTTATTACTGATCAGATCAACATATTAGTTATAATCTGCAGTTTAATTGTTACTTCATTAGCACAATCAACAGTCTGACTGTTGTTTGCCTTGTCTTTTGTTCATGCACTTTGTGTGTATCTTTTATTGTATTACTGAAAATACTGCAAAAATACAACAATAATTTCGGGTACGATTTTTTTTTTTTTTTGGGCACTCATAAAGGGGCAGGCGGCAATGACCGCGCTGCGTTGCTGCTGCAGCGATCGTTGCACCTTCGCAGCGAAAAGGTGCAACGCCTTGTGCGAGTTGAGTGTGCGAGATGAGGCGAGTGTGTGTCCGTGTGTGTGTGCGAGTCTGGTCATGCAATGACGCACGAAACGCGATCAAAGCGACGAAGCTGTTGGAGAGAGAGGAGAGAGACAGAGGAGGAGGTAGGGGGATCGAACGCTGCACAAGCCGTCGACTTGTCCGCGACCACGTAGCAAACTTGACCAACATGAGGCCAGGGTTATTTTTAGACCAGCTGCAGCAGCTTCGAGCTGCAAATTGGCCCAGACAGCGAGCAGTTGTTGTTGTTGTTGTCTGCCTGAGCTGCAGCAGGGCCTGGAAAGTTCGTTAACAGACTGCAGACCGAGCTGCAGTTGGAGTCTCCCTCGGAGACTGAGTCTGTTCCTCCTCTACGCGATCGGATTTATGCGTGAGGGTCGCGTCGCGGTTCAAGCCGAGGTCAGTCGCGGTCGAGGTAGAAAAAGGTAAGACTAAAGGAAGAGCAGGCAAGAGAAGAAGGAGCCAGGTGAAGGGCAGAAGTAAAAGACAAGGCAAGAGCAGGCGAAACTAAAGGAGGAGTCCAGGCAGCAGGAGAAGCCAAGACTGAAGTAAGGAGAGTTAAGAGAAGGCAAGGAAAGAAGGAGAAACAAGGCAGGGAGAGCAGTGCAGGCAGAAGGAGAAGACAAGGCTAGAGGAGAAGGTAAAGCAGAAGTAGAAGTCCAGTCGCGAGGAGAAGGCAAGTAAGGCATGAGGAGAAGTCCAGACTGGAGGAGGCAATTCAGGCGGAGTTACAGGACCAGGAGAAGCAGAAGGTGAAGCATTCACTGCGCGCAGGTGGCTCGCGGACCCATGTTACATGCCAATTTAATAGCACTTTTTTACACACACCCACATACACGCACACCCAGAGCAACACTCATACACCAACAGGTACACGCACACGCACCTCGAGACGTCGCTTTTCTCTTGCGGTTCTCTGACCAATTCGGAACCAGTTCGCCGGCTGCGGAAGCGTCGCATTTTGTCTTCATTCCGCCCATTGTTGTTGTTGTTGTTGTTGTTGCTGTTCCTGTTGTTGTCTTAGTTGTTGTTGTTGTTGTTGCTTTGTCTCGCAGACAAATTTATGAGCGTTAAGTGAAGGCCAATAAAATGCTTTTTGTCTGGACTGAACGCGTTTTTCGGGGCTCTTCTTCTTCTTTTTGGGACGCTCGTTCGTTCGTTCGTTTGTTCGTTTGTTCGCTCTGTCAGCTTTATATTTGTATAATTCAACGCTTTACAGCGCACATTAATTTCGCAAGTCGCAGACGTCTTCTGCCCAGTCTGTCTGGCTTCAACAGCTTGGCTGGTTTGGCTGCTATTCATATGCAAAATACGTGTAAGACAAACTTTCGAATGATGCCAGCGAAACGTTTACGAATTACATTGGAAACTAACTCATCAAATGATCTATGAGTTACACGTGATTAATCCAATTTAGTTGTTAAATAACTAATTTAGTTTGTTAATAACGGTCTCAATGCAATTTATCGATTAACGATACACGTATGCAGCCAGCGAAACGTTTACGAAATGAGGGAGGTCGTACTAATTGAACAGGAAGTTAGTTCTAGTCACACATGTTAAGTAAATATTCAATAATTTATTGTTTTTGCAACTCAAGCTTATTAGTCACGCGCTCAATGCAATTTATCGATTAAGGAATCACGCGCGCAGCCAGCGAAACGTTTACGAAATGCGGGAGATCGTTCTAACTGAACAGTGAGTTAGTTCTAGTCACACATGTTAGGATAATATTCAATAATTTATAGTTCATGCAAGTCAGACTTATTAATCACGCATTTTATGCAATTTATCGATCAACGAATCACGCACGCAGCCAGCGAAACGTTTACGAAGTGCGGGGCAAACTGAATGGTGAATCTATACCAGCCCATATTCCATAACTTGATACTTATGCAACTCATGCTCATTAGCTACGGTATCAATGCAAATTATCAATTAATAATGGTCGATTAAATTAGAAATTAAACTGCCATTAGCGATGCTACTGGTTTCTGGTTTATTCTGCCACAGTATGTCGAGGAGGTTGCTTTTCTGTTGCTGTGTATGGTTTGTAACGGTAAGCACAGCTGGAATTTGATACCCAGTCATTCACAATAGTTGTCTACAGTTACAGTGTCTCTCGCACGTGACTTTCTCGAATCTAAAATGTAACTTTGCCAATATCAGTTTGGGGGAATACCAAGAGTGTGCTATCAAAGCAGTCAATCGCACACATAAATACATTAGCATCTATGCAAAACTTTATTATCGACCTATAGTCAACCTGATGGTAAGTGAAAAGTTTTTGAGGTTTCGAGATTAACTTGAGTATCTGGAAGTTCTTTACAGATCAGACTACAGTTGCTGCGCAATGATCACGGCTACAAACCATTCTTCATCGATCTAACCTTTGATGCCTGCAAATATCTGCGAAATCCACGTCATCCTTTGGTCACCATGTTCTATAGAACTTTTAGGGACTGCTCCAATTTGAATCACACCTGTCCATTCGACGTAAGCGCAATGATTGAAGAGTGATTTGAAGGAGACTATCTATATTAATCCGTATCCTGTATATGTAGCATGACTTTATTATCGATAAACTGTGGACGGGAAATTACGATGATGATTGGTCCAGATATTTGCCCATCCCCAATGGGGATTATTTAATTATTACCAGCTATAACACTGACCATATGGACTTCACGAAAGTTAAAGTATACATAAGAATCACAAAATAAAAGCGGAATTGGAATAATAAAGGTATTTTTTTGCGTGATTGATATTTCAATATAATAAACCTAATCTTATAAACTTACAAAATGAACTGAAACTGAATGATTTTTGAATTTAAGTTCAAATTCAAATATACCTATATCGTATGATATTTGTCCTACCTTAATTACCCCAACTCAGTTCATTACACACGTAATCAATAAAGTTGATCTAGTGAATTAAAAAAATTGGGCTTTGATAAAATTATGTTTGTTCGGCTTTATTATTTTATTTCATGGCAGCATGTCGAGTTGGTTGTTCATCTGGTGTTCTCTAGGATTTTTAACGGTATCTCGAGTTTTACAAATCGATTCTGAGTTGTTTGAATTTATGTTCTTTTCAGTATCAGTGCCTTGGCCATGTAACATTCACGAATCTTAAGTGCAGCTACGAGAATATCACTTATGGCGAGTACAAGGAGTGTGTTATCAAGGCAGTCAATCGGACTCATAAATACGTCAGCGTCTATGGCAAACTTAACTATCGACCGCTAGTCAACCTGATGGTATAAGTTATTTGTTATATCTAAATGAGTTATATATCTAAACTCCTTTCAGATGAGGATACAAATGATGCGTAACGATCACGGTTACAAGCCGTTTTTCATCAATATCACCTTTGATGCCTGCAAATATTTGCTAAATCTACGCCATCCCGTTGTCAACTTGTTCTATACAACACTAAAACAGCATTCGAACATGAATCATACCTGTCCCTATGACGTGAGTAACCTTATAATTAGAGTTATAAATATAAACACTTTAAAAGCATTATATCTTATATCTAGCACGACATTATTGTCGACAAGATGTGGACGGGAAATTATGATGATGTTTGGTCTAAATACTTTCCTTTACCCACTGGGGATTACATTCTCATTGGCACTTTTATCACAGATAATGTAGCATTCACAAAAGTTCGATTGTATTTTAAAATTACTGATTAATTGGAAAATTTAACCATAATTAAATGGGTTCAAAGAAAACTTTACTCAAGAGAAACATCACTCCAACTCTATCCATATGAACTTGATGACAAATACAACTCTGAGTGAACATAACACATTCCCTACTTGATCTGTCATTAATGTGTTTTAATTGGTTGGTGATTTTCCGATCATTTTCAAATAATTTCGTTTTAATTGCGCTTATTGACCAGAACAGAGGTCATTAGGTTTGTTTTTTTATTTCACTTCAGTAAATATAATATCTTATTTATCATTCTGTACTCTCTTAGTTCTCTAATGCTGTTTTGCGCAGCTTACATAGCATTCACAAATCTAAAGTGCCAATTTGCAAAGAAGGAGCTAGGTCGCTATAGGGAATGCTTTATCAAGGCGGTTAATCGGACTCACAAGTATATTAATATCTATTGCGAAATTTACCAAAAGCCGCTGAGCGAAGTTACAGTAAGTTGAATAGGTTAACATACAACTTTTGCGAAAAGATCATGGCTATAAACACTATTTAGTCAATTTAACCTTCGATGGCTGCAAGTTCTTGAAAAATCAACGGAATCCCATGGTCAACGGATTCTACAAAGCATTTAGAGCTAGTTCCAATTTGAATCAAACGTGTCCCCTTTATGTAAGTAGGAACATCGTATAAATACTTCTTTATTTGTATTGATAACGTTTTTATTTCTGTACAGAATGACGATAAATTTTGGACTGGGAATATCGATGATGAATTTATCAAATTCCTTCCCATAACAAATAGAGAATATGTGATATATAAATATGTGTCTATATACCGGTTAACAGAAAAAATTGACAATCACAATCTCAATTTTCGATATAATGTTAAAATAAATAACGCAAAATGGCAATTGGTTATCGATAACACTTAAACACTCTCAATTATAATATTATACCGTTTAATAAGCGTAGAATAGGTTTTCTAGATTTCGAGTATGAACAATATTGGTGAAATTGATGCATAGTTTAACGGTCAGCATGTTGAGGGTATTGCTGGTGTTCTGCTTTGCTCTGGCATTCTTAACGGTAAGTTTGATGTTCTTATCAAGAGGAATAAAATCAACTTTATGTTTGCTTGCAGTGTTTTGGCCATGTTCAGTTTACCAACCTGAAATGCAACATGACAAATAGTTCCCTCGGAGACATACAACAGTGTCGCATCATTGCAGTCAATCGTACCCACAAATATATTTCCATCTTTGTGACTCAACACTTTTCTGTAGATAGCAAAATAATGGTAAGTGCCACGCCCAGTGTATGTACCATTTCGATTAATAAGGTTTTTTGACAGGGTAACTTCAAGGCATTGCGAAATGATCAGGGCTATAAACCATTTTTCGTTGATATAACATTTAATGTTTGTACATTCCTGGAGAAGCAAGGCAATTCAATTTTAAACCTTATATATAAAACCTTCAAGGACAGTTCCAATGTCAATCATACCTGTCCCATCACGGTAAGTACAAATATTTCATTTGATTCAGCGTTATCTCATATTCATTTCTTTTTAGCATCCTATTATAATCGACAAACTGTGGACGGGAAATTATGAGAAGGCATTTTTTAACTTTTTGCCTATACCAAATGGAGAATATGCGCTCGTGTTTAGAGCCTTTACTATTGATTCAGATATTTTTTCCCTTAAGCTATATTTTAAAGTAACAAATTGAATAAATTGCGAACGGAGATTGTGAATAAACGATTGTTTGAAATTTCTACTTATCTGTCTCTTGCGCTCATATTTAGAGCCTTTACTATTGATACAGATATTTTTTCCTTCAAGCTATATTTTAAAGTAACAAAGTGAATAAATTGCGAACGGGGATTGTGAACAAACGATTGTTTTATATTTTTATTTTTCTGTCTCTTTCGCCAATTATAATGTTAATATGTTCAACAAGCGTTAACCGAGATACTAACACAGGGAAATCAATAAAATTCTATGTAAATCTCGCTTATATTTCTGTTGATTTTGGGGTATAGGTATAGAGGTATAGGTTGTGCTGATTTAGTTCCAATTCAACTTTTGAGTGTTCAATCGGAGTAAAGTTCGATACAGCTTTCACCATTGATTAACATGTTGAAAAGACTAGTATTCTGGTATTTCCTGGGTTTTCTTACGGTGAGCAAGCAGCACAATTTGTTGCGCGTGCTCCGAGTGTAGCTTCAAAGTGTTCTCTATTTTTTTAGTGCATGGGCCACGTTACATTTACGAATCTTAAATGCAACGTTGTGAACAAAGCCTTTGGGGATTTCACACAGTGTCAAATCAAGGCGGTCAATCGTACGCACAAATACGTCAATGTTTATATTAGGCTCGATCTAAGACCCCTAGATAATATTAGTGTAAGTTCCAGTTCATTTTGTTGTGTTCCTTTCTATTAATAGGTTTCTTTCAGGTTAACATTAAGCTGTTCCGATATGATAATGGCTATAAGCCATTTTTTGTCGATATCTCCATTGATGGCTGCAAATTCATGAAGAACCAACGGCATCCTCTTTTTACCATGTTTTATCATATCATCAGGGATAGTTCCAATATAAATCACACATGTCCGTATAATGTAAGTATAAATTACAAAAGAAGACTATTTTCTGAGCTATAACTGAAATTTCTTGCAGCATGACATAATTGTTGACAAATTGTGGACGGGAGATCTTGATAGGGAAGTAACAAAGTTGATACCTATTCCGCCGGGCGATTACGTTCTCTATACCAATTGGTACACGTTTCAAAAGCCAGCAATTGACGTTAATTTCTATGTAAAGATTACATAAAAACCATATTAAAGATATTTTTGTTTCGAATATCTGGTTTTATTTTTGATAAAGAATTAATTTCATATGGAAAACATTCGATAACAATTTAATAAAGGAAACGTGTTTAAAAGTTGTTTCTTTTTTTTACGTTCGGTATATTAAAAATAAATGTAGTATAAATATGGTTTGATAATGTTTAAACAGCGTAACAATGAGAAAGAAATTATGATGGTAAAATAATAGTGTACATTAGTTTAATGATATTATTAATATTTTCGGATTTCTATAGTTGGATGACTTATTCAACTGGAAGTTTAGTTCACTATTGATCGCTATGTTAAAGGCGATAGTCTTTTTGTATTTCCTTTGGGCTTTAACGGTGATTGAAAAGTGTGAAGCTACAGTTTAAGTACGTGATTTAAAGTTTTCTTTATATTTCAGTGTGTGGGCCATGTGACCTTTACAAATCTGAAGTGCTCCTTTGCGAGTAAAGACTTTGGCGAGTTTAAGCAGTGTGAAATCAAGGCAGTCAATCGTACCCACAAATACATAAGCATTTACGAGAAGCTCATCCTCAAACCCATCGATAATTTAATTGTGAGTTTGTCTAGTGGTTTTTGTTATTAATCCTTTAGTTTCAAGTACTTTTTAGATAAACGTAAAGTTTCTACGATACGACAATGGCTATAAGCCTTTTATCATTGATTTAACAATTGATGGCTGTCTTTTTTTGAAAAATCAACGTCATCCCATTATAAACATACTTTATCGTATGTTCAGGGATTACTCCAATATAAATCACACGTGTCCTTTTGATGTGAGTAAAGAATACAAATACTGATTGTGATTCTGAAATCTAACATTTCTTTCAGCATGACATAATTGTGGACAAATTGTGGACGGGTGATCTTGATAGGGATTTCACAAAGTATTTTCCCATTCCTTCGGGCGATTATGCAATCTATACAAAATGGTACACAAATAAAAAACTACTAGCTGATATTAATATCTATGTTAAGGTTACCTAAACTAAATAAAGAAATAGGGCTTTGAAAAGCTTTAAAGCTTTGATCATCATTTTTTCCCAAGAGGGGTTTTTCGATTCAGGAATTATTTTTATCTTTTTCTGTTGTTTGACTATTAAATTGGCAATACATATATATTAAACACGCGTTTTTGGATAATTTGTATTTGATTGTGTTTAAACAGCGTAAAATTGAGATAGAAAGACTGATAATATAGTTGTTTGGGGCTATTACGTTGTTTGGCGATCAGTTCATTTTAGGACACAATCGATCCGGTTGTTGAAAACGTTAATCTTCTGGTATTTTATCGATTTTCTGAAGTGAGGTGATAACATTATTGATAAAATGTGGACCGGAGATCTCGATAAGGATATAATGGAATATCTTCAAAAATTTTTGGGTGATTTTGCTTACATTCATAAAAAATTATTTGATGACATCAATGACTTCTCAAGAATCACAATTGATGAACGTAAATATATTTGGAGTTTAGACAATATTAAGTATTTCCAAAATTGAATGGGCAGTTCAACTTTGCCCATCAAAATTAAAATGAGCTCAAGGGCAACAGCTCCAACCTATCCATAACTGTTTGACGAGGGCTCTGTCTCTACACAGAGAGAGAGGCGTGAGGGAGCTGACGGCTCATTAATAATAAATTAATCATATATATTTTTTGTGCGCTCAACGAGCTCGCGCTGTGCCTGGCCGCCTACCTGCTTGTCTGTCTGTCTGATGGTTTTCCCTAATGACCCAGAATACATAATGCGTCTCAGCCTCCTAACCCAAAAGCATTTAACGAATCCCGAGAGCGTGCTGCCAGTCTACCATGCTGCTGCTCCCGAGTCTGTCAAGTCATGCAGTCAAACGGCAACTGAAACGGAAGCTAATCGCCTGGGCAAATAGTTTACCCTGGACGATGCCACCACCTTAGCCTTGCCTCTATCTCCTGCAAGCTGACTGTCTGTCTGCTGAATTGCTTAACGAGCAATGGCAGGGCAGCAGCTTGGCCCAGGGACAGGATGACGATGTGGGCTTTGTGGCTTTGTCGGATTATAAATAATAATAAGCCAGGTGAGGCCAGGAGAGAATTTGTTGTCTCACAGCTTGCACCTGAAGCATAAGTTAAGCTGCTCCACGTGGTGTTTTGGCAACAGAAAGTTCGTTGGGTCTTTCTCCACCTGGAATCTCAGCTACTACAGAATATCTATGGCATACGTAATGAGATACAGATACTTAGGCCTCACGAACTTACGACCCTAAGGACCTTAATCTCAGTTGCTTCAGCATATCCATGAGTTACTTAATGGCATAGGTTCTTTAGGTCTTATGAGCCTTACTTCCTTCCTCGTTTCCTCTTTGCCTTGACAATTAATTAAGATGGTCAATTGGACACTGAAGGAAGTGACTCGAATGGGTTAAGTGAAGTGCAAGGAGCTTGCCGGACATGGCTGGCTATAAGGATATTCGCGCTGTTGTAAGCATATTGCGGCCTGTGGCATGTGGCATGCGGCATGTCCAGGCCCTTATTACCAACTGCCAACGGCTCGTTAGACTTGGCCAGTACACACATATACACATGCACACATTGGTACAGAGTGCAGGCGGCAACTACAAAGAAGACGACATCGGTCGAAAGAGGACGGCGACGGCGTATCTGGTACACTGATAGCAGTCCGGGGCGGCAAACCTCACAGAGCTCACTCGCCATGCCCCGACCGTGGCTGCATAGTGGGTTGAAATCGACACTGACACACGCACCGACGTGTGTCGCACGGCTTTGAAGTTGCCTTCGTACGTTTTTTCTCTCTCTCGCTCACTCTCAGTGTTTCTGTCTCTCCCTCTTGAGTTTTTTTGAAGTTTGAGCTGCGCTTTTCGGTGCCGCCGCGTTTCGAATTGCAATCGCAGAGGCAAATGAGCAGCAGAGCATTCCCTATGTGAAACCATGCCCTCCCTCCCGCCTTCACTGCCACCTGCCAGGTGTGTGTGTGTGTTAATTGCATTAAAATGTTTGTAATTGCAATGCAGCTTGAAACGTTATCGTCGCGAGCAAATCTGCGCACATTCAAAAATGCCATAGATGCCGCCGAATGGAGAACGCGATTCGTGTCGTAACTATAATTGCCATAATAACATAATATCGGAGCAGTTGTGCCGGACGAAATGCCAACAGCAGACACACTCTCGAGAGAGACGCAACCAGGCGAAGGTGTCGTTTATTGTCACCGCCGCATCAGCAGCAGCATTTAACGAGGATGGGGATTACACTAGAAGAATAGTTGTGGGGAAAAAAGTGAAGACCACTCTTTAAAAACTATTCGAAAAGTTTAAGGTGGGCTTTAAAATTTGTTAGAATATTATATTGTCCTTCGATAAGGTATTATACTATAAAAGGAACATTTTGATGAAATATTATAGACTTAAGATATCTTTATGCCTTATACGAGAGAGATATCATATAATGTCTTCTATAAATGGTTCTCCTGAAATAAGATATTCCACAACACCTTCAGGAATATAACTTGATAAACCTACATTGGAAATCCTTGCACCAGATATTAAATAACAATATATATTAAACAATCTATGTGATACCCCATTATACCATCTATCTATAAAAGGAGTTACAGCACTTTTATATTCATCTTCTCTTTGATATCATATAACAAAAAACAAAACAGAAAACTTCGCCTTTTAAAAAGGAAACTCAACTTGTTTGGCTTCTCACTCGACTATTTCTGCTAGTGCATGAAATCTATTCCGCTGGCCGATCTGCCAAATATGGTCAGCATGAACGACGTAGACGTTGTGCGATAAATGCGATGCGTCAGCGACAGCGACAGCGGCAGCGGCAGCTTGAGGTGCCATTTTTCTCATGACCAACGAGGCAAGACAACTGCTGCGAATGAGGTTAGTAGAAGGGGAGGCGACTCTGCAGGGCCAGGAGTGGTAACTAAAGTCGAGACTGATTGCAGCTGGTGACAGGGGGAGGAGGAAGGTGCGCTTGGCTGGTTGACTTTTCCGCATGTTTGGACTGTCTGTCTGTCTGTCGGGTTGGAGTGTCTGCAGCGCGCGGTCTGTTCGTTTGTTCGTTCATTTGGTGGCCTGGGAGTCTGCGGAGTGAGCTCGCTAGTTATCTTGCCCCCTTCCCTATCCCACTCTACCTCGCACTGTCAGTCTCCCCTATCTCTTCTCTGTCTCCTGCGACTGTCTCTATTTGGTGCAGTTATCTGTCTGTGTGTCCGACTTGCCTGTCTCTCTCCCCATCTCCGTCCTCGTCCCGCTCGCCCGTCTGCCTTGTTTGTCAAAGAGAAACAGTTAAATGCCAGTTTACCAGTTAAATCGGAATCAAAGCGAAAACAATGACACAGTGGCAGACCCCCTCCCCCCCCTGCACAGCTCCGCCTCCTCTGAGCATGCCAGATAGGGGAGCAAGACCTGAACCCGACCTGCTGCTCGCCAAGTGAAGTAACGACAGCAGCAACAACAACACCAACAACAACAGCAGCAGCAACAACAATAAAAAAATCGTCTAGACACAGACTAGACTCCATAAAAATAATTATTATCGGTTGCAATTTCTGTGCCTGCGCCTCGTCAGTCACCGTCACATCCCCTTGCGCCCCGTCAACCCCCAAGTTCGGACCAGTATTCGGTTCACTTCGTTTTGTTGCTCGTTCGGTTTCTCGCCTCGTCTCGTCTCGTGTCTTGTTTCGGGCTTACCCACTACGGGGGAATCGCTTGAACGTCATCGCATCGTTTGGTTTCATCTGCTTCGCATTACGATTGCAGTTTTTTCTTTTCACTCTCTCCCAGTCTCCCAGTCTCTCTCCCTCGTCTCGTTTACTCTTTCCCTGGTTTCTCCCCTGCTTAAGATTCTTCGTTTTATCAAAAGGCAAATTTGACTCTTTGGTTTGTTTGCTGAGCTTACGTTGAAGTAAATTGAAACTGCTGTGGGTTGGGGGGTGCAGTGAGGCAGCTCTATAATGAATTTGGAGCATAGCAAAGAGGGGTTTGCTAATGGGGAAAGAAGGAAAGGAGAGAAGGATTATGTTATGATGGAGTAATCAAATGTTTCCACTAGTTTTGTGCCACTGTATTGTTAATTGGGACTGTCATTCTTAGTTTTGGAGTGAAGCAGCTCTGTGATGAACTTGGAGGGGTCTATATAAGAGGGTTTTACGTTGAGGTTGAAGTTAGAGAAAGTATAAAGTAAATTACATAATTTATGCCTATAAAAATTACGCCTAAATTCTATTCCTCAACTTCATTGCTAGATGGTTTGCACAATTCCAACCTATCAGAAACTTACAGGAGACTGGGAGAGTTTTACTTGGAGGGTGTATTTAGAGAAGGTTTAAAATGTATCTTAAAAAATATTCCTATAAATATTACTTCTAATTTGTAGCCCTCAAAGCCTTTTTGAGATGAGGTAGACTATTACCACCTAGATGGTGGGGCCTAATGGCTTTGTTTGCTTAAAGAAGAAATCGAATAGTTAAACTGAACTATGCATGTACAAATTATTCCAATGTTCAATCCCTCAACTCCCACATTAAACAGGTTTTCCTGTTCCAATCATTTTCCCCGATATCATCAATATTCAAACAGCTAATTCGATTTGCAAAACGTATGACACTCACAGCGGGAAAATTGCCGGGCTGAAACTGGCGGGAAAACCCACCGCCTCCAGGCACGATAAGTGTGAGTCGTGAGTCGCCTAGAGGGTGCGTGGGTAGCTCGTGTGTATGTTTGAACACAATTCGAAAACGTAATTACATTTATTGGACAGAGGCAACAACAGTGCGCTGCGAGGGGCTAAAGGGGTAAGTCCCATCGACATGGACATGCAGTGGACAGCAGTTGGGCGCTCCGAGGTACGTAGTTGGCGCGTCATTGGCAAGTGGACAGGCGGATGGATGGATGGATATGTTTGATATGCTGTCGACACGCATCGCTGAGCATGCAACGCCGGCAACTTTGACAAGCGGCCTTTGGTGCGACAACAACGACAACAATGTGGAGCAAGGAAATATGCGACACAAACCGGACAAAGGGGCAGGGGCATTAGGGGACGGAGGTAGGCGGCACAAACACAAGGTAATTGCCACAATTTGCTCGTTGCGTGAATGGACAACGGACAAGGGAGCAACAACAGCAGCGCAGCCAGCAGAACTTCCGTCAATATGAACAGCAAAGGGAAGGGGAAGGGGAAGGGGCAGGGAACCTGGTGCCGGCACAGGAAGAGCGGCAATATGTGCGCTTTTTTTTACGTTTTTGCGTGCTGCTTTTAGGGCCGCCTTCTGTCATATTTGAGGTGCGCATAAAGGCACTCAACGCCGCCATAAATCAACTGCCAACTGCAGTCGCCGTCGCCAGGTCGGAGTCGAAGCAACTGAGTTGTGTCAGTCTGATCTGCTGCAGCGACTTGGACACAAAAAAAAAAATAAACAGAACAAACGGCAAGTTTCACCTGAGCAACAGCAGCGCAGCTACCCCTGGTTGAGTGCCCCCTTCAACCTACCCCTTGCTCACCCTGCTGTCTTACGCTTGTGTCTAGACGACAGACGTTGTCTGTCTTGGCAGCCGAAAGCAACAGGAAACAACACGACAACACGACAGGGCAGACAACTGTGACAGCTCGTTGCAGAGCAACTAAGCAACTGCAACAAGCAGCAGCAGCAACAACAGCAGCAACAACAATGTCAGCCAGATACCTGTGTCCAGCGTGCTCAAATGAGCCAACAATTCTCAGCTGTCAATAATGTCTGTCGACGTTAACCCTTTCTTCAGTTCCCCTACACTCTCCTGGCTTATGTCTTCTAACTGCTTTAGTCTCCTCTTGCCTCCCTCACGTTTCTTGCTTTGCTTTGCTGTCAACCTCTTGTGCCCCTTTCGTCTCAGTGTTGTCACTCTGTGCTTGGCTTACTTCTCTTTCTCGGTTTCTATAATCTTTCTTCGGGGAACTCTTGTGGCTTTTCCATTTTTCCGCACCTTTGTCAAGTTCTCTAAGCCTCTCACTTTTTTTCAGACTAGCCTAGTTTGGTTCAGTCGAAGTTTTCTTTGTCTTTCATCATTTCTTTTTTGAAGTTCTATCTGTGCAGTTCTTAGGCAGTAGGAAGGGAACTTTCAAGTTTTCTTAGTCTTTTTTTAATCCTTCCCTAACTACTTTTTACCCCCACTTCTTCCCCATTTCAATCAGTCGCTCTTCCCTTTATCATAACTAGTCCTAACTACTTTTTTGCCTTCTTCACTCGATTGTCTTTCCCTGCCAGCTAAAGCACTTTTCTCTCTCTACCCCCCCCCCACCCTCTTGTAATCAACTGCTCCCTTAGTTCAAAATTAATTCTGACAATAGAGAAATGCAGTCAGTTCTCGTAAGTTAAGTCCTTAAAGTCCTTCCACAAATCCTAATCCTTTGGAAATTGAGTTGCCAAATGGCAATTTTGTTGTCCACCAATGCCGCACAGAGATTTGCAGCACCACCGGGGGGGCGAGGGGGGAAAGAGGTCTGCAAAAAGTCGCCAGCACATACACAACACATAGTCCCTCCAGGGGCCTGGACAGAGCAGTTGAAGGCCCCTGCGGCAGGTCGGGCAGGCGGCAACTGTGTGGGCGGGGCAGGCATTTTGGCGTCCCGCTTAATTATTCAAAACCATGTCATGTCTCTGTATAATTTTATGCATTGGCTAACGATGATGATGATGACGATGACGATGGCGATGATAATGACGACGCCTACACAACCAGACGGGGACAGAGACAGACATGGTGGGACAGAGCACAGGCAGACAGACAGAGAGACAGACAGCCAGACATTGGGACAGACAGAGAGAGAGACGGAGCACAGACAGAGCAGACCGAGCAGAGACATATCTGAAAAAGCTACAACTGCACACGCAGTCAGAGTGGGCAATCGCCGGCAAGCGCAGCCGCGTTGGGGCAGGAGCCACCACATGTGGCAATCACGAAACGTAGTGCCGTTACCCACACTCACACACACATTCGCACACATACATCGCTTACACTCTCTGTGGCAGAGTGAGAGCGTGGCATACCAGACAGTCTGACGCTGTTGGAGCCCACGTAGAGCTCGCAGCCACTCGGTGAGTCGTCGCTCAGACTGAGACGCGTTGTTGTTGTTGTTGTTGGTGTTGCTGGCCAGGTCTCGGTCTGTCTGGACGACAGCAACAACGTTGCAGACGTCGTCGTCGTCGACGACAACAACTACGACAACGACACAGTCTGTGGCAGACCGAGACTATCGAAAACTCGAAATTTATTCGTTGGAAAAAGTTGATTTCAGTTCGCTTTGGTTTCTTTTTTTGCTCGTACTTTTGTTGCCCATGTCTGTTGTTGATTTTTCTTGCTTCTTTTTTGGCTTTTTGTTTTTATTTTAATTTGCCTTTGGTGGTGTTGTTTTTGTTGATGTTGTTCTGGGTCCCTCTCGGTATTTATGCAGTCGAAAAATGAGTTGCAAAAATGCCCACGAAAATTATGTTAACCCAAGCAACAGTGGCGGCAGTGGCAGCTGTGCTTGCAGCAAATCCCACATTCAACATTCTACAACATCTTCAAAGGGTCCCCCCCGAGAATGTAACAGTACCTCCCCTAAGCACACTACCCCTTTAGCTTTGCACTTGTACAAGTCTAGGTAGTATTAGGTTCAGTTGATGTTAAAGCAGTGAAGAGAACTGGCTTATTAGATCATTGAAAGTGAAGTGCATTCTTTGAGATATGTTATGATATGCATTTCTGACTATGCTGGGTATATAAGGTTTAACTGTCTTTATACCTTGGTCTCCATAACCCAATAATGCTGTCTAGAGCTGATTATGTTTATTAGATCTTATATTATCAACAATTTTAAAAGAATGAAGTTAGCAATATAATCCATAAACAAAGATGGTTAAATACTCATTTGAGTTTATCAATTTCAAGTCATACTCTATAAAATCTGCACAGTACCCTTCTTACCGCGAAAACCTCTAACTAAATTACTTCAAGTAACATATGTAGTTAGTATAGAAAATGCGTTAGATCTTTTGATGTGAAGGTTAAAGTATCGAAAGTAACGGATTTTCACCCAATTCTTAGTCTTAAACCCTTCAAAATAGCATT
This sequence comes from Zaprionus indianus, assembly GCA_018904595.1. Taxonomy (NCBI): domain Eukaryota; kingdom Metazoa; phylum Arthropoda; class Insecta; order Diptera; family Drosophilidae; genus Zaprionus; species Zaprionus indianus. The sequence goes on from JAEIHA010000140.1 coordinate 5,310,424, forward strand.
ATATAAGTCATATATGGTATCTATAAAAGGTCTAATAGACTTATCAACTACTTCTAATTTTAGATATATAGTATAGTTACCTACTCACCGAATTGCTGCCAAAAGTTCCCGCTGGGTGTCAGAACAAGTTTGGGCGATGCTGAAGCTGAATCTGTAATGAGATTCGCATCGAGTTGCGAATTCTCCTCGTATATCTCTGTGTAGAGTATGAATTCAATGCGTGTTGCTAATGTTGTTGTTGTTATGCTTGTTGCGGATGTTGTTGGTTCTGCTTGTTGTTGTTGTTGTTGATGTTGCTGATGTTGCGGTGTCAAAGGTGAAGCCTTCGTCGTTGCAATATCACGATTGTAAATTCGATGCGCAGCATGCAGAGTGTTGACTGTAGTTGTAGTTGTTGTTGTTGATGCTGCTGCAGTTGCTGTTGTTGGTGTTGCTGTTGGCGTTGCAATTTTAGTTGCTTGCAACAATGTAGCACGTTGATTAATTTGATATGGCACAAACATGGACGAAGCGGCAGTGGCGGCGGCGGCGGCGACGGCGGGCGCTGCGGCGATTGCGGTGCGGCGCGCAACGCCAGCGTCAGTCGACTGAGACGCGACGCGGCGTGGTTGACGGCGACGACGACGAAGAGGAGCACAAGGAGGTGGTGGAGGCGGAGGAGGTGGAACACGTTGCCACAGCGACCCGACTACGGTGTAGGGCGCGACGCGGCAACAACGACGACGACGACGACGATGACGGCGTGGAGGATACTTGCGGCGTATTTGTCTCGCGGCAGTTGATGTTGCTCTCGTTGTTGTTGCTACACTTGTTGTTGTTGTTGCTGGCTTTAAGTAGCGTCGCGCGGCACTCGATGCTGCTGGTAATTTATTAGGCAAATTTGCGGCTGGCAGCAGCGACAAGTGATGTTTGCGCGACACTTTGCCGCGATTTATAATTAAATTTAACTTATTATTTGCACTATTTACACTGCGAGAAACACTGAGCTCGATGGCGTCACTATTTACACGGTACGCACTCGCGGACGATACCCTTCCACTTGCGGCGCTTCCAACTGACTCGAGGAAAATGTTGTTGTTGCTGTTGTTGTTGCTGCCCTCGTTGCATGTCCGACAGTTTTTGCTCTGGCTGCTGTTGCTGTTGTTGTTGTTGTCGGCGTAGGTGCTGTGCTGCTGCCTTGGCACCCAAAAGTATGCAATGTTTGACCTTTGTGTAAACTTGCTCTTGTTGTTGTTGCTGCTGCTACTGCTGGAATGGCCTGCGCTGCTTGTGTTGTTGTTGTTGTTGCTGCTGGTGCTGCGCATGGGCACCGCGAGGGCTTGTGCCGACCACAATATGATTGTTGCCAGAAGAAGCGTTAGATTGAACGCGACCAATGTGTGAGTACAGCGGGCCCCCGCGGCGCCACTGGCTGAATGCGTGGGGGCCACAGCGTCAACTGTTCGCGTGTGGATAGTTCACTGCACTTGACAAAGGGGGCGACAACGACGAAGGCGACAGTGTGACACGCATTAATGGCGGCTTAGCAACTGCAAAGCAGAAAGAAAGAGAGAGACCAAGAATACTAATTACAATCATTACAAGCTGCTATAATTATATACGTACGGTTACTTTACGCTATTTATCTTTATTTATAATAAATTAACTCTACTTATATTTATTTAATCAAATTTATTTATTTTACGTAACAATGAATTGCACATTATTTTACGCAGCTTTGATCCTCGCGCTTTGCACACTACGCAACACTAATTAGTTAGTCAGCGTTGCCACCTGTTCTAATTATCTATTGACTTTTCTATGCACTTTACTCGAATTGGACAGCCTGGATCCTCGCGCTCTGCAACACTAATTGGGGCTGGGCCAGCGCTGCCAACTGCATAGTGCATGTCAGCGCAGGTTTGTGAATGTCCAAACAGCTGCTAAGCTTGGCTATGCAATTTAGTTTATTTGTTATCATTTGTATTAATTGTTAAATTTATTTAAAAGTATATTTTTATACATTTTTATTAATTCATTTAATTTAATTTGCTTTGGCTTTTCTCCCAGTGCACTTGGGCTGTGTGGTCGCCCACTTTAAAGTTTGTTTTTCTTGCGGCTGCCTTTTGTCTTTGTTTTCGTTTTCTTCTCTTTACGTGCTCGCTGTGTCGTCTGTCCTTGTTATAATGTTTCTGTCGCAACATAATTTCTAGACGTGCATCGCCCCCCCGTCCTCCCCTGCCCAGCTAATAGTCAACATGCCCTGCAGCAGGCGTGGCAGTCGGGCATAAATAACGCAACATGTGCGTGTGTGTGTGTGTGTGTGTGCGTGTGTGTCGCTGCGCTTTGCCAATTGCAGCAAAAGAAAACAACAACAGGGGCGCACGTAGCACGTAGCACGCAGCGCGTTGCACGTTGCACGGTGCGTATGTGTAATGCGCTGCACAAATTTATGTTGCACTTCTTTGGACTTCATTTTTATTATCATCATCGTCGTCGTTGTCGTTGCGTCTTCTTTGTCGCAGACGCTGCTTACGAAACCAATTTTCTAAATATAATGCGCACAGGCAAGAAGGAGAAGGAGAGGGAGGAAGAGGGAGAGGGAGCGAGAGGGCAGCCCTGTTGTTGTTATATGACGAAAGATTACAAGCAACAACGAAGCTGGCGAAAAAATAGGCTAAAATTAAAGTAGCTAAATAAATGGCATAGTTGTTGCCCTGCCTCCTGTCTGCCTAGCCTGCCTCCTCCCTCACTTGCACCCTCTCCTCGGCTGTGCGCCCCCAGACAAAGGTGGAATGACTTTTGCATATGCGCCTCTTTGCTCTTTTTTTCTTTGCGCGATGCACGTTGCAGATAGAGACAACAACCGACTAAGCTCTGTCTATGCTATCGCTCCCTTGCCCCTGCTCCATCCCTTCCTCCTCCCTTCTCTGTGTCTTTTGCAGCGACTCTCTGTTATGCTCACTAATTGTCTTTGGACTCCAAACAGTTGACATTAAGTTGTGGCAGGGAGGAGGTAGAGAGGAAGACAGGGAGCTAGCTAGGCAAGCAGGCAGGGAAGAGGGTAGTCAACGAAGTATTCAGAGAGCAAGCCAGGGAGGCAGCCAGGGGGGCAGTAAAGAAGGTACCCAGTGAGGCAGTGAGGTGTAGAGGGAGCAGACAGTCAAGGGCTGCAGCAGTAGAGAAGGGGAGAGGACTAGCTCGGGCTGCATCATTTAATATGTGGCATGATCGCTGTGGATTGTCTGTCTTTTGCTCTTGATAAAGCCCTGCCACAATGTTGCACCCCAAACGTGTCAGAGACAGATTGATGCACAGACAAAGTTGCAGCTGGAGTGGGGAAGAGTAAAAGGAAGGTGAAGGGGGGGTGGTAAACAACGCTCGACATGCAGCTCGCGCGCAAGTTTAATAAAACGTTACGTCGATCGGCACTAAAATGCATCTTCGCCAGACATCAGTCCGATCCGCAGCCAGCGCAGTCTCCACTTCATCTTTTTCAAGTTGTTTTTCGCTTCTTCTTTATTGAAATTCCTGCCGGCAGTCAGCCGCAGACGCAGCCACACCCTTCTTATCCTCTCTCTACCCCCTCCTTCCTCCTGCTCTCTCTCTCTGTTCCTCTCTCCCTTTGCTCCCTCTCTTCCTTGCCACTTGTCTGCTACCCATCTTCATCATCGCGGCGATCATCTGGCAAATGTTATTGTCTCCTGCGCTTGTCTCTGTCGCCTTGCCTCCTCTCTCTTCCCTCTTCCCTGCTTCCCTCTATCCTCTCTCTACCCACTTTACCTTCCCCTTCTTTCTTTTGCCACAATTAGCCAGCGCAGTCCCGGCCAGCGGCTACTGTTTGCTTCTTGGCGCTGTTTGTGTTGTTTTCGCTGCCTTTTCCCCTTCTGTCTCTCTCTCTCCTCATTCTCTGCCTTCTTTTCACTGCTCCTCCCTCTCTTCTTCTCTGCTGTTGCAATTTATTTGATTGCCTGCCTCCTTCGTTGTGGCTGCTGCGCTTCACGCCAAGGGATCAGCCTTAAGTTGCAATTTATGTCGATCGTAAAAACTCGCTCAGACTCATTATTAATAAAAATACCAAAAATATACCGCAGAAAGAGGCGAAAAATAAACAATAACAACAATATGAAGCCTCATAAACTGCTGACATGTGTGGCGAGAGAGGCAAAGCGCACTGTAGAGCGGGATTTCTCTCTCTCTCTCCCTGTCGGACTGTCGGACTAACATACATATCTATATCCCTTTCTGTATTTCTGTCTGTCGCTCTGTTCGCTGATTTGACTGTCTGTCTATTTGTCTGCTTGTTTACTGATTTGTTTATCTCTCTGTCTGTTCGTCTGTCTCACTCATAATCTGTCAGTCTGACGATCTGACTGTCCTTGGGTCTCTTTCTAGGCTCATATCTGTCTGCCTTCTAGTCTGACCATCTCTTCCGCTCTCTTTCTTCTCTACTCTCTCCACCTGTATTCTGTCTTTTAGCCTGTCTGTCTGTCTCTTAGTCTGCTGATCTGTCTGCTGATTCTCTGCCCTTCTCTATCTCTGTATGTTATACGATCTTTGTCTCTATCTTGTTCGCTCTCTCTCTATCTCCATCCATCTGTCTGTCTGTCTCTTGGTCTGCTGAACTGTCTGTTTGCTGCTGATCTGTCTACTGATTTGTCTGTCGCTCGCTCGCTCTCTCTCTCTCTCTCTATCTGTTTGTCGGACGATCTCTCTCTCTCTCTCTCTCTGTATGTCAGACTATCGGTCTGTCCTGTTTCTATCTCTCAGTCTTTTTATGCTGTCTGTCTGCCAATTTGTCTGATGTTTAGTTCCAAAATCTTACTCTCTCTCTCTTTCCCTCTTTCTTTACCTTACTTTCCTTTCTCGACTTTTCTCTTCTTACCTTAATTGCTCCCTTTTCCTGATTTTCCATCCTCTGATCTGTTTGTCTCTCTTGATATTTGCCTGCTCTCTTTCCCTTTTTGTTTCTCTCTTTCAGTCTTAGTATAGCTATTCGTCTACTTGTCTTCCCCTTCGTCTACATCTTACTGTTTATTCCCCTGTTTATTTATCACTTTATTTGTCTCCCCCACCCTCAACCCCTCCTTCGCTTCCTTTTCTGTCTGTCTGTATGATTCACCCGCATCTACAATTTCTTCTAGCCAACAATCGAAATTCCCTTAGGGGCACTTGAGTTTTTTTCGCTAATCCAACTGACCGGAAATCCCATATTTCTCTAGCAGAAACATTAAAAAGTAACAACAACAAACTCACCGACAACAACAACAACAACAACTAGAAGAACTGTCTTATTCGAGCATAGGCGTGTTTTTATTTTTCTATAGCTAATTCAGAAACATTCCAGTTTATTTTTAAACAGAATCGCTAAATTCTTTAATCTATTTTTGGTTACAAAAATGAAGCAGCCAAGAAACGAAGGAATTTGCAAGGGGTTGAAGGGAGTCAGGAGAGAGGAGGTAAGGGGGCGATGCGATAAGGGGCTAAGTGCAGCGATAACAAATGTTATCGATAACAAGTTTGGTATGCATGGAGGGAATGTGTTTGTGGCTTTTGGTTGTGGTCTTTTTTGAGGGGTATGGGAGGAGAAGAATTGGATGTATTTATTGAGAGACACTTAGGCACATATAGGTTAAGGTAACTGATAAATGATCAACAAAAAATAGTTTAGAAAAAGTGTTTTCATATTAATATTTCATATGTATGCACTTTGACTATAGTATTTAAAGGTATTTAAAGATCAAGTAACGAAATTGTTTTTAATCTTTTTACTCTTACAAGATTTCAATCGTTTTTAACTTTTTGAAGATTAAAAAAAAAATAATCTCTAAACACTTTTAATCATATATAGAGTATTTTGATAATAATTTTTACAGGGTATTAGTTGCCTCGGCTAGCTGAAACTGGCGTTGTTTGCTGCTGCCGGCATTGCATACCAAAATCGCAGGCCAATTTGACATTGAGCAAACGTAAATTCAGCAAATTCCTGAGCCCAAAAATCGTATGGAACAAGTACGTTGCAGGAGCGAACAGCGAAGTGAGCGAACCGAACGACGCGACCCGATGCGTACCGAACACGTAGCCGACGAGAAGGTAGCGTAGCGCACTCTAATCAAGATCGTTCACAAGGAATTTCACACGTGACAGTGAAGAATGCGGCGGAGCGAACGGTTTGGCAGTGGTACCGGAACTGGAACCAGTGACGGAACTGGAACTGTCGGTCAAAGTGTAAACAAAACGAAAACTGCAAAAGAAATTAAAACTGAAAGGGAAACTGGTACGCAACAAGAACCAGAACTGGAACCAGTACAGGAACTGGAACCGGAACTGGAATTGGAACCGGTACAAACCAAAACACGCGTTAAGCGGTACACGAGCTGGAACTGAAACCGAAAACGGAACTAGTCCCGCGTTAAACGGAACCAGCACTGGAACTTCACACGCGTTTAAGGCAGAACCAGAGCCGGAACTGAAAGTTTGATGGGAACTGGAACTAAACACGCATTTTAAAGCGGAACCAGTGTGTGAAACGGGCTCCTTAAGTGCAACTAGAACCGGAACTGGAACTAAACACGCGATGGAAAGGCAAAAAAGCACGTAGTTTCTGTCCTCTCTCTCTCTCTCTTTCTAGCTCTCTGTCTCTGTCTGCCACGTTTACCGTTATAATCCCAAAATCTCTATGCAGTCTCCGAGCGGGGCGCTGCGATCTTAGCGCTAACCTGCCGCGTACTGAACGCGCCTTGCGACGCGGCTAACGCAGAAAGTGCCCGTTTGTCTCCAATATTTCACACGACGACAGCAGACGCACACTCACACACACACACTCGCACACACACACACACACACACACACACACACACACAGACAGGCACACGATCAGCCGTAGACAGGGATGTAGTGGTGTAGGGTAGCTGGTGAGGGGGGGGGACGAGGGTTAGGCGACATAGAACCGACGCCGCGGCGTGTGTCGTGCCTTTATTTTTACCGCTTGTTGTTGTTGCTTCGCTGCTTCGTCTTTTTTTGCGAACAGAATTATTTTCGTACTTAAAAATAAATTGAAAAGCATTTTCCCTCATCTGTTTTGCACTGTTTCGCTCTCTCTCTCTCTCTCTTTTTCTCCTTCTCTCACCCGGCACAGAGCAAACAACAACAGCCAAGCGAAAATCAAGCGTGAAGCGTGCTACAAGCAACGCCCACTGGCCCCGCCCACTGCCTGCAATGCGCACTGCACCCGCCCTAATACCCCTCTAGGCAAAGGGCTTGAAGTGGGTAGGGGGTGGAAGAGGGTCCTCTGTTTATTGTGGCTATCAAAGTCGGCCGAGGCAGCAAAAGTCCAAAAATAAGTATAGCAGAGCGGAGGGAGAAGGCAAGTGGGGAGAGAAGAGGAAGGAGAAGAAAACATAATTTTTAAGATTTGCCGAGATCAGCAAAGTGTGCGGGAATAAAGAGCGAGGAAGAGGGGGAGGAATAGAGGGAGCATAGAGTGAGAGGTAAGATGAGGTGGAGCAATGGGAAAGGGTGCAGTGAAAAAACAGAGTTGATAGTGGTAATGGTAGAGAAGAAAAGAGAGAATGACTACGCTAGTAGGGGAAAGAGAGCGACAGAGAGAGAGAGAGAGTTGAAAAAAGCGAGGGAGAGAGATAAAGAGAGGGAAAGAGCGAGGGAAAGAGCGGGGGGAAGAGAGATAGCAAGTGAAGACAAATAAGTATTGAATTAAGTTGGGTAGACTCAGAGCAGAGAAACGAAGTAACAAAGAGAGGTTCACGCAGTAAGAAGGATAGAGAGAATTTTAGACTGAATAAAAGAGAGTCAGAGTATTAGAGACAATAGAGATATAAAAATAAAGAGATAAAGTGAGGGAAGAAACAATAAGAGAGTAGATTAACTGGGAATGGACAACTAGAGACACACAAAGAGAGGCTAGACGAAGAAATAAAGAGGTACTGAGAAGGTTGCTTGATTCAACTAAGAGGTATTTAAAAGGAAGTAGAAAGAGAAAGGCTAAGTTTAATTGTCTTTACCTCTCTTTTTCTCCATTAAGAGATAAAGAGATTTTTAGAAAGAGTGAGGGAATTAGACAGGGAAAATAAAGAGTGAGCTTCTTCCCGTTACTGGCTACCTCAACCCAACTCTTTTCTTCTTAGTTCTCTCTCTCTACCTCAGCCTCCCTGCAACAGACTATTTTATTTTTGTCAACATTCTTTCTTCAGCATTATTAAATGTTTGCCTGGATCAGTTCCTTTCAAAATCTCTCCAACTCATCTTACCTGACATAAAGAAAGACTAAGCTACAAACAATAAAATATTAAGAAAAGTGAAAGATATCTGGAAAGATAAAGAGCAATAGGGAAAACCTTTCTATTCATGATGAGATGATATTAGATATATTAGGTTATACAATCTTACTTTTGAATCATTTAGAGTTTTAAAGCACAAAACACAATTAATTTATACATAGAGAAATTGAAAGAGAAGTCTATATCTCAAGGCTGTTAGAGAAGATCTAGTAAGAACACTCTAAGTCCTCACCAAGCCCCGCCCCTATCGAGTCGAGTGTGTGGTTACAACTATAGACACACTTCCACTTGGGCTGCTTTCAAATTCTCCTTCACATGCTGCGTGTGGAGTCGCCTAAAATACCCGTTAGAAGTGCTTAAAGAAGTCACGTGGAAATTGCATGCGAAATTGCATGAATTAAGCCCTGGCAAAGTGCAGGGCGAAATCCACTCAGACGAAAGTCCTTAGACTCTCTGCTTTTCGGCAGCATAACACATAAACAAGCAGCCCCACGGAGAGAGGGGAGAGAGGGAGAGAGGGGTAGACGTAGCCGGCGCCAGAGTTGCAGAGAGTTACGGCGCCTAAACGAAAATCAGGAAGTTGCCACTGCAAAACTGACGCCGGAAGGAGACAGAGAACGCGCGACGATGGCGACGACGACGACGACGACGGCGAAGCTGGCTAAGAACAATGCCCACCTAGCACAGCAGCAGCAGCAGCAGAGGCAGCAACAGCAGATGATGACGACGATAACGATGATGATGATGTGCCATAATTATGGCCAGTGATGGAGAGGTGGCAGGGGGGAGGGGGGACTGCACTTTATGCAACAACAGTAAAAACAGCTAGAAATGCAATCAGCAAAAATTGCAGCAAAACAAGTTAGTGGAAACGGAGTGTGGAGCAGCACAACTAGTAGATACGCTGGGAAAAATTGGTGTGCAAGTAGTAATCATGTATGGATATGCGTCTAGTCTGGGTAAATCTTGATTTCAAGTAGTGTCGATTATAAGTTATTGAATTTTAACTTGTTTGCTATAAAGTATATATTAGGGTAAGTACAACGACTTCTACAAGTTGGGATTTACCAGCTCAAGAAGTTAAGAATCATAAGTATTGAGTTTTAAGTGATCACATGGATTTCAAACTGTAGTATGAATTAGTATGGCAACATACATAACCTGAGTTGCTATAAATATGTGGGGATTTACGTCTGTTCTTGCACAAGCCGAAGTTTTCCTAGGCTGACTGGGAGTAAAACTAAGGAAGACTATAAAATATTGAATTCCAACTTGTAAGTTGCTATAAAGTTTATGGTGGCGAAAGTATGGCAACTTTAACAGCCAGAGTTTCTATAATACCGAAGGGACTTAAGTGTTTACTTGGACAATTTGGATTACGAGCAGTGACGACCATGAAATAATAAATCCCAAATTGTTCAGTGCTATAAAGTGTATAATAAAGCAAGTATGACAATTTTATCAACTAGGATCACTTTGAATAAGAAGGTATTTTTGTCTATCCTGGACAATATTGAATTGCATATAGTAGAGACCATAAAATATTTCATTTTTACTTGTTAAATCCCATAAAAATGTATAGTAGCGGAAGTATTTCAAATATTAGAGCCAGAGTTGCTATAAAAGATAGATAATTTTAAGTACAGTAGACATACAGGTTAGAATGAACTATTGAAACTTATAGGTTATAAGTTTTTATCAATTCGAAAGTTTATAGCAACTTGGTAGATCCTTTACACCTAGTTATCCATAAGAATTCAGCTCTTTTTTGTTTCTAGAACATCCCACAACATCAACTTATCATATAAGGTATCCCCATGGCAATCATGCTTTAGTGCCGGGCCACTTTATAGCACTTTGCTATAAAACAGCGCACATTCCCAGCTAAACAGCAAACGGCAATTAAAACGCAACCATTTTCCGGTGAAAATGCAGGTGACAAAATAATTTCGCACTTAATGCAATTGGAGCAGGTGGGCGATGACCGAGACTGAGCACATCCTTCCGCTAGACAGGCAGGGAGAGGGGTAGGAGGAAAGAGAAGAGAGAGGAGAGGAGGTAGCCAGGTTGGGTCAGTCTGCGCAACGGTTTATGGTTTCCGCCAGCAAAGTGAGCAATTTTCGTAGCCAGCTGACGACATCGTTCAATGGTTTCAATCAATCATTAGATGACAGGGGAAGGGGAGGTGGAGGCAGGGGAGGGTGACTAGAGAGAGGGGTACTGGCGCCAGACAACTTCCTTTACTCAATGTGAAGCTGACCGCAGGTGGCGTCCAGTGCTGGCAGCAGCTGCGCGTCACATTGATTGAAATTTAAAATGCAAATCACTTAAAGCGTTCGATTTAATCAAATTATTACAGGGTATAGAGAGGGGAAGGGGGAAGCGTGGCTGGCTGGGACTGTGGAGGTAAACCAGGGAGGAGGGGAGGGGGAGTGCAGCTTGGACAATGCGGCGCATAACGAGCACGACGACAAGTCACAGTTGCGGTCAGTCTGGAAGGGACGAGCTGCGCCGTTCCTCCTCCTTGCCTGCCCCATTCCTCTCTTACTGCTCTCTCTCCCTCTCTCTTTCTCTCTCTCTCTCTCTCTCTCTGCCAGGCTACTCATAGTAACAGACACAGTAGCTAACAAACCAGAGGAAGGGCAAGTGAAAGGGATGAGAGGCGGAACAACCTAGCGCGACAGCCACAAAACCGAAGAGCGACTTGTACTGCTTCCTCTGCCTAGGCTACGCCAGTCTGCCACTCCTCCTGCCCCCTGCCCGCTGGCGCCTACAGTGCCACTGTTCCCCTCTCTCTCCATATTCCCTGCCCTTCCTCTCTCAGCCCATTTCCCTTCCCACTTGGCTTAATTAAATTGCGGTTGCAAACGAAGCGCGTACACAAAATCACACAACAAGTGCAACAATGTGTTGCGCACGGCTATTGTTGCACGTTCCGCTGCATGTACTGTTACGCTACCCCGCCCTTCCCTTTCCTCTCCCCTCTGCTCCCTCTGCCTAACGCACTGTCTGCATGTGCGGTTAAGAACAACATTAAAATTACAACCACAATTAAGTTGCCCAAGTTGGCACTGCGGAACAATAGAGAGAGAGAGGGGAAAAGGGTGGTGGGAGAGAAAGGAAGGGGGGAGGAGGAAAGAGGTATAGAGGGAGAGAAAGAGGGACTTATAAAGATGCTCTTATTTTGAGTTATACACGTGAGTTTAATGTCTTCTTTATTTCAACTGAGATTTCTCAAAACGAATCAAATGAGAATTGACAGCCGTTTTTAAGCTGTTGGAGGGCTGAACAGAAGGTACGAGTATACACTGAGAGAAATTGCAGGTAAAAAAGTTAGGGAATTAAATTTAGAAATAAATATTAATTGCATTAGGTTTGGCATTAAATACGAACCTTAATTTGTTAAATGAATAAATAAATTTAAATTAACTATAAATTTTTTTTAATGTCGATTAAAAATCGATTTTAGGGCTTTATTTCTTTAAAATATTATATTTATTGTATTAAATACGATGCCATGCACTGCGAGAAATTTAAGCTGGTTAAAAATATGTAGAAAGCTGTATAGAGCTGAGTTTATCATAAGAGTAGGGACAAAGGGAAGAGAACATATTCTGTTTATGATGTGATTAGAAATTTGCACTGCAAGAAATTTTTTCTAGTTAAGACTGGAAACTCTTAAAATTAAACTGATTTTGGAAGGCAGATAAGCTTACCAAGAGGATTTACTTGTAATATACGAGGGTCGTTTGATAAGTCCGTGACTTTTTGTATTTGCCGCGCACCTGCTCTAAATACAACACTGCTCGATTATCGATTAACAGCTGACTGTAAAATTTTGAGAAAGCTGCGTTTTTTTGTTTGCGTTTTATAGGCATTGAAAGCAGACGATCTCGTGAATTTTAACGAAAATGGAAAAAAGTGAATTTCGTGTCAGCATGGCAAAATTTCATAAATTGGGCTACGAACTGCTACCCCATCCAGCATATTCTCCAGATTTAGCCCCCTGTGTCTATTTTTTGTTTCCAAACATGAAGAAATGGCTCGGCGGTAAGAGATTCGGGTCATCACAGAAACAAACGACTATTTTGAGGGCCTTGAGAAAACCTATTATTTGGAAGGAATAAAAAAATTGGAAAAACGCTGGACTAAATGTATAGAGCTAAAAGGAGATTATGTTGAGAAATAAAACGCTTCTTTGACGAAAAAAATATATTTTATTCAAAAAGTCACGGACTTATCAAACGACCCTCGTACTATAGAAACTATGCACAACTATACACTACTCAAAACAGTTTTTCGTTGTTCTTAACAGTCAGAAATGTTCGAAAAGGAGAATATTTTCAGTATAATCAATTTTACTAACATATTTGCCATTGTATTTTAGAACAAAATCAATTTGATTTGTATTTTAACAACTTAAAATTTCATTCGTATTTTGATTAATCTTTTCCAACGTTTTTAATGATTTTAATAAATGTCTTTATTATTTGTAATATTCCTTTATTATCTTTTTTTTCTTTATTTTATTTATATCCTATTCCTGCACTTTGTTTTGTTTTTATTCCTTCTAAGCCACACCTCCATTTCTCTCAGTGCACTTTTACAGTGCCATAAAAACTGCAAGCTGCGCATCTTGTCTACGCATTGCACATTCAGGAAGCGACGCCATATGACTTTGCGTGCCCTGCACTGTGCAAACTCCACTACCAGTTCCTCCTCATGCACTGCTTTATGCTTGCTTCTCTTCCCTCTACTTCTTTCTCTTCTTCTGCTCTTTTTCTTTCCCCTTTTGCAGTTCGGTTTATTGTGCATTTGTCCTTTGCCGACGCTGAGAAGGACAAAAATTCAAACTTTGCTGACGCAGTCGAAGCATTGAGAGAGAGAGTCAACTTGAATTACAGTGGAGAGTCCATTCTAGAGCGGTGGCCAATAATGCACCCAGTTCCTTACCCCACTCCACTCTTCTCTTGTACTTCCTCCTGCTCCTCTTCACCCCTCTACCTACCCCTAGCAACCATTGCTGCTGTTCCTCTTCAATAATTGTGCCTTTCTTTTCCTCCTTTGACCTTTCAATGCCCGCCGCGTGGTTCGCCTCAAGTGCAGCCTCTTTTTGGCTGCTGCTGCTTCTTAATTTGTGGTCAGCAGAAGGGGTGGGGCTGAGTAATAGGGAAGAAACGGGTGGGGAACGGAGGAGTAGAGAAGCTACTGCTGCTATCACGTTGCCATTTAAGTTGATTTGCTTTTTTGTTGAGCATAAAATTCAATCAGCTTTTCTGGCTGCATTCAAAAGTTACGACGCGTCGAGGCATCCCCTCTCTCTCCCCTTCCCCCTTCTCTTTCTCCTCCTGCTGCTCTTGTGCCCCTTTCCCGTCTAGACAGTTCAACCATTGCTTGCCACGTTTGTCCTTATATTGTCCTCTGTCTAGACCGCTGCAGGGGTCGCGTTGCAAGCGTCATGACAACCGCATGCGATTTATGCTGATGCCAGTTGATTGCCCCCGCTTCCCCTCTCCCCCTTCCCCTTTCGCTGCACTGCTTTTGATAGCTTCGTTGTGCTGCAGCGTTAATATTATTAAATGCAAATTAAGCTTTATCTCATTTTCCTTCATTAGCGGCCAATTTGCACGCCCTTGTTTATTAGACTCGCCTGCTTAGCCAGCAGTTAGTTACCCTTACCCCTTCCCCTTCCGCTCCTCACTTGTCTCTGCTGCACTGCATCATTTGCGGCTTGCAACTGAAGGCGTGTTGCGCTTCCTGGCTAATTTGCAAACCAATTAAATGTCAATTTGAGGCATTGTTCGCCTTCCTGCCTCGTCGCCAGCGCCGACACAAAGTCTGCCGTGCTAAAGTTTCTCTCTCTCTCTCTCTGTGTCTGTTGCAGCCACAGCCCAAAGGCAGCAAGTGTGTGTGTGTTGTCGCCAGCTTCATCTTGTTGTTGTTGTTGCTGCAAAGTTTCGCCAACCGCCGCCAAAGTTTTGTGCACTGTCTAGACGCGACTCAACTCGCTGCTGCTGCCTCAGTCAGTCTCGACTTGCCTCGCCTCGCCTCCTTTGCAGACTTTCTCGACTTCCAGTTGTAGTTTGGTCGCGTAGTTTGCATAAGTTTACTGGCTGACACGCCCCCCGCGCCTATGTGGGGCGCTGCTAAGTGCATTTTAATGCCCTCACATTGGGCGTGATTGAATTCGTTGCGCGTTTTGTTGAGGCACACGCTGCGTATGCGCAATATTTGGCAGGCAAAGTAATTGGCACAGTGCGAACTGGGCATGGGTGGAGGTAGCTGCTTGGGAATGGCTCTTAGACTTGTTTTCCATTAAGCTGCTGAGGTTTGTCAACAGCTTTTTTTGGTTGTGGAAGCTTCTGTTTTGTCATTAATAACTAAAAGCTTTCCATATTTCTTTGTGAAATCGTCCTAAGGCTCAAAAAAGTACTAAGCAACCTTATACATATTTGTAGTGTGTGAGCTTTTCTAGCAGCTTTTCTACCAAAGCTTTTAATTTGTAAATTAGAACTATAAGTTATACTTATCAATAAGTATTAATTCAAGAAGTGTTCAATGTCAAGCTCATTAAAGCTTATTAACATTAGAGCACTTTTAAGCTGTTTGATTAAGCTTAATTTTCATTTTTTTTTTGTGCAATTTCATATGACTCGCTCAGTCTAAAGTTTCATTGATGATTTTTCGCTTTCACACTTAAAGCAAGTTTCAAAACATCTAAAAAATCAAAAGTTTCGACTCACTAAGTTTTAGTCTGTATTTTAGATACAATTATATCTTATTTCCATCTATATTGCTTTTTATTAAGCTTATTTTCACACCTTATTACCTAAAAAAGTGATCTTATATCACCTAATTCATTTAGATTGACTTCTTAACCTTTAAGCTCTATTTTGAGTTTATTTCATCCATTTCTTTCTCTCTCTTTCGTTGTATTAAGCTTACTTTCACACTTAATCAAAGCTTGAAAGCTATTTCAATTGATTCGAAGCTACATCTTAAGCTGTTTACTCCCATTGAAGCCTTCTTATCACTTTTCTTTTATTAAGCTTGCTTTCACACTTAAAGAAAGCTTTAAAGCTTCTACAATTTACTTCAGGCCACACTAGAATCATTTGAATCAATTAAGTCTAATGTTTATCTGCCTTTCATTTGATTAATGTTGCTTTCCCACTTAATCCACGCCTACAAGCTCCTTCACTGACAGCTAAGCTGCTCCTAAAGCTTTCGTCTGCACTGAAAGCTTAATTGAGTCGTTCCCTTAGTTATTTACACACTTACCTTCTCCCGTTCCTGCAGCAATTTAACACCTACACCAGCTTAGCTTCCACTCGCCTCGGTCAGAAGTCTCTCTCCCTGTCTCTGGTGCGGACGCTGACGAACTGTTTCATTTCACTCATTATTTATGTCTATTTGGCACTTTGTTGTTGTTGTTGTTGCTCTGGTTGCTTTCTATGCAAATTGCAGCCGACGAAAATGCCCAAAAGGCACGCCCACAACCGCAGCAGGAAAACGGATTTTATGCTACCAAAATTTTTATGCAAATACAACGCGGCGAGGCACAGAGAGAGAAGAAGAGGAAGGAAAGGCTGGGCAGGGCAGGGAGACAATACCACAAAAAAACCTTCTTGCATTGGAATATGGCTGCAGGATAGCAGAGAATAGAGAGAGGAACAGAGGAGGGAAAGAGAGGAGAGGGCAGATGGAGGCAGAGTACAACACGGCCGAGCTGGGCAATGAGTTTTTGAGCTAAAAGTTGAATTGTGCATCGACAACTTCCCCTGCCTCCCTCTCTCTTACAGTCTATCTCTTTCTGTGAGTGTGTGTGTGTATTTGTGTGTGTGTGTGGCGGACACTGTCTGCGTGGTATGCACTTGTCTAGACGTTGGCTAGACAGTGTAAAACCGAAAAAAAGAATTAAACCGAAAACGAACAAGAGCAACAACAACAACAATTACAGCCGAATGCCGGCGACAAAACGAAACGAATTGCTGCACATTGGTCGCACACACGCAGCACACACACACACACACACAGGTACAATGCCACACACACACACGGCATCCACATCCGTCTACATCGACGTCCGACAGAGACAAATTTTTGTTCACATTGTTATTTTTTTGTATACAGTGACAAATTTGAAGCACAACAAACCACGACGGAACGTGCTTGAAATGCAGTTTATAAACTCCGATTTAACAGCATATATATCATATAGCAACTAGACAACTAGGTGGTACAAAACTACTACAGCAAAGGGCTCCTCCACAGACTTCTCCTTAGCCGCGTCCGAAACGCTTGCGCCTGTAGGGCGAAGGCAGCGCTGCGAGCAGCTTCCTTTGAGTCACGTTCAAGGTAATAAGCTCGGTAGGATTCAGATGCAGCATTTGCACCAGAAACTAGATGGGTGTAAGAACAAATGTGAGAACATGAGTAATCAATAGATCTTACAATATATATGTATGTATAGTGAACTTACTGCTCTATTCTGATAGTATATGCGGCGAAAGTTGCGCAGCGGCTGCAACGTCTCAATTTGATTCTCCTCAGTTTTCCTTAGCTTCGCCTGCCTTGCCTTCTTGTTCTGCCTAAACATGAAGGTCTGCAGGAAGTACAGTGAGTAGTCAGAGTACACGATCATCACATCGGGTCTACGTTCATCCAGAATGATGCCCTTGTGGGTATAGTACTTGCCAGTGGGAACAAAGCACTTACTGGATTCGCTAATGAAACGTTTCTGTTGCAGATCGTACTCAACAATGCGTTGATTGGCAAAGGCAACCACCAGGCGACCAATATTGGCGTGCAGAGCCATCGCTGTGATGCCCACTTCGTAGCGTGGCAAACTGAGGAGATGCTCCGCCACCTCGGACTTCGTGCCGACCAGCTGCCAAACGTTTATCAAATAATCTGAGGTGGCCACTGCAAGATGCTTGCCGCATGGCGATATCTGGAAATGTCTTATAGGCGCCTTGATCACCTCAGTCAAATCCACCTTGTAGCGGAACTTCACCTCGCTATCCTCCAGGTCAAAGCAGCAGAGCACAGGTTTATAGAAATATACCGTATACATTTGATTCCCCTTGGTAAAGTGTATATATCTCGACGGCTTCAGCTCATCGGGTCCTCCCTTGAGACTCAGCACTGCGAGCGGATTAAGCTGTAGGCGACTGATGCTCACTGTACTGCTGGTAGAGTAGCAAATCCATTTGCTATCCGGTGATATACCCGAGGCTACGATATTCTTTCGTTTGTGAATTTGAATTTCCAGCAATTTTTGTGGCGCCACCGCCAACTCAAGTGATTTAAAATCGCCCACACGCAGTTGGGTAGTGTCATCAGGGCGTGGCATACCCAAACGCCATAAATGAAGGAAACGTCTGTAGCGTAGCAACATAAGATTCTCACTAGGTGCCACGCTGGCGACAGGACCCTGAACGAGGGGCGGATATTTGGTGACAGGACCACCAACTTTATCCATCGGCGAGATGCATAGAAAGCCATCCTCACCGCCAGAGAAGATACGATCGCCCAAGACCATCAGAGTTTTGATCGTATGCGAGTGTGCCTCACGCTGTACGAACTTGATCCAACACTGGTAGGTGGATTCCTCACGCTTAATCAACGTTTTGCTGAGCACACGAATCAATGGAGGGTTTTTGCCACTGCACACAAGACGATTCTGTTCCTCATTGATGGCCAGTGCCAGAACATGGCTGTCGAGGATTTTGCTGGTCTCCAATTGTGTAGCATTATCGCCATTCCACATGGTCACATAGCCAAAAGAATCACCAGCAATGATGGTGTTGTCCCGAAGCCACAGAAGTGAATGAACGTGAGCATTTCGGTCTTGTAGGGTCATGGTGTGCAATATATTGCCCTTGGCCACATCCCAGATACGCACAACGCCAGTAGAGCCGGTAACCAAACGCTCTCCGGATAAATCAAATTTGCAACAGAGCACGCGTCCCTGATGCTTGTTGAACAGGGATTTGTAAGCAAGTTCTCCATTCTCCAGGTTTAATATGTTAATGTGTCCCTCCTCGGAGCCCACGGCAAGTTGGGTGTTTGCTGCATTCACATCCAGACACCACAGTGCATTGCCTGTGGGCTGCTGTTTTTGAACTGTTCGCAGCGTACGCACATTCCACTCAATCAACCTTCCATTCAAATCCACCGAAAAAAGACGATCACCAGCCCAGGCCAAAGCCTCTAGTTTTGCGTGAAAGTTCAAACGCGTAGAGCGATCCAGATACGGTACGTGTTGCAAATCCCACAACTCGATGATATAACCGCCGCTAATAAAACGATTTGAATAAATTTTGTTGGAAATACTGTTTAAAATCTTTTTGTCACTTACCGGATCAGCGCCAGGCATTTCTTTGTTTTATTGTATGCCATGCTAGATATTTCTAGCGGGTCCACTCTGTAGAAACGCACATTGTGCATTTGCATGGTGCCATCTTTTTCATTTACTTTTTGCTCATTTCGCTTCATCTTTATATTATCTTAATTTCTATGATTTCTTTGAAAACACTTTCGCACGTGTAGCGGCGCGTGTATAGTATTTTCGACTGAGGACGTTGCCAGACTGTCTAAAACACGATGTAAACAATGCCATTCACATGCTTGCAATTGCAGATGATAGCTATCGTGTCATCGATATAACATGAAGCACGAATGCGACATATTTAAACAAAATAAACGGTTATTTGAACTCTCGTTGAATTGGTATGGTAAGCAACTGTATTTAAAAACAATAATAAAGTTAAGTCAGCCAATGATTTTGTATTATTTTGCCAGACTGTTTAAAACACGATGTAAACAATGCCATTCACATGTTTGCGATTGCCAACGATAGCAATCGTGCCATCGATATTAAAACGAAGCCCGAATGGAACAGGTTCCATCGAACCAATCGATAATTTGAACTCAAAGAATGGGGGTGGTTAGCTGCTGTATTTAGAAAAAATAATATTGCTAATTCAATTAATAATTAATTTATTACTGTGTGTGTAAGCGTGCCAAGTGTAAATACATTCAATTTGTGCATATTTTAGAGTATGCAACTCTAGCAGAAGCAACAAAGACACACACAGCAGCACAGCGCTAAAACATGACCCCATTCGTGTGGAAATGGAGTCTTCCTTTGTTGTTCCTGCTCGTGCTGGGTACACCAGCGATCTCTTCGCGAGTTCTCGAGCTAAGTGACCGTTTCATAGATGTGCGTCATGAGGGCCAATGGTTGGTCATGTTCTATGCACCATGGTGCGGGTATTGCAAGAAAACCGAACCGATTTTCGCTCTAGTGGCGCAAGCTCTGCATGCCACTAATGTACGGGTGGGCCGCTTGGACTGCACCAAATACCCTGCAGCGGCAAGGGAGTTTAAGGTTCGAGGCTATCCCACCATCATGTTCATCAAGGGCAACATGGAATTCACCTACACCGGAGATCGTAGCAAGGATGAACTAGTGGACTATGCGTTGCGCATGTCTGGGCCACCAGTGCAGCTGGTCACCCGCACCGAGAGTGTGGACATGCTGAAGGGCTCCCACACAATCTTCTTTATGTTTGTGGGCGAGCAGCAGGGCGTTGTCTGGGACACATACTATGCCGCTGCTGAGGGCTATCAGGAGCATGGATTCTTCTATGCCACCAGTGAAGATATTGCTGCACAGCACTTTGATTTCGAGAAACTGCCCGCGGTGATTGTGTACAAGGAGGAGCAGCATCATTTCTATCCACACGGTCATGTGGCACACGAAATGGATCCCAACGATGTTAATGCCACCATATTCCAGTGGGTCAATGTGGAGCGTTTCACATTGTTCCCCAAGGTGACCCGTTTCAATATCCATCAGTTACTGCAGACACAGAAGTATCTGGTGCTCGCCGTGGTGCAGGAGGACAAACTCAGTCAGATTGCCACACACGAGTTGGAGTTCCGTGACATGGTCGAAGGTGTCATCAGGAAGCATCGCCCGCGCTATCACAACAACTTCCAGTTTGGCTGGGTAAGTACCATGAATAGCTTGCTTGGCTTATCTCCTTCTTACTTTCCTTCTCTCACCCTACAGATTGGCGACCCTTCCATAGCACATTCCATCATCTTGGATCAACTGCCCACGCCGCATCTCATCGCGCTCAACTCAACAACACAGCACCATTATATACCCGAGGATGATCCACTGCAGCTGACTCCTCAGGCGCTGCATCTGTTCCTCGAATCCATAAGCAATGAGAGCGCCATAGCCTATGGCGGCGACACCTACTTTGTGCGTTGCAACCGAGCGCTCTTTGAGGTGAAGAGATCTCTGCGCGAAATGTGGAAGGGTAATCCCGTGCTGACCACTGTCATCTTCGGGCTGCCACTAGGTTTCCTATCACTCATCATGTATTCCATTTTCTGTGGAGATTGTCTTGTCACAGAAGAGGAGCAGGAGGAGGATCACGAGAAGAAAGAGTAGACGAAGCAGGAGGAAGATCACGAGAAGAAAGAGTAGGAGGTAGATTATGTGCAGAGAATGAGCACGAGGAGGATCGTGAGAAGAAGCAGGAGGTGCCAAGAAGAGAAGTATAATGAGAGAAATTCCAAAAAGAAACATCCCGCAAAGATAAGGGGAAGCATGAGGATAATTCCGAAAAAGAGTAGATGGAGCAGGAAGTTCCCGAGAAGGAGCCTGATCTCGAGAAGTAGGAGCATATTCATCTCATTGTTAGTGCAATTCTGACAGCATCAAGCCAAATCTAGTCTACATTTTTGCTTATATATAGAGAGAGACTTGACAAACCCCACAAACTACCATATATATTTTATTCCAAATTCGACTCCTTCCGTGTGGAAGGAAATGTGAAGTGAAATCTCGCAGAGCTCGAGTTTTTTTTAATTTAATAAACATAGTTAATTACCATGGATGATCTAAAGCACATTTGAGTGTTTCCTTCTGTGTGTCTGTGTCTGGAGAGCGAACTTAAGTTAAGGAGAGTTTAGCATATTAATCCCGAATCAGCAACCATAGTCCTCATCATCATCACTGTCTATGGCCGCACGACGCCTGTCGTACTTAACGGTGGATTTGCTTTGTGGCATCTGCGCATTGACCGACTCCAGGATGCTCACGAACTGTGCATCATCCAGTTTGCCACGCACCTGACCCATCTGTGCCATGCGAATGACCATGTTCTCGAACATTTGCGCCTTCTCCGGTTTGCTTACTTTCAGTGTGTTGACTGTGGCAGGGGAAAAAAGGCATATTAACTAGTGTAATTCTCTCCAGACTCACTTTTCACTTACGGCGGGCGCGTGCCTGTTGATCGAGCACTTGCGATAGGATTGAATGCTTCATTTCCTCCTGGGCGCGCATTTGTTCCTGTTGTGCCTGTTGTTTCTCAGCATCGTTGCCGCCACCGCCACCCTGTGTGTGCAAAAAAGGAGTATATTAGTTAGGAGATACCCTCTCTCCCACAGGTGTGCGCCAAAGTGCCAATAACAACAACAACAACAACGCAGTTTGTGAGTCATGCTGGGGTCAGCAGCCTGACATGACATTTAATCAATCAGCTGCCAAACTGTTTTGTGCATCAACACCCTTTTATATACACATATGTATATATATTTAAATATATATATCGCAGATATGATTTTATGGTTATTTTTGGCAACTGGCGCATCCAGCGGCGGCTCATGGACAAAAACACATTATCTACTCAGTTTATAACTTACAAATTGCGCCATGCGCTGGGCCCGCAGTGCGTCCAAATCTCCGTCCGACATAGTGAAACCGCTTTTTATTTATTTACTTAAAATTCTTTATAAAAATATTAACCATGCACTCGCTTACTCTTCTCCGGCAGGCGGTGTAACTATTGCATGTGTGTATCGATTATGCTATACGATGAGTAGACCATTGTGAATGAAGAAGAAATAACAATATCGATAGATCTCGAGTAGCAATATATCGATACAGGGTAGGTGTGAATGCCGGCATAATAAGAAGAAGCAACGCATTATAAACAAACAGCTGTACAGACAACTTGTCGCGCATTGAAAACCTACGTATTGAGCATTAAATTTGCAATATTTAAAAAAGAAATAACGAAAATGACTTCTCCACTGGAGAATTTGGAAACTCAGCTGGAAATGTTCATCGAGAACGTGCGCCAGATACGGATTATCGTCAGCGATTTCCAGCCGCAGGGTCAGAACGTACTCAACCAGAAAATGTAAGGAGATAATGCAAATTTGAAGCTTTCGTTTTGTACTAAACAGGATTCTTCTCTTTAAAATATAGTAATAGCTTGGTCACTGGACTGCAGGAAATCGATAAATTGCGTCCACAGGTGCAGGATGTGTACGTGCCCTTCGAGGTGTTCTTCGACTACATCGACCAGGACAAGAATCCACAATTATACACCAAGGATTGTGTGGAGAAAGCTCTGGCGAAGAACGAGGAGGTTAAGGGGAAAATCGAGAGCTTGAAGAAGTTCAAGTCGAACCTGTTGCTGGAATTATACAAAACATTTCCCACCGAAATGAATAACTATCGCGCCTACCGAAAAGACTCAATCTAAACTAAAGATCATCTAGATAAATAGTTTTTAAGCCTCATTTGCAATTTTTCAAGTGAAAATATATATGTGTACTTAGAAAATTCGAGAATTTCTTTACTAATTTGGATTTTGTTCTAGAAAATTCGGAATATTTTAATATTAATCGATTATTGCATAATTTGCCTATCAGGACTTTCGAAGCCGACTTTGGAGAAAGGGTGCGGGACGACAGGAATCGAGTTGTTGTTTCAAATCAGCCATTTGGCAAATTTTTTTCCGAAGGCTCCAGTGGCGCAATTGGTTAGCGCACGGTACTTATAATCAGTACACTGTGTATGAGCAATGCCGGGGTTGTGAGTTCGAGCCTCACCTGGAGCAGGCAATTGGTTGTCATTCCTTTTTTTCCATTTTTTCCTTTTTTTAAATTCCCTAAGTCAATATAACATAAGCAAGTGTGTGTGCAATGTCATTGAATACGCAAATGTGTATTGATATTGTTTAATTGTGTGATAATGCACACAGCTACGTAAATATTTATTCAGACAGGGCTGCCAGACTATAGCAATGACGTAGCATGATTTTATTATGCTTACGCATATTTTTTGCATTTAATTTTATTTTTTATTTCTAAAATAAATAAAACAAAAATAAGTGTTCGTGCAATGGTAAATTAAAATATGTATCAATATTCTTTAGCTGTGTGAAAATTATTCATTGATAGCGTTGCCAGACTGTCAGCAAGCCAGCTGATTTTTGTTTTGCTTTTGTGCTTGTGTAATTGATAACAATCTTGTACTTGTGTTAAATTTGTGAGTAAAATGCGGCGTGCTATTGCTGTGCTAAGAACTAGAATTAATGGATTTAATAGTCCACCATCGATCAGAACCCACACGGCGGGGAGTTACCTGCTGCAGCAACGATATTATGCGTCATCCCAAGCAGCTCAGGTGTGTTGGAACTGCCAGAAGCAGGGCAGGAACATGATCTGTGCCGACTGCGGCTGCCTACAAGATGTGGACAACAGTATTGTAAGTAACGAACGGAGCACTGTGCCAAGACATTGTTTACGCATTCTTCTCTTCTGTAGAACTACTTTGACCTGCTCGACTTCCCTACAAACTTCTCGCTGAAGTCGCAGACACTGACGCAGCGCTTTCGTCAGCTGCAGGCGCGTGTGCATCCCGACAAGTACAGCAACAAGTGAGTAATAACTCAGCAACATGACAACATATACTCATTCAAGTCCTTTCTAGAACCTCGCGAGAGCAAACGAACTCTGCCGATTGGAGCTCTCTCATCAATAAGGCCTACAAGACTTTGGCGACTCCTGTGGAACGTGGCCAGTACATGCTGCAACTGGAGGGCGAGCAGATGCCGCAAGACAATAGCACCCTCAACACACAATTTCTTATGGCCATGATGGAACGCAACGAGGAGGTAGAGGATGCCGAAGACAGCGCCGCACTGGACGCACTGAACGCGCAATTGACCAAAGAGCTGGAGGAGAAGGCCCACAAGCTGACGGCACATTTCGAAGCCAAAGACTTGGCTGCAGTGAAGGCGACTCTGGTGGAAATGAAATATCTGCTGAGCATACAAAGTAGCATTAAGAAGAAGCAGCAACACCTAATGGGGGCGACATCCACCTGATCGGGGATTCAAAACCGATTATTTGATTGACCAATCGATAGGTTTGGCGATTATGGCCACTGTTGCCGTACCATGCGGAACAGCTGATCGATGAAAAGAAAGAATGTGATTAAAAATGACAGTTGCGATTATTGCACCTGCCCCAAAACAAAAACAAAAAAAAAAAAACAAACAAATGCAAAACTAATATGAAAAGGTCACCAAGCAAGTTTTTGTTGGTGCATTCCAAGCGAAGATTAAGGTATTTTCGACGAGGCTTCGCGTGGGCTGACGACAGACACAAGCAGCCCCTAGCCCGCTGCCCCCAGCCCCGCATTCCTAGTGGTAAATCATCATCGCTCGATGATAATACAAGTATTGTAATCAGTGCATTGCTACGTTATGGGGGTTCCGAGGCGTTTGCTAATTCACACCAATACACACACGTTGCTTGCCAATTAGCTTTAAATTGAAAATGATTCTTGTTTCGCAATGCCAGTGCCACTTGGTATTCCAGCGAATAAGGGCCGCACATCGGAGGAAGAATGAGTACTACACTTCTATGGACTGCTCTGCTGTGCTGCCTCTTGGGGGCGACACCTGCTCTAGCTGAAGTCGATGGCACTGTATCCCCCATTATTGGCATAGTAACGCAGGAGACGCGATACAACGAGTTAATATCAACACACTATAATACTACCAGCTATATTGCTGCGTCCTATGTGAAGTTCATAGAGGGTGCCGGCGGCAGAGTGGTACCAATTCGGTAAGTCTAAACTACAGACAGTTGATAAAGAAGTTTTATCAGATCTAATCGCTAAATTTGTTGCCCAGGTTTTGGGTTTCTTTCACTATCAGTATCATAATTTCATAATTTGTCTCTCTCTGTCTGTCTTATCTGTAGGATCGGCTACAATCGCAGCTACTATGAACAGTGGCTGAAGAAGATCAACGGGTGAGTCGAGTGATAGTACGTGACTTTTTTACTTATTCACTTTTTAACTTTTCGTCTCTCTCTCCGTCTTTTTAGTGTGCTCTTTCCCGGCGGCGCAGTGTACTTTAACAATACGAATGGCTATGGCGATGCGGGCGAGCACATCATAAATATTGCCAAGGAGATCAATGATAACGGCACCTTCTTTCCCGTATGGGGCACGTGTCTGGGCATGGAACTGCTAGTGCTGAAGACTGCCAATAACACGGAGACACGATTCACCTGTAGATCTAAAAACCAAGCACTGCCACTGGAGTTCAAAGAAGGTAGGGAAATTGGAACTTAAACACGAAGCTTAACGGGAACCTAACCGGGTATCAATTTTGAATTAATTCCTACTATTTTTTTCGCAGATTACAAGGAGAGTCGCATGTTTGCTGGTCTGCCCGGCAAGCTATCATCGGTGCTGCAGAAGGAGAACGTCACCTACAACTATCATAGTTTTTGCTACACTGAGAAAAGTTTCCTGGAGCCACCACTGAATGGAAGTTGGCGCATTATCTCGCTGAATCATGACAAGGATGGAGTCGAATTTGTATCGAGCATTGAGCACTTGAAATACCCTTTCTACGGTGTACAATTCCATCCTGAGAAACCGCTTTACGAGTTCGTTAGCTCTCATGTGCCGCATACAAAATCGTCCATACGCATAGGGCAATATTTTGCCGATTTCTTTGTGAACGAAGCGCGTAGAAACCCGCATAATTTTACCACCACAAGCGAACAGTCGCGGGCCCTCATCTACAACTACAGTCCAGAGTATACCTCAAAGATTGGCTCCAAGTACGAGCAGCAGTATCTTTTCGATGCTGATCCCGATATCGATGATGGCGGCGACAACGTTCCCTACTTTCCTATGCCCCAGAGCAATTCTGCAGAGCCCAAAAGCGCTCGCTTTTGCTGTTGTTCTAGCTACATTTTTAGCTTTCCTATTGTTCAGTTTTTATAAATGAAAAATACCTAGATTTTCCTTTTTGTGCAATTTGAATTTTTAATTTTTTAAGCTTAAAATAAAGTAACACTTGCAGAAATTCCCTCTCGGAAATATTAAGTTATTAATTTATTATGATGACTCATTTGAACTGTCCATAGGTCATGGCGTGATCTTACAACTTTTTAATAAATACGGTGGAAAATGATTTGTATATATACATGTATATTATACTTATATATACATGTATATATTTTATATATTTGCATACGTATTTCTTATCACCATTTTCTTCGATTCCTGCTTCTCGTTTTTAAGATAAACACAGTTCGTAATGTCATTGCGGCTTGGGAGAAGGTAGCACAGCCGATTGAGTTGCCAAGCGAGCTAAAAAATGTGCATATGTATATATCCAGATCAAATCGGTTGTATCTGCAATGCTGACTATACTTTCTTCTGCTGCGCGCAATTGTACGAAGTGCATTTCACAACAAACAAACGCAAACTTCAAAGCAGTGAAGCTCGGGTTATAATTGTCCAAATATTAAAATTTAAAATGGATTTGCAAGTTGAAGGTATTTTCTTTAATCAAATGTTTTTGTTATATTTTTTCTATTTATAATACGGATATGTGAAATTAAAATTAATTTAACCTTTTTTGTGCACATTTTGAAATGTCATTTATTAGAGATGCACAATTTTTCATACAAACACTTTGTTGCAGAGCGATCACTCTATGGCAGCTATATGATATAGTAGTCCGATCTGACTAATTTTTATATATGATATTAGAGATATTATTAGAAAATGTTGTGCAAAATTTCAAGCCTCTAGCTCCACTGGAATTATATGTATTTATGGCCGCGCTCTCCATACAACGCTGCCCACTGTGCACTGTGGCGTTAAAAAAAATGCTTAACACCTTGTCAAATTTTGCAGTCGTGCCTGAAAGTATGCAACATCATACCACAGTTTTTATAGGGTTCATTTCTTTTTTCTTTTGTTTTTTTCTGCAAAAATTGAGGAACAAACAGTTTATTCTCTTGTTAGTACATGACTTAACATGAGTGAGAGTACTAATGTGAGTGTGAGTGTGAGTGCAAGAGTGAGAGCAATTGTGAGTCCCATCTCTCTTAAGAATGCAGCCGCAGTCTGTTTAGTTTCAGTACCCAATTTTCTATCAGAGATGGCAGCCGTGCTCGGAACAGAACAGCTACAGGCTGACGGGTTGACGACTCTTCCTCCTCCTCCCGCACTGCACTCTGGGGAATTAAGCACAGGTCTTTCTTAGCATAAAAAAATCAATATTCATTTACATTAGTGAGCTATCAAAATGAAACTTAGCATACATACTTTTTATCAGTTCATGTGATTTTTCTAAAAATGGTTTTCAATCTTATGACATCAAAATTAAATAATCTAAACATACAAATTATTATCAAATGGAGGATTTTGGTTTGGATAGAAAAGACTGTGCCATGCCTCGCACTACTTTCACGTGTAGGTGTCACAGAAATTCTAAACAATAACACAATACTATCAAGAAAAAAGTCTAAAAAAAATCCTACCTAGATCAGGAGTTATTAATTAATGTCACAAAAACAGGTCACGGTCCCCATAGTGTCCTGGTCGGAGTCCTTTGCATTGATGCCACTGAAAGACTTAGACAAGATCATCCGCATTACTGTTACGTGGCTGCTTCATATGTTAAGAGTCTGGAAGCCGCCGGCGCGTCGGTGGTGCCTGTTTGGTAAGCAAACTAATCGATAATATTAATTCTTATGAGTGTGGTGAATGACTAACGGTTTATTGACCTGAAAAGATTGCAATTTTCTTGCATTTAATACGTGATTAATTTAAATTGTATTTGCATTCTGCAATGTGTTATTGTTTATAGATTATAGTGATAGTGATTAAAAGTGGTCATATTTTTCATCTCCTTGTTCTGTAGTAGCTCATTTCCATTATGTTTTATCAATAGGAGCCGTATTCGCTATTATGGCCGGATTTATTCATTGATACCCTTTATTTACAGGTCTTACATTAAGTAATATGTGATTAAAGAGTCAATTTATTATTATGTTTATTGGAGAAAATTTAACATTTTTCCCACAACATTTTTTAGGTTTAGCGGGTATACCTCGTCGATATTCTGATTACCCTGATGCTTATACTACATGAAATGTAGTTTCAACAATTGGTTCTTCAATTTCTTTATTAGGAATTTTATTCTTTTTTTTACATTATTTGAGAAAGTTTAGTATCTCAACGACAAGTAATTTATCCAATTCTATTGAATTCTTCTATTGAATAATACCAAAATACTCCACCAGCAGAACATAGTTATTCTGAATTACCATTATTAACTAATTAATTTCTAATATGGCAGATTAGTGCAAAGGATTTATGCTCCATATATAAAGTATTTTACTTTTATTAGAATTAATGAATTAGAATTAAACATTTGTGTATCATCGTAAAGAGAATAAAATTGTCGCGTTTAGAAATAATCAATTGGCATTCGTGTTCTGTAGAAGTATCGAAAGCTGTTCCAATTAATAGTGGTTGTGGTTCGTACTACTATATAGTATAGCTGATATAGTACCTATCGGCTGACATTTGTTATTTTAATGAAAATATTGCCATTTAAATTAAGTTGACCTTGTTCGGTGTAAACAATACACGCAAACAAACACTCTAGCGCCTTTGCTGGGTGTATGCAAGTCGCGCAATATATGAAATGATTATCAAAACTAGCGAAAGTGGGTTTTCTGAGCAATCATGCAAACATTTTTTATATATGTCACTAGGGGCTGCACAGTTCAGGGAGAGGGGCTGATGCGTCGAAAAGTCTACAGACGGCGGAAGTGAGGTGCAGTAAACAAATAAAAGAGAGAGAGAGAGAGAGAGAGAGAGAGAGAGAGAGAGAGAGAGAGAGAGAGAGAGAGAGAGAGAGAGAGAGAGAGAGAGAGAGAGAGAGAGAGAGAGAGAGAGAGAGAGAGAGAGAGAGAGTGAGAGAGAGTTGGCGTGCAGTACGTGCAGTGCCTCGCCTCGATCAAAACAAAAGCGACCTTCGATATATAATGACGCATCGGCCGGAGGTTTTTGGCTGATATGGGAGAGTGGCCAAAATATATTTTTGAGATACCATTCTAACCATAATCTTTAGTATCAATGAATCATTTTTATAGTATCGTATATATTCTGTTCTCAGTTTCTATATACTATATATATATATATGGTATATGTATGAGATAGTTTTGAATCAACGTTACGATCTTTGAAATACTTTTGTTATATATTCTATAAGCATTTTTTTTTGTGCTCAAACAAACTTGACTTGCCTTCAACTTTTGTATCTCAAGCAACATTGAGATGAAGATGCTTTGTATCGTATAGGCTTATCCTCTTATCAGCCCCGTCCTCTTTTGCACTACCAGAATATACCCACTTCTTGTATGTGCACTGTGTTAAAAACAGCACAATCTTATCACCTTGAATTGTTGGGGCACAGATTGATGACGAGGTATGGCAAGTGGAGAGGGGAGGTGGAGGCGGATAGTATAAACAGTTGCGTTTTAGCTGGCCAAGCGCCAATTGCCGATTGCTTTGTGCAAATTTGTTTCTAATTATCTTTTTGTCTTTCTCTTTTACACTTTCTCTGATTATTTCTTCCCTCTCTTGCCTGCCCACTTTAGGATCGGGCGTGATCTCGGCTACTACAAGAGCATGATGCAGCAGCTGAACGGCATCTTGCTGCCTGGGGGTGCAGTCTGTCTGGACGAGGAGGAGGCACGCGAGTATCCCCATCTGAGCAACAATTGCGTGCAGGCCGTTCGCTACATCTACGATCTGGCCATGGAGAAGAACTCGGGGGGCGACTACTTCCCCTTGTGGGGCACCTGTCTGGGCTTTCAGCTGCTGATGATCAATGCGGCGGGCAGCAAAGAGGTGCGCACCGACTGCAGCCGCCGATTCGAGGCATTGCCGTTGTGCCTCAGCAAAGACTTCAAGGATTCCAAGTTGTGTGCCAAGTTGGGCGCAGAGATGGCTGCACGAATGGGAGTGGAACCCTTCGCCTGCCATCAACACCGTTTCGCCGTCACAGAGAGTAAGTTCCGTTGCTTTCATCTGCATCGGGATTGGCATGTGCTGGCCACACGGCAAGACACAGGAGGCGACAACGGAGGTGGTGGCGACTTCATCACACTCGTCGAGCATCGACGCTATCCCATCTTTGGCTCGCAGTTTCATCCAGAGCGCGCTGGCTACGAGCAGCTGCGGGAGACGAGCAAGGACACTTGCAGTGCGGCACACAATGAGTCCTGCATTCAGCTGGCCCAGTACTTCATCGAAGCCTTTGTCGACGCTTGTCGTGGGAACGGGAATAGCTTCGCTAGCGTTGAGGTGCAGGAGCAGCACATGATCAGCAATTGGCAGCCGGTGGATGTGGCAGACCATCCCAAGTCGCATTGGCTGCAGGTTTACCTCTTCCAGAAGGATGTGGACTATCCCCAGGCCGATTCGTCATTGCGCCTATGTTAAAAAAACTTTTGTATCTCTGAAATACTTGTATTACTGTCTGTATCTACGAGATGCAGTCAGTTAGATATTAGTGATATTAATGCAACTTTGAGATTTCTTTGCAGCTATGAGGTGTGTTTGTATCTAGCAGACACTGCTGCTCTTACACTGTAAAATACTTTTGTATATGTAAGATAATTTTGTTCCTATGCGTTCGTATCTGTCAGATACTTTTAAATATACGCTACTTTTATTTGTAAGATTCTTTTCGTCTAATTAATTTACTTACTTTCCTACTAAGATACTTTAGTATCTTTAAGATACTTTTGTAACTTTGGGATAGTTTTGTGCCTTTAAAGTACTTGTGTATGTAGTTCTCTAGCTTTTTTGTATCTTTGAGCTACTGTTGTATCTTTGAGATACTATTGTATCTTTAAAATCGGTTTGTACCTTTGCGATACTTTTGTTACTTTTAAATACGTTTGTATCTTCGAGATACTTTTGTATCTTTGAGATACTTTTGAGTCTTTGGAATTTTTCAATAGGTTTGTATCTTTAAAATACGTTTGTATCTTTGAGATATTTTTGTATATTTGAGATATTTTTGTATCTTTGAGGTACTTTTGTATCTTTGAATACAACCTTACCGCTGAGATACTTTTGTATCTTTGAGATACTTTTGTATCTTTGAGATACTTTTGTATCTTTGAGATACTTTTGTATCTTTGAAATACTTTTGTATCTTTTACACCACTCTTCATGTTTGAGACAACTTAGTACAATTTGCTGTACTCACACTTCCCCCACCACTCTTCTCCTCGTTCTCTACCCCCTCCCTCTGTGTCTCGCTTCAGTTTTTCGGGGTACTTTTCCGTCTGGAGGCTCGTCGGCCAGGTGTGTGCGTGTGTGTGTTTGTGTGTGTGCGTAATTGGCCTGGTGCGCATTTGTCTGGCGCGTGTTGTTGCTCCACCGCCGGGTTGCCTTGCGCCCTGGGCCAGTGTGATAATTGTCAGCTGTCTTCCTTCCTTCTTTACTTCTTAGCTTCTTCTTCTGCTGGCATTCTCCTTCTTCACACCTTCGCATTCTTTGTCGCCACGTCCTTTGTGCTGTGTCGCACACGTCGTCGCTTTGCGGTTATCGCTGGACGGCCATCTACGCCAGCCATCGCTGATAGCGTCGTCTGGCAAGGACGCGGGACATGGACATAGACATGGCGTATCACTCATACGCCGCGTGTGCCCCCTTTTTTTCGGATGTGGCATTTGACGCTTCATTTGACGCTGCAGACAGGCGGGGAGTGTGTGTGTGTGTGAGGGTTGTATTAGGCACTGCTCATTTAACCCGTCTACTTATAGTCAGCAAAAACAGCCGGCCTAAAATGCCCTTGTGCCCATTTGCCACACACACACACACACACACACGCACACACTAAGCTCAAAAGTAAATCTGCTTCACAAACACAAATTTTAAATACACTCCAAGTAAGCCGCCTGCAATACACACACACACACACACACATACACAGGGAACTCACTCACTCACACACACTCCCATACACTCTCACTTACACTCTCGCTCTGCTGGCCACCCCTTTTTAATGACGTCATAGGCGTGCCCTGCAAAAATTGCGCACAGGCAGCGGCAGCAGCATCGGCAAACTAAAGCCGAGATTGCCTGCACCCGTTTGCCCCGTCCCCCGTTTCCCGCACCCTCATCGGGTCGAGCCGGAACCCGAAGCCAGCAGCCGCACCCTCACCCGAAGCTGTCGTTGCTGCCGCTGCTGCCGCCCTTCGGGCTGAGCTCTTAACCCAGTTGGCGTGCATTGAACTGCGGCCCAGTGTGCGTACTCTCGCTGCTGCTGCAGTCGCTAGTACACACTCTCCCTTTCTCCCTCTCTCTACTGCGCGCTATCTGCCTCTCGTTCCCACTCTCTCTTGTCCGTTTTTTCTTCCTCTTGCTGCCTTTCAGCCTCTACCATTGCCCCTGTTTGTGTCTTAGTTTCTGCCCCTGTCTTTGTTTCCTGTCTCTGCCCCCGTGTTGGTTTCTCTCTATGTGTCCGTCTCGATGGGTCCCTCTGTGTGTCTTTCTCTGCCTTTTTCTCCTAATATATCTGTTTCTCCTTCTCTGCCTCGTATTCTGCCTCTTTCTATGATTTCCCTCCCAGTCTCTTCAACACTAATTTCCCAACACTCTCCTTTAATCTCTTCCTAACTTTGTTCTTTATTCTCTCTTTCCTCTCTATGATATCCTCCTTCTTACTCCTTTAGCCTCTTCTTTTCTCTCTCTTCTTCTTCTTCTTCTTCTTCTCACACTTGCTTTTATTTCCTCCCTTTCTCTGTATCCCTCATTTCTCTCCTTCTTCCTTTCTCTTTCTGTTGTGCCGCTCTCTCTCGCTGCTTTCTCTCTCTGCGCCCTGCGCTGCAGCTGCAGTTGGAACCTCGTGGCGGCCATTGAACTGCCGCCTGCAAGGACGCTGCAGTCGGTCACACACACACACACACATACACAGCCGCAGCCAAGCACACAGACCGGCACACTCGCTTGACACTTTTGCCCGGTTTTGTGAGCACAACAATAACATTGCTGCAGTGCATCCGCTGCGCCGCCTCTCTCCCTTCGCCACTCGCCCTCTTCTGCCTTCTACCTATCCTTCTCCCTTTCCTTCCCCTCCCCCTCTTGCACCCTGTCTGGCTTGCCATTTGGCGGCGCTTTGGCATTTAAGGCAAACGGTTGAAGGATGCAGCAGCACAACTTGCCACGCCTCGCGTGCTGATGACGAAATTGGGGCCAAGCAGGCAGCGACAACTTGACTGCAGCCGGAAACCGCTAGAAACAGCCGAGCAGGCGTAGCTACAGCGGCATAAATAGCGATTTTACTCGTTTGCCTTTCGGCAGCGGCCTCAATAATTTTTCGTTGCCTACATTTCAGGGCACCTCAGCTGGAGTGAGCAAAGGGCGCTGAAGGTGGGCGAGGGGTGGCTTATTGGTGACATTCGCGGATTTAAAATTAAACTGGCATTTTGTAAAACGGTGCAAAAGGGGTGTGGGGCGGCTGGGGCGTGCGTGACGTCACCCATGGCACACCGGTCGAAGGTCAATCCATGCGACACTGAGCGAAGCGAAGAACAAAGCCAACGACAGCGCGCCCCTTGCCCGTGCCCGTCCGTGCTCGTGCCACGGCTTGCCGGTGGTATCTGGGTTAAGCCCAGATCTCAGTCAGAATGGCATCCTAGGCACGCCTAGGACCCTCGTCCTAATGGGCCATATCCGGCGCATTAATCAGCGCATGAGTTTTGGGTCAAGTGGTTAGCAGGAGAGCAAGAGGATGAGGGGGGGGGGGGACAGTGGATTCTCGTAAGGGGTGCGAGTTGTTTGTTGCGAGGTGTTGCCGCTGCTGACCTTTGGCACGCGGTGACGGCGATCCGTTCGCATCCTTGGGCATTGCTCGCCTTTGTTGGTTCTTGTTGTTGTTGGCGCTGAAAATTGTTGCAATTGTCAGTGGCCTTTTGTGTTGTGTGTGTGCGAGTGTGTGCGGGTGTGAGTGTGTGTGTTCTATGGAACAAGGTTGCCGCATCGCCTTTCTCTGCATCATTTTCACATTGAAATTAGCTGCATATGCTATTTATAGGCAGGAGATGCAATGAGGCATTCAAAGCGAGGAAGAAGAGCTGTGGGTGGAAGCAGGGGAATGCGCAGGGAATAGTGAAGGAAGCAGGGAAGAGGGAAGGGGAGAGTGAAGAGAAAAAGGTAGAAAGAAACTGGTTAATTGATGTATAAACAGAAAACAGGGGGAAACATAGGAGTTAGTAGCAGGAAGACTATCCTAAGAGGGAATTGGGAATGTAGAAAGAAGGGGAGATAATCAAGAGCAAAGGAGAGAATAAAGAAGAGGAAAGGAATCTTAGAAAGTTAAGGGAAATTGAGAAAGGAGTGCAGCAGGAAGGAACTGAGCAGTGTATATTGTAGGATGGACAAAACAGAAGTGTACCTAGGAGGAGACACAGAAATAGAGAGGAAAGGGAACAGCCTAAGAGGGCACAAGAATGGGGAAGATCTGACGATAGGGAAAGCAGTAACATTAGCAGGTGCAAGGGAACTTGAGGATGGAGCAGAAAATAAAGAGTAGGGTAAATAAGCATGGAGTAAGAAATAGAACAGACCTTAATCTTAAAAGGTGCAGGCAATGAAGAAGTGGCAGCCTCGCGAGGAGGGAACAGCGGCATAAGAAGGTGTCTGATTAACTGTGGAATGAGCTGAATGATTCAGGAAGCCAGGGTACCAAAGAGAGAGTACGAAAGCAGTTGATTGAGAAGACTATCGAGAAGGAAGGGAACAGTGAACCGAGGAGCAACCTAGGAATAAGCAAGGAATTGAG
Source organism: Zaprionus indianus (assembly GCA_018904595.1). Lineage (NCBI taxonomy): Eukaryota > Metazoa > Arthropoda > Insecta > Diptera > Drosophilidae > Zaprionus > Zaprionus indianus. The sequence goes on from JAEIHA010000140.1 coordinate 5,345,708, forward strand.
GAAGGAGAATAATTTAAGCAGAGAATAGGATACTAAGGCATCGAAGAGGGCGCGGGAGAGGTTCAGGTTGAAGCAGATTACTGAAGGAAAGAACAGGCAACAAAGGAAGCAGGGGGAATGAGAAAACAGTGCTGATGAGAAACCCAGTTGACACCGAATTATAAAAAAGAAGAAGGAACAGGCAACTGAGATGAGAAGATGAATGCTAAGCAGGAAACTGGAGCAGAGCTGAGGACGCGGGGTAACCCAAGAGGAGCACTGCCAGTCCGGGGAACTGAGCAAGCCATTCATTAACTGCATTATGCAAGCCACGCGTGGGTGATGGCGTTGTCTGCCTTTGTCTCGACATTTTATTAATAATGCCGCATCCGGTGGCAGAGCATGTGCATCCGCGGGAGCTTATAAATAACCGCATTAGCGTTAAGTGAGCTGAGAGAAAAGTGATGAAAATGTTCCAGCAGAGGGCAGCATCGCATATCGCTTCGTTTATTCAATTAGGTTGCTGCTGACGGCATGACGTATACGCAGCGTGTGACAACGAACACGGCAAATGCGAATGCGAATGCGGTTTTAACTCGTAAATATCAGTCGATTCGAGCAAGTTCTGCAGGAGATGTACGTGCGGATGCCACGGCTGCCTCTGCCACTGCTGCCTCCTCTTCTGCTGCTCTCTTCTGCTGCTGACTCTGGTGACGCTGCAACTGTTTCAGAATGAAATGCACAAGGATGCGCTGCAACGAGAGCCAACGTGGCTGGCAGCCCTGACCCAGTTAGCGTGCGCCAGCCTCCCCTTACACACACACACACACACACACATGGAGGCAAACAACGACGTCACGAAATTGAGCCTTCACCGTGTGGTCAACCAACCTCTCTCTCTCTCTCTTCGTCTGTCTGTCTGTCGGTTCGTGCCTTGCTTAAGTTGTGAAACGTGGCCTAACGTCATTTTGAACATTTCCGTCCGGCTTACTCTGCGTATACGCAATAAACGTATTATCAAGTTAGGAAATCAATTTATGCTCAAAGTCAATAGCTAAGCGACAGTTGGAATTGTAACTCGGTGATATCCTTGATAGCCGCGATAGCCCTGCTAGCTTTGCACTCTGGCTAATTGGGCAACGCTGTGCGTCATGCGGTTGTGGCTGCCACAGTTCATTGGCCTGTTTGGGAAGAGGAGAGGAATCGAAGTCAGTCTCCTGCTGTTACCCGATGCGCCTTGTCCTTGTCTTCCAGACAAGCTTCCTGCAAACTCAGGTCCGCCAGGCGTGTCTCCTATTCGATTTCCTTTGAGTTTGCCCTTAGGTAACCCCTTTAGGTGTCCTTCAGATCTTCCTTAAGTTACTCTTAGGTATTTCCTAGGTTAGTCTTAGGTTTCTTTTTGGTTTCCTTCGGTTTCTTTTAGGTTTCCTTTAAGTTGTTCTTTGGTTTCTCTTAGGTTAAGGTTAACCTTTGGTTGCACTAAGGTTTCCTTTAGGCGTTTCTTAGGTTAACCTGGGAGTACCTTTAGGTTTTCTTTTAGATAACACTTTGGGTTGCTTATGGGTTTTGCCTAGGCTAATCGGTATTCCTTAGGTTGGCCTTAGGTTATTCTTTGGTTTCCCTTAGGTTTCTTTTAAGTTTCCTTTACGTTTTCTTAGGTTTCTCCAAGGTTTAGGTTAACCTTTGGTTACACTAGGGTTTCCATTAGGTTTTGCTAAGGTTAACCTTGATTTACCCTAAGGTTTCCTTTTAGACAACCCTTTGGGTTTCTTAGGGGGTTTTGCCTAGGATACTTAGGTTTCTCTCAGGTTTTACTTAGGTTATCCTTAGGTTTATCTAACTTAACTTTTACCCTTAGGTTTCTCTTATATCTTCCTTAGGTTTCACATGGATTTTCCCAGTGCTTTCCCTTAGGTTACACTCCCTTAACAAGGTCAAAGTGATTATCGACCAATTATGAATGAAATCCTTAAAGAATATTCTCGACGGGAGCAGCGGCATACAATTGCTCCACATATGGAAGATGCCAGTGCCGTGCTCGAGTCTGAGGCTGAAGGCCGTCGATGCGCTGCGACGCGACACTGTGACCATGTGATGCTTGCGCTCTCGTCTGACGTATGACCCGATCAAGGATGCTTCCAGCTTGCGAAGCGTCGTCGTGGTACGTCATCGTCGCAGTCCGTTGTCCTCCAGCGGGGCAGCGCGTTAACCTTCGCCCTCTCTTTTCCTTGCGGGCGCTAATGGATTTGTGAATGAACCGCGCATCACCTGCTCTTCACCTGCAGTCGGTGTAATGGTCAGCTTTACGAGCGGTCGCTGTGGTGGATCAGGAGAAATTAATTAGAGGCTAACCAAATGGAGTAATTGCTGTGCTTTTATGCACATGTCATGTATTCCTTTTCCCTCTCTCTCTGTCTCTCGACTCCCTCTTCTTTCTGTCCTTTCTCCCTCTCTTTCAGTGTGTTGTCACTTTTTTGTCGCCCAGTTTTATGGGCTGACCGCACTCGGGGTCCATGTCACGTCGCACTTGCTGCTCATTAGGACACTGCGAGATGCTAAATAATGCCAGCTCATGCATGTGCAAACAGCAGGCAAATTGAACAGCAAGGGAAGTGGTTGTGGTGGACTAAAAGATACCCTAAGTTGAAGGAAGGAAGAGAAGGGTAAAGCATGAGCTGAGCTGGGTAGATTTTGCTGCCTCGCTGGGTTAAGTTTTGGCTGGAGTTGGGATTAAAAGAGACCCTGGGCACACTGAGAAGTTATGTGGGTGGAGTATGATGAAATAAGAGATACTGTAGGTTAAAAGGAGAAACAAAAAGTCAAAGGGTAGAAGAACTGGGAAGATAGAACTGTCTGGGGTGGGCTTTTGGAAGATGAGAGAGCTAAGCTAGAAAAGGGACCTAAGCTAAATTGAGAAAAGTTTGGGAAGAGTGAGTTGAGCTTAAAAATACCCTAAGTCGCGGTGAAGTAAAGGGAAAATGGAAAGAAATTAACAAAAATAAGCAAAAGAAGTAGTGGAAGCTTAGCTAGGGTATGATCTACGTAAGCCAGATCTGGAGATATTAGAGAAAGTCTTTATGAATATATATAACAGTTTGAACATACATTATTTTAATAATATGTTAAGCATCATATACATATCTAATTTATATTGTATAATATATTTCTTATATACTTTATATAAATTGAAATTTAGCAGAATTTCTTTGCCAACAGACAGACTAATGCAGGCAGAATTTGCTTGAGTTAGAAAGAGCTAAGGCAACAGTTTATATAAAAATATATTAAAATAATTGTTTAGTATATATTAAATAAAAGAAATTCCTCTTCAAACATATTCTTTATATATTTAGCTCTCTCTATATTAACTTCTCTTTCTCAATAGAAAATCTCAAAACATCTTATTTATTTTTTTACATTCCCGACAAAAACTCCCGCTCAAAACTCCCATCAGTTCCCTCATCACCACTCGTTTCTTTTTGTCATTTTACACACCTCTTACCCCCCTCCGCCCGCCTAGTATGTGTCTCCTATTTCCGCCACCATTTTGCTTGTCCAGAAATTTAGACATTTTGTTTTCTTATTGACTTCAATTACCGAACACATCGTGCATATTTCATGAGCTGACAAAGTGCTCACCCTCAGTGCTGTGGCAGAATAATTTATTATTTGCTTAGTTCATGTCAGGCGCCTCACTTGGATTCGGCTCGAGGTGCAAGAGGAAGAGAAGAGAGAGAGGGGGAGCTGAGGTGCCTGCTTGCTTGCACGTTGCGGTCGCACACATCGCTGCCTCGTCTGCCCCGTCTGCCACGTTTGCCTTGTCTGCTTTGTCTGCATATTTGGGTCAGAGTATTGGAATTAGCATGCAAGTTGGGTGCGCTCTCGCCTCACGCGGCGTATACGTAACGTAACGCTGAGAAGTATTATATGCACTGAGGATTCTATATCCATCGCTTTTGTGTCGCGTGTGGCCTGAAGTGGCAATCGAGGCACAGATTTGCTGCATCTAAAAATAGTCACGAGTCTCTCTCTCAGGACGAGCAAAACAAAACACAACATAACACTTGAAATATTTATTAAATGCCAAGACGTGCCTCCAGTTCCCCCCACCCCCCTCCTCTACCCTCTTATTCTCAGCCTCCTGCTATCGCTTTGCTGCTTGAGCAATGTTTCGCAAATGAAATTACAGGCGAGAGCGCCATTAAAAGCAACGGAAAGCGACGGAAGGCGCCGTAAAGATAACAAGACAAGCGAAAGACATAATAAAAAGTGCCTCAAAGGAAAGAAAGAAAGAGAGAGAAAGGTGCTGATAAAGGTAAACAAGAGTGCAGGTAAATATTGACAAAAAGGTGGGGCCAACAACACGTACACACACACACACACACACACACACAGTGCCATAAACACTTATGTGTTTCTCTTTGAGGAGAACCGGAAATATTCCAACGACCAAGGGGAGGCAAAAGTCATCAGCGAAGCGAGACGCGGAAAAATTACTCACATTCTGTGTGTGTGTGAGGGAGAAAGATTAATTATTGTGCTGTGCCAGCTACCCCCCCTCTCCTCCCTTATCTTGTTTTGTTGCTTCTTTGTTGCTGCGGCGCGTGAAACAAATTAACGCGACTTGCAACATGAAAATGCCGCACGCTTTGCGCTTTTCCCGGCCGAGTTTTGAGTGCTGCCTGCTGTCGCTTGTCACTTGTTTTGCCTCTTCCCCCTCCCCCTGCCACGCCCATTAACGCTAACTACACTCGCCGGCCACATTGCAAATGTTTTCGTTGGATTTATTAATAACCAAAAGTTTCAACTTGCATAGCTCCCCCGACGAAAAAAAAAGGCTAAAAGCAGAAATAGAAACTGCCAAAAATAGCCGAAAAATAACGAGAAGGGATCTGGCACTTAATTAAATATTGGCAGACGTAGCCAGAGTAAACAGAAATAGAAATTAAAAGACAACAGAGCGCGACAGCGCCCGGAGCCAAGTCTGGCCAGGCCAAGGAGTCGAGGCAAGGCAAGGAATCGAGTTGACTACGTGACTTTTTGCCAGCTTTTGGCTGCTCGAAATGTTATACACAATTGTTATTTTCCATTTCACTGATTTGCCAGCGAGTGCGAAGAAGGGGAGTTTGGCTGCGGGCCAGCGCGTCGTATGCGCAACAGTAGAGGCAGCAATAAAAATCACACATACGACTAGTTGCCGGGCAACATTTGGCATTCGGCATTGGGCATTGGGCACACACGCATTTGTCGTCTGTCAGTTAGGGTTCATAAACTGTCAGCGGGAATTGGGTCAACGATAAGTATTTTTAGCCAAGCCGAGCCGAGATGCTGCCCCAGAGGGGGAGAGGGAAGGGGGATCACTTTTGATTTCCTATGCTGCCACAACTATTCAAGCTACATTTCCCATACACTGGTGGCTACCTCTTCAGCCTGCTCTGCCTTCCTTCTCTTGCCTTGCCTGCCTCGCCTTGGGGGCATTTTATTAGCTGTCTGAGTCGCTAATTTGTTGACTTATGGGCGAGTTTTGGCTTAAGCGAGCGAGTTGCAAGAGTGACGGGCTTAATTGAGTTTGTCATGTGCTGGGGGGTAAAGAGGGGAGGGGAGGGTATTTGTTTTGCTGCCCCTTGAGACATCTACCAATCGTTTTACGAGCTAATTATTTCCATATCAATTCGTCTGTCAATTCGCTCGGAATAATGTTAATCAAATCATAACAAACTCGCACACAGCCAGACTGTCGTCCCTCCCCCTCCTCCGCCTGCCTCTCCTGGGGAATTCAACAAGCGAATTCGAATTTCATGAAAAATTTCCATTTCAGTTTTTATGTGCCTGTGCCTGGCAACAGCAACATGCAGTCAACCATATCGATATCGCCCCCGTTCAGCAATAATAACCGAGTGACAAAATATATTGATGGTTTTTCAATCGTTGACCTACTTTTGCTTTAGCCACGCCCCCTCCTCTTGCTGCTGCCGCCTTAACTGACAGTTCGATAAGCAGCAAATAAGTAGACATAGATTGAGATTGAAGCGCACACTCACGCTGCGTATACGCAATGTGATTTAATGTGTTAGTAGCGAGAACTCAATCGTATTGAATGACCGTAATTAGCCTTGATTCATGTTAATTGCACTTGGATCTCTAGCTATTTCTGGCTACTTTCTGGCCATTTCCAAGTGGGTCAGTCATCATTAACGTCTTCTGAGTAAAACTAAACAAGAGATAAATAAAAATAGATTTTTATGGCTAAACTTCGAGGGAGATAAAGGAATAATGAAAGGGATACTAGAGGGAGATGAGTGAAGGGAGATGGAGGGGCATATGTAAAGGGATATGAGGAAGGATATGTAGAGGGATGTGTGAAGGGATATGTAGAGGAGTATGCAGAGGGTTATGCAAAAGGAAATAAAGGGGGATAACAAGTGATGTTCTTAGAAAAACTGCGAACAAAGAGAAAATAATATTCTGAGGCTTATGAAGAGGCATATCAAGAGTTATTTGTGGCATAACTTCCCACAAGATACAAAAAATAACTCATGAGATATTCCCAAATAAATAAAAATTAAAAAGTTAAGGGTGAAAACAAGTAATATTTTTGGCAACAATTCCAAGAAAGATAAAAGAATATTGAAAGGCTTTTGAAGAGGCATATAAAGAGTTATTTATGTCAGAACTTCCCCCAACATACAAAAATATCTCATGAGATATATACCCAAATAAATAAGAAACAATTCGAAAGGTTTGTGGTGTAAATTATTTTTCGTTTATTGAACTCTTTGCTTGCTTCAGTTTTATTTGTTGGCTGGTAAATAGTTAACTTACGATTAACGGTATGTATAACTATCATATATAGAGTATATATATCTCATGCTATATATGTGTATGCTGTGGCTGTATATATGCGCGGTATAACGGTATATTGCTTAGGTATGTGATATATATATATATATATATATTGTAAGTACTATTTAGTTACATCTCAAAGGGAGAGTGTTTCTATATGTTGTATATCTGGCTTCGTCTTTCGATTCGGCTGAACTGTCTGCTAGTTAATCATCAGTTATCAGTTTTATATAATAAGTTACTGGAATATCTGAAATATCTTTACGTTATATGTGTAACGTGTCGTTTGCCTCTATATAGCAGTGTCTGGTGCAGTTGAACTTAAGGTTAACTTAGTTGTTTCTTTTCTTGATCCCTTTACAGCAACTAAGCAAGTACGTATATAAGACGAGTGTCCTTAATAGAAGTTAAGCTACGAGTGTAAGTATAAGTTAAGTTATAAGTGTAAGTATAAGTGTAAGTTATAAGTACAAGTTACAAGCATAAGTACTGGTTAAAGTTAGAATTAACTGTAAGTTAAAGTTAATGTTACGCTCTTTTATACTAAGTATAATAATTCATATGAAATCTTTAGTTTCCCCGTTCCTAATTATCGAAATGCAAATGGAATTTTGATCTACTCATGGGATAAAGGCACGAATGTACAATATATATAATATTTTAATATATAATAATTATAGTAAGTAATCTTTAGTTGCTCGAACTAAAGATCTTTCCCCAATTTCTCAACTTATACAAAATGTTTCAATTTGCTGATCTTCTTTTTCTTCTCTTTCTTCCACTCTCTGCTCCTCTTTCAACTGTTCTACAGTCTTCTGCTATGTTTGTTCTCTCTAAAGTGCTTTAGTCTCGGTTGGAGTTGGAGTCGAAGCTCTGTCTGTGCTTGTGTGTGTGTGTTTGTGAGTTTCTCTTGTTGGATATGAGGAGATTATATTGTATCACAGTTCTCGAAATGAATGCGTGATGGAAGGGGCGTGGCACTTTCTACCTGTACTGACTAGCTAAGTGTGCTATGATGAGCTACAAAATGAGTACCTTAAAGACTAAGGTCTTTACTAGATGAGTTCGGTGACTAAGGGTTCTCAATCGTCAAGTTAGGTGACCTTAGGTTCTCTACTCAATGGGTTAGGTGACTTGAAGGTCTTTACCAGATGAGCTAGGTGACTTAAGGTTGTCTATCATCTAGTTAGGTGACCTTAGGTTCTTTACTCAATGGTTTAGGTGCCTTTAGGGTTCTCTATCATCTAGTTAGGTGACCTAAGGTTTGCTACTCAATGGTTTAGGTGCCTTCAGAGTCTCTGCTAGTTGAGTTAGGTGCCTAGCATCAATTCTGGTGCAGTTAGGTTCTTTACTAGATGACTTAGGTGCCTTTGGGGTCCCTATCGTCGCGCATACTGACAGCAGACTGAGCTGCGCGGCACACGCTGTGTGGGCAGGCCGGACATGCCCTTCAAGTAGGTGTAGGAGACTGGCTGACGCAGTATACGCTGCACCGGCGGCTTCTGTTTGCCTTTGCCGCCGGAGGAGCTGCCTGCCGTTGTGGAGGAGCTGCATGTGGAGGAGCTGGTCGAGCAGGCGCTGGAGCTGCTGGCCGACTTGGAGGCCGCACGATGTGGTCGATGCTGATGCTGGTGATGCAGTTCGACGGTCGATGCCGATTTCAGCGCCGACTTCAAGGGTAGCACTGCGCCGCCTGCTGCTGCCGCTCCACTTCCCGCTGCCTGCTGCAGTTGGTTGGAGGCTTGTGGTGGTGGTGGAGAGGGGCCACTGCACGAGAGCGAACGCGACGTCAGCGAGAGACTCTCGAAGGCGCGACGCAGTGACGATGTTGACCGGCGATGCAATCGGGAGAAGCTCGTGCGATGCGACGTTGAGGACGACGACGATTTGCGCTTGCCATGTGATTGCTGCTGCTGCTCCTGCTGCTGCTGCTGTTGCTGCTCGTCGATGTCGATGGTGCTGCTGGTCTCGCTGGAGGCGCACGACATGAGCTCGAGGCGTGCCGCTGTCGCTGCCGCTGCGCTGAGGCCACGTCCTGCTGCGGCCATGGACGATGAGTACGAGTCGGTCGATGAACTATTCGCATCCTCTTCCTGTGCAGCACTGCCGCTGGCGTCATCGCCGCTGCCGCCGCCATGAACTAGGTCATCGTTTGACCTCAGACCAAAGCGACGGCTGAGTTGCTGGAAGAAGCCCATGTTGCGCTCGTAGCGGGGCGTGGGTGAGATGCTCAGGCTGCTGCTGCTGGGCGAGTGTCCACCGCCACCAAGGGAGGCGCCTGCACTGGGCTCCAGTTCGAGTAGCCACTTCTTGGTGTTGTTGTTGTCCGGCGGGGGATGCTGCTGCAGTTCGTCCGCAAAGCAGACATGCGGTACCATGGTGGCCATTGTGGCAAGTTGCACGATGCACTTCCGGCTGCGCTTTGTTGTTACCGGTCTTTGTCTAACGCACTACACTGCACACGCACGCTCTCTCTCTGTCCTCTTTTCTCTCTCTCTCTGTCTCTTTTACGTTCACTTGGCTGCTCTGTCGGCTTCGTGTGTACACAGTCGGCGCGTCCTTTTGCGTTTGAGTCGGCAATTTGGACGCCGCACGCTTTTATAGACTCCGCCAGCAATGCCGGCTGCAGACGCCGCACAAGGCTGCAAAGCGCCTCTCTGAGAGCCAAGCGGCTTTTCCCCTTCTCTCTCTGTGTTTGTCTCTCACTCTAGCGCTGTGTGTATATCCCTCTCCCTCTCTCCCTTTGTCTGTTGGTCCCTTCCCACTTGGCCAAACAGGATGTGGCATTGTGGCATTTGTTTACCTGCTCCCAATTCGTTTTCGCAGTTTTCCTGTTGTCACTTCTGACCGCCAGGTGGTGTCTTTGTCCCTCCACGTATGATGATGTTTACTTTGTCCTCCGCTCATGCAGTTTAATTGCTTTTCAACCGCAGCTGCAATGCGCTTCGATTTCGATTTCATTTCCTTTTCGCATTCCTTTCACTCAGTTTCTTTCCCCTTCTTGGCTTCCTCTTTTCTACTGCCTGTTGATTACTTTCCCAAAATAAACCATTCAATTTCTATTCCCGTGGAACTTCAAATGGCTCACGCCTTATCTCTTGCCTCCTTTCTTCTTGGTGATGGACTTAGGGGCAATGTCGCCTCGGCCCATTTCAATTTCCTAAGCCGCAATTAAGTCTGTCAAAAATAGAATTTTGGACATTGTTTTTCGTCTTCATCTTTTACTGTGTCTTCATCCTGTTTTTGTCCTGTTCTCTTCCACTTCCCCTTTGCCGTGATTCTTCTCACAGTTTGTTGTGATTTTATTTAATTACGCACAAAATTGATTTTAATGCGCTATAAATAAAACCGACTGCCAATTTTACGCCTCGCTGATGGCAGCCTCAAATAGAGATAGACAAGGAGGGGGGAGGGAGTGGGTGGCAGTTCCTCCTCCTCAATTGAGCGGTTTTTAGTGCCTCAATGTGAGACGATTTAATGAAGTCTGTTGTCTTAATGGCGGCGGCAGTTTCCTATCGTAGTAGGAGGGGAACGGTGGCAGATTGGAGGCGTGGCGACGCGACCGATGATTGTTCCTGTCGTGTTGTTTATCTTCTAATTAAAGGCGTAATTGTTGCCTCTGACGTCAGGCCATTAACGGCTTTGTCAATTAGTGTGGCAGCCAGATCAAGCAGCGTTACTTGGAATAGGTGACAAAACAAACTGAATACACAGGAACTATAATATATAGGAATTTGGTGAGTAAGAGCGCCTACAAGTTGACTGGGCACTGAAATTGTTAAGCCTTTAAATGGATTATGGGGTTAATTACTAAAAGTCTGAGGATACTTTTGACTGCCCAAGTAATTCATGACTTTAAGGGGACTAATATAATGGAAAGAGTTTCCGTACTAGTTGAGATTTTTTTAACAAGTTATTCAAAACACAAACTTGGCGGATTTGACTTTTCTCATTTAAAATTCAACGGACAGAGTCGGTTTTTAAAAACAAATGCTATATCAGTATGAATATGTATATGTCAATGTATATGAATATATGATTATATATTTACAGTACTAAAGCTAAATTACGATAGCTACGATGGTATCAAAGTAACTTAAGTTATCTACAAGTTAGTTAGAATAAAGAGTTATTCTTCTAAGCTCCTCAGTGAATTCCGCCTTTATTTTTTGAAGTTTCACAGATAGAGTTGGTTTTTTAATATGTTACATTTATAATAAGGAGAGCATTAATGTACAAGTTAGTTAGGACACAATCATTCTTATTTTTTCAGCTTTTATCATTTAAAATTGTAGAGATAGTAATAATAGTGATGTTAAATAGTATCTTCATAGAAGTATTAAAAAAGGTATGATTGAGTTCTGAAGCAACTTAAATTTTCAACAATGTTTGATGGACTTTTAATAAAGATGTATTTGTAAATAAATGAAATATTATACATCTACTATACATTACTTCAACACTGCATAATAGGTTTGCAACTCTAGATTTTATAAACTTCAGCTCTTTAAAATAACAATTAATATCTTGAGCAACTCTTATGAATATTTTCTATAAATAAACTTAGAATAACTCAATTAACTTAAAAATTTTCAACCGCAACATGCAAAGTTCACCAAGAAACCGAAGCAAGGAAAACTTTTACATTCCACAGCATTTCAATGACACTTTCTTTTCCTATCCCCCACTCAATTCCTCCACGTTTGATGCCAGTGAAACCCCATAATCTGCCCCTCAAGGATCACCCTGCATATGTGCAGTATAGTAGAGTAGCCAGTCGAGGGTCACCGGGATTAGTTGGTTTACCCGCCATCAAAATTGTCATTTGCCTTTTGCATTTTTAGCGGATTTGCGAGCACTTTCGGCTTGCAACAGTCGATGGCGGTAAGCGGCATGTGGCATGTGGAAATGTGGCATGCTACATACTACATGCATGCTGCTCTGCTCTGGCGATTAACGTCATCGTCGCACTCTTAGTGCAGACATGATATCGTATGTCAAAACTATAAGGTCGAGTCCTTCAGCCAGTCCAAATTGAGGACTTTACCTACATCATCAGTGGCTGCAGCACTTGCCCGAACTGTTCTCACTGTTCTCACTGGGAACAGTGCGTGCTGTTCTCTCTAGAGAGCGCAAGCGCAAAGCTCTGCACCGCATACGTCATAAAGCTTTGCCTGAAAAGCTTTTTCCCAATAGAAAACCGTTAAAAGACCCGCATAAGAAATTAAACATTTTGCGATTTTAGTTTTTCATATTTCTCAGTTTTATTTTCTATTGACAGCTAGACTTAGGTTCCTAGGGTTATATGCTCTAAAAATATATATGTATTGTATATATTATATTTAATATATTATATATTTTATTATACTTCATTATTCGCTTATTTGCTAAACATTTTGCTAGGCTTCTTTCGTTTTATTTCTGTCTCTCTGTGTTTGTAGATAGAAAAGTGTTAACTGGATAACTAAGCAAACTAAGAGTGTGGAGTGGAGTATTCTAGTATAATATATTGTATAATAATAATATATCGTATATATCTTTGGGTGTTTGTACAATTTTGATTATTTTCTGTGTTTCTTTTTTTGCTGATAAATTCGTAATTTTGTCTAGTCGAGTGCCCGTTGAAAAATAAGTGCAAAGTATAATAATAATAATATTGGAATAAAATGGCAAACGTTTTTTTCATTTCGAAATATTCCTTAAGTATTTTTTGTGGTATTTTTGTGTGTATTTTTTTGTTTTAGCGAGCCAAGCTCCGAAAAAATTGAGTCAAACTTTGTTTTACTTTTCTTTCCTTTTACTAAAAACTACTTTGGGAGATATGTGGTTAGGTTGGTTAGGGCGGGGACGTGGTTGGGGCGTGGCGTGGCTAAGTGGCAAGGATATTTGAAGCACACCAAGTACAGCTAGGGGGGTGGGGTCAAGGAGGGGGGTACATAGAGTAACGTCTTGTATTTGTATGGTATCGTATTGTATGTATGTTTCTCATATATGCTTTGTATATTTTGCTAACACACACGCTGCGCACACACACTCATACACACACGCACACACATATGCTGGCAGACACATTTATAAAATATGCAGCATATGCAGTGCTGTTCCCAGTTCCCTATCCCAGTTCCCCGTTCCCAGTTCCCCTGTTACTGCTATTGTTCCTGTTCCCTGTTCCCGACTTTGTCTACTTTCTTCTTTCTTTTAGGCACTACATCACTTTACACTATGAACTACCCGAAACCCCCAGACAAAAAACCCATTCTTGTTGGCCTTCTCCTCTCTCTCTGTCTCCCTCTAGTACATGTGATGCACCGTGTAGGGGCAGCAGACAGCGTAGCTGGGCACCCGCGAGTAGAGGCCGGACATGCCCTTCATGTAGACATACTGCACAGGAGGTCGCAGTATGCTCTGCTGCTTTTTGTCTTTTTGGCCGACTTCGACGACGACGACGACGACGATGATGACGACGACGATGATGACGACGATGACGACGACGATGCTGAGGGTGATGACGAGGACGAGTTCGAGTTGTTGTTGTTGCTGTTGTGCGGCGTCAGTGACTTTTTGGCCGTCATTGAGTTCCTCGAGGACATTGTGTTGTCACCGCGATGTGCCCTCAGCTGCCGCAGCGGCGTGCTGCTGCAGGAGAGTGAACGCAGCGAGGCTGTCGCTGTGGTTGCCGCCGATGCAGAGAAGTGTTGCAACATGCGGCTAACGGAGGAGCTGATCGAGATGCGACTCAAGTGCAGACCGCGCTCTTTGTTGTTGCCAGAGGCTGAGGCTGCCGAGGCGGAACGTGGCTGCGGCGCAATGTTCTCGTTCTCATGCTGATTCTCATTCTCATCCACATTCTCCTGCTCTTGCTCCTGCTCCTGCTCCTCCACCTCGTCCTGCTCGTCCACACTGCTGTTGTCATCGTAATGCGGATGCAGTTGCTCCATGGCACTGCCAGGACGATACACGGTCTCCACATAGATGTGCGCATTGTTGTCGTAGAACTCCATGCCAGGCGAGTACGAGGCCGATGAGGTGCGTGAAGTGTTCTCCAGATCGAGGCTGGAACCACCGTTCAACACCTCCAGCCTCGAGGCACGCTCGTAGCTCAGGCTGAACGAATCTGTCGAGGAGCTGCGTATGTCATCCTGGCTGCTGTAGACCGTATCGTGCTGCTGATGATGATGATGATGATGCTGGAAGTGCCTGCCCAGATGTCTGCTGAGCAACTGCAGCAGACTGCGTGAGCGCGACAACTTCTGGCCACGCTGGGCACGCTTGGACTGCTTCGACTGCGACTGCTTGGCATGCTCACCTCCACCCAGATCCATGGAGGAGCTGGTGGCCGAGCTGCCGCTGGAGCTCGACTTGGAGCAATTGTTGGGCGATAGCGTATCCATCTCACGAATGACTTTGATGCAAGTTAACTTTCACTTTCAAATTTAACACTTTTCTTGAGTTGGGAATAATCCTTTTTGGTTTGGTAGTTGGCTGCGAGTTGAGTTGGCAACGCGACGACGTGCTGGAACTGACTGCTGGGGCAGGCGTTTGTGCGGCGCCTTTTATAGCTGCATGCCCAATGTCGCGGCCTCGGTTCGTGCCCGATGCCTCGTCCTTGCCGAGCACACACTTCGTCGTCGAGCCGAGACGAGACGAGACGAGGCCGATGACGATGTGCCCCGCAGTGCCCAAGCAGCCGCCGTGCCAGCCACAACGTGAGCAGCTCCAGCTACGCTTCTCATTCATTCCGTTGCCAGTTTACGCGTGCCCCGTTTCTTCTACCTGTTGCCGATTGTTGATTCCTGCTCCCCTTTTGCAGTGCTGAGTTTCTTTTCATTTCATTTCCTTTCCCTTTTTTTTTTTTGCCGGTGCGCAGCGTCAACGTGACTCCTGTGCTGCCGCTATTGTTGAGTCGTGCCCCAAACGATGTTGCACTTTTGAGTTTTTAGCCTTTGCTTGCTGCGTGATTGAGAACGTGACCCTTGCGCGTCATACGGCCAAAGGGTTAGCACTTTGTAGCTGGCCCAGTTAAAGAGATTCTATTCCCAGAACTTGCTCCTTCTTCAAGCCCAAGTCCTACTCCCACTCCTACTCTTTCTTGTGTTCCTAATCCTGCTGCCCTGCTCTGACGTGCCACTTGCTAATTGTCTGGCCTGCCTGGCCTGCACTCATTAACTGCACTTGTCATGGCCAGAGTTCCTTCGCAGATAGCTGAGGCCACTAAAAATAGTTGAAGCCTTCCTTGCGCAGCGTATTATTTTCATGATAATCCCAATTAACTGCGATTTATAGCAGCCAAGTGACTGCCAACCGAGGCTGCAGCTCTGAGGCACTGTTTTTGAGCCTGCATCGCGTGGTCTAATTGGATGTTTCTTGCACTGAGATTTCTATAATTTATAAGTAGCTGAGTAAGTTCGTTAGCTGTTCTGAGAAGGTTGTACTATAGCAGTTAGTTAGGATAGTGCAGCTATAATCTGCAGTTCCTTGCTGCAGTTTCTATAGCTCTAATAAGCAAAGGGTTGCTTGAAGATAATCAGAGACAGTAAGCCTGAAACTTGACTATGTTCTAGGAGAGAATACAAAGGTTCTTTGGCAGCCAGTGCAGTACTAGCTTGTTTTCTATATGTGCAGTGGTTAAAACTATTCATTATTTAGTATATATATTCGTTATAGCTTTAATATCATTTTGGTTTATTTGCTGAGATTTTCCTCCTAACTTGACTGTGGTCTAGAGAGAATCAAAGGCTCTTTGGCGGTACTATTTTTTATGTGCAGTGGTTAAACTATTCTTATTTAGTATTTCTTTAATATCATTTTGGTTTATTTGCTGAGATTTTCCTCCTAACACTCTGACTTGCGTATAAAGCAGCCTGTCAAGCAGTGCTGAGACTCCTTTCACCTTTCTTGGAAATGTTGCGATACCTTATCTCTTTAAATACGACAGTTTTCATGTCTGCCTGTCTATAACCAGTTTAGTTCACTGTTTACTTATTGATTTATTTTCATTCAAACTGAAGTATCCTTGACTTCGCACCTTTTCAAGCAGTAAATAAAAAGTCCTAAGCTCTTTCAACTTGACCTTTACTGCAGGTGCTTGATTTATTTGCTAGCTTTGAATTGTTAAGATGTGTTTTATATTAAGTAATATATATACAGAGCATTGCTGTCATATCTCTCTGTATGCAAGTTTATTTAAACTCTTTACTTATTCTATATGAGCTCAACAGAGAACCTTCTTGACTTTACACTTCCTGCAGCACTTCTAGGTGCTTCTTGCTTTACATAACCAACTTCTGTTGATTTGACCTACTTACCCATTTAAATTGTGAAAATATCTTGTCTATTTATAAAGCTTTTCTATTATCTCTTTATATAACCAGGTGAATTCAAATTGTTTACTCAAACCCGCTTGACTTCCTTTTCCTTTTGTCACTCTCAGAGCCTCTTCTCATTTACTTTACTACGGAACTTATTTGTGTTGCTGTCTTTTATTGATATAGAACATCCGGCGTATTTTACGGCTCAAGTTGTTTACTCACTGACCTATTTCCATTTGAACCCAAAGGAATGTCTGACACCGTTCTAGTTCCTTCTCCTAAGCTTCTGTTGCGCTTGGAGAATTTCCAGCAGTAAGTGCCTGCCTTGGCCACGCTCTATTTCGCTTGGCTCCCACCACACTCCATTTGTGGCGCCCTTGACCTCCACTGGTTAAGTCCCTCAATATATATGTATTTGATCAACAGGGAAACGCATGCTTCACACGTTTGGCCGGCCGTGTGACGGAGGCACACTCCAACTAAGCCAGGTGGCCAAAGTGGTTCAGTGGAGCAACCAAGGTCGCTGCGGAAACTGCGAAAATGTGTGAGAATGTCACGTAGCAGCGATTTGGTCACCTGTTGCCTACAGTCTGTGTTAGCTTAGTGCCTGCGAGTGTGTTTGGGATACCCCCAAAAGGAACACATGAGAGGGAGAAGGGAAAGAGATGGGACACTCCCTGCTTATTTGTTCTGTGCTGTGTTTATTAGCTTTCACATTTTCACATTTCCCTCACAAATATTCCCTCTGCTTCCATTGGATTTGGCAACCTGCTGAGAGCATTATCATCATCATCATCATCATCATCGTTATCAGAGCAGAAATGGGGTTAACGACAGAGCTCCAATGCCAATGTCGAGTGCGCCATAGCGATTGCCGGGTGCATAGGGCGCTGCTGGGTGGTAGTACGGATATGCTGGATAGCCGGCTGGGTAGCCAGCTGGGTAGGCGGGATACTCGGGATAGAGGTTGCCAGGATGGTAGGGATGGTAGCCTCCGTCGCTGCTGTAGTACGACTCCGCGTAGGGCGACTGATAGGTGCGATGCGACTGTATGCCCAGACCGAAGGAGACAAGTGGCTTGGCCTTGACGCCGGTCAGACCCAGCCAAGAGCAGCAGCAGCAGGCGGCCAGTAGCAAACGCTGCAGGTGGTTAACAAATTGGTGGTTAGCAAATTGAATGGCAAAGATTGCATCCACTTAGCTGAGGGTTGGGCTCGGGCTTACCCAGAGATAATTGCGCATTTTCTGTGAATTTCACTTGATTCTTCTGCTTCTTTCACTGTGTGGTCTCTCTGGATCTTTCTCGTAGCTCGCTTGATTCCCTTCGCTGCGTTGGACTCCTGTGGCTCCAGTTGCCAATGGGCTGCGCTTTTATACCTGTTGTCTGTGAGTTGGGGCCGGTTTTCCTGTTTGCCTAGAACTGGTCAGGCTTTTGTAAATAGTTCTTTGCTTCCTTCGCAAGACAAAACTTGTTTAGGGACTCAACTAGAACTAGTTGACTATCGAGTCATTTCTGATTGGATTTGCGTGCGGCTTGGCATATAATTGTTGAAAGGTATAGACGAATTACGAGTGCGCTGCGGAGTGGAAGGACTGTGAAGGTTTAAAGAATGAATTAGCTATAGTTAAGGTAAGTCTCCACTTTGTGCTAGGTTTATCTATGCTCCTATATATCAATTTATAGTTGCATAGTCAGATAGTCCTTCTTTACTTCATTCAATAAACTTCCTCAACTTCATGACAAACCTACTTTATTTACTACATCCTTCATTATTATCAGTATTAAGCTTATGATTTTACCCTAGGGTAAAACTTTTAATAGATTTGAGAAACATGTCGCCTCAAAAGGAGGTGAATGTTTCAGGTCTCAGTAAAGTAAAGTACAGATCTAAGCACAGTTCCTTCAACGATATGAAAAAGGGTAAGTACTATCTGGAATCAGATGCAATAGATATCTCTATACCTCCAATATATTTATATCTTTCAAGTTTAGGTATCTCTAAGAACCTTCCAACAAAGAACTTAGCACTTTCTAATAAGTTGCCCCAGCTCCAATAAAAGCTCAGCTAATCACTAGAACTTAGTTGCAGAGTTAGTCAGTTAAAGTGTTAAAGCTGGCAGTTCCCTATACATCTCCTCTATATCAATTGCTTTTCCTTGAACCCACAGAATTAGGTTTCAGTATTTTTCTGCGCAGATTTTTGCTTTTTTTCCAATGCCCAGCAAAGCCTAATCAATCCACTAATACCCTGGACTATATTTATCCTACGCCAGTCATGATATTTCTAAACCTCGCTGCCAACTATTTCTCCTTTCCTTCTTTTTCTATCTTTCCTTTGCTCTTCTCATCTCCAGGGTATAAAATCCAATCAAAGATTAATTAATTTATGCGCTTTATTAGCGTGTGGTCCGCCTGCTTCCTCCGCCTCCTCCACTTCCTCCTCCTCACCTGCCCACGCTTTGCTACGCACACTTCCTTTAACTGCTCACGCATCTCTGCCATTTCCTGCTCCCCCTCCACCTTTTCTCTATATTCCCCCCACGAATCCATGCGACCAGCATGGAGTCACGTTTTCTGACGCGTTGACAACACCAGCAACAGTTGCACCCGCAGCGTGTTCTGGCTGCCACGCCGGATTTGTCGACATGATGCAGTGAGCTCTGCTCGTTGCATTGCTCTGGCTTCCATGTGCAATGCTTGCGGCACTGTGACGTGCACAGCACGCAGCACCCTCACCCACCACGACGCCACGACGCACCACACACACGTCTGTGCCGCAGTTCGATTACCATTTGGATTCGCCGTAGCCGGGTTCAGAGTGCATGGGTCAGTCATACTCGATACTCGATACCCTTTTGGGCTTGTTTACGCCGGGGCCAATAACTGCGGCCAAACCAATCAACAGGTTCAATAGCCAAAGCACCTGCCAAGGGGAAGGGGGAAGGGGACAAAAAGACAATTGCGACGCGCTTACGAGGCTGACAAACTTTATTCAGATTCAGATTTCATGGGGTAATTAGCAAGAGGGAAACCAGCAAACCACTTCGGTCAGCTTAGGTCGCGGGTCAGATTGGGTCAGCTCTCAGTTCACTCAGTAGATATACTCGTAGGTCAGGGGTTTGATATCGCTGCGATACTGTTGCTGGAATGAGTTCGGGGTCTGCACGCTGTGATAGACATGCGACTGGGCAGCAGCGAGTGGGGCAGCAATGAGCCGTGCATAGGCCAGTGGTGCGGCATAGTAGCTGTAGCTGGGCGTGTAGAGCAGCTCGTGGCTCAGGGCCAGCTGGAACAGGCAGACGAACAGAGCAAGCTGAGGGAGAGAAGAAGAAGCAGTAGAAGATTCTCCGGAGTAGAAGCAACTTCTCTACTTACCAGTTTCATTTTCCTTGTAGAACTGTTTGCCATTTGGCACTGCGCAGTGGCTTTTATAGCTGGCGAGGATGCTGGCGACTGCTGGACTGCTGCTGCTGGCAAGGTCAAAGGCATTTGGCGGCGATATGAAAGAGGCTCCTAACTCACCATGAATTGCAGCTGCAATTGCAGCCTTCACTCACGAGCCGCCACTTGGTCGATGCAGAACAAGTTGCCCCAGCCCGATCGCATCGTGACAAGATAAGCCGCACTGCCTGCCACATAAATAGCAGCAGGCCTGGGTGCCTCCTCCCAATGCTCTCCTTACTCCTCTACAGATTGCTGATTCCTGCCTCTCCAGGTTTTTGTCTCCTTCCTCTCTTGCTTGCAGCCTCACAGCTCCTGCCTCTGCTTCCTTTTGCTGTTTACTTTGCTACTTTTGTTTTGGTTACGTTTCGTTTGTCAAAGTAAACAATTAAATACCGACCAGGAAAGGAGGTTGGGAGCGCCACAGTTTCCGGTATTTCCTTTGGTATTTCCGGGCTCAAGGTCAGCAGCAAGTGGGCGTGTGTTTACTTTCGCCTTGCCCTTGAAATTTTTGGCCCGAAAAGCCCCAAAAATATTTGCGAAGTTTTCCAAGTGCGCAGTGTTTTGTTTTGCACTTCTGCGAATGAATGAATGAAGTAGGAGGATTTTTGATGAGTTGGATGAAATGATGTGGGAAACAGCATCCGGAAGCGGCCGGAAAACAAACTCCTACGCAAAGTGCGCCTCAATTAAGCGGCGATTCCTGTGTCCATTTTGTGTGCGTCGCAATTCGTGTGCCTCATAAATTGCGCAGCTACTTTGAAGCTACTTTGATGCCACTTCTGCTTCAATCACAACCGCACAGAAGCGAAACGACCCACTGGCACAAGTCTTGTGGGTAACTCGAGAGTCGCCTCAGGTCGGTTCAAGTCAATTCACTCAGTGTAATCCAAGACGGGGCCAGAGACCATATGCAAGGTCAGTTGCCCGCTGCGAGTTATATAAAAGATGCAGTTGCTGTGCAGCAATCAACAAGTTTTCTTCTTTGCCTCGAGTCGAGATCATCAACATCAACATCAACGCCCTCAACATGTTCAAACTGGTGCGTGGTGCTGAGGATGAAGTATCCTCGTCCTTCTCCTGCTGCTGCTGTCAACCTTTTGTGTGATACGTTTATTCTATTCTCTCGCCCTGTCAGTTTGTGCTGCTGTCGCTTTGGGCTGCCTTTGCCTGCGCCGCACCCAGTCTGTCTGGACTGCCCACCATCCTGAGCAGCGGCAGCAGCTCCCTCTCTGGCGGCTACCACGGCTGGCCCGCAGTGCAAGTGGTGCGTCCCGTTTGGACCTCGCATCGCGTTGTGCAGCAGCCCATCATTCACAGCGGCCTGGGACTGCGTGGACATGGCGTGCTTGGCGGCGGCTATGGACATGGCTGGCTATAGATGTCTGCACAGCAAGCTGATGGGCTCTAATTAAAAGCCTAAATAAATCCTTCTTGAGCTTGATTGAAATGTGCCTGTGCATTGTGTTCTCACTATAAAAGGGGCTCCAATAGGTGGGCAGCTGCTGCAGTTCTTGAGAGGATTTGCTGGCGATCATGTGGGCAGTTTCCAAGTTCGGCCTTTGTTTGTGGCTGCTGCAGTTGAGCTTATTGCCGGCACTGCACTTGCAGCTTGGTGCAGTGGAGCAGCTGGACGCACCACTTGAACTCATGAGGAATATGCAGCAATTAGCCATAGGTTTCTACCAACTGGTGGGCACATCATCAAATGTACGTGGAGCAGCTCGCAGCAAGCCAAAGCAAAAGAAGCCAAAATATCCGCTGTATCACAAACTGGTCATAGAACGCTTTGGCTTGGGCAATGTCAGCTTAAATCTCGGCTTTACGGCCAATTTTCAAGTGAGCGCGCCATTTGGCTAAGGTGGCTTGCAAAAAGTGTTGCCTACTTTCGGGTGGCAACAAATAGCAGGCAAGACTTAAGCTTAGTTTACTTTCGCGATGCGAACAACTCAACTTGCTAAAAAGTGTAGCATACTTTCGAGTGGTTTCTTATTGAAATAAATGTCTTTTTTGTGTTTCTTTTGGTGTTTTGTCAACTTTTTATTATTTATCATTTAGTTTCAGCATTCCAGAGGCAGTTCCTTATTGTTCCTTGTCAGCATCTACTTCCTGAGCAGCAGGGGAGAGGTGTAGGCAGCAGCATAAGGCGATGCAACGTATGGGGATGCCACATAGGGCGATGCGACGTATGGCGATGCTACGTAGGGCGATGCGAAGTTACCGTGGTACTCCGTGCTGTAGACAGCTGCAGCTGGAGCGGCCACCAGTGGAGCGGAGTAGGCCAATGGAGCAACGATTCCTGGCTTGGCAGCGACGCAGGCAACCAGAGCGAGCACAACGGCGGCAATGAACTTGAACATGTTGATTGGGTTTTGTTTGGGTTTGCTTGACTTGTCGAGGGAACAAATGAAACTGATGCTCTACTCGGTGTCGCGGCGTGGCTTATATACTACTAAACACTCTTCGGCTAAGCCATTTCCAAATTGGTAATTGGACCTTGCCAAGCTAATGGCCCAGCCGGAATTCTGCCCTGCACTCAGGTACGCAGCTCACGTACGCAACCAATTGGTCATATTAGTCAGCTCAGCTCAACTTGCGCTATGTTGTTTTGTTTTGCTTTGCGAGTAATTTCTTCAGCTGCGACTTGGCCCACTGAATTACCCCAACAACTGAATTATCGCAATGGCCCCGCAAGGTTGGCCAAGGCACTACCTAGTTGCCATACCGGGTATATAAGGGCAACACTCCGAGCCAACTGCATCAGTTCAGTTTCAACAGTAAACCAAACAATCCAATCCAACTCAAGATGTTCAAGTCAATCATCCTCGCCATCTTCGCTCTGGTTGCCTGCGTCGCCGCCAAGCCAGGCATTGTTGCTCCTCTGGCCTACTCTGCACCCTATGTGGCATCGCCGTATGTGGCCTCATCCTATGTGGCATCTCCGTACGTCGCATCGCCCTATGTGGCATCCCCATACGTTGCTGCTTCCCCCTACGTTGCCTCGCCCTACGCCGCCGCCTACAGCGCAGCTCCTCTGCTGCTGAGGAAGTAGATACGCACTTGGATCGACCGACTGGCCTTACCCGGAACCTTCTGACATTACTGAATAAATAAAAACAAAAACACTGAAAAACGAATCCAGTTCTGCTTGTTGTTGCTATTTGTTATCTCCTCAAGGTCTTTGTCTCTGCTGCAGCCGCGTATCGCGGCAAGCAGGAAGCCGAAGGCTTTATCTGTCTCTGGGGCACTTTGGAGTCGGCGGGCGTACAAAGTTTATAGTTTTCCTGCTCGTACTTTTTATTTTCTTGGCAAGTTTAAGCATTAGTATATATACAACACAATTATTAGGATAGGTTAATGATAACTTAGATCTCTTTATTTCTCTTTGTTTCGCTAACTCTTTCATCCTCTACCCACTCTCGATCGTCCTCAAGAGCTCCCTCTCATTCTTTATTTCTATATTCCTGGATATTTTTGTAGATCTTGCATTATTTTATAATATAATATTTCCTGATCTTCCCCTTGTTCTCTCTCTTTCTGTGTTCTTTTAGATACAAATCTAGTTTACCCTCTTGATCTACCTCTTTTTCTCGATCTTTCTTCATCTTTCTCGATCTTCCTCGATATTTTTCGATCATTCTCGTTCTTTCTCGATCTTCCTCGATCTTCCTTGACTTTTCTCAATCTTTTTTGATCTCTTGTCTGATGTTTCTCTCCTATTCGATCTCATTCTCAATATCCATTCAAAACCCCAGCTTAATCTCCTTCTCAAACACCCTGAATCTTTCTCGATCTCCCTCGATCTTCTTCTCGATCTTTCTCTATCTCTCCCCTTGTATCTCACTCAATCTTCTCTCGATCTCTTCTAATCTATCTCTCGATCAATCTCTTTCAACCTCTACCCCTTTTTTTTCTCTCTCTACCCCTTCTCACATGGTCATATTGGCCTCCAAGGTGCCATCGGACTGAAAAACAATACTCCTTCGATCGTACCGCCCCGATCGACGCAGCTTAAGATACCTTAGGGTCACCACAGCCACCACAGCAATAAGAATGATCCCTCCAATAGCATAGAAAAACAGCTTCATGAAGAGCAGATGCAGTTCCAGGTTCTGTGAGTGGGCGCGCAGCAGATCGAGTTGCTTGTGCAGCGTCAGCATGGGTCCCTCCAGAGCAACAGCAGCATCATCTCCCGAGCTGCGATTCTTTGTCAGGCTGATGCAGGAAACATCACGTATGTGCGGAGTCTCCTCGGTGTTGTCATCCGGCTCAATGTGCAGAGTGACTGCCTCCGCAAGATACGGCGGAATGAGCAGATGATGCAGATACGAGCAGTTGAATCGATTCCTCGATATGCCTAGTTTCTGCAGCAAAGGAAAGACCTGTGAGAAGCTGCGATTGCCTTGCAGTTCCTCTAGAGAGTTGCCATCCACAAGGAACTGTTTGAGATTACTCAGGTAGGGCACAAAGAGATCCAGATTGAGGCTGGTCAGGTTGTTGAACGACAGATCGAGTATCTCTAGGTACTTCTGCTTGGAGAACATGCCGAACTCCAGTGCGCGTATGCCATTCGAGCGCAGATAGAGATTCCTTAGGCGCTTCAGGTTATCGAAGGTGCTCACGCTGAGAGGTCCAATGGGGTTGTAGGACAGATCCAAGTGGAGCAACGAAGTGAGATTCGTTATGTTCGCTATGCTGGCCAGTCGATTGTTGCGCAGCTCCAGCGTCTCCAGTTGCAGCGCCTGATGCATGTAGATCGAACTGATGTTGTTGTAGTTGGCGCGCACAAAGCGAGTCGCATTCACAGTGAGATTGGTGAGCTGATTGTGATCCAAATGCAGTTGATGGACGATGCTCTTGTCTGTCAACTGGAAGGCAGTCAGTGAATTGATGGCCAGCAAGAGGCTCTCCAGACTGGCTGCCTCGGCAAAGGTATCGGGATGAATGTGAATCAACTTATTGTTCGACAGATTCACCTCCTTGATACGCCGCATGCGACTGAAGACCTCCGGCTGCACATAGCTCAGGGCGTTGCTCTCCAGCGACACCGACTCGAGGTACTCGTTGTCTTTGAAGATGTCCTTGTGCAGCTCCTTCAATCGATTGCCATTCAACTGCAGCTTGTTCAGTATGTGCAGGCCACAGAAGGCGTTCTCACTCAGCTCTGAGATGCGATTGTAAGACAAATCCAGCCGCATCAAGGCATTCGCTCCAATGAACACGGAAGTCTGCACAGAAGTCAAATTGTTGTAGCCCAAATTCAGATAAGTCAAATTGCTCGCCGCACTGAAGGTATTCCTTGTCAGCTCCAGAATACTCGTATACGATACATCCAATGTTTTCAAATGCGTAAATGTCTCGAAGAGATGAAAGGGCACATAGAGCAGCGTCGAGTCGTAGAACTTCATGAACTTGACCATGTTCCCCGGCAGAAAGTTCTTCACCACCACGTTCTGACTGTGCGTGACAATGAAGCCGGTCACAGTGCAGAAGGCCTCGTTGGAGTCCATGTACATGTGCTGTTCGAACTCATCACAACTCAGATAAACATCACCCGCCCAGACTACGGTCAGGATCAGCAGGAATAAACCAAGGATATTAAGTATACGCATTGTGAACCGCGCGGAGCGAAGGCAAGTCGCAAACTGCAAGTTTGAATTTCGCAACAGTGCAACAATTGAGGATTTATCAGTTATATAAAGCAGTATATATCACACTATATAGGATATATATATATGTGATATATATAGGATACGAGTGCAGTTGCGACATTTGTTCTTGCTGTTGAGTTCGACGCGCGCCGTCGCGATAAGGAATGTCGGTCTGCGTTCCGTTTCGATAGCCAGGCAGATGCGTTGGCGGCGGAGTCTGCGCTTGAATTCGGATTCGAACTGGGCCGGCTTGGCTTTAGGTTCGTGCATCGTGCTTTGACCCATGCAATCGCGCGTGTAATCTGCTTGCCACACACATCACAGCACATTGCCGCCTGCTGCAGATGCCACATAACGCGGCGCATTGCATAAAATGATTGCACAGTCACGGCCGACCTTGAAGCGGCTTTAATGCGTGCCACAGGCAACATGCAACATCAGGCGGTGGCAAGGGCAGGTCAGTTCAGAGCCGCATAATCAAATCAGATCGCATCGGAATGGGAATTGAAATTGGCTACCGAATTCAATGTTTGCTTTGTGCGGGGCTGCCTTCAAGCAGCAGCGACGAGCATTTTATGGGCTCACATTTTTGGAACGTGCTCGACATACGCGAGTGAAGACCTCTAGATCCGACCGGCGTGGTCATCGGCCGAGGCACGTAGCCGGCGGCGCAGAGCAGAGCAGGGTTGCGCTTCTAATTTCGGCCTGCGTAGAACGACAATGCGATCGATCGGGCGCTATAAAAGTGCAGGCGCCTCGTCTCCAGGGCATAGTCTACCTCGCTAGCTTCAACAATCCATTTCAAGATGTTCAAACTGGTAGGAAAAGGCACCTAAACTCAATTGGATCTTACTACTTTACTAATCTCTCTCCCTTTCTTCTCTGCAGTCTGCTGCCCTCTTCGTCATGTGCGCCGTGCTCGCCTGCAGCGAGGCCAAGCCTGCTGTGCTGGTTGATGCTGCTCCAGCTGTGGTCACTGCCACCAGCTCGCAGTATGTGGCACGCAACTTCAATGGCATTGCCTCCGCTCCAATTGTTGCTCCCGTTGCCGCCGCCTACACCGCCCCGTTGCCGCCGCCTACACTGCTCCAGTTGCCGCTGCCTACACTGCCCCTGTTGCTGCTGCTTACTCTGCGCCCATTGCCACCGCTGCCTACACTGCACCCATTGCATCGGCCTACTCTGCCTACCCCTACACGGCTGCCTACACCACCGTCTTGTAAAGAACTTCCCCAGGCTGATCGCGGACTTTTTTTTGTGGAATAAAACAAGAAATTGAAAGAAATTGCAAAATATTTTTATTGCTTATTTACTGTTAGGTTTACAGAGCCAACATTAAAGACAGTAAGTTCAAGGGTGCACCTTATCTAGGTATTAGGAACTCAGATCTAATAATGGATACAGTCACTAGTTCTTATAGTCATTGAAATTGTGGCATAGTTTCCATAAAGTATAAATTAGCAAGTAAAGTTTATATTTCACAGGGTATCTAACAGTCGAGTTAACATTACGCACATATTTCACTAAGATTCCACATATAGATAGATCATATAAGACAGTTAGTACCTTTATTACCCAACTACCTAGCTTACTTAGCATTCATTTCACTTACACTTTCTTTTTTAGAATTTTCAAATGCCTTTACTTTTATTATATCATCATATTGTATATGGTCAGAGCTGTGCCACATCTTAAATGCGTACGTTCTATGAATACTGATAGCGCTGAATCAGCTTTTGATTCACAGAATTTCCAACACTAAAGTCTGGCAAGATGAATTGCCTCCAGAGGAGAAAAAGCATAGAGAAGTTCCGGGTTCGAAAACCAGAACGGGAGTCGAACTCGAAAGTACTATAAAGAAGAAGAATAAATAGACTTTATGGACCGTAAAGGTTAACTAAAAATAATTTATATATTCTAAAAACAAATATAAACCTTATCACAATGTCAACTTATTAATAACGTGACAATTATTTCAAATATCTCAGCAGACAATAGGAATAGCAACTGTCTGATTACTAGTGACCTTCTCTCCCAACGCAAGTGCGTCATTTCATTCATTCATTCATTCATTCATTCGCTTCGGCTTTGGTTAATAATTTATTATGCAATTATGCTTTGATATTCCCTCTAGCAGTGCTTATTAATAGATATGTTAATGTAGTTCCGATTTCTAAAGGACTCAACAGGAACAACAGCGTCGCGTTGTGTTCGCCATGACGTGCAACCTTTGTGCTGTCATCGAGTCGCCAACGGGCATCCAATTGCCTTCGCTGTTCGTGCAACAGTTCTTGGGGGTGCACGAGGCATTCGCCCCTTGTACTCCAGTTGCGGCGAAGCTGGACTGCAGTGCGCGTATGGCACCTACGCAGCTGGGCAGTACCAGCGAGGCGGTGCACAGGGGACACAACGTGGGCGGGCAGCACGTGGAGTTGGAACTGGAGTTGGAGTTGGAGTCTTGGCACCAGGCACAGCAACAGCAGCAGCAATCTGACTGCAGCTGTTCCAGGTCTTTGCATTCCTTTGGTATTTGAGTGTAGTTTCTGGCATCTTTTCCCTCTGCCTGTTTAGATGATCTCCAGTTCAGCAATTTCTTGTACATCTTTTCTGTGTGTGTTCTAAGTGCTTTCCGGAGAACGATTGAAACGGCAACTGGGGCAATCACTCGGCTTTATAAGTTTACAACGAGAGACTGAAGAGAGCGTGACTGGGTCACCCAGACTCGTCTTCGTCTCCTCCTCCATTTATCGTATCGTATCACATCGTATTGTCTCGTATCGTATCGTATCGTATCGCATTGTATTGTATTGTATCGCATGCTGATCACGTGCCTTGCTTCGATTTGTTTTCTACCTTTATTTTTCGTCACACATTTAAAAATACTTGTGCCGTCTGTCAACTGTCTTGGCAGCACCACCTCGACTGCCTGCTCCTCTTCTGCTGCCCCTTCCCCCCAGTGTAAATGAAACCAAAAGTAAGCTGCGAATTCGCGGCAAAGATTCTCCTTGACGTCGCACAATTGGCAGGCGGCACAGGGGCAACGCCTCTGCTTCCCCAGCGTAGTAGGTGGTGCCTGGTGGTGCATAGTAATTTTGGTCACCTTCAGTTGCGTTTTAGGGCCTCCCATTGGGCGTAAGCTCGTATATAAGTTGCGCGATGCCCAACTGGAGGCATCAGTCAAGTTCTACAGAACAAACGGCACAGTCAGCTCAACCACAGCAAA
Source organism: Zaprionus indianus (assembly GCA_018904595.1). Classification (NCBI taxonomy): domain Eukaryota; kingdom Metazoa; phylum Arthropoda; class Insecta; order Diptera; family Drosophilidae; genus Zaprionus; species Zaprionus indianus. The sequence goes on from JAEIHA010000140.1 coordinate 5,374,154, forward strand.
CCACCAACCACCAACACTTCAAAATGTTCAAGCTTGTAAGTTACAAAAGGAAACAAAGGAAGTCTTCCACGGATTTTCCTAACTGATTCTTTCTTTTCCCCCCTAGTTCGCTCTCTGCCTGTTCGCCATCGTGGCCTGCGTTGCTGCCAAGCCAGCCGTGATTGCTGCCCCAGTGGCCTACACCGCTGCTGCCCCACTGGCTGCCTACAGCGCACCCTACACTGCTGCCTACACCGCTGCCGCTGCCTACCCCGCCTACTCTGCATACTCCGCCTACCCCTACGCCGCTGCCTACTCTGCCTACCCCTACTCTTACTTCCGTTAAGAGGGGAGAAGTAACCCACTCATCCGATTGACCCACTGACAACTCATCCGATACCTGATCCACTGTGATTCTAATGCTGCTACCCTCGAGCGCCTTCGCCACCTTACTTGGTGTCTGTTTTCACCCTCTACTTACCCCCTCATGTTGTCCTGGTATTATGCGATGTTCGGGAAGCTCAGCTGAAGGAATTTACCTAACCGTATTCTTGTTTCAATAAATGCACTTTGCGTAAAACGTAATCCATTGAGGTATTCACAAGTTTCCATAGAAAGAAATTGGCATGGCGAAGGGGTCTAAGGCATCTAAGGAAACTAAGGAGTCTAAGGAGGCGAGGAGTCTAGGAAGTCTAACGACTGCAAAGAGTCTAAGGAGTCTTAGTAGTCTAAAGAGTCCAAAGAGTCTAATGAGTCAAAAGAGTCTAAAGAGTCTAAGGAGTCTTAAGAGTCTAAAGACTCTAAACAGTCAAAAGAGTCTAAAGAGTCTAAAGAGTCTAAAGAGTCTAAGGAGTCTAAAGAGTCTAAAGAGTCTTAGGAGTCTAAAGAGTCTTAGAAGTCTAAAGTGTCCAAATAGTCTAAGGAGTTCAAGAAGTCTAAGGAGTCTAGGCCTAAGGTGTCTTAGGAGCCTAAGGAGGCTCTGAAGTCTAAGGAGTCTAATCAATCTGAATAGTCTAAGGGGTCTTTAAGGTCTAAGGGGTCTAAGGGCTCTAAGGGACTAAGCGCTCCAAAGAATCTGCGTTTGCCCTTTTGCCTTGAACTCATCGACTTCCTTGTTATCTATTTTTATTTGCAACACGATTAACATGCGCTACCAGCTGTCGCCAATTGAAAATAGATAGAGCTACAATATACAAATACATATATACATAGATGAACACCCATTATACAGCCAGTACTGCGAACTGTGGAATTATGCTAATTGTCTTAGCGACGCAGAAGGCAATCGATGACGCCAAGCGGAAGTCGCAAAGGAATCTCTCACTTGCTCACTGGAATGTCGTATACCATTTGGAATTTCGATAGGATTTGTTTTATGGCCTTGTTTGCACTAAATTGAAGTAGTTCAAATGGCCCTGATGAAGTGCGTGCGTGCGTATTACAAACTACCTCAATTATTCCCCAGCTAGTTGGGCTTATTAGTAGGCAGTTTGCTGTGCGGCACGTCTTAAGCAGTTGAGCTACAGTGAGAGATAAAATGCAATGCACGCGTGCGGCACAGTCAAACAAACAAACATCCTACACGCGACCTTAGGTTACCGCTAAAGAGTCACGACTTCGGTCCACTTCAGTTCAGTTCATTGGCCATCGCCAATGTTGACCATGAAGCATCACATAATCCTCGTTGCACTTTCTTCTCTTTCATTTCCATTTTCATATTTTGTTTTGACTGTTTTTAAGAGATTGTTGGTACTTGAGAAAGTAGGTCAAAGGGGTAGATTATGATATGGTGACTGGGAAAAAGAGTTAGCAGAAAAGTGGGTATTTAAACTGTGGAGAATACTACATTCTAAGTTTTATTAATACAAAATATCTTAACTTTTAAAATTCATAATAATCTGTGAATCAATCAAAAGCAGAAATAGAGAAGAAGGTGTTGAAACTGTGGATAAAACTATACAGTATTTACTTCATTATATTCACTTTCAAAAATTTATTTTCTTATTATATTTTTCATATTTTCAATTCTTATTCAAATTGTTTTTAAAACCTTTTCTCCTTCGATTTTGGAATAACTAAATTCAGTTCATAATTCTGGCAGGGTATATCAAAGTTGAGCACCCTTAACTCCTCCTTCACTTGTTTGTTATTTTAATTGAAATGTGGCGCGGTTGTTGCGTGTGGCTGGCCACAGCTGGCACAGCATGCCGCATGCGGCACGTTGCACGCTGCACTGCGCTGCATTTAATTAAAAGGCGCCACAGTCGCAGTCGCAAAAACAGACTCTTTGCTAATCGGAACAATCAATAAAGGGGCCAAGCCCCTTTTTTATTTTCCTAGCCACGCCCTTTTGTTTGCCACGCAGTTTGCAAGTGCATTAATCATATGCCGCCACCACAAAGGGTAAACGAAACTTGCATTATTTAGCATTTGTTAATTTCAACGCGATGGCAAATTAAATCAAATTTCGATTTCGTTCTCGACCTGAACATATTTATTTTTACACGTTGCTGTTTGTTGTTGCCGCCCCCAATTGCAAATTGCATTGGAAGCCGCCCAAGCGATTGCACTGTGAGAAGCCACTTGCCAATTTGCCACAGTCATGCCACGCCCCGAGCGACGCCTTTTTAATTGGCAACGCTTAATGTGTTTCCCAGGCAACTCGTTTATTATGCGATCGCACGTTTTAATCAGCATCTCGCATGGCTACAGCAGGGAGTGCTCTACCTCGGGGAAGGATTGCTTGGGAAGCTAAGTAAAGAGGTAACAGGGTTCTTAAAGAAGTGTGGAGTAATCTAAAGTTAAAAGGGCAGCTACGTACAATCACTTCTCTCCTCAGCTGTATAGTATCTTCGCTATACTATACTCTACTATAAACAACACTTCTTTGTCTCCACAGTTACTTATACCTCTTAACCTGCACTAACTCGGATGGCATGATTAAGTTTACCTAGTGAAGAGGTATTGAAGTTTAGAATAAGTGTAGAGCAATCTTAAGTTTATACGAAGCTCATTGTAGTTACCTTCAGAAAGGTTCCTTGTCTTTTGTAGGGTATCCTTTCTATCATATACAAGGTGCAATTCAAAAGTTCCAGGACTTTTTAAACCACGCGGCTTCTAGTGGCTATTTGACCATACACATTCATTTATTGACGACAACTTGAGAACTTCATTCTATTAATCTAAAAAAGTTCCATATATTATAAAGGACCTTCTAACTTTGCCTTATACCTTGCACTACCCAACTCTTCACACAACAGTGTCTTCAATCAATTTTCCACCACAGTCACTTATACAACTACTAAAGGGCATTGCCCCGTCGCCACACCCTACATGGTTGTACTTTTTATTCCAGCACAGTGCCCTCGGTCAGTTTTCGACCACGGGCTGGCAAATGCAATTTGTGCAGACATCAATAAAGCTCATTTCGCATACATTTTCATGTTGCAAGTGACAAAATTTTAATTGCTACTAATTTTTTGCACTGTAAACCGGATTGCTTTGCATTCAGACCCAGAGCCAGAACCAGAGGCAGGGGCAGAAGAGGCAGAGGCTACTCGACGCTCGCCCACTCGGCGAATTCAATTTGAATTCGAATTTACATGCAAATGCTTTTTTTTTCGTGCACTGCTCGTAAGATACGCATAATCACAGAGTGCACATTAGTGAGGCACAGCAGCTGCCAGCTCCATTGTCACCTGGGCCCGCCTTTCCATTTGCCCAGTGGGCAGCAGCTTCGATTCATGGTGCTTGCCGAGAGATTTACACAGTTAATATTCGCAGGGCGGGCCAAGTATCATAGTATCATAGCTGGTAGAGCTGATAGCCGCCAGGCAGGTGGTGCAGCTTGCGTAAGGTCTCGTCTGATTTATGCGTGCAGTCGAGTTGAGAGTGGACTCGACTCTGCGTCTAGTGTGTGCAGTGCAGAGCCTGGTCTGGTGTCTAGCCAGGCAATTAAGTGGCAGCTACAGCGACTCTTAGAATTATGACAACAGCACATTTGCATTGTGCATTGTGCACAGCAAGCACAGACAGTCGGTTGATAGCTTTGAATTATGATCACATTTCGTAGTTCGCATTTATGTTCGCAAATCACATGCTGCAGTGGCGTGCCCTGAGGGGGCTACACAGGTTGACCCCTTGCTCGCGTTGACCTTGCCACGCCACTGATTGCTTTATTCAGACGCCGTCAGGCGTCAGCGAGAGCGATAGGCCAACGACAAGTGGTTGCCCTAGATAATAATACTCATGGCTTGAGGAGTGCAGCTCCGGTTCAGGTGAACAGCTTAACAACTGTCAGTGAGCTGTTGTCGATTACACTGTAAGAAACTTGAGGCAAGTTACAAATGTTATCCTTGGTCAATGTTCCATTAATGGACCTTTTTTGAAGGGAATTATAGGGGTGACTAGTGCGCACTAGATATCTTTGGGGAATTTTTTAGGTTGCTAAGTCGTTAGTCCCTTAGACCCTAAGTAAAAGTAGTGGATGTCATAGAGCTGATGGCTGATAGAATATTAGATACCCTTGTTTAAGCTACTATGAAAAGAACGTTTATGAAGGCAGCTAGTAAAGTGACTAGAACTTTCTGAGGAGCTCCCTGGGCTGCTAAGTCGCTAATGCCTTAGACCCTTAGACTTGAAGTAAGGTATGACTCAAACTCGAGGACGCCTGGCCAGGCGATTTTAACTAGTACAAACACTAAGGTACTCAGAGACTAGTTAACAAAGACACTACAGGGATACAGGTAGTCAAGAACCTTAGGTCTAAGGAACACTGATATTTTTTCTTTTCATTTTGAAGCCCAAGCCGTGGAAGTTCTTGTTCTTTGAATAAGGAAAACTGGAACTCGGAGCTTTAATGCGTATGTAAGATACCTAGCGACCCAATGACTAGGCAACCCACGGAACCCTGAAGGTCTCACACTGTGTTACTTCATTAACCGAATGTGGTGGCGCCTGTGCCTGAACATTACTACCATTTCAACCTGGACGCTTCCTCTAATACCAATGGCTTAGAATTTAAGGGCCTTAGGAGCTAAGGGACTTAGCAACTATGAGTTTAAAGAACTCAGACACTTTTAGTATAACCCTGACAAATGTGACAGACATAAGAATTTTAGCTTATTGCCAAGTAATCAAACTAACACATTATTTCTGCCACTGTACTTGGGTGTAGTTAGTGGGCCAATTGCAATTATGGAACAGCTGCAATTACGTCTTAATCGGTAATTCTTAAATGCCCAATTTACGCACTGAAGTAGATAAATGCCCATGCCCACCGCGTGTAGCGCAGCACCACGCACCACTGACTGGCACCAGTCACCCACCGATCTGGTGATCTAGCGACACAGAGTACGACCAGTTCTTAAATGATTTCGGAAACTTGTTCGCATGGCGAATTTTTGTCTTTTTCTCACAAATATCGCACAAAATAATCATTCCAAACATCCGCATTCGACTCCGACTTCGACTTCGCGACTTAGGCTTCGTTTGGCTGCAAGGCGGGTACTGCCCGACTGGCCTCTCCCTGGCTCCAGCCCGCTTTGCATGCACTCACGAAGTGGCTGCAACAAAAGTAAAAGTGGCCGGCGTTGCCTGCCTGCATCGGATTTGGGTATAAAAGCGTTAGGTGCCACAGATGGAGGCATTATTGGAAGTTGTGTTCTCGATCCGCGTGAAGCAAGCCACAAATAATATTTTTGCTGTTCATTCAACATGTTCAAATTCGTAAGTCTGTTGCAATTCTCAACCAGTTCACGCATGCAACTAGTTCTCCTTCCTCCTCCTTCCCCGTTCGTCCTGCAGTTCGTCTTAGCTGTCTGCTGCTTGGCCAGTGCTGCCGCTGCTCCTGGTTATCTGGGTGGACTTGCCGCACCGGCTTTGCCTCTGGCCGCAGCGCCAGCCATCTCGTATGGCCACTCGCTGGCAGCGCCATCGATTGCCTCCTATGGACTGGCGCATGGTCCCGCTCTGGCGGCTCCTGCCTACTCGTCCATTAGCTTGGCACCCAGGATTAGCTACGCTGCTCCTGCCTTGGCCCATGCTCCGCTCAGCTTGGGCCACGCCCCGCTGGGACTAGCGCATGCACCGCTGGGATTGGGATTGGCACATGCTCCGCTGGCTGCACCACTGGGTCTGGGCATCAAGAGCTACGCCTCGCCAGCTCTGGGCCTGGGATTGGGCCATGGCTGGTAGAGAGCAGGGGAGCAGCAGAAGAGTGCCCCAAGAGCAGCCACCGCTCTGCTTCTTCATTGCATTTCGTTTCGTCTGGAGAAGTTTTGAATAAAAGTTTAAAAAATGCGCATATGGCAAGTTTATTGATTGATTGATTGACTGATTGACTGACTGATGGACTGACTGTTTGACAGATTGATTGCTTAATTTGTGCTAGTTGGAAAGTGGATAAGGCTCGACTAGAGATGGGGGCCTACCAGCCATGCCCATAGCCATAGCCCAAGCCCAGACCCAGGCCCAGTCCCAGTCCGCCGTGTCCGTACAGACCGTGTCCATAGCCACCCAAGTAGCCATGTCCCAGTCCATAGCCACCCAGGTAGCTCTTACCAATGATGGTCTTCGTTATAACCGGGTGCTGCAATGGTCTTGATGATGGGCGCATGGTAGCCCAAGCCCAGGCCGAGTCCGTAGCCTCCGTAATGACCACCATAGCCTCCGTAGTGTCCACCCAGGCCCAAGCCCAGGCCACCATAGCCAAGTAGATCATGTCCGTAGCCAATGCTAGGCGCAGGAGCGGGCGCTGGTGCTGGTGCCGGAGCAGGAGCAGGCTCCGGTGCTGGTTCTGGTGCCGGTTCCGGTGCGGGCGCTGCCAGGCAGCAGCTCAAGCAGAGCGCTGCCAATAGAAGAAGCTGCAGGAGGCACTAGGTTAGTCAAGGGTCTAGTGGATATTCCTTGCTCTACTCACTGTCTTGTACATTACGCTGGACGTTGTAGCTGCAACTCGAGGTGTGTCGCTTGTGCCGCTTCAGCTGCGTCTTTTATATGTGGTGTAGCAAGTGCAACAAGGAACCAATGCGTTGGCTGCCCCAACATGGTCTGTCGATGATCTAATGGACTCCACATTTGTCCGACTTCACTTAATCCACTTTCCGTGTAAATGGTCAGGCGACGCAACCAGCTTAATTGGCAATGGTGTCGAACTTGCAACACGCCATGCAACATGCACACGCACACGCAACGAGATCTGTCGCCCTGCTCTGCTCAATTTTGGTGCTGGGCTGGGCTGCCGTTGCCCACTTCTGGCTTATGGATCATTCCAGTTTGACTGTCTTTGGTTGCATTTCGCTCTCTTTTGTGGCGCCCCCAATACGTTGCCGCCACAGCCTAAACGGTTGGCGACTTACCTCAGCTGCTTTGGCCTTTGAGCCAGCAACGAAATGAAATAAGGTCAATGAGCTCAACTCACAGCGATCCCCCACGACGACGACGAAGCCATGTGACGCAATTTGATTTATGCATGGAGAGCAAGAGATCAGCTAGATGAGAGATAAATGAAGAAGAGCAGCTGCTCCGCTGTGCGTAATCAATTCTTCTCGGTGTGATAAAAGAGATTGGCCAATCATCAAGTCGCTTAGACAATGAGCCAAGACTAGAAACAATGGCAAACTTGGACGACCCGCATCAAAACAAAATCTTCATCATAAAAAATGCAAAACCTATAAAAATACTAAAAATAATACTGGCCACAGACAAACAAAAGAGTCACTGACACTTGGACAACCCGTGGACCGCAGAGCGAGAGGGAAACAACAACAACAACAAGAGTGTTAAACTTGAACTTGAAAACGAGTTTTGGGCAACGCATCGAGTCGCGTCGCGTCGCATCGCTGACTTCAATGTGGAGTACGACATGGTTTTGAGTGTGGGGTACTGTGTGTGTTGCAACAGGTTGCCAGCAGAGTGCAGCCAGAGTAACCGGTTCTCCTTCTAACTGTACACGGGCGAGCCCCAAGCCTCGAGATGCGACGACGCTGCGTCAGGCGAGTCAGTTGAACTGCAAACGGTAGTGGGAACACAACAGAATGTTGGGAGTCATCGGTTACCTGCTCATCCTTCTGGCAGTCTTCAACTGCCCTCAAGTGCGGGCTGCCACACTGGTCTATCATCAGCCCACAGCGGTGGTCTATCATCATCCTGTGCAGCCCCAACTGGAGGCGGAGCAGCATCCTGGCTACACCATTGTGGCGCCGCTTACCAAGATTGCCCACGTCACCTACGACTCGGTGCCCATTTCACACACACCCTACGAACATGTGCCGCTCTTCCAGCGCATTGGCCATGCCAGGAGTGTGCGACTCTAGCGAGGATTAGTGAAAGAAATAAAATGATTTTCTATAAATTTATTCGCCAAGTATTTTGGTTTCTAGTGAGATTTGGTCTAAGTGTGGATGGAGGGGCAGGTGAGTCTTAGTCTAGTTGGATGAGCTAGTCTAGAAGTAGTAAGGTGCGGGAGCGAACTTGGGTGCGAAGGCCAGAGGAGCTGGCACGGGAGCACCGAAGGGAGCGGGCAGTCCAAAGCGAGCGGGCGCAGCAAAAGCCACCGGGGCGGGAGCAGCGAAGGCGGGCAGAGGGGCAGCCAGGGGAGCGCCCAGAGGAGCAGCCACAGGAGCAGCCAAAGGAGCACCCAGAGGAGCAGCCACAGGAACTGGAGCTGGTGCGAAGGCGGGAGCTGGAGCAAATGCTGGCGCAGCAAAAGCAACCTTGGGTGGAGCAGCAAAGGCAACCGGCGCAGGAACTGGTGCAGCCAGAGCAACTGGCGCCACTGGTGGTGCCACGGGCACAGCCACAGCATGGTTAATGCGATGCGCATTGAAGCTGGAGGCATAGGGCGCAATCACGCCGGCGGCAGCCAGTGGAGCAGGTGCAGCGGCGAAGGGCAGCAGACCAGCCTGAGCGCCGGCAATGCAGAGAGCAACGAGCTGCGATAGAAGCAGAATTAGTGGGTTAAAATGAATCCCTGCTCGGATGAAGAATGCCTGCGCACTTACCATAATCTTGGCGAACATGTTGAGTGGTTGTTGAGTTGTTTGGTTAGTCGGGTGTGTGCTGGTGGGGTGGGTGGTTGGCCTGAGTGCTAACTGCGCTTTGATGTCCAACTGACAACCGATTGGGCTTTTTATATTATTCTCCCGCAGCTTGGGGCGCATCGCCTGTGGTCGGCATATTAAGTCGGCGACGCTGCAAGACTTTCTATATGGGCACACGCACTGTGGTGAGCGTGGTGTGTAACTTGGTGGTGCGAAGGGCGTTGGTCGTTTAAAAATCAATTGACCACTCGTTACGTATCCATCGAGACACACACTTTCATAATTGCACGACCAAATTCGAAGACCGAATTACGGAATTCCGTCTCGTATCTCCGCACGCTCCCCTCCACGGCGAACCACAATATAGCCCACTGGCCGATATTGGGTAAGTTTGCGTTGGGTTTATCGACTCGCACTTATCGGACGTGACACACGCACTAGTTGGGTCTTTGCTTCACCCCTCTTTTCTTCTTCCAGCTACTATGCCTACCTTCCTTTCTGTTTTACCCACTTCTTTTGCTAAGGGCAGCTAGTATATCTATGACTCTCCCTCTCTCTCTCTCTCTCTCTAGCATTCTTTGTTCTATCCTTTCCTTTTTGTCTGGTTTATTAACATTTAATGGCATCACTATCGCGTGTCGCTTCACCTTGCTCTCGTTCTCATCTCGTATAATAAAACAATTTAATTTGTTTTTTTTTTTTTTTATTGTGTACAATAAAATTCAACTTATAACTCTTAATTTGATTTAAGTTTTGTAAGAATCGAATATAAAAGTTATAAATTGATTTTTATTTTTAAAAATTGATTTTTTCCATTTTTTTTTTTTTTTTTTTTAGTAAAATATTGGAAATAAAAGGTTACGCTGTTTGTTTTTTGTTAATTCATTTTCCTTATATAATTTATATTTCTCTGATCTGCTATGTAGTTACACGATCCCAATCTGAGTAAGATTTGGCTGGGCTTTCTGTTTCCTTTCTGCTTCCTGTTTTTTATCCCTGTCTGTAGCTTTCTGTGTCTCATCCTTTTTAACAAAATCTTTTAATTCTTCAAGCCACTTTTTTGCCTTTCCGAATTTTTCTTTAAAATTTGCAAATTTTTCTTTTAAATTTGAACAACATGCCATAATTTATGGTGTAAAAAGGTTGTGAGGCCTGGAAGAGAATGTTTAAAAGTTGAAATATTTTTGTTTATGCTTTATTGAGCCTACTTCGGTTCAAAGCTAAATAATGAAATTTCAATAGTAGAAATTTTAAATAAGAGTTTGTTTTGATTGTTAGCTTTGCAATACTCATTTTTTACTCATTCCGCATCATTGTTGTACGGTTGGGCACTTTCTTCTTTTACTTTAATTTGTTTCCATCTTCAACTTGATTTCGATCTTTTCCCCTTATACTTTGCTCTGATTATGTTCAAGTTTAAGTCATTTTTTATCATATTTATTTTATTTTTGGTAGATTTTTACAAAATGAATTTAACGAAATAGGTTTTGACATAATAGAGGATTTAAGTTCATATACATTAGGTGTGTAGGTGCCTCTTTTTTTGCTTTTGCAAGCTCAGCTTGAGCTTTTCTCATATCTTCCTCTAGCTTTTTTTTTTCATTTTCTTGTACCTCTTTGCTGCTTTTACCATTATCAATCCTGTTATATTGTTGGTCTTTCTGTCTTTTTTTTTCTTCTATAGCCTTTTTGATTGCATTTTCATGCTCTGCTTGCTTCTTTTTTTTCTCTTCCTCTGCCCTTTTTATTGCATTTTCTCGTTCTGTGACCAATTTTTTCTTAGCATTTTCTTGCTCTGTTTGGAATCTCTTCTTATCGTCCTCTACACCGCCACCCTTGGCTCTTTCTTTCTCTTCCTCTGCCTTTTTGTTAGCATTTTCTACCTCTTTCTCTTCCTCTTTCCGCGTATCGAGTAAATTCAACTTTCCGAGAAAATTCAATTGGTTAATTTAGCCGGTGTAGCTTTCTGTGTCTCATCCTTTTTAACAAAATCTTTTAATTCTTCAATCCACCCTTTTGCCTTTTTAAATTTTTCTTTAAAATTTGCAAATTTTTCTTTTAAATTTGAACAACATGCCATAATTTATGGTGTAAAAAGGTTGTGAGGTCTGGAAGAGAATGTTTAAAAGTTGAAATATTTTTGTTTATGCTTTATTGAGCCTACTTCGGTTCAAAGCTAAATAATGAAATTTTAATGATCCGCGTGTATTAAGCGGATTATATCACTTTACTCCTACTTGCTAAAATGTTTGTTTCGGTTTGCATTTTCAACATCTGTTTAAAATCTCGTTTTTTTTTTTTGTCTTATTGTCTTCTTTTCATCTAAGTTTACCATCTTCATTTTCTTTCTTGTTGTCATGCTCTGCATTTTAAATACAAATTACAAATTATTCGTATTTTTGTAAAAAAATAATTTTTACAGACCTGTACAAAGGTTTTACGGCCTGGTAAACAATATATGTCGATATAAAGAAGGTGTTTCAGTCCACTTTAATCCAAGAATGATGATCATGTGTTTCAATAGTAGAAATTTTAAATAAGAGTTTGTTTTGATTGTTTGCTTTGCAATACTCATTTTTTACTCATTCCGCATCATTGTTGTACGGTTGGGCACTTTCTTCTTTTACTTTAATTTGTTTCCATCTTCAACTTGATTTCGATCTTTTCCCCTTATACTTTGCTCTGATTATGTTCTTCAAGTTTAAGTCATTTTTTATCATATTTATTTTATTCTTGGTAGATTTTTACAAAATGAATTTAACGAAATAGGTTTTGACATAATAGAGGATTTAAGTTCATATACATTAGGTGTGTAGGTGCCTCTTTTTTTGCTTTTGCAAGCTCAGCTTGAGCTTTTCTCATATCTTCCTCTAGCTTTTTTTTTGCATTTTCTTGTACCTCTTTGCTGCTTCTACCATTATCAATCCTGTTATATTGTTGGTCTTTCTGTCTTTTTTTTTTTCTTCTATAGCCTTTTTGATTGCATTTTCATGCTCTGCTTGCTTCTTTTTTTTCTCTTCCTCTGCCCTTTTTATTGCATTTTCTCGTTCTGTGACCAATTTTTTCTTAGCATTTTCTTGCTCTGTTTGGAATCTCTTCTTATCGTCCTCTACACCGCCACCCTTGGCTCTTTCTTTCTCTTCCTCTGCCTTTTTGTTAGCATTTTCTACCTCTTTCTCTTCCTCTTTCCGCGTATCGAGTAAATTCAACTTTCCGAGAAAATTCAATTGGTTAATTTAGCCGGTGTAGCTTTCTGTGTCTCATCCTTTTTAACAAAATCTTTTAATTCTTCAATCCACCCTTTTGCCTTTTTAAATTTTTCTTTAAAATTTGCAAATTTTTCTTTTAAATTTGAACAACATGCCATAATTTATGGTGTAAAAAGGTTGTGAGGCCTGGAAGAGAATGTTTAAAAGTTGAAATATTTTTGTTTATGCTTTATTGAGCCTACTTCGGTTCAAAGCTAAATAATGAAATTTTAATGATCCGCGTGTATTAAGCGGATTATATCACTTTACTCCTACTTGCTAAAATGTTTGTTTCGGTTTGCATTTTCAACATCTGTTTAAAATCTCGTTTTTTTTTTTTTTTTGTCTTATTGTCTTCTTTTCATCTAAGTTTACCATCTTCATTTTCTTTCTTGTTGTCATGCTCTGCATTTTAAATACAAATTACAAATTATTCGTATTTTTGTAAAAAAATAATTTTTACAGACCTGTACAAAGGTTTTACGGCCTGGTAAACAATATATGTCGATATAAAGAAGGTGTTTCAGTCCACTTTAATCCAAGAATGATGATCATGTGTTTCAATAGTAGAAATTTTAAATAAGAGTTTGTTTTGATTGTTAGCTTTGCAATACTCATTTTTTACTCATTCCGCATCATTGTTGTACGGTTGGGCACTTTCTTCTTTTACTTTAATTTGTTTCCATCTTCAACTTGATTTCGATCTTTTCCCCTTATGCTTTGCTCTGATTATGTTCTTCAAGTTTAAGTCATTTTTTATCATATTTATTTTATTTTTGGTAGATTTTTACAAAATGAATTTAACGAGTTTTGACATAATAGAGGATTTAAGTTCATATACATTAGGTGTGTAGGTGTCGATGTAGTTGAGTCGATTGAAGACAAACAAGTTGAGAACGACGCCTCCGTTGCAGAAGATACACGTGCCGATTAAAGCTAAGCCATAAAGCTACTTGCCATGCTTGCATATCCTTTCTATTTCTTTGATTTTTATTTTCCTTTTTTTTGTTGTATTTCCTAGGCTCGGTTAGGTTATTTTGCATTCTGTTTAATATTTCAAAGCTGTTCCAAAGCTTTTTTCTTGCATTTTCCACATCTTCTTGGTGTCTTTTATTTTTCTTTTTCGGCATTTTCTTTTAAATTATCGGCAATCCTCAGGGCATCGCTTTATTTTTCCTTTGGCCTTTTCTGCGTCTGCCTTTCTTTTTTTATCTGCGACCTCGGCTAGTAGTCTTTTCTTTTCGTCTTGTTGCGTCTTTTCATCCTGTTTTGTTTTTCCTAGTATGCCTTGGACTTTATTCTTCGCGTCTGCTGCCATTTTCTTTGCATTTTCCTTTTCTTCCTTTGCCTTTTGTTTTTTCTTCTCAACCTCAGCTTGAATCCTTTTCTTTTCCTCATTTGCCTTTTCTTTTTCTTCTTCTTTTGCCTTTTTGAGTTTTGCCTTTTCTTCTTCTGCTCTTTTCTTCTTTAATTCAAGTTCGGCTTTAAGCTTTTTCTTCTCTTCTTCTGCCATTTTCTTGGCTTTTTCCTTTTCTTCCTTTGCTTTTTGTTTTAGCTTCTCAGCCTCAGCTTGGGCTCGCTTCTTTTCCTCCTTTGCCTTTTCTTTTTCTGCTTCTTTTGCTGCTTTGAGTTTTGCCTTTTCTTCCTCTGCCTTTTTTTTCTTGATTTCAAGTTCGGCTTTGGCTTTTTTCTTCGCTTCTTCTGCCATTTGCTTTGCTTTTTCCTTTTCTTCCTTTGCTTTTTGTTTTAGCTTCTCAGCCTCAGCTTTGGCTCGCTTCTTTTCCTCCTTTGCCTTTTCTTTTTCTGCTTCTTTTGCCGCTTTGAGTTTTGCCTTTTCTTCCTCTGCCTTCTTTTTTTAATTTCAAGTTCGGCTTTGGCTTTTTTCTTCGCTTCTTCTGCCATTTTCTTTGCCTTTTCTTTTTCTTCCTTTGCCTTTTGCTTTGCCTTTTCTTTTTCTTCCTTTGCCTTTTGCTTTGCCTTTTCTTTTTCTTCCTTTGCCTTTTGTTTTTGTTTTTCAAGTTCGGCTTTGATTTTTTTCTTCTCTTCTTCTGCCAGTTGCTTTGCTTTTTCCTTTTCTTCCTTTGCTTTTTGTTTTAGCTTCTCAGCCTCAGCTTTGGCTCGCTTCTTTTCTTCAGCTGCCCTTTTTTTTGCTTCTTCCTTTTCCGCTTTGAGTTTTGCCTTTTCTTCCTGTGCCTTTTGTTTTTTTTTTTCAAGTTCGGCTTTCAGTTTTTTCTTCTCTTCTTCTGCCAGTTGCTTCGCTTTTTCTTTTTCTTCCTTTGCCTTTTGTTTTGTTTTTTCTGCTTCAGCTTGGGCTTTTTTCTTTTGTTCTGCTGCCAATTGCTTTGCCCTTTCCTTTTCTTCTGCTGCCAATCGCTTTGTCCTTTCCTTTTCTTCTGCTGCCTTTTGCTTTGTGTTTTCAAGCTCAGTTTTGACTTGTTCCTTTCCTTTCTCTGGCATTTTATCTGATAGGCCTTTTTTCAAGTCTACTGCTGGACTTTTGCCTTTTTTCTTTTCTTCTTGTAACTTTTGTTTTGCCTCATCTTGTAAAGCCTTAAATTTGTCCTTATCTGGCACATAAACTTGGGCTTTTTTCTTATCATCCATTGCTTTTTTGGCAGCCTCGACAAACTTTTTTTTCTTCTCTTCCTCTGCCTCTTTTTTTGCTTTTGCAAGCTCAGCTTGGGCTTTTCTCATATCTTCCTCTAGCTTTTTTTTTGCATTTTCTTGTACCTCTTTGCTGCTTTTATCATTATCAATCCTGTTATATTGTTGGTCTTTCTGTCTTTTTTTTTCTTCTATAGCCTTTTTGATTGCATTTTCATGCTCTGCTTGCTTCTTTTTTTTCTCTTCCTCCGCCCTTTTTATTGCATTTTCTCGTTCTGTGAGCAATTTTTTCTTAGCATTTTCTTGCTCTGTTTGGAATCTCTTCTTATCGTCCTCTACACCGCCACCCTTGGCTCTTTCTTTCTCTTCCTCTGCCTTTTTGTTAGCATTTTCTACCTCTTTCTCTTCCTCTTTCCGCGTATCGAGTAAATTCAACTTTCCGAGAATATTCAATTGGTTAATTTTTTTTTTTAATTTGGAAAAAAATGAATTTTGAGACATGATGATTTTCTACATGACACAAGGTTCTTTGATTTTAGTACAAATTTTATAAACGTCAGTGGATAGATGAAATATTTAAAAATTTGTATAGTTGAGCCTACTCCGATCCTAGATTGGAAAAGCGAATGATGGTGGCCCCGCTTCAGAGATAACCGGCTACGGATGTCATCACAACACCGCTATTTGCGAAATTTTTTCATCTGCTTCTCTGCTTTTTTTCTTGTATTTTCGAGCTCTGCTTGATTTTTTCTAGTTTTCTCGTCTAACAATTTCTTTAAATTTTCATGCTCTTTTTGGGCACTTTCCTTTAAGTCGTCAGCCTTCCTTTTCTTACTTTCTTGCTCCCCAGCGGCTCTTTTCTTCTGCTCCTCTAGCGTCCGTATTGCATTATCATGGTCTGATTGTAACCTTTTCCTGGCTTCTTCTGCCGTCTTGAGGGCATTTTCATGCTCTGTTTGGGCACTTAGCTTAGCGTCCTCTGTCCTCTGCTCTTCTGCCTTCTTATGTAAATTTGCATGCTGCCCTTGGGCTCTTATCTTGTCTTCCTCCAACTTTTTAAGTGCACCTTCAATCGCTGATCGGACTCTTTTCTTCTTTTCCTCTGCCTTTCTTGCATTTTCATCCACCGCTTGTAGTTTAATTATTTCTTCGCAAGCCCGTTTTTTTTCATTTCTTTGCTCAGCGTCTACCATTTTTCGTTCTCCTGCTTCTCTAATTTTTTCATCTTCAATGTCTTTTTGGATCGTTCTTTTCCATTCCTCAGCCTTTATTTTTGCATTTTCTTCCGCAGTTAGGACTCCTTTCTTTTCTTCCTCTGTCCTTTTTTTAGCATGATCAATTTCAGCTTGGACTCTTTTCTTTTCTTCGTCAGCCTTTTTGAAAGCATTTTCTGCTTGGAACGTTTTTTTGTCTTCCTCTACCCAATGTTTAGCTTCATTCATATCTGCTTCGACTCTTTTCCTTGCTTCCTCTGCTTTTTTCTTTGCATTGTCTTGCTCTGATTGGAACGTTTTCTTGTCTTGCTCTGGTTGGAACGTTTTCTTGTCTTCCTCTACCCAATGTTTAGCTTCATTCATATCTGCTTCGACTCTTTTCCTTGCTTCCTCTGCTTTTTTCTTTGCATTGTCTTGTTTGTTGGACGTTTTTTTCTTCTCTACCAATGTTTAGTTCTTCTATCTGCTTCACTCTTTTCCTTGCTTCCTCTGCTTTTTTCTTTGCATTGTATTGCTCTAATTGGAACGTTTTCTTGTCTTGCTCTGGTTGGAACGTTTTCTTGTCTTCCTCTACCCAATGTTTAGCTTCATTCATATCTGCTTCGACTCTTTTCCTTGCTTCCTCAGCTTTTTTCTTTGCATTGTCTTGCTCTGGTTGGAACGTTTTCTTGTCTTCCTCTACCCAGCGTTTAGCTTCATTCATATCTGCTTCGAAACTTTTCCTTGCTTCCTCTGCTTTTTTCTTTGCATTGTCTTGCTCTGGTTGGAGCATTTTCTTATCTTCCTCTACCCAACGTTTAGCTTCATTCATATCTGCTTTAACTCTTTTCCTTCCTTCCTCTAATTTTCTCATTTTTTCTTCGTTGTTGGTTTCTGGTTGGAGCTTTTTCTTCTCTTCCTCTCCCTTTTTAAATGGATTCTCATTTTCTAAGTGCAAGTTTTTCTTTTCTTCTTCTAACTTTCTAGCATCTTTTTCTTTCTCTGCTTTGAGTGTATTCTTATCTTCCTCTACCCAACGTCTTGCATTATCCATATCTTCTAGGACCCTTTTCCTTCCTTCCTCTGCTTGGAGTTTTTTCCTTTCTTCTTCTACCTTTTGTTTTGCATTTTCTATATCTGCTTGGGCTTTTTTCTGTCCTTGCTCTACACTTTTCATTGCATTTTCTTGGAGCCTTTTCTTTTCTTCCTCTACCTTTCGTTTTGCATCTTCCATCTCAGTTTGGATCTTTTTCTGCCCTTCCTCTGCTTTTTTCAAAACATTGGCTTGCTCTGTTTGGAATTTTTTCTTTTCTTCCTCTACCTTGTTCTTTGCTTCATCAATGTTCGCTTGAACCCTTTTCTTCTCTTCCTCTGCCTTTTTCATTGCATTATCATAATCATTCGGATTTCCTTGGACTCTATTCCTTCCTTCCTCTACTCTTTTGAGTGCATTTCCTTGCTCCGTCTGGACTTTCTTGTCTTCCTCTAACCAACGTTTAGCTTCACTCATATCTGCTTCGACTCTTGTCCTTCCTTCCTCTACTTTTTTCATTGCATTTTCTTTCTCAGCTTGGAGTCTTTTCCTTTCGTCCTCTACCTTTCGTTTTGCATCGTTCATCTCTGATTGGACACTTTTTTGAGCTTCCTCTGCTTTTTTGATTGCATTGTCTTGGAGCCTTTTCTTTTCTTCCTCTACCCTTCGTTTTGTATCTTCCATCTCTGCTTGGACTTTTTTCTGGCCTTCCTCTGCTTTTTTCAAAACATTGGCTTGCTCTGCTTGGAATTTTTTCTTTTCTTCCTCTACCTTGTTCTTTGCTTCATCAATATTCGCTTGAACCCTTTTCTTCTCTTCCTCTGCCTTTTTCATTGCATTATCATAATCATTCACATTTCCTTGGACTCTATTCCTTCCTTCCTCTGCTCTTTTGAGTGCATTTTCTTGCTCCGTCTGGACTTTCTTCTTCTCTTCATCTGCCTTTTTGACTGCGTTTTCATATTCTTTTTGTAGATTTTTCTTCTGTTCTTCTGCTCTTTTTTTTTCCGTTTCCACAGTTTCTTGAGTTGTCTTTTTGGATTTCACGACTTTTTCTTTCACCTTTATGAATGTCTTTTTAATTTTTGAAAAAATTGAATTTAGAGTCATGTTGATTTGTTACTTGACCAATGTATTAATGTAGATAAATAGATGCTATATGTAGCCGAGCCTACTACAATGCAAGGCTAGAGACACGAGTCATAACGATGCACTTTAGAAGAAGTCGAACCAGCTAAAATGTTTTTAATACTTTTTTTTTCTTTTCCTTCTTTGCATATCTTCGTGAGTTAATATATATATGTCGATATTTTTTGTCCTAATGTTCTAAAATGTTATATTATTTTTAAAAAAATGAATTTGGAGATGAAGATTTGGTAGACAACACAAGGTTCTTTGGTTGCTAGAAAATGTATAAATGTCGATAAATAGCATAAGTAGCAAAGCCTACTTCGATCCAAGACTAAAACACAGAATGAAACACCAGTTTCAGAGCAAAACCGATGGGACCTGGGGCGGAGCAGGGTTCGAAGCGCTAGTTGAGCGCAAAAAGCACCGATTCGAGCAAACGAGTCGCCATGGGGGCAAATGAAATTAAGATTAAATGAAGCAGATGTGTGGTTAAAAGGGCAGCGATCGCTCGCTCAAGCTTAAGAGAATTACAAAACCATCAACCAATCGTTTAACAAATTTTTTTTTATTGCATAATAATGTTCTATTGTTTTTTTGGTTTATTGTTGTTTTCGCGTGATGTGGGAAGCGGCGTATAGAGCGATGAGAGGGACAGCGAACCAAGAGGCAATTTGGGCGGAGAAGCGGCGTTTGAAGTTAGCTGGGATGCCCGAGGCGTAGCGACGTGTCCTCCAAGCCATACTTGGTACTGTTAGGTCGAAGAGGGTAATCTGAGTGTGGACTGAGTATCATTATAGTTGTTACGCCCATTCACCTGACAGCCGTCCCCCTCAACAGGAAATGGAATAGCAAATAAAGCTAATCATCTGATGACCTGTAGAACTATAACGGGATTCTGGGCTGTTAATGGATGATAGTCCAGCATTTAACGAGTCGCTATTATTGAAATTTCTTTTTGTATTCTTCTTCAGCCTTTTGTTTAAGTCTATATCTTTCCTCTTCTGCCTTTTGCTTAGCGCGTTGATACTCTTCTTGGATTTGTTGCTTTTTCTTCTCCAGCTCTTTTTTTGCATTATCGAGAGAACTTTCTACATTAGCCCTTCCTTCATGGATCTGTTTTTTGGCTTTATCATATTGTTGTTCGGCACTTTTGACTGCTTCATCAGCCTTTTGTTTTGCACTTTCTACCTCAGCATTGAACTTTTTCTTTCCCTCCTCCACCTGTTTTTTCACTTTGTCTAACTCTTGTTTCGCATTTTTCTTTGCTTCGTCTGCCTTCTTTTTTGCTTCTTTCAGCTGTTCTAGGGCTTTCTTCTTTTCTGCCTCTGCCCTCTTTTTTGCATTGTCCATTTCGGCTTTGGCAGCGTTCTTTACTTCCTCTGCGTGTTTTTTTGCATTTTCAAACTCTCTTTTAGCCTTTTCCTTTTCAGTCTCTAACCTTGCTTTTGCATTTTGATACTCGGTTTCGACGCTGTGAACAAATTCTTCCTCTTTCTTTTTTGCAGCTTCGTACTGTCCTTGGATTTTTTTCTGCAGTTCCTCTGCCTTCTTTTTTGCATTTTGAAACTCTTCAGTAGCTTTGGCTCTTTCAGCCTCTACCTTTTTCTTTGCATTTTTAATATCACTGTCAATTTTGTCTTTATTTTTCTTGAAAAGGTCTAGTATATTTGAAAATCTGAAATTTTTTTGTGGTTTTTGATCAGACGAATTTGGAGCCATGACAATTTGTTAAACGAACAAAACGAGGAGAGGTGTGGATAGAATCAACTTCTATTGAACAATGAATGAATGCTGATAAATGGTAGATGTCATTGGTAGTTGAGCCTACTAAGATTTACCTAGACTTAAAAATCGAATGATCAAGATGTTGCGACAGCTTTAGGTTCGGTGCTACTTACCAGATTTCTTCTTCTCTTTGCATTTTAGGTCAAGCCAAGAAGGGTAATCATATGATGACCATACAGTTGCAGCGAATGATGGTTCAGCGCTAATTTCTTAATCTATTCTTTTCCGCTTCTGCCCTCTTTTGTAGTCTAAATCTGTCTTCATCAGCCTTATTCTTTGCAATTTGAAACTGCGATTGGCTTTCTCTTTTCAGTCTCTCCATTTCTTTTCTTGCTTGTTCGAGAGTATCTTCGGTACCACGTTTTGCATCCTCTACCTGTTTTTTTGTTTTTTGATATTCTTTTTCGGCATTTTTCATTGCATCTTCTGCTTTTTTCTTAGCACTTTCAATCATATGTTTGGATTTGTTCTTTTCCAGGTCCACCTCTTTCTTATAATGATCTAAATCTGATTTATATTCTTTCTTGGCTTCGTCTGCCTTCTTTTTTGCTTCTTTAAGCTCACGTAGCGCTTTTTGCTTTTCTTCATCTGCCCTCTTTTTTGCATTTGCAATTTCAGTTTTAGTAGCTCTTTTTACCTCCTCGGCCTGTTTTTTTGCATCTTCGTAGGCTTTTTTGGCTTTTTCCTTTTCGGCCTCTACCTTTTCTTTTGCATGCTTAAACTCTTCTTCGACCCTATGCTTTTCTGCATCCGCCCTCTTTTTTGCATGTTCATACTGGTCTAGGATTATCTCTTTTTCTTCCCCTGCCTTCTTTTTAGCACTTTCAAACTGTTCTGTGGCTCTTTTCTTTTCAGACTCTACCTTTTGTTTGGCATTTTTTAATTCGCCTGTAAATTTGTCTTTGGATCTCGATAAAGCCTCAAGTATTGATTTAAAATTTTTCTCTTCTTTTCGAACGGGTGAATTTGGAACCATGACTATTGTTTAAACGGAACGGAAGCAAAGTGCCAATTTCTATTAAACATCCTATGAGTGTCGTTAAATAGTAAGGCATTTTGAGTTCAGCCTACTAGGATTGACGTAGAATAATAAAGCGAGTGGTCAAGATGATGATGCGGGAGCTTCAGGTTCACTGCAAAATTTCTTCAACTCTTCTTCTGCGTTTTAGGCCAAAACTTAAAAAGAACTCATTGTGTTTGTCGGAATTTATTTAACATGCAAAAGGATGTCTTCTCGACCCTGTAATATAAATATATATCATTATGTTCTTGATGTTCTATTATTGCACGTAGACCCAATTTGTTTTGCGATTTTCAAGCGTAATTTCAATGACACAATAACTAATAACCAACAGATAATTTTATGAAGTTTGAATACTTTCGGATAATTAACACTAATGTTTCTTAAGAAATAATATGTTCTGATTTAATATGCATTGAAGTGGCTATCGCCATATCATGATCTCTTTCATGATAGCTTAAGGAATCTATGAATGAATTGTTAAATGGTAACATTTTATTTAAAATTGCTCAAGGCTTAGGCAACAATGGGATCTGCTGCAGTGAAGCATAATGGGGAAAGAGCGGTGTAAAAAGTGACATGATTCCGCTCCCTACGCTGCTCCCACAGCTTACAGCAGCAGCGTATAGGCCGACCAGGAAGGAAGTGTTTATCTTAGATGAGCAGCCAAGAGAGTAGGAACTGAAGCAAAGCCAATGGAAAAGAAGGACAAAGAAAGAAAGGAAATCAATGATTCCAAGTGTTAAAAGGGGTTCCTCGTCCTGATAAATAACGAAGGTCTTGCTGCAGAAACAGAGCTTCTTGACAAGCTTGTTCTACCATTTTTTTGCTTTACTATACTGTCCTTGGGCACTTTTCTTTGCGTCCTCCACTTGCTTTTTTGCACTGTCAAGCTGTCCCTGAACACCTTTCTTTGCGTCCTCCACCTGTTTTTTTGCACTGTCCAGCTGTCCTTGAGCAGTTTTCTTAACGTCCTCCGCCTGTTTTTTGGCACTCTCCAGCTTCTCTCGAGCACTGTTCTTTGCATCCTCCACTTGTTTTTTGGCACTCTCCAGCTGTCCTTGTGCAGTTTTCTTAACGCCCTCCGCCAGTTTTGTGGCAGTCTCAAGCTGCACTTGGGCAGTTTTCTTTACGCCCTCCGCCAATGTTTTTGCAACATCAATCTTTGCTTGAGCTTTTACCTTTTCTTCGTCAATCTTTCTTTTTGTATTTGCAATATCGGATTCGGCAGCTTTCTTCAATTCCTCTGCCTTTGTTTTTGTATTTTGATATACTGTTTGGGCTTTATTCAATTCGCCTTCTATCATAGTTTTTGCATTTTGAAACTGTGTTTCGAGCTTTTTTTTCCCATCCTCTGCCTTTTTCTTCTGAGTTTCAAACTCTCCTTGAAGTCTTTTTGCTTCATCCTCGGCCTTCTTTTTGGCTTTTTCAATCTCTTCTGCGACTCTCATCGCCTTTGTTTTGGCATTTTCAAATTCAGTTTGAACCCTTTCTTTAGTTTTTGCGAATGTTTCCGCAAGTGACTTCAAATTTTTGTCCCGTTTGTTATCTGGAGGCATGTTGCTTTTAAGAACGAAACAAATACAAAAATACAATGTATAAAGGTCGAAAAAAAAATACAATAGATGTTATTTGAAGTCGACTTAGAGTAGAAAAGCGAAGGATCAGGAAGATGTGCTGACAGAGGCAACGCTACTTGCCGAGTTTCTTCTTCTATTCCTTTTTTTGCATTGTCATTTTTAATTTCGTTTTCTACCTTTGCTTTTGCATTATCAAACTATGCTTGCAAGACAATATTATATTTATATTTACATATATAATTATAATTTATATATTTTTGGTATTCATAAAAATTGCATTAATTTCGATAAATAATAAACGTTATACGTAGTCGAGCCTACTCCGATCCTAGACTAGAATAGCGAATGATGATGATGATGATGTGCCAGCTTGAGAGGCAGTGCACGCAGATGGGCATGTGGTGCCGCTACAAACTTGGGAAAGGCGTAACCCAAGGAGACACGATGGGTTGTGGTCTTGGGGCCGGGTATGGCACGGTAGCTGGGCGCAAAGGGTACCGCTTCGAGCACCGGAGGCAGCACCTGCGTCACTGTGGGCAAATGCACTTCAGTGGTGGGCAGCAGGTGGGTGTGTGGCACCAGAGCCGGTGGACAGGGCAGCACTGGTGGTGCTGCAACCGCTGGCAGGAGTGGTGCGGGAGCAGGTAGCAGTGGTGCAGGTGCAAGAGGAGCTGGTGCTGGCCAAACTGGAGCTGCAGCTGGAGCCGGGAGCAGTGGCGCAGGAGCAGCAAACAAATGAGCATGTGGTGGTGCTGGAGCTGCTAAAAGATGCGCATGTGGTGGTGCTGCTGGTGCTGGCCAAGCGGGTACTGGTGGAGCAGGAAGCAGAGTCTCCTGCAACAAGGGCGCTGCATAGTCCACGTGATCTGGCAACGCTTGTTGCAGTGGCTCAAAGTGCTGATCGAAGTGGTTGAAATGAGGCTCAAAAGTGATCGAAATGGTGCGAGGGCTTTGCCTTGCTGCAGCTCACAGCCAGAGCCAGAAGGAGAGCCTGCCAAGGAAAGGGGATAACCCGTTAGCTAAAGGGGTTAGCGCGACTCAGACTGTCTAAGACTCACCAATTTGAGTTGCCACATCTTGCTTGCTGTTGTTGTTGGTGTGTCCTTGGGCTGTGGTGGTGGTGGTGCTGCTGCTTGTCTGCTCGACTCGAAGTGGATTACAATAATGTTTGACCATGGAGCAGACGTTGGCATTTATAGCGGGTAACCAATTGATTGGCCACGCGCCCAGTGGGGCCCAACGGGGCCCAACTTGGACGTGCACGCGGCTCTTCACTTTCGTTGGGAACACCAGCCCGGCCACAACTACGAGCTGCCCATTATGGGTTGTGTGGCAAGCGCGAATCGTGACTCGGCTGCGTTTGGCGCGACATTTGTTTACATCGATTGCACCGCTATCGAACACTTATATAATCCGATTTATGACAGCCCAAGAAATACACGAAGCTATCGCTCAATCGTTTATCAAATTTGATTTTTATTGCTTAAGAAAATTCGCTAGGAAAATGGTTTATCGTGGCTTAGGCAACAATTGGAGCGGGTGCAGCAAAGCTGTAGGGGGCAGCGAAGGGTGCGGCATAGGGAGCGGCATAGGGGGCGGCGTAGGGAGCGGCCAGTGGAGCGCCGAAGGTGTAGGGAGCTGCGTAGGGTGCGGCAAGTGGGGCAGCATACGAAGCGGCAACTGGAGCGGTCAGACGAGCAGCCAGGGGGGCAGCAAGGAGCAGCCAGAGGAGCAGCGGCGGCATAGGTAGCTGGGATGCCCGAGACGTAGCGGCTGGAGTAGGGTGCAGTCAGGTCGAAGGGTGCCGTGGTGTACGAGGACTGAGTGCCATCATAGTTGTTGCGCACATCCACCTGGCTGCTGCCTCCGGCGGCGTACAGCGGTGCATTGGCATAGGCCAATGGAGCGGCAGCCAATGGGGCAGCCAAGGGAGCTGCAACTGGTGCAAGCACGCCAGGCTTGGCCGAGGCGCAGGCAATCAAAGCAGCGATGACGAACTGCAGGAAGAAGAAAGGGTAAGCAATGAACAACTAAACTTCGCAAGGGTCTCTTGGGCTGCACTTACGAATTTGAACATGTTGAGGATGTGTCTGTAAGGTGGTTAACTCCAAACGGATTATGCCCAATGCAGCGCTTAGTCTTGCCTTATATAGCTCACTTTTTGTCCGATTCTGCTCGAAATTTTGGCTGTTTCTGAGCGACGTGAGGAGGAAGTCCAAGCCAACAAATTTTAGTTTCGCAAAGCACACGCAATTTGTATGCAGCACGAGTGGGGGCGGTGTGGGCCAATGTGGTGCGCTTTGTCAGGCCAAGTTGGCCCAATTGGCTTGGCACACTCTTTGTCCCCCCTTTCCCCCAACTGCTGCTGGCTATAAAATGCCAGTCGCGGCGCAAATGTCGCATTAGTGCGGCTTTAATGGCCAGCCATAAAACCAACTCAATAACCCCTCAGTCCCTCCCTCAAACACCTTCATCTTTACTGCTTCAAATCGATGCGTAGCGAAGTCAATCCGACCTTGAGGTTTGTGGCGTGCCTAGGACAACAACAGGATGCGGCTAGTACGTGTGACTAGTGTAGCCACTAATTGGTCACAGCACAAAGAAAGAATCGGCGCAGGCAGAAAAGAGCTAAAAAACCGGCTTGGTGATTTAACAAGCTCAACGTATGCGAATTGGAATGTTCGCTTTGGTTCGGTCACGTGCGCTTCGTTGACTTCGTCATCAGACTGACCCCCCCCCTCTCTCTCCCTCTCTCTTTGCCTCTCTCTCTCTGCTCTCTCTCTCTCTCTTGCTCTCTCTTTTTGTCTTTGTTTAGTGCTCTACCCCTTTTCCTCTCTTGCCTTTTCGCATTGTTTGCTGTGCTCACTGTTGATCTCTCAAGGCCTTCGCTGGCTACCTGACTGACTAGCTCAGTCACTCGAGTGTTGCCCCACGCATGTAACTGTATCCGCATCTCAGCACAGCTCAGCACAGTTCGGCTCTGCCACTCAGCTCGTCATCTGAGCATCTCAGGGCAATCACCAGAGGCGTTCGACCTCTCACTCTAGCTGAGTTTTTCCAGCACATTGAGTTTATACGGAAATCTGTAATCTTCCGCTCACTTCCTTGACGCCCTCTTCAGCCTGCCGACAGACACTTGGCCAGAGAGGCTAACCCCTTCCCCCTTTATTTGTTTAGCTATTCTTGTTTTCAATCCAAATTGCAGTTATTCCCGTTCTCCAAAGCGAGTTTGGATTAAAGTACCGTTTGTTGATTAATCTCACATCCGTTTGGGATGCTAAGGTGATAATCAATTGTATCCGGTGTTGAGAGAAGAAGGTGTTAAGGGGGAGGGGGGCGCTATTTAGCGAGGGATGCCATTAGCTTGGGTCTAAATCAATGCCAAGTTTAAGGCCTCCTCAAACAGCTCTTGACTATGCAAATGAGGCAGTTACCCTCCTCTCTGCCACTCCATGTGCAGCCTCCACTGGCTCTTCTCTGCGTCATCTTAGTATCTCTACTGCTTCTTCACTTCCCCCTCTCACTACACCCAAGCATTAATTTGCAGTTCGCTAGAGCAGGTGAAAGGTGCGAGCCAAGGCACATGATCACCCTGTCGCCGTCGATCGATGGATTTGTCGATGGATCGATCGCACTCGATGAAGACGTCTTTGTGCTGGCTTCGCTTGACCTTCGGCTCGTCTATATGCAAATGCAGCCACCGCCGACCTAGACGCTCGAGAGACGAGCGATCGCCGCTGCTGATGATGATCGTAATCAAGATCGTAATGAAGCTCCCATTGAAACGATAAAAAACCGATCGATTTGAAGTTGCTTTTTGTCGTTTTGTTGTTGTTGTTGCTTGATATTTTTTCCAGCTTTTACTTTATTTATGAGTATTATTCGAATATATGTTTCGAGTATTAGCTATTCACAGGCACACTCACACACACACACACACGCACACTCACACAGTCGCACACACATACAGATACACACTCAGTCAGTCAATTGTAAACGAGGCTTATGAAATATGCAGCAGGGGCTACCTTCCCCGGCTACCTTGCTACCTTGCTGCCACCTTCTATCGTTGCAAGTGCGCTGTGCCGTACGAGGTGAGACCGGTGGTGCGTGGCACCAAGGCATAGGGTGCGCCCGCCTGCAGTGGCAGATGTGCCACATTCAGTGGCATCGCGCCCAAGGGCACGGGCAACTTGAGGTTCAGCGAATTGGAATCCGATGCCTGCGTTGCAATGGCACGACCCGTTGAGGCAGCCGGCTGTGGTGCAGCGGCAGCAGCAGTGAGGGCAGCCGAGGAGGGGGGATTGGCACCGAAGACATAACCACTGCTGGTCAGCGCCTGCGTGAAGGCCGCGTGCTCCAGTGCGGGCGCTGCAAACTGACGTGCCACCTGTTGATGATGTTGCGGTTGCAACTGTTGTCGCTGGTGCTGCACCACACGCGGCGCCGGATATTGATAGTAGGCCACCTGTGCGCTCGGCGTGATCGAGTACTCCAGGGGGGCGGGGGGCGACAAATGCGACACGTCTGCCAGCGCCGTCGACGTCAGCTGCAGCAGCGCGAGTCCAGCTGCGAGCAACGTGCAACGTGAGATGGATTTCTGTAAGAAATCGTTATGCATTAGCAGCAGAAGGGCACGGGGTAGAGGGGGTTAGTCTGTCTCCCTCCCTCTCTCACACACACACACACACACACTCACATTTGGGCACATTTTGTTGAGAGGAAACTGGGGAACTGTCACTTGCACTCGCACTCGCGATTCGTTTCTCTCTGTGGACGGGCGAAGCTTTGCGGGCTGATTAAAATTTGTGCGGCAGCTGAAGATGCTTTTTATACGAGGCGAACGAGGCGAGCAGAGGCAGAGGCAGAGCCAGAGCCAGCAGCTTCGTCAGCTGAGCCACAGCGGCTGCGGCAGCGACAGTTCTGCCCGAACGAGTGGACAGTGCGGCAGAGCAGTCAGGCAGGCAGGCAGGC
Organism: Zaprionus indianus; assembly: GCA_018904595.1. Lineage (NCBI taxonomy): Eukaryota > Metazoa > Arthropoda > Insecta > Diptera > Drosophilidae > Zaprionus > Zaprionus indianus. The sequence goes on from JAEIHA010000140.1 coordinate 5,401,743, forward strand.
AGGCTGACGACTTGTCGACCAGTTGAGCGCCAAACAAGTGAGAACGGTGGAGTAGGCACAGAGGTAGTCGACCAGGGGCATACCCTGTAGAAAAGCAGGGTGGTAATTAGTTGGCATTTGTGGTAGGTTGAGTTGGTAAGTCTCTTTGTGTTGCAATGTGGAGAAAGAGAAGACTTGGAGTATATTCTTTCAGGGGAGATTGTTCCCAATTCAAGATGAGGAAGGTTAAAGGTAAATTTAGAAGCATAGGTAATTTATCTTTCTCCATAGGAATTCCAAGAAAGCCTACACAGAGACTAAGAGACTATGACAACTACACTAAATTTTTGACTATTAAAAATGGTTTAAAATTAACAGGAAGAAGTATATATATGCTCTTCAACTATTAAAAATGGTTTATACATATTCACGTATAACAGGCAGAAGGAGAAGTGACAGACCTCATACAGTAATACATTCTTATTTTAATTCTACTTTAATTTGATTTAAAATAAAGATACAGGGTATATTTAAGTCAGTTCTGTCTCTTTTAACAGTTTTAATCAATTTTACTCTCTTTACCAGCTGTTCACTTCTACCGTCTCTACTTGAGTCTACCCTCTTCCGCCACTTTTATTGCTTTACAGGGTATCAAAGCACAAAAACAATACGTGTTGCTGGTGTGCGATTGCTGTTGCTGTCGGCTTTCAATTTTCGGCTTTATTTGCTGTGTTGCTGTTGACTCTCTGACGACATGGCTGTGGGCCAAAAGCCTTAGCTCAACTTATACATTCTGCTTCTGTTTAACATTTGTTTTTTGTTTTTGTTGTTGTTGTTGCCTAGGTTGCTGTGGCTGTTGTCTCTCTTTGGGTTTTTGATGTCGCTTTAATTTGTTGCCATCGCCGACTGCAGCTTCGGAATTTGTTATTGTTGACGCGCTGTATTGTTATTGTTGCTGTTGTTCGCGTAGCTTCTGCTGCTGTTGTTGTTGTTGCTGTTCTGCTTCTTCAGCTTGCTGTTGTTGTTGTTGTTGCTACTATCTTGTGACTTGGTTTATTTATCTGTGCTAAGTTGTTGCTTGTTTTTTATGAGCTGCTTTGGCATTTGTTGTTGCTGTAGATGTTGCTGTTGTTGCTATTGTTGCTACTCTTGTTGTTACTGCCGTCTATTGATAATATTTAGTTTGCCTTGCATATAAATCAATGTTGGTCAGCTCGCTTGGCATCCAAAGTATGCAACAAGCAGGGGTCTGTCGGTCTGTCCACAAGTCAGGGCTGTCCGTCGGAAGGGGGTTAATGAATTAAGCGAGCAATAAAGCGTGGAATCAACTGTAAGTTCTGGAATTCAAATTAAATCGAACGAGTTTCTAGTACTGCCCACCCTCTTTGCTCCCCCCCTTTACCCCCTTCAACCCCCCTTGTGAGGACGCTACTGCTTGTCGTTTAGCGACGAAAACAATGTCGACACCTTGCGAGTATTTGCGAGTTGAGCATTTGGGCTTATTAAACACAAATCGGCTGTCATGTGACACCATCCACGAATATCGTTCCGACGTCGACTGCGACGCTGACTGCGATGCCAACTGCAACTGCGACGCCTCGACTTAAAGCTCATTGACTGGCTAATAAGTTGGATATTAATGTTGTTCGAGGAACCTAATAGAGACGCGAGCCCAGAGCAAAGGTACCCCTTGATAAATGTATATATGTGGCTGACCTCCCCCAAAGTGCCGCATACATTATTCAGTTATTCAGTTATAATTTGTGCTAATAAAGTCGTTAGTTGAGTTTCGATTCGCTGACCCATTTGATGGATTAACTGACAGCCACAATGGATCTCGCATTGAGGTTGGTCGAGAGAGATGATCAGGCAAAGCGCATACTGCGAGTCGGTTAGGTCTTTTGTACCACTAAGGGGGCATTAGCATTTTTCTGTTAATATCTTGATTTGTTTCTTAGTTTAGTATTTGTATTTATTTGGTTGCATAATTAAGTCGCTGGGGTTCTTTATGGCGGCTCGTAAATACCGCGGAAGATGCTCGCGCCGAGCGTGCGATTTATAGTCAGCCGATTAACGCGATTCTTCTTAATTAATTGACGATTAACATTGGAATTAACATGACGATGACGGGCAGACGATAGAAGATGCGTTAGAGACGATAGTTGATAGAGGTGAGTGTTAGAGATGGTAGTTGCAGATGGGAGTTAGAGACTTTGGTTGAAAGAAGGTTGTTGAAGGAGTTAGTTGATGAAGGTCGTTGAATAAGGTAGTTGAGAAAGGTACTTGAAGAAGGTAGTTATAGCTAATAAAAGGATTGGATAGTTGGGCACGATATTAAGGAGAATAGAGTAATGATATATGCACGATAGTTGACAACGATAGTAATAGGTTATTCAAGCATACGATAGTAAGCGATAGTAGTTCGAGATTAGGTAGTTCAAGGTGAGGTAGATCGAGATGAGATAGTTAATGATTTAAGGTAGTTGGGTATAGTTATTAGAATAAGCAGATGAAGACGATTAATACCGATAACTAAAGCAATACACGATCATTACTGATAATACCAAGCTGCGATTATTAACTACGATAGTAAACTACAATAATTAGAGACGGTAGTTGTAGTTGCAGTGGGTAGCGCATCACCAAGCGTTATCACAAGGCACTGCTGCTTCGAAGGTGGCAATTTCCTGCGGTGGTGGTGGTGGTGCATGCAAAGCGACACGAGTGTAGGTGGGTTGGTGGTGCGCATAAGCGGAAGCAAAGCGGGAGATGAATGGTGCGGGTGGTGCTGGTGCAGCATAGTGTACAGCAGGAGCGGGTGCTGCATAGTGTACGGCGGGTGGAGCTGCCACTGCATAGTGCACAGCAGGGGGCTGGTGGTGGAGCAGCATAGTGTACAGCTGGTGGTGGTGCAGCATAATGTACAGCGGGTGCTGGAGGTGCAGCAGCATAGTGCACCGCAGCTGGTGGTGCAGCTGCTGCAGCAAAACCACTGTAGGTTGTAGTTGTCGTGGTTACCGGTGGACCTAAAGTGTACTTGATGACGGGTGCAGGAGCGGCATATTTGATGAACGAATGTGGTGCAGGTGCTGGTGCTGCATAGGCCACAACTGGTGGTGGTGGTGGTGCACTGTAGACAGCTTGCACTGCAACGGGAGCTGGAGCGGCGGGTGGAGCATGGAAGAAGCTGGCTGAGCTGGTTGACAGCAGCAAGCTGAGGCAGAGCAGAGTGAGCTGAAGAGGAGAAAGAAAGGGAGAGAGAGAAAGAGAATTTTAGTAAAAGGAAGGAATGAGATGGAGAGAGTGAGAGTACAGTAGAGTGAGCTGGAGAGTTAGAAGGTGCTGCGTGGCTGAAAGAAAAGGAGAGATGGAAGATGATAGAAAGATAAGGAGAGTTGGGAAAAGACAGCCCAAAAGTGGAAAAAATATTGGGGAAAAGATATAAAAGTGATAAAAAGAAAAACCAAACGAAGGAGATAAATAAAAAGATAGAGAAGGATTGCAAGGAATAAAGGCAGAAAGGCTCGGCCAAAGATAGTCAGCACAGAGAAAGAAAGAAATATATGCAGAGGTAGGAACGTGCATCAGAAAGTTTGAAGTAATTGGATTCTTCTGCTATTGAAGCCGCTGAAGAATGATATGAATGATGCATGAATGATATGATGTATGTACATCTACTGCTCTTCTCTCTCACTCACACAAATTCTTTTAATATCAGCACTTAGAATACTTTAAAGACTTCCCGCTGTAATACTCACAACTTTCCACATTGTAAGACTTGCAAAGACGGCACACTTAACTCGATTGGTTGCTATTATTATCGAAGACTTTCACACGAATGAATTGATTGGGTTAAGTAATGCCCGTATTTATAGCCAGCGAGGGGAGTTTTACGCTGATTACGCTGCTCTCGGTGTAAAAGTAAAACTCCATTACAATGCGACATCATCGTCCATCGAGAGACCACGTCCGATCGACAAGCAAATCGTGCGGCAAATGCACGCGACGCGACGCGTTTCGCAATTCATCGCACACATACTCCACATACTTACACATTCCCTCTCTCTCTCACACACTTGCACTCTCGCAGCTGCGTCTGGCTTAGAAGTTAAAGTCGCAGTCCAACTGCAGCTTGGGCAATGGGCAACACACCACGTTGCACACGTTATGACACGCCGTGATTGATGGCGCCCACTGTGCATAAATGTCAAAATATCTGCGAAAATTGCCATAAAAGTCGCGCCGCGAATCAGACTAGGCAAAATAAGTGAATAAGGCGCAGCACACAAAAGTAGTCAATGAATGCAGAGCAAGACCAAGACGAAGACGAAGACGCAGAAGAAGGCGTTCCCCAATTAAATTCCGGCGTAAATACGCCACACGTGGACTCCTACTCCTGCTGCCTTTGCACTCCAGTCATTGATACTCCCACTTGCTTTGACTCCCTTTCCTCCTCCCTCGAGAATTTCAACTCTCAATAAAGAACTGAGACACATATTGGCATAACTAAGCAGCCCCGCCCCCCAAATGGGCATCGATTTGTTTACTTTGCTGCAGGAATGTGGCAGAAATTCACGAATTTCTTCTCGAGTGCGGCACATGCCGCAGCACTTGAACATGTGGGAGGCACTGCCATATGGTGGGTGGGTGGTGCCACAGACGACGAGGACGACGACGCAACCAGTGAAGTGCCCCCGGCAACATTGAAGTGAAGATGCCAGCAGACTTGTTGCCTGCCATCGCGTAATGCGCTCTAAATTGGCGCACGTGTTTTTCAAGTTCAACTCCCACTGCTTCCCTTTCCTTTCTCTGTCCCTTCGTTCGTTCCTTCCTCCTCGTTTTTCTGCCCTCTCACTTTACTTACCTTACGGCAGCATCCACATGTCCCACACTTGAGGCACGCGCTGCACGCACGCATGCGAATCTATCACGCCTTGCTACCTTTTGATGTCGTCTGCTTGCCACGCCCCTACCGCCCACTGCTTCATGGTTGTGACAGTTTATTACGCTGCAAGGCAAATGCTGCGCATACGCAACGTTCGTTGTCATTGAACCTACAACTTGCAACATTGGCAGCAACAGCAGCAACATTGCTCGCGTGTTTCGGATTAAAGACAACAAAATCCCGATAACAGCGGAATTAATTGATTTTAAATCGCGCTTCATTGAGTCGATATGACTGCGTGTCACACTTGGCAAAGGGTTCAACTTGCAGGAGATATTGTAAGAGGTGTTAGACATAATAAAAATGTTTTTAGTTCTTAAAAAGTTAACCAAGTAAATATTTGTAGATGCAAAAAAGAATAAATTATAAATATTACTGAATGAAAAATTTGGAAAAATGAGCTGAGAAAATACATTATTCTTTTTGTCTATTTTATACTTTATTATATAAATTTTATGTTTTTAAATATTTAAAAAAATATTAAAAAGGGTCAAACGGAAAGAAGTTATGTGTTTATATAAGAAAACTCTGTGAGGAAACATGTAAAAATAAATATTAAATATTTCCCAAAATTTATTGATGAATTTCCCCTAAAATTCTCCCATCACTTAAGTGCAATATACCCCAACTTTCTTCCCCATCCAGGGTGAGTGGTGTTAAGTCATTGCACGCTACAAGGGCACCATTGGCGCTGTCGCATGCCGCACTGCAACGTGCAACTTGCTGTGGTAAGGATGGATCAGCCTGCATGTTGCGGTTGAATGAACCCGAGTTTGCAATTAAGCTTTGCACTTGTTATGACATGTCCCAGTGGATTGCAGGCTACGCTCGAAGGCAACTCAATGCCCTTTTAATTAGATACGTGCTCTGCCCTTTTGATGCAATCAACAGCGAATCCTTCTGCTTCTTATAGTGTGTTTGTCGCTTGTTTGTTTGCCCTGAAGAAGGTCCTTGAACTGCCTGGCGTATGCTGTGTAATCATGGTTTTATTATTGTATTATTAATGCAAGTGAGGAATAAACACCAATAGTGGGCGCATTTACGAACGACATACACGGGCCTCAAGCTCTAAGGAAACGCCTTTTGGCAGGATCAAACGATTTGAAAAGTTCTTTTAGCCACTCTTCTCGTTTTTTTATAGCAAAAAACAGCTTGACAAGTCCAAAAGGAGGGCCTGGGTGGGCGGTAACGATTAAAAGTCTTAGGAGCTAACAGGGAAGGGAGGGGGACGCAGAGTGGGGCGTCGCGACCGATTTAGGCCAAGTATATTTTCAAATTTTTTGCCATTTTGCCAGGTGGTGGGCGAAAATAGGGTTCGCGTACGTGCTATGGAATCGTGTCCTGGCTAAACATACATAAACGATCGTGCAGGTGCACTACTCATATAATTAATTTAAGCAAAAAGTGTTGCATACTATCGTGCAGCTAAGTAATTTTAATTGAAACCTCACTTAAAGAAAGATACTGAACATACTTCGAGGCGGCACATGAATTTTGCGATTAGCACGTGCACGATCCTTTTTGCTATTAACAGAGTTTGCACAGTGAAATGTTAAAGTTAACAGAATCATGTTAAATTTTATTTTTGAACGCCCCGCCCCCCCCTGGGACATAAATGGAGTTTTTCGAACTGTTTTGGTCCTTTAAAAAAACGAGAAATAGAAAAAAATGGCCAAATCGTTTTCGCATTTTCCCGGGCGAGCAGTACGCCCTACGAATTTGGAAAGGCGTGTCCTGTTAAAGGACAAAAAACAGAAAAAACTAAAAAACCAGGCTGTCTCTGCTAGTTTTGGCGCATTTTCAACTTGAAAAACTTCACAAAAACAAAGTCAGCTCGGGCTCGCAGGTGTTTTGCTTACGACAATTGCAACTCGTGGCCTCACAGTGTGGGAAACTCGCTGTCAAACGACGGGGTAAGGTAACTGTGCCATGAGAGCACAGACCTGCCTGCCCCTGCCCCTTTTCCCCCTCTCCTCCTGCTACTGCTGCCCCCGCTGACAGCAGCGAGACAATGCTGCGCTTGAATGAATATTCAATGCGCACAAATTGCAAGTAGGAAGCACAGCACACATATTTATATGGCTCCCCCTTCCCTTCTCCACTCTCCCACCACACAAGCCTCTCTTCAACATCGATCGTCTCGCGCCGCCAAGGTCGTTGCCAAATTGTAGCGCGGCCGCGGCCTTTTGCTCTGCGCTTGACTGGCCAACTAATCCAACAATCGCCGCCGTCGTCGGTGTCAACTAAAATAACGAACTAACTAAGTCCGCGACTAGTCGTAATAATAGATATAGACAGACAATACTATATACGATCGCTTGGGCATAATTTATGCCGATAATGCGCATTGTATCGGGCAACTTGATCGCACAATAATAATTGTACATTCGCTAAGGTCGCGCCACATTGTTGCCACTGTATGCACGATAGGTCTGTCCCCCTCTCTCTTTCTCTCTTTCTATCGTTGACTGGTTCACCTGTTTCACTCTGGTGACACATTGAGTAACTCTCGGGGAACTGCTCCGAATTTCGCGAGTTTCTCAATTGCTCGACTAATAAATAATTATTTCAATTGCACCACAAACGCACTTTCGTTGCAAGCAACTGACAGTTGCCACTCAGCTTGCCCCAGCCTCCTGCCACATTCCCCTTCCCCTTCCTACTGCACTCCCTGCTCAACTGCCTTCCCTCCTTCCCCTCTTATGCTGCGCATAATTGCAGGCGTTGGCATTTGAATTGAGTTGAAAACTTCAAGGAAATTTCAACACTTTATCCCCATTGCACTGAGAGAAATCTTATGCGTTGAACATAAATCTAGCAGTAAACTGTCAATTTGACACTAATTTCGCGCTGCTAAATTGATTGACTCATAAATAAAATGAAATATGAAATATGCATTAATGATGTTTTTTCAACACTGAAAAAAATAAGGCATAAATTTGTTTGAACTTTTGACAAAGTTGATTTTAAGTGAAGATTTAAAAATTAGTGGAAATTTATGCATACATAAATTTTTGACATAATTGAAATGGAGATTGTCTCGTTTACTTCAGTGCACTGTGAGAAAAATATAATCCCTTCATTGTCAGGGCACACAAATCTTTCTTATTTAGTGCTTACGTAAATTAAGCAAACTGTTGGTAGAATTATAGCATATTTTTCGCAGTGTACTACATGAAAAACACTCATAACTTCTTGGCTGGGTACCAAAATATCAAGTTTGCTTGAAAATTTAAAAATTGATTTCAAATGTTGCCCAATTTTGTTCAGTGTACTGCCAGAAAAACAAACTCAAGTTCTAAGTTAAGACCCAAAACTTTTGCCCAACTGTTTCTGCTTAAAATTTCTACTAAAAAAACAAAGTTATATCTTAATTTTCCACAGTGTACTGCAGGTAAAGGCAAACATGTGTTTTTTTTTTCGAATCGTTTATTTACTTAAGTTGAAACCACGAGCATGGGGACAATAACAAAAAAATCGATTAACAGCATAACTTGATCTCCAGCTCTCTCTCTCTCACTCTCTCATTCACTCCGTCTCACTCTCTCTCTCTCTCTGTTTCTCAGCCTGTGTCTCTGTCTCTCTGTCTCCACAGTGAAAATGAAATTTTGTACACGACTGAGGCTCGTCCGATGTTGACAGCGGCAACGTTGGCAGACGAACCCATTGAGGGATCTCAGCGAGCAATATCCTGGCAGGTGGATATGTCGATGATGATGTTGGTGCTAGTCTTGAGATGATGTTGGTGGTGGTGGTGGTGTTGGTGGTGTCGATGTGGTTATCCTTTTTGTTGCTGGGGTTGTCAACGAGTTAGAGTTGCGCCTACTTCAAGCACTTAGTGCAGACCGTAGCCGTGTCCGTAGCCGGCGTAACCCAGACCGTATCCGCCCAGGCCGTAGCTACCGTGGTAGGTGGAGGTGGAGTGGATGGCTGGAGCAGCGACGACAGCGGGAGCAGCGTGGTAGATGGGAGCAGCGGCGTGCACCACGGGGTAGGCCTTGGTGGCAACCTTGTAGGTGTTGGCATACGAAGTGGCCACCGGGATGGTCTTCACAATGGGAGCATGCACAATGGGTGCGGCGTAGCTCTTGATGATGGGAGCATGCGAGATGACAGCGGGGGCGGCGTAGGCGGGTGCCAGACCCAGACCGTGGCCATAGCCCAGTCCGTAGCCAGAGCTGTAGGGCGAGATGATGCCAGCGTTGGCAACGGCGCACAGGGCGGACAGGACGGCGATCTAAGGGGTGGAGAGGGAGACAAGAATATAGTATAATATATAAGGGAGGAGGGAAGACTGGCAGCGCGTTCGTTGCCTGAGTCTTTGTGCTTACCAGCTTGAACATTTTGGCGGATTTGGTTGCTTTACTTGGCTACTTCTTGGCTGAAGAGTTGAGTGTGTTATGCTGTAACTAGCGCAGCGCATGGCATATTTATACCAAAGCCAAAGCACGAGAAATATTCTGAAACCGCACAGACAATGCGCCGACAGCAGCAAGGCAGGCAGCGCCGACAGCAACAGCAGCAGCAGCGACAAACAACAGCAACAGTCGAGGCAGTGACGCAGTCAGCGCCGGCAGCAGCGGTTGCTTTGGCCACACGAAACGCGAATCAAAAGCGTGAACGCCCTGCCCTGCCCTGCCCCGCCCTGTTGCCGACTGCTTCGGCTTCGACTTCAGCTTCAGCTTCGGCTCTGCTTGAGAATAAAGTGAAACGATCTCGATCTGGATCTCGCTCAATTGCGATCGATCTTGATCAGTCATGCGCCTCAACGCGCCACGAGTTTTCCCGCAGTGGAAAACTGACGAAAAACAGGTAATCCCAGAGTGGCTCGATCGATGCATCGATTAGCTCACCCTGTTCACACTGCAAGTTGAGTTGTCAGCGTTGCCAACGATACCGAAATCTTGAACTGGAAATGGAAGTTTTCTGTGCCGGAAATGCAAAAGGAAGGCGGCAATCGTTTTTTTGCCGGCCAGAATTTTCCACCATTGTTGGGTTCTTTTCTATTGTAATTTTGGACACCCGTTTACTACTACTACCTCCCCTCTGCCCCTCCCCCTTTTAATCATTATGCAACGCAGCAGCGGCTCCCACATTCTGCTTTGAATTCCTTTCTAAAAGCGCAGCTCACACAACACACGCACGTGATTATCAATCAGCATGCTGCACTGATTGACAGCGATCTCCGTAGGTGTGGAAAATGTTGCAGTGGCACTGCCAGTTGCAAGTGGCAGCCACTCGCAGTCGTAGTCTCTAGCCTGGCTTAGCTGATCGCTTAGTCCGATCCAAATACGCGTAAACAGCGCATGAAAAATCGCACTGCTTAATAACTGACAACAAATTGAGAGTGGTCCCCAGGCCAGGTTGCTTGCCTATTTTGCCCCGCAGTGCATTAATATTATTTTCCTCCTTGCTGAGGTGATTTCTTATCGGCGCACGCTGCGTATGCGTAACGCGCAATTCACTACAAAATCAATTCGCATCGCAAATGTAAATAAATTAGAAAAGCAAACAACTCTGAATGCAAGTGGAGATTGGTTTTGCAAGTATGGGGAGGGAAGGTAGACTGGCAGATACCCTTTACGTAGTTATGGGACGGGAAAATAGCCTGTAAGTGGGAAAAGATTAAGAATATGATGTTGTAATATTAAGAAGAAATAAGAGAGATTTATAGAGTATACACAGTGATCAGTGGAAGAGGGTTATAGATCGATTTTAATGGTTGAAAAGTTTTGATGGAGAATAAAGAATGAAATATGAATATCAGAAATATTAAATAATGCCCTGTAATCATATAGGTATAACAGGAAACCCGAATTCAAGATAGCACGTTTAATAAATTAGCGATGGTCTGGGAACATAATAAATAAATATATAATAAATATATATAGAAAGATTAAGACCTCTGAAGATTTAAAATGGAGGGTAAAGAGCAGAGAATAATGTGGGAAAATATTATATATTACCCTGTATTTTTATGTACTTAATAAACAAAATTATTTGATACTCTTGAAGTTGAGCCTAGGTTAATAAAGAATCTGAGCAGAAACTGCGATGCTTTAGAAGTAATAAATAGAGGCTTAGAAAAGAATGAGCTGTACAAATAATACTCTAATATACTATTTTGAAAATAATCTAATATTTTGCAAATAATCAAAACAATGTTATCCAATGTATCATGTATTAATCATAATAATAAATACTCTTTCAACTCAGTCTTCTGAGATATTGGTTAAATTTACAATTAAAATTTACTTTCTTTAATTTCCATTCACGCAAACTCTCTTATTCATACTCTACACTCTCTGCACTTGCACATACCCTTTTGCCTTCCCTATACAGGGTATATGGCTGTTCGTGTCATATTTGAGCACTCGTTTTAATGGCCTGCCAGATTTCTTAATAGCCATTCTTAATTTGTGCTGCCACAAGCAGCCCGGCTGCATCAACTCCTGCGCTGCCAGTCTCCTACAACTGCTGCCCCTAAGCACGCTCCCCTCCCTACTTCCTCTTCGCTACTTCTTCCCCCTTTCTTCACACCTCTCCTCCCCACTCTTCTCTCTATCTGCTTGCCTCTACTCCCCCTCTTGCTCCCCCCCTGGCCACACCTCTTATCACTATCAGCGCGTGCAAATCTGCGTAAGCAGCTGGAAACAGCGCCAACTTGGTAGCTGCCCGCGCAGCATAATCAATGCTGCAACAACAACAACAGCAGCAACAGCAACAACAACTTGTTGTATTTGACGATTTGTTGCTGTCTTTGTACAATGCGATTAGAGCGATTATACAATCGGGCGTAGGCCTGCCCGATGCTGGGGCCTTGAGCCACCGCCAGCTGCTGCTGCTGCCGCTGCTGAGAGTCTCCGCCTGTGGCTCGATTCTTTCAGCGCAGCGCACAAAGCGCGCTTAAACTTTATGGCGCATAAATCAATCGACAAAAAAGCCAAAGCAGCCAAAAGAAGCCAAATAAAACACGCCAAATACGCGCTGGACAATTCTCAATCTGCGGAAATCTGCATATATTGACGGCAGCTGGAAACCCTTCACCGGACACCTCGAGGCAGCAGTCGCAGCAATTTGCATGTGACACAAGCTGTACAAACAACACACACACACACACACACTACACACACACGCACAACAACTGTAGCCACAATCTCTGCTGTGGCTTTATTGCTATGCAAATGCGGCTGAGCCACAAAATCGATCGCATTGATTGACATAAAGCAGGATACGTGCGTGACGCTGATGCATGGTGCGTGCCACATGTGGCAAGCGTGGTGCGTGCCACTAGCCACCCACTGGACCACTAGATTAACACACTAGACCCACTGACCACACTGGCATCGCTGCTCAGCCTGCCTGCCTTCATTCCTTCCCCTTTTCTGCGGTCTGTAATTGCATTTTAATGGCTTCGTGCAACGCATTGTGGCATGCCACAGCAATTGTGGCAACTACAAATCTTTCAAACTTCAAATTAAAAGCCGTCAAGTGTTCCCCCACTGTCCCCCTTTCCCCTCTATTAATGTAATATCTGCAATTTGATTTATGTCTTTGTCCCAGCAAAGTTGCCCAATTTCATAGAGCAGAGGGGAAGGAGGGGGGTTGGGGGCACTGCACTGCCTAATTAGCGTGCGATATGTGCTCGCATAAAAGTTATTAAATTAATTAATAATTTGTGTGTCTTAGTTTTGCATAATTATATAGTGACGCCGAGTCTCGAGTGCGCCAATTACGTTTGCCTCATGTTGGACGCGGTCAAGGTCGCTTGCCACAATGTCGTGCACATTACAGCGACAATAACAACAACAACAACAGCAGTGAATAAATGTAATAATAGCAACAACTGAAAAAAAACTGTAACAATGGCAAGACAATTGAACAAAAGTTGGTACGAAAAAATTACTAGAATACCTTCAAGTCGGCAAAGCAACGACGAGTGAAGAGTGACGAACGATGAACAGTTGTTATAGACGAGGAATAAGAGTGAGAGTTTAGCTGTTATTGGGGTAAACGAAGTGGGTATACACTGTGCAGACATGTGTGGTGGGGGTTTCATGGGAATATTTGTTATAAAAGGAATGTAGATTCTTATGGAGTGGGACTACCTTGTTGACTTTGCTATATGTGATTAAAGTTGGCTTGAAGAGAGTGTGTACTAAGTTTCAGTTTGATAGTTGCTATGGTTAGATAGTTCATTGAGAGCTTAAGCACTCTGTGTTCATTGACCAAGTATTGAGTATGTCTCTGCTTAGTTTTAGCTTAATAAATTGAAAGGTAATTATTGTTTCTGACTGTTACTAAAGCATTACGAAATAAAGCTAGTACTATCTATCATATTTGTATGATCTATTGCCCTTCTATACATAAAGAATTCGTTAAATTGCTTGTTTCAAATATGTGTAAGTACTTTGAGTTTGTTTTAAGAAACATTCTATTTATTTTCAGCTCAATTACTGCATATACATTCAAGTTCTTAAAGAAAGTTAGTCAAGTCAGACAAGCAATTCTATGGAAATGTTTTAAGTTTATTGCCTTTAGTTCATCTCTCCCATTTCAGTTATTCAACTATAATGTTCACTGCATTAAAAGATAATATGCAAATTGTAGAGTAGCTTAAGCACACCAATTTCACACAGTTTCATAATTATATCATTTACTTTATGTTATCTTTCATTCACCTTCGCAAACTTATCCCAAAAATTGCTGTACCCTCGTTTAGGCATTGACCTTAGTAAGTAAACGATGCCGTTTTCATTAATGAAATTAAAGCATAACCTCTTTCTCTCCCTCTCTCCCTCTCTCTCCCTCTCCCTCTCTCTCTCTCTGTCTCTCTCTCTCTCACTCTCTCTCTCTCTCTGTCTCTCTGTCTCTCGCTCTCTCTCTATCTCTCTTATTTCTCCCCGCTCCTTAACAATTTGCTACTTCTGTCCGCAACTGTCACCGACAATTAGCTTATCCCAAGCTGCTTCCATTTGCCTTACTCCATCAAGTTGCTAGAGTTCTTTTTGGCCAACTAGTTGACGACATTGCGCAATTGCGACAAAGCACGTCGCACTTGTAGTTGCTGCTGTTATGTCTGCTGTTGCTGTTGTTGTTGTTGCTGGCCATGCATGCCAAAGCCAAAGCCTGCGACTGAGCCTCAGATTATGTGACAGCTTCAATGAGCCGCCGCGTCGCACAGAGTTCGCTCAATGCAAATTGGTTGAATTGGCTTCATAATTAAGTGGTTTACCGCCTCAGAATCTGGTAACACGCACTGCCCAATTTGCAGCAGCAGCAACAAGAGCAACAACAACAACAAGAGCAAAAACAACAACAGCAGCAACAACAACAACATGAGTAGCCACCTCAACAACAACTGCAGCAACAACGCTTCGAAAACAGATGCTCGTAAATTAAACTGGCAAACACCCCTGCAGCAAATTGACTGCCTGTTTTTGTTCTATGTACACCCTTTGTGAGTGGGGTATGCTGACTGTGTAGGGTTTTGAGGTTTTTCCTTTATGAGCTGAATAAGCATAAAGGTTTTTGAAGGTTTCTAGAATTAAAAGAGGCCCAAACTGACAATAAACTATTGGCAAACTACAACTGAAAGGGTATTTCAAAACTAGTCTTAATCTAATCCTAGCCTGTCTTAGTCCTAACCAGTAACTAACCTAACAAATTGTGTACACATTTTACCCCAGTTACTAAGCATTTATAGAGTTATCTCTCAGCTAAGCCTTTGATCTCCAAAAACTCTTTTATTAATCTCCTAAATATCCACTAAAACATTCAAATCGTATTCAGTTTCCTCTCCGAAAGTGCATTTGAAATTCGTTTAGCTACCTCTACCCTAACTAGCTGCGTTGCCTGCGCTGTCTGTCTGTCTGTCACCAAATTATATGCAAATTGTGCGAACGCATTTTTCATGCGCAGTCGACGACGCGACGCTAAGATTTATGTGCTCTACAAGTCCCACACGCGTCCCGTGATCGCAGTTTAGTCTCGATGATTGTCTTTTAATTGAATTTGTGCGACGAGTGGGTGCCCCTTCTGTCTCCCTCTCTCTCTCCACTTGACTTTCACTTTTTGTAGTTGTGCTCTAATTGCTTGGAATAGATCGAATCAGTGTCTGGGAGAGAAGGGGGAATGATTACTCACCCTGAACTTGGCGTCAGCAGCAAACTTGCGGTGGTCATCTACATGCTCATTATCAGGCACATACGAACACCTGTGTGGAAGGTGCGCGAAGCATATATACACATAATGTCTAGTCTATTGTTCGGCTTCAGTACACTGCCCGTCACTTGCTACGAGCAAGGTGTGCACTGAGAGAAACTGGCAAAGAAACTAGGAAGCTACAAGGGAACCTAAGCAGTTTACTCACTTTAACAACTGCCTTACAATCTTGACTTTGTTCCTCCTGCATTCTCTCATTGCCTTACTGCAATCTTTAATTTATCTTTAAGCTCATTCTCTATACTTTCCTCTCCCATCCCGTTTCTCTCAGTGCACCTGGCCAGTGCAAAAAACTGAAATCAGAACACAAACGTCTATAAAAAGTCAATTAGACTTAATGATAGCTCCGGCTAAACTACACATTAAATTCATGTACTTCGTTGATTGAGTCGAGCCACAGAAAATAGGCGGATCTTATTGCAAGGGAGTGGGGTAGCAGGGAGTGGGGTAGGGTAGGAGGGAGGGGAGGTAGCCAAATGGCGGACAAAGCGATTCAAAAATTCTGTAATCAAGGAAGTTGGCAAGACAGAAAAACAACATGGTCAACACGGTGTAGAAGTCGAAGTTGTTTTTGTTTTTGTTATTGTTGAAGTTGTTGTTAAGTTAAAGCAGTTGCTGTTGTAGAACTTGTTGTTGTTGCAGCAGTTATTACTGTTGTTTTACTTGTCTAAGTGTTTGGTAAGCGACGGCAGTAAAAATATGAGTGGAGTGCCTGCGCTGCCTGTGCGTCGCTCCGCCTTGTAATGGCGTCATTAAAATTAATAAGACCAAAAACCTCGAATTAAATTCAATCCAGAACTGTACGAAATTGCATTTACATTTATTGCACGGCAAGGCGCTTATTAAATAAGCCTAAGCAGAGCACGGGGCGTATGAGTAATGGCAAGTCAGAGCGGGCACGAAGGAGAGAGAAAAAGGAAGCCGGCAGAAGAGGGATAACAGGGGAATAGAGGGGCTCAGGCAAACAGTGGGGTAGGTAAGAGTTGACCAGGCCCACAGTGCTGCAAGTGTACAGTGGGATAAACAGTCACTGAGTCAGGCAGACAGTCAGACAGTGGAATTGGGGGACAATCGCACCGACGACATTCACAAACTGTGCGATTTCTAGCGCTAATTAAGCCGCATGTTGCTTGAAGTCCGAACTGTCCACACACACACACACACACAACACACACACAATGTCACACTGTTGCACTGTCGCATGCCGCACGCCGCTTTGGTCTTTCCCAGGCGGACAAGCAGCTTGTTGCCAACTCGCATTAATTAAACTATTAACTCGAGCTCGCCTGTTCAGCTGTCGGAACGTCAATAAGCGTTGCCAATCGGCGTGCCAAATCATAATTCCCCCCTGTTCCACCCTCTTCTACTGCCCAAAATGCAAGCTCATAATTCGGATATGTTTATCGATAAGTTTATCGAAAGAGAGGGTGTTAAGAGATATGTTAGAATGTGAATGAATTGAATGAAAAGATCAATTAATGAAAAAGAGAATCAAATCAATATCGAATAAACAATAAATAAATCAATAAATAATAATAAAAGTAATCAGAGCTTAGAGAACTCACATTAGATATGGAAGAGTATAAATTGCTATTTATTTTATTAAATACACTTTATTCATTAATTATATGACTCATTCCATGGGGTATTCCACAGCTCTCCAAATTGAAAACTAAATCTGTTTAAGCCTACTCTACTTAACCAGTCTTCACCACAACTCTCTGGAGAATTCAACAGATAGTCAAACATATTGTTAACATATTACTACAACTTTGTATTTCCCCGCAGACCTGCACTCCTTAAAAGACACTCCACAACCTGCTCCAACTTTGGTTTAATCACTCGACGCATTGCAAGCCAAATCAAGCTGCAGCAATTTAATTAACTCAATTTATTTATTGGTCACGCAATTTCAATTTAGCTCTTTACTTTTTGTACTCTTTGTTGATTTGTGGGAGGAAGAAAGAGACTTTAGCGAAACAAAGCAGTTGGTGGGAGAGGGGTGTCTCTCTCAGGATAGTGTGCATGCTATGGGCTTATCTCCTGGCTAAACAGAGTTTTGTTAGCAAAAATATAAAGTATTTTCAGTTTTTTAAATTTTTATTTATAAGAAATTTTAAGCCTTTTTTCATTTTTTTTTTTAAGCAAAAAATCAATTCAAAAAACTCCATTTTGGTCACGCAATAAAATTCGTTTGGTCACTCCGGGGTTAAATTGATGACGCACACGAGCTTTGAGCGCAGCTTGCAGAACTGCCAGAAAAACACGCCAGATGGCGTCAGTGGCTATTTTTAGCCAACCACCCGAAAGTAGGCTACAAAAATTGTTTACGATTTTTATTTGAACAAGTGTGCACACCTCCACGCCCCCACGCCTACCCCCACCCCCTCTGCACGCAACTGGGTCAAGTGGAAAACATCTTTAAGAGCCAGAAGAGCCAATTATAATGGCCAAGCGGACAATTAAAGCGGCGTCTTAAGCGCATTTCCAATGAAAAACTTGAACTGATTAAGGGAAAGGGCAGCGAGGGAGGCGGGGCCAAGGCAGGTGTCGAACACAACTGGCGCACTAATTATAATGTTGAGTGTCTGTCAGCGAGCCGAGCTGCCTTTTTATGCGTCTTTCGCGCTGCTTTTGCGTGTATCTAATTGAATTAGAGCCAAAGGTCGCGCCAAATTGTGGCTGGGAAACGACGATGCCGAGATTGGAGCTCACTGTGCGCTGAGCTGAGCTACTTCTTTTGTTGCTACTGTTGTTGTTGTTGTTGAGTAAGGTAAGGCACAGCAGAGCTGATTTGCGTTGGCGTTGACTGTGGCCAGGAAAACTCAGCGTGGCGTGGCACATTAGAAGAGGGAAACCAAGTCGCTTGTGTCGGAATTTATGCTAATGCGAATTTTGCTGACTTCATTGTGGCCCAATTGGATTGTGGAGCTGCCTGACTCCTTCTTTGGCAACTGGTAACTGGAATCGCTGCCCATTAGCGAGCAATATGAATAACGGGCGTGGGCGGCACAGGAGCCTCGATTAGCTTAGGGCCTGACGCAAGTCTAGACTAGTCTACTAGTCTTTGGCTCGCCTTGGCTGAACCACTTAGTCGCTCGGTTACGCCCAAATGGGTCACTAATGAGCCGCGCGGGCTTGGGAAAAACTGACAGACAGACAGACAAACAAACAAAAAACAAGCAAAAACAAGAGCTCAAGCAGATCTTCATGGCTCGATTGTCTGTGCCAATTCTAACGTAAAGAAACCTCCGCATCTGCTTGACTATAAAAGTTGAGGTGCTTCTTCGGCATGAGGCACAGTTCCAAATCGCTTCGCTTTCGCTTAAGATGTTCCAAATTGTGAGTTGCCTTGTGGATTAACTAATCAAGAGGATTATTTATTCTCTTCTACCTTGCAGCAGTTCCTTGTTTTGCTGACCTGCTTCGCTGCTCTCAGCCAGGCTCGTCCCAGTTACCTGCCCAGCTACGAGACCATTGAATATGCTCCCCATGTGGTGGGCTACGAGTCACTGGCACTGCCTGCCGCAGTGTCCCATCAGAGCTCCACTGTGGTGCACGAGAAGCGTCCCTACTGGCGTCCCATAGTGCATCAGGCTCCGCTCCACACTACTCCACTGCTGAAGAGCTACAGCCCCGGCACACTATGCCTCCTATGAGGCACTGCCGCTGAGCTACGGCACCAGTGAGTGGTACGAGCCAGGCTGGAATAGTGCAGCCTCCCTCAGCAGCTACCCCGGCATCTACCTCAAGTAGAAGAGAGAGAGCATCTTCTCCACAATAAAGTGCACAAGGATTAAGCTTCAGATTTCGTTTTTTTTTTATTGGGAACACAAGTCAACAACGGCTGGCGGCAAATTCTTTCGTTCTTACCACGCACTGGCGGCATAGGTCAGTGGGGCGTGGTGCAGCAGGGGCGCGGAGTAGGCCACAGGGGCGGCAGCGTAGGTGGAGTAAGCCAGAGGCGCCACGCTCTTGACAACTGGTGCAGCTGCATAGGTGGAATAGGCAACGGGAGCAGCAGCAGCATAGGTAGTCACTGGAGCAGCAGCAGCATAGGTGGTAACTGGAGCAGCGGCAGCATAGGTGGCCACAGCGGGAGCAGCGGCGGCATGCAGAGTGGTCTTCACCACGGGCGCAACCACATCCTCGACGACGGGAGTGCTGTGCACCTGGGTCAGACTCTGGTGGGAGACAGCAGTGGGCACACTCTTCACCACGGCGCCAACCTTGGCCAAGGCGGGTTCCTGCACGATGGCGGTGGCGGGTGCGCTGTAGACCAGAGGAGCGGCGGCCAAGTGTCCAGGGCGGGCAGCAGCCACAGCCAGGAGAGCAGACAGAACGAACTGCAGATCAAAGAGAAAGAGTCCATGTTAGTAAGAACAGCTTCAGTTATTCGTGTCCAACTCGAGACTCACCAATTTGAACATGTTGAGGATTGGAGTTGGTTAGCTGTGCC
Source organism: Zaprionus indianus (assembly GCA_018904595.1). Classification (NCBI taxonomy): domain Eukaryota; kingdom Metazoa; phylum Arthropoda; class Insecta; order Diptera; family Drosophilidae; genus Zaprionus; species Zaprionus indianus. Next base: position 5,421,350 of record JAEIHA010000140.1, read on the forward strand.
GGTTCTTTGACTTGTGTCGAAGGGTAGACTGTGCTGGATACCCAAATGTCGCCGGCTTTTATACTTGAACTTCACTTTCAAGATCACGCACACACACACACACACACACACACGAGCCGTCTTTACAAATCGAATACAATGAGTACCCGCACTGGAACTCGTTGTCGTACGTGCTTGAACGGATTCTGCGCGTAAACCAGATTATTATTCGCGGCCAATTTCGACTACTTACGCACCACACACTCCGCACCACACACTGCGCACCACACGTCGCACCACTTAAGCACTTATTTCGCTACCCAACCCACTCTTATTTTCATTCAGCTCCAAGCGCGACTCATTAGTCAACCGCAGCTCGTGATTGCTTTGACGATTGTCGAGGCTCAACTTCCGATGAGGTTCCGCGAAAATTGCCCAAGCTGCAATGAGTTTCCACAGCAGAGAACTTTCCTCGAACAGCAACGGTTAGAACAGCTGCTTCTGCTTTTGATTTCTACTATAAAAGCCAAGGAAAAGCCATTCAGCCACATTAGTACAGTGTACAACATGAAGACAATCGTGCCTTGGCTGGTAAGTAATGTGGAGATCAGTCAGAGATTGACTTAACTTCATCTTTATCCCTTATCTCCTTCAGCTGCTGCTGCTGCTCGTCGTGTGTGATGCTGCTTGCCTGGGTCCAAGAGAAGATAAGGTGCCCACAGCAACCGAAGACCCCAAGACGAAGCGCAGCTTAATGGATAAAGTGCATAACTTCATGTCCTCATCGAAGGCAGTCTTTGACTCGCCCTTCTTCTTCTTCACCCCGCTGGGCTATATCTTCGACTCCGATTTGCGCGATAATGCCAAGCAAAAGGCTTTCAAGTTGTAGGCAATAAACTCAGTCACTAGATGTACTCGAAAACCCCTTGGGCACTTTCTGTTTTCACTTTCTTGTTGTTGTTGGCAAGGGCAGTGAACTCTGGCTTGCGTGTGTGCCCTTGAACCGCTCTGCATTGGCCAAGGGCAGCACCAGTATTTTTGTAGTATTTTTACACACGGCAGTGCATAAGCCAAACAAACATATGGTCTAAAGGGGGAGTGGGGGAGGTGCGCGCTGTAAGGAAGATGTAGCCAAGGAGCCAAGTTTCATAAATTGTCTTGTAACAAATGAGATTCTTCAGTTGGCAGTTGGCTTAGGGCAGCTAGAAAAGCAACAGGGCATAGGGTATGCAGGGGTAGCTCAGATTTAATAAGTCTTTCGATACAGTATTACAGTATAAACCAAGTTAAAGTTAGTATTTTATAAAGAACGAGGCTCGATCTTTGCATTCTAAGACTAAAATATATAAACAGATATAAGTTAGAAGTTTTTTAATGGATTCCATTCACGGTTTAGATCAGTTATAACTATAGATTGAGTATACAAATTGAGTGTATATTTTTACAGTAAATATTGTAGAATGTTAGATCTAGATAACTCATCAAGATCAAGTAATTCCAATAGTCTTAAGATTTACATAAATTTGTTCAAACTTCTTCTAAGGTTCTTTCTTTTTAGGTACTGTCAGTTGTTCATATAATCACGTAATGCTTTATAGATTCATTTAAAGATACTTCTTATTATGTTTGAATAATTGAAACTTATTGACAGTCAGGTCTTTCCATATTAATTACTCCTGTATCTCTTGAACTTTCATTGAGGTCTACTAGAATTCCATTCTATACTCCTTCTCACAAGTCTGTAAATCATATCTAGACTTCGACTTCTCATAAATTATAAACTAACTTCACCTTTTAGAGCACCATCTACCTCCTCAGCCCACTAAGTTAGAGTACCCCCTAGTCAGCTAGTTCCAAGAGCGCTTCGTACTTGTTTACAGTGCTGTAAACAGCCTTGTTTACAACCTACAACCAACTCGCCTGGCAGCCTGTCAGGAAATGCTTTTTCCCTGTGGGGTAAACGACCGCAAAGGACAAGGAACTGCTCAATCGATATTCAACATTTCATTCATTTATTCATATTCAAATTCGTATCACACAAAAAAACCGTCCAACAAGGCGCGTCCTCATCATCATCATCTTATCATCATCCTGTGCCTGGCTTACCACACTCCGGTGGCGGTGTAGGTGAGTGGGGAGGCAGCTGCAATGTGGGCAACTGGCGCAGCAGCATAGACGGGAGCAGCAGCGGCATAGGTGCTGTGCACCACTGGGGCAGCAGCGGCAGCATAGGTGCTGTGCACCACTGGAGCAGCAGCTGCGTAGCTAACCACAGGCGTTGACTTGACCACCGGTGCATACTGTTCCTCGACGACATGGGCGGAGCTGTGCACCACCGACTGGCTCTGGTGGGAGACAGCAGTGGGCACACTCTTCACCACAGCGCCAACCTTGGCGAGCACAGGCTCCTGCACGATGGTCGCAGCGGGGGCAGAGTAGACCAGCGGCGCGGATTCGTACAGATGACCGGGACGGGCAGCAGCTACGGCGAGGAGAGCAGACAATACCACCAACTTGAACATTTTTGGGCTGAGTTTGGTCTGTATTGACTGAGTGTGAGAGTCGTTTGAGTAGTTAGCGAGAACTGTGTGTGCTCCAGCAGCTGCAGCGGGTGTTTATATACGGCATGAACAGACGGACGACCTTCACGAGGGAGCTACAAACTCCAAGCATGGCCCAAACTCATATCAGACTCATGTCGATTCTCGCCCGCGATCAATAAGCAATTAGTGTCGGTGGGCGGCTCGGCAATTGTTCCGTTGACAAAGCCAGCGATTTCAATTGGTAACCAGTTTGTGGTTTAACTATTTTTGACCATTAGGCGACGCACTCTACGGAGTACAGTACAGATGGAGGCCCTTCCTGCGCTCAATTGCATTACTTGCACTTTGGCTCTGGCTCTGGTTCTGTCAGGGTCAGTTTCCCATTCAATTTCGTGTTCAGCTCTTTTGCCTTTCTGCCTTTTTCGGCTTCAAATTTCCCAGTTTTATGTTTTTAATGTGTCTACATTTAATTAAGCGCAAGCTTTATCGCTTTACGTCTCGGACTCACTGTCCAACTCTGACTATATAAGCGACTGCGTGGCCTCTGGCAATTATCAGTCAACCCAGCTCGCTTCCCACAGCAACAACACAGACCAAAACATAATCAAATCCTTCAACATGTTCAAATTGGTGAGTTCACTTTGCACTCCTGGCAATCTCCAATGGAACTAATCTCTCCCCTCTCTTCCTCTAGGTGGTGTTGTCTGCTCTGCTCGCCGTAGCCGTCGCTCGTCCCGGTCATCTCTATGAATCTCCCGTGGTCTACTCAGCCCCAGCTGCCACCATCGTGCAGGAGTCGGTGCTGGCCAATGTGGGTCATGTGGTGAAGAGTGTGCCCACCTCGGTCTCCCACCAGAGCCAGTCGGTGGTGCACAGCTCTGCACATGTTGTCGAGGATCAGTACGCACCTGTGGTCAAGACCTACGCAGCTCCAGTTGTCTCCAGCTACGTGGCTGCTGCTCCCGTGGTGCACACCTCCTACGCCGCAGCTGCCCCCGTGCTGAAGACCATTGCCACCCCCGTTGTCTACAACTCCGCCTGGTAGAGACCTACGAGAGACCTGCGAGATGATGGGAGCTTTCAGTCGAGCGACTGGATGGCCTATCTATCGGAATGTACCTTTTGTATATATCTTTTTGTTTAGTTGCGAGTAAAGTGTGATGTCAAAATTTAATTACAATTTGTTTATTATTTCTGAGAATGGGATTACATAGCAATGATTAGCCCTTTAATTAACTTGATTATAATCAAGATTACGCTTGACTTAGCACAATTTGATGGTGCTTCTTCTGATTGTGCACTTGTTTACCAACATAAACAGGAAGTATTAGAAGAGGGTATGATAAATGTTTTCTTTATTTTCCCCAATTCAACTTAGAACAAATTTTAAAGATTTGATTTTTATTATTGTTATTTTATTTTGAGTTGCTTTGGTAATTCAATTTGAAGCATAAAAAAAATAATTAAATTATATGATTTTTAGATTAAATAAAAAAAAACAGAATACAGACAGATATAAGATATAATGTAGGATCATTGTGGAAGAATTAAGAAAAATAAATACCCTATGAAAATCACATGATTTTTGGCAAGTTAAGTCAATTAGGTAAAAAAATAGGTTAAAATTATGGACCTAAAAAATGAAGTTTTTGAAAAGGGGTTGTAATAAATAATGAATGTATAAAATGCCATTAAGAACTTGATTTACTTTAACTAGTCTTTAAAATCATGCGAGAATTAAAGAACCAAAGGAAAGAATGATAATTTCAAGTCATGTAATGAAAGTTCAAAATATAATTGAAATACTTTGATACATCATATTTATACCTTTGCAAAAGGTATATTAGTTATGCGACGCACCTCCGAGTAAATAAGGTATATGTATATACTCCGACTCAGCATCGACATAGGAATCGAACTATCCCTGTCCGTCTCTCCGTGTGTCCGTCTGTTGTAACCAGAAAATAGTTTCGAAGAAAGTTCTTTCTAAGTCACTAAAAATTTTTAATCTTTTAAGCAACAAATTCAAGACTATTTGTTTATGATCTGTGGTGGACTTTATTTACATCAGTCGAAATGTGGGAGATGGATTGAAGGATAACAAAATGCAGAAATATGGGGATAGAGAAGGAAAGAAGAAGAAGCATTCGAATGGGGCAGCACCCGCACCGAGATTCGCGCCGCAAGTCGTGCAATCAAAAAATCCTTAGTGATGTGCCACGCTCTACCATGCCGACTCCCAGCCATGAGAGCCCCAGGGCGACAGAATGGAAGTGTGCAGAGCTGGAGCGGCATAGGTCTTGATGATGGGAGCAGCATAGCTCTTCACAACAGGAGCCAGTATGGGCTGCACAATGTGCGCCGAGCTGTGCACCTGGCTGATGCTCTGGTGGGACACGGCAGTGGGAATGGTCTTCACAATGGCGCCCACCTTGGCCAGAGCGGGCTCATGAATGATTGCGGGTGCAGCATAGCTGTGCAGCAGAGGACCTGCCTCCAGGTAGCCCGGACGGGCGACGACCACAGCGAGCAGAGCAGACAACACCACCTGAAGGAGAGAATGACGAGATAAGTAAGAGAAGCAGGGAAGAGAAGGGGGCGGGGGGCGTGTCACTTACCAACTTGTACATTTTGCTAATCCTGGCGATCCTAGACGATGCAAGCTATTGGCTATGGAAATGAGCTGGGCTGGTCTGTGCTGACGCGTTGCCGTTGTCTGTTGCTAGCTGCAGATCGGCGCCAGCTTTTATACACAAAAAGTGACCACACACACACACACTCGCACACACACACTTACACACGCACACCAATTCAGATTGAAAATGTAAAACTGCGCCAAAAGTGCAGAAAATACAATAATAATAATTTTTTTCTTTTTTTTTTTGCACAGCATCGTTAAGAAAAGCCAACGGCGACCAAGTGCTGCAGCTGATTCGACTCCAGCAACAACAAGAGCAACAACAACAACAATTGCCAGTTCGCTTTCGTTTGCAACGGCGTCCGCCCATGCCGTGCCAGCCCATTAAAAAACCAGTCAAAATAAAGGCCCGACCCGTCGTTGTCCACCGAGTTGGAGACGGAGTCGGAGTCGGTCGATTGCCCCCATCAGCAGTTGGCCAGTTGGGCAGTTGGCCACGCCGGCTGTGTCTATGTCTATGTCTGACTATGTCTGTCTGCCACTTGCAACACTCCACAACAACGAAAACAACAACAACACGCAGCAGCAATTTTTATTACGTGTTCGCCTGTCATTTGTCTTGGCAAAGAGTTGACCGTGAAATTCAGTTCGTGTGCGTCGCATGCACGCACGCACCACCGGCACCACCACTACGCAATTGTCACTGCCACGCAAAGTGGCTCAAGTTCAGTGCGTGTCGTTGGCCAGACCCGCTATGTATTGCTATCGTTTCCTTCCCCCCTTTCCAGCTGTTGCTGTGGCTTGCTTCTTTGGCTCTGCAGAAAGACTGAGAGAGGTTTAATGCTTCAATTTGTGGTTCATATTTAATTCTAAAGTCAGTAAGAATAGAAACTACGGTTGAGAGTGCTCGACTAGGAGATACCTTCTATGAAATTCTACAACAGAAATCATTTATATTGTCATAATTATTGTACACTCCAGAGATGAGCGCTGCAGCCTTAAGGATGTGCTTGTAATAAAGTATTTTAACGATTTTAAGGGGCGTTAGAGGGCGTGGCTCATTTCTGTTAAATGCTTTGCCTACTCGCAGTAATCAGGCACATACTCACTAAGTTTTATGCCTCTACCTCTTATATTACCCGTGTTATAAGTGTTCATACAGACAGAAATGCTTCAAATTGTCTTCTTCTGCCTGTTGCATACATTTTCAGCTAATACAAACTTGTTATACCTCTCTCTAAGGCACTAAAGACAACTAGAGAAAGGCTGCAAGTACTTAAGCGACTATATGTTTTGTTGTTTTTCAGTTTGCTGATCGCGTAGAACTCTTAAGTTGCACTGAAACCAAAATCAGATTAAAGCGATCACTCGCGAGCTTATCGTAATTTCCTGTTATGTTAATCCCCGCCAGACGCAAAAAAAAATAAAAGACAATGCAATGGGGCAGCCCACATAGAACCAGCTACAGTTCCAGCTCTATCTATACCTATCTCCCTCTCTCTCTCTCTCTCTCTCTCTCTCTCTCTCTTCTGTTTGCTTTGTCTCCGCTGAGTTCCGCTTTTGTAATCGTCCAGAGCTGTTGCCAATTGTGTTGTGCCACAGCTTGCAGAGCTGTCGCCGTTATGGCGATTTGTCAGCAATTTTTGCCTTAGCGTGATTAATGAATATTGCCAACTGGCGACAGATAATTCCAGTAGGCACCCCGACACGCCCCCCAGCAGCCCCCGCCTCCCTCTCTCTCTAAAGAACACTTTGGGCTATTTGAAAAATACTTTTAAATAGTTTTATGTTTTTTTTTTTCGTTTTCTATTTTGAGTCTACGTTTGTTTTCGACGCGAATTCCTTTGCTTATATCCGGCAAGAGGGTAATGTACGCCTTATGGCCAACCCACACACACACACACTCACACACACACGTAGACAGAGACACTTGGCTAACTGGCTTGGCTCTTGTGACAGTTCTGTTCGTTTCGCTCTCGTTCGCTTGCACAACAATCGCATTACAATGCGCAGCACACACAGATAGATAGATCATTGCCGGGATCGAGCTGGAGCTGGAGCTGTAGCTGGGAGCTTAACCAGTTCCCAGTTGGCTTATCGCCATGCCGAGCATAAGCTCAGTCTGGCTTTTAATTAGAGCCCATTCCAAGTGAGCAAGTCGAGCAATTACACCAGTTAAATGCTTAGTCCACTCACTCGATCTACGTCACCTTTAATGGCTCGAAATTTTCTTTAATTTCTTGTTTGTCATTTTTCTACACACTTAATTGGAACGAAGGTCGTCGTAGAACACAATGGACAAGGCTGTGTGTAGAAAATTATTGATAAATACGGAAGCCGATGGAGACGTTTCCCGCAGTTCGAGTTTGTTCTTGAGAGTGTCAATTGGTTTTTAATTGGAGCTTATGAATATTAGAGTGCTATTTCTGTAGAGGGAGTATAGTTATATATAGAATAGAATAGGTTGTTATTAGTCTTCTGCTAGATCTTTTTAGAGGTGTTCAATTAGCTGTATTAAATGTTCCCATGCTGAGCATAAATAGAAAGAAATAAACTATCAAAACTTGAGAATTTTTTGATAATTAATTAAAATTTGCTTAGATTTTCTTATGTATTTTGTAGAGTATTTAAAATATATTCATGTGATCTACTGCACATGTTTCTACTACTAATACCTAGCAATAGCCATCAGTATTCATTATACTCTTGTTTTACTAATCCCAAACTTCCTCTCCATTAAATTTATTAGACTTGTCACATAACTGCTGATTGTTTTGTGACAGTGACAACTGAAACTAGATTTAAAACCCTCTTAGTTACAGCTAGTTATTGCAATCATAACTTACTACTAATTATTTTAAATATATAACTCCTCATCTCTTTCCTTATCTCAGCCTAATACATTTAACTATGCAACTAACCCAACAACTATCTTTCATCTGCTCATATTTGTCCGAACATATGTCTGACCTGTTGTTGACTGCCACTATTTGAGCTCGACTTAGGTCGGACTGTGTCAAAATACTTGTTGCCCCGCCACACACACTAATTCGAGCTGTCCTGCCGTTCGACTGGCACATTCAGGCAGGTGTCAGTCAGACTGTCAGAGAGTCGAACCCGAACAGTTGCTTGGACTTGCATAGTTTGTGTTTGCAAGTTGCGCAAAGAGTGCAGTGAAAAATTGAGTTGAGTTTGGGTTTTTATTTCGGTTTCTGTGCAGCTGTGCATTTTATTTTGGGTGTCAGTGTGGGACTGTTCGATATGAGGAGCAGAAACGAATGCAATGTGAGTGCAGTGCGAGTGTTGCTGTTGGATAATTGCACTTAGGCAGGGGGACACAACGCGGCGTATGCGCGATATGCGCATCGAAACAGCAGCAGGTGGTCAATGGGGCAGCTGTCACAGATAGCTGCAGCTCAGTCATTGTTGCTCGCGGCTAAGGTCATTCGTTTGTCCATCGACAGCGACATCAGCGGATGTGACTCGCCACACGCGGCGTATACTCAATGTGCAGTAAAGAACAGGCAAGCAAAACACGGTAGGCAAAGGCAGGGAAGGCAGCAGTGCAACCCACTCTCTGTCTTTGCCCCCACTAACCCAGTGAACTGAATCGAAAGGCAGCAGACTGTATGTGTGTTGCATGCCACAGAGCCAGTTTGCCAAGCCATTGATGCAGCGTTTCCTGGTCGAGATAAGCTTTTCATTTGTTGCATTTCGTTAATCTTTCGCAGGCGTGGCACAATATCGTTTCTCCTTTTTTTGGGTCAAGCCTGGTCAATAGAGTCCACGAGGACTTGTGGCAAGCGCAGCGAATTGTTGCACAAATATTTTCATATTCAATTAACAAACGAACCGCAGCTTGCCACAAGTGGCGGCTCCACTTCGAGGAGGCTGTCGCTGACATTTTGCTGCGCTGCTACCGAGTGCACTTGTTGCCTGTCGACTGTCAACTGCAGCGACATTCTAATGAGCTGATATGACTGTCGGTCTCCCTCTCCCCTCTTCCCCCCTTGGCTGCCACTTGCTGTGAAGTGGAAGCACCTTGAAGCATCAAAGCGCGCTGCGCGTTCGTGAACTTTTCTGCCAGCAGCAGCAGCAGCTCCAGTTAAGGCCTTAAAGATCACAGCTTGTTGCTTAGAGATCGAAGCCAGATCGATGTAAGTACGAGGGTCGTTTGATAAGTCCGTGACTTTTTGAATAAAATATATTTTTTTCGTCAAAGAAGCGTTTTATTTCTCAACATAATCTCCTTTTGTCTATACATTTAGTCCAGTTTTTCAATTTTTTATTCCTTCCAAATAATAGGTTTTCTCAAGGCCCTAAAATAGTCGTTTGTTTCTGTGATGACCTCTTCATTTGCCGAATCTCTTACCGCCGAGCCATTTCTTCATGTTTGGAAACAAAAATAGTCACAGGGGCTAAATCTGGAGAATAGCTGGATGGGGTGCAGTTCGTAGCCCAATTTATGAATTTTGCCATGCTGACACGAAATTCACTTTTTCATTTTCGTTAAAATTCACGAGATCGTCTGCTTTCAATGCCTATAAAACGCAAACCAAAAACGCGTTTTAAATTTTACAGTCAGCTGTTAATCGATAACTGCTGACAGGAGCAGTGTTGTATTTAGAGCAGGTGCGCGGCAAATACAAAAAGTCACGGACTTATCAAACGACCCTCGTAGCAACCTCGTTAGGGGCACACTGGCTGGCAAGTGTGGCATGTGGCAAGTGGCAGTGGCAAGTGCAACTGCCTGACTGACTGTGGCATTTTTGCGCAATTGCTTTTTTGCTGTCACACAAAGTTCTCAGCCTGATTTTGTCATAATTGTGAGAGAGAGGGGGCAAGAGGGGGCAGGAAGTGGGGGAGGGGCAAAAGGGGCAGGCTAGTTGACAGGGTGGCAAGCAGAGTGGCAGAGTGGCAGCTGCAGAAGGAGGGCAGTTAAGGCAATAGTTGCTGCAAACTGATTTCCACGCAAATTCAAATCACAATTAAATTGGCGAGTGTGAATTTCCGCTGCAACTTGTTGCCAAAAAACAAGCTAGAAAAAAGCTACTCGCATAGCTGTAAAACTGCAAAGTAAACAGCAGCAACACAAGAACAACAACAGCAATACCAACAGCAATGATACTAGCAACAACAACAGCAGCAGCAGCAGCGACGACAGCAATTCGGCTAGCCTGGTCAAGGTCGCTGCAGGCAAGTGTAACACTGGCATAAATTATGCTTTGCCAAGCCAGCGAGTGTTGCAAGCTGAATTCACATCAACAACAGCAGCAGCAGCAGCTTCATCTACAACAACAGCAGCAGCCAGTACAACTACAACAGCAACAGAGACAACAACAACAACAGCAGAGACAGCAACAACTGCAGAGACAACAGGCAAAACAGTCACAGCAACAACAGTCACAGCAACTAACACAACCGCAGCAATATCAACAGCAACTACAACCAAGCACAGCAACTAGTTGCTGCCATTAGTAACGGTAAAGGCACAAATTGCAGCGACAACAACAGCTACATTAACAATTACCAATGGCAACAACTGTTGTAGCACAGCAACAATCGCCGTGGCATCATTTGCAAAGTTGCCCAAAAAAAACCTTTGCTTCATTGGTTGCTGAGGTGTTAAGTGCCCTAGGGTTGGCACTGAGTGTTGCAGGCAGGTTAGGGATTAGCGCAATTTAGGGATAGAGATCGAGGCTTGAGGTGACGCGAGTGGGAACTGACTGAGAACAGCAGCAACTCACAAGAAATTGAAACACAGTAGCAACAGAGGCGGCAACAGCGGCGGCCACAGATGAGGCAGCAATAGATAAGGCAGCAGCAGAGCCAGCAGCAGCTAAGGTAGCAGAGCCGACAGCAGACCTTGCTCTACACTGCAACTGCAATTGGGCATCTCTACCTTGCTGCACAGTGTAAAAACAATAGACAAAACGAGGGGCAATTAAAACGTCTGCTGCAACAGCAACTGCAACTAGCAACGGCAACTGCCACTGCGGATGCAAAGCTTGCTCTCTCTCTCGCTCGCACTGCTTCTTCCTCTCTCAATCTCCCCCGCCCTGCTCCTCTCTCCCCTTCTCTTCACCTTCCTCTTTAACTGCCTCTTCCCCTCGTAGAGTTAAACGCCGTCAGCGCGGATATGCCAATGGCAATAGTTGTTGCTGTTGTTAGAGCTGTTGTTGCTGTTGCTGCTGTTGTTATTGTTGCTATTGCTGCCGTTGTTGTTGTTGCTGCTGTTGTTGCTGCTGTTGCTGCTGCAGTTGCATTGAACAATGAGAGCATCTGCAGCTGTTGGCATTGCGCGGTTCGCGTCGCTTTGCGTCGCCTCGAGTGGCAGCTGCCGCAACTTGCTGTGTATAAAAGCCCACTTGGGGTGTCACGGTGGCATCAGTTGCACGTTGCAAGCAACCACCAGACCTGCAACAGCCCAGCACTCGCGCACCCACAAGGATTACCCAACTATACAAACAGAAAATGCTGAAATTGGTAAGGCGCAGTAGTTCAAGGCTCACACTGTAAATGATCGCGGCTCCTTCTTCCTCCCCCCAGCTCCTCTCGCTGCTGCTGCTGTGCACGCTGGCCGCGGCACGTCCTGGTTACCTGCATGGCCATCATCATCATTATCCGGAGTATCCGTTGATTCATCACCACGTGGAGCCACTGCATGTGGCCAAGATAGTGCATCTGCCTGCGGCAGTCTCCCATCAGAGCTCCACTGTGGTGCACACTGTGCCGCATCACATCATCAAGCCGGTGGTGCTGCCCACTGTGGTGAAGACGGTGGTGCATCCGCCCATCATTAAGGCCTATCATCCGGGGCCCATCATCAAGGCCTATCATCCCTACGATCCTTATCATCTGCATCATCATCACGACTTCCATGACTATCACCACTATCACTAGAAGAGACTCCACTTGACAGTCTGCTGATCTTTCCACCCACTGCTGCTGACTTGCTGTGTATGTGTACCTGTATCTGTATCTGTAACTGTATCTGTATCTGCATGTGTGTGTAAGTGTGCGTGTGTCTTCGCTCTTGTTGTCCAGCATGAAACTTTGAATAAAACGTAACAAAAAAGAAAGAAAATAGCAAAGACTTGAATTGAAAATTGAAGCGACAGCGACGCTTGGCTTGCGTCGCAGTTGATTGCGCATACGCCGCGTAATCGATACTTGAGTTGACGTCAAGAGAGACAAATAGCGCAGCAGCATCAGCAGGCAGGCCTACCACGCAGTCGATTTCCTGACCCCCTTGCACCCATCTCCCTCCCAAGGGTATCTGCTGTCTTGGCCGGAAAAAGGGCTGGATTTTGCGGCCTGGTGACATAATTAGCGCGTAATCAGCGCTTAAGGCAGACAACACCTTCGCTGTCTTCGTCGCAAACACCTTCTGCTCTGCTGTCTTGGTGACACGTTGCCCCTTCATGTGCGAGGCGAGCAACAAATGCACTTTCTGTGTTATGCAAATGAGCACCGAGTGCATTAGCAGCGCGGGTGCAAAGCGAGTCTGCCACAAAGGCGCAGCTAAAGATAGAAAGATACATGATGATTGCAGATACAGTTACAGTTTAGCTTGAATGGGGCAACAGTTACAGCGGCAGTTGGCGCTATTTATGCTGGAAGTGTGTTACAATGCAGATGCAGATACAGAGTATCACATGAAGATACATCTGCTACACTAGATACGTAAGATTTGGATACAGATTTGGGCAGAGAAAGAGCTAGATATGTGTGTAGAGATGTAGATGCAATTGCAGCTATATATGCAGATGCAAATGAAGCAATGTGGATATAGTCAATCATTTATATATGAATCTATAGATACAACACAGATACATAAGCTGCAGTTGTAAAAAGATTCATATTTTGGGCAGAAAAGAAGATGCGAATGCTTATGTATGTTTAAGTGCAAATGTACTGGTAGACAGATAAGATAGAAATACATTTGCATATAAAAAATATACAGTAACTTGGGCAGAGAATGGGAAAGACAGGTATATGAAGAGGCATTTGCAGTTGAAGATTTGGTTGGATGAATAGAATATATTTATACATATATATATACAATAGATAGGTAGGTAGATGGTAAAATAGATGGATAAATAGTAAGATAGACAGACATATAATTAGATAACTAGATAGATAAATAGATAGATAGATACATAGATAGATAGAGAGATGGATAGATATTGTACTGATAGTTGTATTGATAGATAGATAGGTTGGATAGATAGATATATAACAGATAGATACTCACTTTCACTTTACTTCTTAAGACATCGATAGAATTGGCAATAGATATATAAATCTATACATACATCCACAGATATAATACAATACTACTATACTATATAATTATACTAATCAGTAGATACCAAGAAGTGATACAAGTGCACCTACAGATGAATCTGAACTGACAGTTCTTCCTGTAGATACGTTCGAAACATCAGCAGCAATCCTATTGAGCAAGAACTTTAAACCGAGAAGCCACTTCCAATTACATAAGTCGGTAGAAGATACAACAGCAGCTACAAATACAATAGCAACTACAGCTACAACAATAGCTACAGATACATCTCTATCCAAAGAGACCCCTACAACTAAATCAATAGCTACATCTACATCCACCAATACATTCACCTCTGACCAGCTCTGGCTCGACCATTTTGGGCGGCGCTCGCATCAAGTTCAAGTTCAGTTTTATCTTTGAAATTTGCACAATTGTTTGCATAAGCAGCAAGCAAGCAAAGCGAACGATTGACAAACTACTCGTTCGAGTGTTCATGAATACAGTCATGAGTCAATTGAAATGGCAACCTGTCCGCCCCATAAGTCCAGGCAAATCAGCGGCGTTTAGCTTAATTGCGTTAATTATCCAAGCAAAACCAAAGCCAACTAAGTGGGTGAAAAGCTGCAGTAAAATGAGATTATGGCCCGACTCCAAGACGATGATGAGGGGCAAATCGGTTCAACGTTTCCCTGTTTGACCAATTAAAAACCAATCAAACCAACAAGTTTTCGGTGTTTGTTAAACCTCGACCCTGACAATTTGGCTTGGGAGTGGTTAACGAGCTAACGAGGGCAGGGGTGGAAGCAGAGGTAAAGATAAACAGCTGAGGAGGGCCAAACATAGACAAGCTAATTGACAGCCGTTTTTTGGCTACAGCTGACGACTAATGTTGCGTTGAGTGATTGAACTGTTATACCCTGCGCACGTTGAGGGGAGAAAGGGTATGCAAAATTGTTTGTGGTTGGCTTTAAATCGGTTTATTACTTTGAAATTGTATATTTTAATTATATTTAATACCCTGTGAGCTTGAACAATTGAGGAAAGAGTATTATTAGTCACTTAATTACTTGGAAACAAAAGAATATGGAATCTATGCAAAGTAGAGATATGAAATTTAATATGTTAACGCAGAATAAAGTAAAACACTTAAGAGTATAAAGAGTATAAACATGAAATTAAATAAATCATGTATAAGGTTGTTTAACAGAGATTGCCTATTGCTTCTCAAAGATCTCAGCAACTATCACAGCTAAAGGAATGAAATTTGGCAGTTGCATAAAAGATAAAATAACTAACTAAGTTATGGTAACTATAATTATAAGTCATTGAATAATTCTCCAATCTTATAAGTCTTAGCATATCCAAATAAAAGCTATAAAATTTGTTAAGTGCATATAAGGTATAGTTAACGACTTTATTATAAATAAATAACTTACCTGAATTAGGTATATTGAACCTCTTATCCAGCAAGAACTACTCTAACTTCCTCTGACTTTAAGATCTAAGCAAGTTATATCAATGATATAAGGTATAAAGAAAGTTCTACATCTATCACTCATATTATACAGGGTATTTTTCACGTCTAGCACTCTCACAATTAGCTCTGTTGCATGATGTGCACATGCTGCAGTATTGCACAAGACAATCTGTGACAATTGGCCCGGCTAACTGGCCACATTAATCAAACGCGTTGGCGACGGCGACGACTTGGGCTTAATTTATGCGCGCCGAAAGTGCAAAGAGCAGACAATCTTGGACAAATCTGTAGACAAACACACCAACACACACACACATACATATATACCTATAATAATATATCATATATCAGCTGGTTAATCTGTTGATTTGTTTGCGGAACGCATGCAACACACAGTGTCAAGTATACGCGGCGTTGCACGAGCGCGGAATCGAACTTGCATAGGTTACACCTTGGCCATAAGGGGTGTGCATGTGTGTGCATGGAGAACCTGTTAGACGAATGCGGCCAAGTGAAACTAGACGTGGACAAGCTGAACGTGTAAGTTGAGAACCTGCCCCCGGAAGGGTTTCGTCAAGAGTGCCGCGAGCTGTGTCGGCTGTTGACTCTGTGCTTGTTCTAAGTTGCCGAGTGCAGAGGCGTTGACACACACACACACACAATATACACACACACGCCACTGATGCACTGCACTGCATTCAACTGGAGCACTTTGCAATTGTTTTCCGTATAAATAGGCCAGCTTGCAATGGAATTGTATGTCAAATCGTTGCAAACCATCGACAAAACAAAATGTTCAAGCTGGTAAGTCAAATCAATAAGCAAAGCAAAGGAGCTGCTACTAAAGCCTGCTCCTGCTTCTCCTCCTTATTCCTCCAGTGCGTCTTCGTTGCTCTCTTCGCCTTGGCGGCTGCTGCTCCTGCTCCTGCACCTGCTCCAGGACCCTCGCCCAGCCTGCTCGGTCCCGCTGTGATCGCCGGCCCTGTGCCCATTGGTGCCCCACTGTGGGGACCCTCTGTGATTGCTGGTCCTCGCATCATCAGCCCACTTGTTCTGCCCGGTCCAGCTGTATCGCACATTGCCGTCAGCCAAGTGCATCCTTCCCCCGTGCTGGTCAAGCAGCTGTGGTAAACACACACACAGACCCGGACCACACAGACAATCACTACAAACACTTGCCGAAACCTGAAGCCGCCAACACCACCACAGCTGCCTTACATCCTGTCCATCATTTAATGAGATTTTCGAATTTAGATTCTCCTGTTTTCACAAAATTCAGGTGCCCTGTTTATGAGAGAAATCCAAGAAGCCACAAAACAAAAAAAAAACGAACATTTTTAGTTTCTTTGCAATAAAGTGCCCTAACTGAATAATTCCAAAAAGTGTTTTGAATTTAAATCTTTTCAAGTTAAATTTTTAGAATTTTCTATAGACACTTTTTCTTTTCAGCTCAGCTGCACTTAAAAGCGCCGCCTGAAAGTAGGCAACACTTTGTGCCTCAATGCTTTGCTTGATATAAGACGAGTCTTATACACAACTGCTTTGCTCCTAGGGAGTGTGTATAAGACACTTGTTAATGGAACAGAAAAGTTTATTTAAACGAAAATCAAAAATGTTTTATCACAAGCAAACGGTGCAGAGTTCTTTCAGTGTATGTCCTAATGGTGCAAGGTGTAGGCCAGAGGAGCTGGGTGCAGCACAGACTTGATGAGAGGAGCGGAGTGCACAACGTGAACGGGAGCAGCGTGGACTACAGGGGCAGCGTGAACAACTGGAGCAGCGTGGACAACTGGAGCGTGGTGGACAGCGATGGCAGGAGCAGCATGGACAGTGGTCTTCAGAACGGGAGAAACGACTTCGTGGACAACAGGCTTGCTGTGCACCTGAGTGATGCTCTGGTGGGACACGGCCGAGGGTGCACTGTGCACCACAGTGCCGACCTTGGCGAGCACAGGCTCATGCACTACATGGTGGGTTTCGATGAGGCCAGCCGAGGCGGAGGCGAAGAGCAGAGCAACGATGGCAACCTGTAGATATAATATAAAGATATAGTTGGATCTGGCAGGAGTTCAGTGCTTCATCCACTTACGAATTTGAACATTTTGAAGCTAGTCGATTTGGAATGTGACTGATGATCTACGCAGTCTGCAAGCGCGTTTTATATAGAACCAGCGAGGGCAGGCTGCTGCATGATCGATCTCTGACCTTCATTACGCGTGAACCAACAAAGCCAAAGTCAGCATCGAACCCGAGTCCAAATAACCAACGAGTTTCAATTCGAACACGAATCGTGTCGGCAATTATTGCCGATTGCTGCAGCAACTCTACGCACGACTCACGGCGAGAGACGATGACGATGCCGACGCCAACGCAGGCGCAGCAGCAGCAGCGACGATGACTGCGCCAGCTACCGTCTTATCAAACGTGATTCAAGGTGAACGACCCTATCCAAGTTCGTTATCGAGTCGATACTCGCTCTGCTCCTGAGTTCCTATAAAAGCGTTTCGCGCAGAACCCAACAGCATCAGTTCCCGTCGTCAGCTTCCACGGAATACAACAAACTCAACTCAACATGTTCAAATACGTAAGTTCCCCGAGAGAGGATCACCAATGTACCAGTTAGACTTACCTTATCTTCACCCGCAGGTCGCCATCGTTGCTCTGCTCTTCGCCTCCGTCTCCGCTGGCCTCATCGAGACCCACCATGTGGTGCATGAGCCAGTGCTCGCCAAGGTCGGCACTGTGGTGCACAGCGCACCCTCGGCTGTTTCCCACCAGAGCATCACTCAGGTGCACAGCAAGCCCGTTGTCCACGAAGTTGTTGCTCCCGTTCTGAAGACCACAGTTCATGCTGCTCCTGCCATCGCTGTCCACCACGCTCCTGTTGTCCACGCTGCCCCTGTGGTCCATGCTGCCCCTGTGGTCCATGCTGCTCCAGTTGTTCACGCTGCTCCCGTCCACGTTGTGCACTCGGCACCTCTCATTAAGTCTGTGCTCCACCCAGCTCCTCTGGCCTACACCCTGCACCATTAATTTAAGACCTTCAAGTCTGTTTGTTATGCGCTGAAAATAAGAAATATAAACAAAAGTATTATTGAAACATAATCTTGACGGTTTATTGATTGCAATCGAAGAGAATATAAAAAGAAATGTGAATAGGTACAATATAACAAAGGGTTATAATGGACTAATGATCAGATATTACCTTTTATTTGGGCTCATTATTTTGCTGAAGTTTCAATAGGTTTATTTCCTAGTTCATTTTATTCATTATGTTCAAATTGTATAACTCTTTATGAAATTAATAAAAAGTTATTGATGTTGGATAGATCCATACATACATAGCCTATGATCTTAGACAGTTATTTTGACTCGTTGTTCAATTAAAGTCATCAGAAATCTGGTCTCCGTAATTCAATCTATTAAATCAATCTGAATGATATAAACAATATGATGATTATTTTATTATTACTGTATATCAGTTTAGAATGAAATGAATAATTCCTCTTTATATTAAAATAGCTCTCAAATGTTTCAACTTCACAAATCATTTTCAATATCTTTTTAATAAAACAATAACAAACTTAACCAACAACAATGCAGAGCTTATAAGTAAATCTATTATCATCTCAATATGCTGCAGAATTTGCCCAAGTCCGGCGCGAAGAGAGCACGTATTGTGTTCGATTCCACTATGCTAGACCCTTCCAGGAGGCCACTTGTTGTATTGGCATAGGTACCTTTGCAAGATATAGGCTCCACAGAGGATCCCTCGCTAAGTGGCAGCAACAGCAGCAGGTAGGCAACAAGCGCCAGAGAGTACAGCAACTGTTGAAGGAATAGAAAAGAATTAAATTATTATTCCTATAAAGATAAATAAATTACTTACAGCTCGATGCATATTGTAGTTGTTGGTCGATTGAATTGGATTTAGTCTTAGTTTGAATTGGCTAAGCAGCAAACTCCAGTAAGAACTCATGACCCACTCAGGCCTAACGGTCGTTTATATAGCCAAATTGGCAAATGTCGCTGAACTGATCGATCAACAATTAGAGCAACAAATTGGCAAACAATAAAGTAATATGCGACAAAAGTGACAATTTGTCATGTCAGATTAGCTGAAGGCCTACAAGGTGGGGTTGATGGTAGTGGGGAGTCTAACAGGCTCTTTGAAAGAGCAAGAGACAGAGGGGGAAAACAGATGGAAAGAACTAGGAGGTGCTAGGAAGGGGAGAACTTTTAGCAGAATCTTTGAAGGAGTGATAAAGTGAAGATGTGATATAAAGGTCAAAAGAAAGAGCGAGAAAAATGGTAGGAAAAAGCTTTGAACTCTTTGAACTTTAGGCTGAGAATTCCTTAAAGGGTCTCTGACTAAGAGACCAACTTGACAGAGAGACAGATTGAACTAGAATGAGCTATAACCACCAAGAACTCTGAATAGAGTACCTACAGAAAGATGTAGTTGAAAGGGAGATAGAAAAAACTATAGTAAAAGTAAAAAGACAAAGATAGGGTGAACAAAACATAAACTTTAGCTTGGGATCTCAACAGTGTCTCTTGAGAAATGAAATAGAATGATCTGCAAAGAGTTTTCCTTCTCCTATATAATCATGTGACTTTCAGTTCTCTCTTTTTTTAGAAGCCTACCCCTTTCAGCTGTTCAAACTGTACCACCTTAGGCTATAGTGACTCATTACCAACTCTTGCTCCAAGCCAAAACCACAATTCCAACTTCAACTTCAACTACAGTTACCACAGCGCCGAGTTAGGATTTACGAGCCAACGTCATCGATGTCGCGACGTCGTTGGCTTTCGTACGGTTTTCGGTGTATTTCATTTTCATGAGATGCTTATCTTAAGTACGTGTAACTGTCACGGCACAGTCCACACTCCTCCCTGCTGCTTGGCCAGCATAAGATCTTGTCAAAAAATTGTGGGTTAAGTACGCGTGGGGCTTGTCGTCCGTGGCTTAACCTTGACATAGGGCTTGCCGATGCTGAGCTGGAGTCGGAGTCGAAGACGGAGACGGAGCAGAGGCAGCTGGCGACGCCGCCAATGGAGCCTCTTAAGTGGGCACTTAACGGCGGCGACGACGGCAGCTGCACTTGGTCGTGGTTTAATGTCGCTGGCCTGGACAGTCGGTTGTTTGTCTTGGCTTGACCATGAATCATGCCGCGCATGAACAACAACAACTGGAACTGGTCGAGCTGTCGATGTTGCAATTGCTGCCTCCAATTTGAATGCTGCAGTTACAATTGCAATATTGTATAATTTATTTCGTATTGTTTGCCCACTTGATGATTAACTTGAAGATCAAGATGAACATGAAGATGAATGTGAATGCGAATGCGAGCAAAGGGGTGTGTGTGTCGAAAGGAAGGTGTGTTCTGGCAGGAAGATGTTGAAATTGGGTCAGTTACTTAACTAGGTCAAGTCAGTCGGTTACTGCCAGGTCAACTTTAAGTTCTCAATTCTCGGTAAAGCTTATGCAACCTTGTTGCAGGTTCCGCTGATAACTGCGCAGCAATCGTCTTGAGTTCAATTTGCGGCATTTCTCATCTTGTCTCATCTAAGATTCTCGATTTCGTGTCGATTTCTTGCCACGCAATAAGCCACATAACGTAGGAGGCGAATGGCATAACTCAATTGAATGCAGCGATACTTGTATATCCTGCTGTGCGAGGGAGAGAGAGAGACAAAGAGACAGAGATGGCGACAACTCCATTAGAGACAAAATGCCAGCATCGATGTGCGCAGATAAGCAGCAAATGCCAGGCAGGCAATCGATAGAGCAGCAACAGCAACTGCAGCAGGATGTGGCAGCAGAGAAGCCACAGGGAAGGAGGCAGATGAAGGCACAGGGAAGTAGAGCAATGAGAGGAAGAGTGCCTGTTCTCCCACACGAACTGCGTAAGCAAACCGCAGCAACGCAGCTCTAAGGCCAATTACGGCTGCGAAAGGCAGCCTGATTGCTCAGCCAGTGGGTGCAACAACAACAAACGGAGCAACAACAACTCGCACACACACAATACACTCGTGCTTGGCTTCCTATCAGGCAAGCCACGCACACACAATGGCCAGACCTAGGTCAGTTAATGAACTTCCCATTGGACTTTAACGTGGCTTAGAAGCGAAACCAGTTTGAGGCTCAGCTCAAGTTCAGTTGGAGCAGCGCAGCGCAGCGCGTACTTAGACAACAACACGACAATGATAACCAGAATTTGAAGTTACCAAAAAAATGTGTCCAACTTGGCTTTGGCTCTGTATAAAAGCGCTCACTGCCTGTCCACAGCATCAACAGTTGCAATTGACTCGCATCAATTAAACAAAGCACATTCCAAAATGTTCAAATTCGTAAGTGCAGAAGGAGCAACAGCTCCACATCTGTTTCGGAGTAACCTAACTTCCTTCTCCTCCACTAGGTTGCCTTCTTCGCTTGCCTGGCCGTCGCTGCCGCCGCTCCTGGTCTGCTCGCCCAGACACACACCACCTTGGTGCAGCCCGCTGTGCTCACGAAGACCGCCTATGTGGACACCTCTGCCTCGTCGGCCATCACCCACCAGAGCAATGTGAATCTGGTGCGTAAGGTGCCAGTGGTGCAGACCTATGCCGCTGCTCCAGTGGTCCATGCTGCTCCCGTTGTCAGCACCTATGCTGCTGCTCCTGTCGTTCACTCTGTGCCCGTTGTGCACTCAGCTCCTCTGGTCAAGACCGTGGTCAGCGCTCCTGTTGTTCACTCTGTGCCCGTCGTCCATGCCGCTCCTCTGGTCAAGACTGTTGTCGCTGCTCCAGTGGTCCATGCTGCACCCCTTGTCAAGACTGTGGTCAGCGCCCCCGTTGCCTACACTGCCTACCACAAGTAAACAGTCCGAAGGTACCAAAGAGAACAACTTTAACGAATCCTTGAGCCATAAACGAAGCAATAAATAGAAACAGTTTTTGAAAGAAATATTTTGCATTTATACTTTTCTATTTATTTTATATTTTTTTAAAATTTCTGCTGAATTTTCTTTTCAAACCTCTGACAGGAAAATATTTCACGGAACAGACCATAACCATGAATATATAATGCCTTTGCAGACATTTATTTAACTGTC
The DNA here is from genome assembly GCA_018904595.1 of Zaprionus indianus. Classification (NCBI taxonomy): domain Eukaryota; kingdom Metazoa; phylum Arthropoda; class Insecta; order Diptera; family Drosophilidae; genus Zaprionus; species Zaprionus indianus. Next base: position 5,443,374 of record JAEIHA010000140.1, read on the forward strand.
ATAACTCATAACTTTAAAAAAATTTGTATACAAATGTGAACAAAGTAAGCGGAAAGCAGAGGCGTGCAGAAGGGGATGGATGAGAGGCAAAAATGTAGCATATATAATAGAGGAACGATATTCATAAATGTACACTACTTAGATAGATATACCATTTTTAATAGATATTTATCATACTTATTATTATTCATAGTCATATTTTGTCAAAAATTCTTTACTGTACCCCTTCAAAACTGTTAAACTACTCCCCTGGCTGGCCTTTCCCATTGCTCATTCTCTTTCAAATTGTTCATAAGTTTGCATTGCATAGAAAAATCTATAGAATGCACATGATAAAGACAATAGTTGCTATACAATTTCATATGAAAGCTATGCGATATAATAGATGAAAATAGAATTATTAAGAAACAATATAATAGATTTATTGCAAAGAAATGCGCATATATCATTTAGTTAAAGTGTGTGAAGCTATCTTAATTATGTGCATAGTTTGAGAGAAAAGGTACTTAGTAATTGTGGCTATTTACCCAAATAGGAAATACCCTCGGCTAAAAAATATGTGTAGTAATGTGTCCACTAATTAATAAAGACTAAAGAACTTAACTGAATGCTTTAAAATATAATCATTTTTTTTTTTTTTTTTTTTTTGTATTAATAAGGCATATGGGATAGAGACCCGTTAGTGACTTTAGTGTTTTTCTATGTGACTTAATACAGCATTCCTCAGATGAGTGAAAACAACCACAACTTGAATAAGAATACTTACAATATTCAACGAATTGAATGGGGTATAATGATAACTAGCTTAGTCATTCCTCGAGTTAACTCTAGGAAAGTCCACAGACTTAACAGCTGACTAGGTCTCTCTCCTCTCATTTGATCATTTCACTCACTTCCCACCCCACAAATCACTTCAGTTAACTACCAAGTGCTTCGATTAACATTCATTCATTTATTTATATAATCAACAACTTGATTCGATGCGATGAGGTTTCCTAATGATGGTAGACATGGGCAACAGGGGCAGCAACTGCAACCTGCTTCACCACAGGCACCACGGGCGTGGCAATGGTCTTGATGACGGGTGCAACCACTGGGGTGATGATGTGCGACTTCTGGTGGATCTGTGTGTGGCTCTGGTGGGAGACAGCATGGGGCACAGTCTTGACAACGGACACAGCAGGTGCCACATAGGTCTGGTGGTGCACAGCGGGAGCAGCAAAGGTCTTCACGACGGGCACAACTGGGGCAACGTGCTTGACCACAGGCACAACTGGAGCAACATGGTGCACAACTGGAGCAGCAGCCACAACGGGTGTGATGGTCTTCACCACAGGCACAACAGGCTGCACATGCTTGACAACGGGTGTGATGACAGCTTGGTTATGGAACTGAGTGAAGCTCTGGTGCGATGTGGCCAGTGGAGTGGAGTGCACCACAGCGCCGACCTTGGCAACCACTGGAGCTGCAACCACATGTTGCTCAACAAAACCTGGAGCAGCAGCGGCAATGGTGGCCAGGGCACAGATGGCGATCTGGAGAAGAAGATCAAGATGAGATCAGGTTGTTCCTGCTACTGTTCCTTGCTACTTACGAAACGGAACATGTTGAGTTTGCTTGGGGGAGTTGCTTTGGAAGCTGTCGATTGACTGATGCTGTTGGAGCACCAAGTCGACTCTTTTATACTGCCTCAGGTGTCCTTCATCCATGCAAACCAACATGACAAGATTGGCAAATGTGTTTGCTGCAAATTCGTGCCTTGAACTTGAACTGAACCCGACGACGACGAGGAGCTCCAGGCAGGGCGCAACAATAGAGCAATGGAACGAACTGCGCTGCCTCAACCTTCGAGGTAGCTAAGTCATTAGACGCGGAGCAGGCTTTAAAGGTTGCCAAAATAAACGATGAGAAGGCACATTAGCTCCACAAAGAAACGAGTAAGTAAGGGAGGGAGGCAGAGACAGAGAAAGAGAAGTAATGATATAGAGAGAGACCTCCACAGAAACCTAAAGAGACCTTTAGAGGTACCCTCGAAGTGTTATAAAAGCAAACTGCCTGTCTCCCTCAGCGCGTCAGTTGCTCTTGTTCCTCAGAGGCGACAGCGATTGACGAGGCTGGAGGTAGCTAAATGAAAAGAGAAGGAAATATACTTTAGACAGGCTGTATAAGAGAGTCTTCCCTCTGATATTACCCGATGGCTGCAACCTCTTTAGCGTTCGCCTGTGATTCCTCGGAGGCAGAAACTCGCAGCCGATGCTCAGCCGTGCCAGGGCAGGATTGGAATACTGTGCACGCCAAGCTCGATTCCACTTCTCATAGAACTTAAGAGCACAATCGTCAAGCATATGCTCCGTACGCTTCTGTGTCTTCAGCAGGCACTGGGATATGGTTGGGCGCGGAGAGGACGACATGAAGCGAAGCTTAGGACTAACAAGGCATCGGGAAGCTTTCACTTTATATTGAAATACGTAGTCTGGGAATGTTTGTGTAGCTTTATAGTATTTTGTATATATTTATATTTGTCTAGTAACTGAACACAGCCTAACTAACATAAGTCATTTGGAGAGGGGGGGTTGATCGCCTACTGATGCACATAAATGGGTCGGGGTAGATCACGCAATGCCGCTTCCTCCTCCGTCTGTGTGTGGAAGGTGCGATTGAGATTGGTGGGTTCCACATAGCCCAGAGCACGACCCATGGGCGCAATGACAAAGCGTGTGTGTGTCTGCGAGGAGCCCTGATAGGAGACCACGGAGGGAGCTGTCTCAATGAGCAGCTTAGGTGGCTCCAGCGTGGGTTTGGCCAGCACCAGCCAGGCCAGGCAGGAGAGTAGCGCCAGTAGTAACTGCAAAAGGGAAAGGAATCAAATGAGTAATTTGTACACCGTTCTCCCGTCTCCTTCTTCACTCACCAATTGCCGCATAGTAGTGGGCGTTAGATACCCTGTACTTGATGTTGGGCGTATAAACTCACTTCGATTCGAATCGATCGCTTGCAGCCTCACGGCGAGGCGAGTGGCAAAGTCAAACTGAATCGCGGTGTGAATTGCTGTGGCATGAAATCACAGCGAAGCAATTGCTAACAGGCACAGTGGCGTAGCCAAGGGGGGTCGACAAGTGAAGAGGGGCCTATGCCAACACACTCGTGACGCCTCTGGGCTGCTTGGTTATCTTGCAATTTGTGGGAGTGTCTCAACTTGGCCGTTTTACGTAAAGAAATAAAAACGAAAATATATAAATAAATACGGCGAACGAATGCCGCAAATATTGTAGTAATAACAATAACAACTAACAACAATACTGGCAACAATAACAACTACAACTATCAGTAACAACAACAACAAGCCACAACCAACAGCAACAACAACAACACTTGTTGCCAGTGGAGCGACTGCGGCGCATGCGCAACGCGCTGAAGCTGAAGGTTGGTCGCGCTCCACACGCAATTGAAGTTGGCATCTCGTGCTGGGTGGATACCCTGTAATCAGCAGTTAGCTAAGGGAGTGTATATTGGTTTGTATATATGTAGTTAGGGTCTTCATTTATAGGTTAGTTGTACAAACTCCTCAAAAACTGTTGCTAGTCACTACCCTGTAATTTAAGTGGTGCTGCAAGTGGGTATATTAGTGTGTAAATGCACTAACTCATCTCCTAACACAACTGAGAGCAGTGGTGTAGGTTAGAAAACTTTAAATCAATTTCTTAGTATAGAAATACCCTGTAAAAAGAGTGGTACTGCAAACGGGTATATTCTTTTCTTTTTTCTAAATGTTCTTGCAACTTTGTGCTGGTTAATCACTACTTTAAACTCAATAACCATCAGAAACTCATACTTTAAGATACCCTGTAATTGTATATACACTGTAATTGGGTATATATCGTCATCGATACACTTAATTTCTCAAGTAAAGCCTAACAACTCTGTACCACAAACAGCTACTATAATTTCCAGCATTTACAGGGTATCTCCACGTCGACTACCCTTAACTATAAGACATTTTACGCTGTTTACTTGTTTTTCTTCGCTTTGCACGCAGTTTCTAGCACTCGCTGGCAACAGTCTCCAACGTCTCTACCTCCTCCTTCTCTCTTTCTGTCTCTCTTTCTATCTCTGTTTATCTTTGTCTCTCTTTCCTCTACCCCTTCCCTCGGCGATTAGCCGTAGGCGCGTAATTGAAGCCGTAAGTGCGCCGCAATTCGATTGAATCACTTTTTGGCTACTTGATTTATTAATTAAGCCCGACTCAAGGGTTCGGCAATTAATCTTGCAGCTGCCGAACGACCTTTACCACAGGCACTACCTCAACTTGCAGCTCTCGAGAGGCTCATTCAGTACGCGATTAGCTATAAAACCGCCTGCGGCATAGATCTATGGGGTTAATTAGAGACGCCACTCGAGCAGGCCAAAGCGACGCCAATCGAATCCGCATCCCAGCAACATGTGCAATTCAAGAGGTGCTTCAGTGAGCTTAGGATGCAGCCTTCTCCTCCTCTCCTCACACTGGCGTCCTGCAGAGCTGCCAGCATATTGCATCACAGCCACGACTCTTCTTCTCCCACGGCCATTTCCCATCAGAGCTTCGTGCGGTTACCGACGCATCACATCAGCCCATTGGCCACGCCTACTAGCAGTGAACTAAGCACAGACCTGCTGCCATTGCCACTGCCAGAGCAACACAGCAGTCTTCTTGCCACGCCCACAGTGCGCATTATCAACACAAGACCCGCAGCTAAGAAGAGAACTGGCAACGGAGCAGCTGCCACTGCCACTCCCACTGCAGCTTAACGCCCACACGCCCGCCGAACTCACCTATGCGGCACATCCGGTAGTGCATCAAATGTTGCCACGCATTAAGCCAGTGCGCAATCTAAGCTTTGCTGAGCTGCGACCTACACCGAGAAGAGAGCGAGAGAGACATACCAACTACGTTGTATATACCCACTAATACCCTGTAAAACAAACACAGGGAAGAAATTGAAAGAAAAAAGACTACCTATCAAACAAATACTGAGAAGAAAGGGAAGAGAGAACAACAACTGCGTTGCATATACCAACTAATATTTCCAATCATACACCAAGAAGTTAGCAAGAGAAACTCCACTACGTCGTGTATACCCACTAAACTACCTTCACCTTTCTACGTAGCATATAAACACTTATACTCCCTACCATTCCCCACATTCCCCATTGCGTTTAAGTTCAATTTTGCATATAGTAAACAATTCGAAAACCGTCTCGAAATTCAAGTTAGCCCTACTTATTGAGAACAACTTATCAGATAGAAGTACCTCTGAGCGGGTAGTGTGGACTGTGTTCGCTGTGTGTGTTGTGTATGTGTGTGCCGTCATGTCCTCGCACATCCTACTCAAGCAGCTTTCCAATCACATAGCCTTTCGTTTACTGCACTTCACATTCATAGCGCTCCAGCTGCGCCAGGAGCTCTCCCGCAAAGAGGGTACCTCGACAAAACGTGCCTGCTTGTACCGTGAATGGCAACCTTTTGTGCTGTGGCTAACCAATCTACTGTTGACCTTTGCCGGCGACATCTTAGTCAGTTTATTACTGGGCAATTTGCCATTGGAACCACTCAGCAATGGTGAGGACATTCTGCTGTGCACCCTCTCCTGGTACCTGGTCTTCTATTGCCCCTTCGATGGTGTACACACCATACACAGCAGGACAGTGCCCATTCAAATGATGGCTGCTCCAGTCACGGCCATCAGTCAAGTACTGCACATTGAGAGAGGAGTGCAGATGGCAGGAAAGGTGTATGGCAAGAATGCCATGGTACCCATACTGATTGTCGGTACTGTCATCGGCAGTGGAGCGGAGTTCCTCAAGCCTGTAGCTGCACTGCTGATCAATCGATGTCAGCAATCGAACGCGGCCTTCGTGAAGTTGAGCACGTGAGTGTGAGACACGCTCATGATCCCTCAATGCTGATCTATGATTGATCCGATCTACAGCAACTCCAAAGTGAGCCTGCTTATCTCGTGGCTCTACCTGAACCAGTTGAATCGCAACAAGCTGCTCTTCTCCCCCGATCTTGATCAGCGGCGCCTGCACATCTATGTGCTGCTCGCTCTGACTGTCTTCAAGTACCTCACTCTCTTCTATCGTGTGGATCATTTCATTTGGTTGCTGGAGCGACGCTTGTGTTATACCTTCTTCGGGGGTCTCCACGCAGATTTGACCAAGTTTTGTAAACGCAAACCTAGAAATGTCGTTTATAGTCGGCATCTCTCGTTTGCGAAATTCGATTGAAGCTGCCTGGAGAACAGGAGTGACGCAAAGACGGATGAAGCTATCCATTAAGCTGCTTAAGTGAACACACCTCCTTGTCCCCCCTCCCTATCGCAATTGATGGATTCAATATGTTGCGCTTGAATGGCGCGAACAGCTCCGGTTACGACATATGATGTCCACGAGCGGATAGAATCCACTAAGCGGCTTACCCCGTCGGCAGGAGGAACCCTAGCTACGGCCGGTGACATCCAATTAATGTGATTGTTTCAGTGATACAAATATTCTGTTTCGAATAAATACAAATTCAACAGAATCATAGAACACTTAATACCCTTGCATAACCTCTACTATGTATGTAAGAACAGGCTTCAATGTCTACAGATTCAGTTACGAATGTTCTTTAGACTGCAAAAGTAGCCATAGAGATGGAGTTCTGGGAAATGTTAACGGTTCTTAAGGTTGAGTTAGAAAGGTCTTCGTATAAAAGTATTTATATATCAATAATTCAGAGAAGTTAACTTATCTTCCGTAACCTAAGAGGCAGACTTCTCTACAATTATAGGATGATGCATTAAAGGTCTTAGTTCTTAGGTCTTAGGTCTTAGGTCTTAGGTCTTAGGTCTTAGGTCTTAGGTCTTAGGTCTTAGGTCTTAGGTCTTAGGTCTTAGGTCTTAGGTCTTAGGTCTTAGGTCTTAGGTCTTAGGTCTTAGGTCTTAGGTCTTAGGTCTTAGGTCTTAGGTCTTAGGTCTTAGGTCTTAGGTCTTAAGTCTAAGGTCTTAGGTCTTAGGTCTTGGGTCTTGGGTCTTAGGTCTTAGGTCTTAGGTCTTAGGTCTTAGGTCTTAGAATCGTAACCTCAAACATCAGATTTCATTTAAATAGTAAACCTATTCATTTAGTATTCACTATTAAAGCAGACACCTAGCCGATTTCAATTTATAGAAAATTAATAATTATGCCGATCTAGTTACCTAAGCATTCTATAGAATTCGAGCTGAGTTTCCTCTCAGTTTTTATCGCCTATCAAATTATCAAGCAAACAAAGCATATTAAAGAATCTCTCGCAAAAAAATATAAAGCAAAGTAAGTCGATTCAGGAAGCCCAATCAGAGTTACCATATATTTCACTTCTCTTCTAGTTCCTTATCTTTCTCTATCACAATGGCCAGCTGCAGTTCGGATGACAAGAAGCCAAAGCCAAAAAAGAAGAACATCGTCACTTGCTGTCACAAGAAAGCCAAACCGAAACCTAAGCCAGTTGAGCCGCCATTGCCACCGTATACGGAGGCCGTATGCGAACCCATTGTGAAACCACCCAAGCCGACTAAGCCACGCGCGGAACCCGTCTGCGATAAGTCTAAATTCTATAAATCAGGCGACGAACAACGCGCCTATTTGAACCGCGAAGTGGTGCCTATTCTCATGCAGGGCATGTTGGGCCTAGCCCGCGAACAACCAAAAGATCCCATTAGCTTTCTTCGTGATTTCTGGAAGGACGATCGGCACAAGTGCGAAGTGCCGCTGCGCGACAATTTGCTATAGTCTTAAGTCAATCATTATGTGATTTCTCTGTTCAAATTTCAAATTCTCAATAGGGCAATAAATGTTTCCTGGTTCTCGAGTAACTCAATACGTGGCATGCAGCGATGCATCGCGGGCTTAGTGAAGCGGCGAGAAAGAGCGTATAAAAGTCTCGGTGGGTATGGGTAGCAGCATCAGTTAATTGGTATTCCCCCAAGATTGACAACATGTACAACAAGCTGGTGAGTTCCACTTGCTCTTCCAGTTGATGAACTTGCTTTAATTCGAATTTGCTTCCGCTTGCAGAGCCTTTGCCTTGTCGCCTTTGGCTGTCTGGGAGTTGTTAGTGCCGGCACCTTGGAATGGCCTGCAAACCTTGTGTCGCTTGGCTCCAGCAAATCCTCGCTAGCCTCAGTTCCGCTACCAGTGAACGAGGAGTCCATTGAGCTGGCCACAGAGAGCAGTCTCAGTGCCGAACAGCAACAGCTGTCGGCAGAGGAGAAGTAGAGGCAGAGGACCTGCAATCAGAATCCTCGGCTAGCGGAGCCGCAGAGCCCCTGGTCGATGCCCGTCGACTTGTCTCTGCCTCTGCTGTACCCGTCTCTGTGCCGTTGCCCCTCCTGGTCGCCGCTCGCTCTGGCCTACGCACAGTACTGACCATACAGGAACCGACGCTGGCTCGTGTGGGTAACCTAGTCGAACATGTGCCCAGCGCTGTGTCGCATCAGAGTCAGACTGTGGTGCACGATCATCGTCGCCTCGTAACACCCATTGTGGCACCCGCTGTACGCACCACACAAGTTGTGCGCCAACAGCAGCCATCGCCGTTGATCTGGACAGTTGCCAACGATCCTCGTCTGGTGCTGCTGCGACACTAGACAAGCATGGGACCCTCCAGATGAGATGAGACCAAAGATAAAATTTATGCCAAATTTCTTTCTAGCTAACCCAACTTTACAACTAACCCAGGAGACCTAACTAGGCTTCACAGGTCTACACTACTCTATTCTATTCTATGAATCTATCTGCCTTCTACTCTGTACCTGCCATTTTCTTCTGCCTCTCTTCTGACTTTTCTATTTTGTTCGGTAATAAATAATTCGCAACTGCAATCCTCGCTGCAAATCAACTAATAACAAAGGGAGGGTACATGAGGGTTCTGGCAGTCATCAGTCGAAGAAGGTTCTCGGTAGTGCTCTAGTGCATCTGGAATGGCAAACAATCTACAGCTGCATCTTCTCCTGATCCGCCTTATCCTCCTTAACCTAGTCACCCTCCCACACTATCTTCCACATTCTACCTCACAGTGAAGTAATGAGGGCTCTCTCTGCAATCAGTCGAAGAAGGTTTTCGGTAGTGCTACAAAGGCTGTAGTTGCATCTAGAATGGTAAGCAATCTACATCTGCATCAGCAAATGGTTAATAAAACTTGCCAAGTAGTTCTTCTCCGCTTGCTCCGCCTAATCCTTCTCAACCTCCTCCTCTTCATCACCCTCCCACACAACTTACCCCATTCTCCACATTGAAGTACCCTGCCTTTGTGCCTGCTACTTCTACTCACTTTGCTGGCCCTTCCTCCACACCCACGCTTTGGCTGAGCTGCTGAAGCATCTACGCATTGCCATCTAACATCACAGCTTGATTGTGGTGCACAGCAGCGTGCCACAATACACACTACAAAGCTGCCTCAGCTGCTGGCACCGGCACCCGCAGTGCGCAGCTTTGAAATTGAAATTTCCATTTCGGATTTTAGATTTCAGATTTTGAATCGCGTTTGTCAATTGACAACAAAGCGCAATGGAAAACAAAGACAAATAAAACAAACCACACCCACGCACAAAAACTTCAATCCCTTTTTGGGAGGAGGAGGACACTGAAGGATTAGCAGAAAAAACAAAGCACAGCAGGCCTAAAACTGCCAATTAAATTTCATGCACTGTTTCACAGCTGATGGAGATAAATGCCCTGCAAGGACAAAGGGATTGGGCGAACTGGGGGCGCCTGCCGCCTGTTGCTGCCTGTCTGACGTCATGCAACGTGCAACAATGCGAAGCAGTTGAAGTTCGAGCTCAGAGAGAGCCTGCCTGGACCTGCCTCCGCAGGCAAATGTCTAGCAAATGGGGTCAGGTCGACGGACCTGGCAGTGCTTGAACCCGGGAAAAGGTGGGTGGGGGGAGTGTGCGTGCGTGTGTGTGCACCCGAGTATGTGCAGTGTGTGCATGAGTGTGTGTGGTGCGTGCCAATGACAACATGAAGCTCCACTAGGCCGACACAATTGTCAACAGTTCGCAGGTTCGCAGAAGCCCTGCCAGGACAGGTGGTTGCCCGACACAGCCGCCGCCGGCTGCCTCAGTGCCTCGTCTAGCTAATGGAGCAGCCAAACAGGAGCGTCTCAAATGACACACAATGGCAGTAGCCAGGCAGAAAGAAGGGTATGCAATATGTGAAATTGATAACCTTGAACCCCCCAAACAGAGAACATAAACAGGCGCGTGTCAATATTCTCTGGCAAAAGGTTAAGCTCCACTCGTTGACCGCGCTGCGCATAATGTGCTGCGCTGCAGGTTATGCAATCCTGTTCCCTATGCCACAGATATGACGCATATGTATTAACCTTTATCGTCCTTTCCCCTACTCTTTTGGTATCTGCATATGACAAGTGCAGTTTTTCGGCTTTTGTTTTTGTTGCTGATTACGCAAAGAGTTGAATTGAATGCGCCGCGCAAGAGAGACAAAACAAACCGCATGCACACACACTCATACACAGACACACACACACATACACAGACACACAGACATACACAGACAGACACATACGCAAAAGCACTTAAAGGTCAACGCATCAGACAATTATTGGTAACTATCGATTGGTTGAGAGTGCTATTGTGGCGCCAACTGCACAGTCAGATACAGCTACGACCCCTCACCTACCCATACCAACCTCCCTCCCCCTAACCTGTCATCTGCACTACGAGTGCACGGTCCCCTGCCCCTTCCCCTTGCCATACATCATCGATTGCTGTCGCACTGTGATGTAATTGCTGCAGCACACAAAAGTATGCAGTACTTTTTGCATTGACGCTTTAACGATCTCGAAAATGGGTGCCTCACCATGTGAAGACATTTTTTGTCCCCGTCCACGCCCTGCTGATGCCACTGGGGGCGTTTTTCAAGGCGTGTTGTCCTTAAAAAGTAAAACTAAAGAACCTGGCCAACATTCTGCAGCTTGCTCTAAGAACTTGAAAACTAGTGTACGGCTAAAAGAAGAAATGCAGAACAAGTAAGAAATGATCGCAGTTTTTGTACAATTTTAAATTAAATGATAAAAAATAAAAAACTGCTTCTTTTATAGCTAAAAAAACTTAAGTAAACAGTGCGCTGCTTGCATTTTAAAGCAGTTCCACGAAACGATCCCCTATTGTATTAGCCTGAGACACAAACCACAGCAATAAGTTACTTGTCTGTCAACCTGAAAAAAGCTAGATTCATCCGCTGTTTGCAGTTTTAGCTGTTTCGAACTTTAAAAGGAGCTAGATTTTACTAAAAAAAGCGAGAATTGGCAACACTGCTCTGTGCTGATTAAACGCGATTATCGCAGCGGGTGTTGAGTTGGTTGGGTGACTGGTTGGGAGGTGCTCTGCCCCTGTCTCTCCCTCGACGTCAGCTCACCGCTGCGCGTAATCGGTTTGTTTGTTTATCAATAAGAGCACGATTTGAATGCGTCGTTATGCTGTCATGCCATGGTGGTATTCAACGCTGGCCAACTGTAAAAGGACGCTATGGCGTAGCAGCTCTCTCTCTCTCTCCGTCCCTGACCCTGGGCGGTCCTTGGGCTGCCTGTACAGACAAAGGCAGAGCTAACAAGCGCAGCCAGAACAAAACACAGACCCAGCTCAGCTCAGTCACTGTGTTGTCACAGGAGCACTTAGGCAAAGTGGCCAAAAACCTTTCTCTTCCCTCCAAGTTGTGCCGAGAACTGTGTAATAAATTTAATAATTTATGTAATCCCAGACGGCGTCGAGTTGGGCTTAAAACAATTACTAAACGCAACAATGAGCAACCAAAAAGATTTACAACTACTGCGACGAACTTGCAACATGGCTTTCACCAAGGCGTCGCCTCCCCCCCACTCCCTGGCAGCACCCTAACACATTTTTCTGGGCGCCGGAAACTGCTTGTGGCGCAACACCTTCGACTTCAGCGCGAGACTCCAACTCCAGTTGCCGCTCGACTTGTTGCCTCGTTTCCTGCCACACACTAATTGAGCCAGCACCGTGTCTGGGAGTCTGCGTCTTAGATCTGCTCCAGTGAAAGGGCAGCAACAACAATGGGAGTTGCTCTATGCGGGTGCGAGCGCAGATTGCACAAGTCTCCACGCAATCCCAGCTGGGCATGACTCACCCAACACGGCAACCCTTGGGGTTCGGTGCTACTCAATCATGCCGGGCACACAATCTGGGTGAACGACCTTGAGGATTAACCAACCAATAAATACACTAATCGAATAGCAACATACTATATACATATACCATAGATCGTAAATCGTTTATATACAACTCGACTACATGCAGTAGTTTCGCAAAAGCAAAACAAAAAGCCGCAAAAAGCAAGCGCCGATAATGAAATAAAAAATTCATTCAAATTCCAACTGCGTGCATAAGGCGCAAGCCCGAAATCCCAAAAGAAAAGAAAATGAAATTGAAAATAATAATAAAAGCAAAGCAAGCAAAGCGAATCAAAACAAAATTTAATCAGAAAACAAGAGGGTTGAGTTGAGGTTGGAATAACGAAGTGTAGATACCTTAGAAGAGTAAAGAAAACTAAGTATAAGATTTAAGTCCATAAAGAGCTAGTTTCAGTTCAGACAGAGTCGATTTCGTATGGTTCAAAAGAACTGGGGATATAAAGACCTGGGGATATAAAGACCTGATTCTCATTTGTCAACCCTATCAAATTTCTGCACATTAGCTTTGGGAAATAAACAGTTCCTATAACACAATTGACCTAGGAATGGACCCTGACTTTCTATAGTAAAAATATAAATTCATTTAGCATCGTCAAGCAACTCTATCGAATTGCAGAAGATTAACTTCTGAGACAAATAAATTGCTATAGGAAAGAAAAGGCTGGGATAGGATATTTAAATTTATTCTAAAGGACATCAATAACTAGGGATTACCCAAAATACTATCTTTAATAACCCCAAAACACGAGTATGTGGAGTTCGTTTTAAATTGGAATTTATTACCCTACTTATTGACTCTCGGAAACAGACCGACAAATTATAATATAAACATTTGGAATATAACCTGGAAGGAACATTAGGCATTAAATGCAACACATTACGTCTCTTTATTTTACCAACATTTTCTTTTCTAATACCTTTCTAACCCTAGTCTATCATACCCTCACTCAAACTATACCCCATAATATACTAATTTCAAACATGAATCATTTTTGCGAGTCGTTCGCTCTGCTCGAGTGCATCGCGTGCCGCCGGCTGCTGCATTTCGGCTTGAATTATGTAAGCCAAACAGACCAACAAACAAACAGAGGGGGAGCGAATGAGAGAGCCGCTGAGATAGAGAGGGATATAGATGTATTGTAGATAGATACAAATACAGAGACCACAAATAAGCGTGGCCTGCCGCAAATGCGGAGCTGGGGTTTCCCCAAGGCCCGCCATCGCTTAACGAGCTGAGGCTGACTGGTTCGCTGACTCGGTGGCTCGCTGAGAATTGGCTAGGCCAACTCTGACGGGTGTCTCTCTCTTGCATTGTTTGCCGGGCTTTTCCAAGTGTGCCTCAATTTCAGTTTGGGTAAATCCGTGGCACAGTTGCAATTATCGCTGCAACGCCTTCCTGCTGCAGCTGCCACAAGATGTTGCATCAACCGTAAAAGTCGTAAATGTCGCGCCTCGATTACTGTCGATTTCCTTAAGTTTCGCTTTTAAACTGAACAAATTCACGTATGTTTGTCGTGTGTCGTGCGTGGGACGAGTTAAATTGAGCAATTGACACACAGCACGCGAGCCCGAGCCAGAGATAAAAGCACGACCTTCGTCTTGAGGCAAAATATCGAAGACAAAAAAAGATTTTGGACTTGAACCAATACGTTGTTTGAGGGAATAGAGACGAAAAGTTGCTACGATAAGTTGTTGAAATGTAAGTTGATTAGTTCGAGATTAGTAAGATAAAGCGCCGTTGATTTACAAATGATAATAGTAGAGATAGTATCGATAACTAGGTGAAGATTAATATTGTACAAATAAGTTAGTGGAAAAAAGACAGGAAATAAATTCAAAAATGTTTTATGTAACATAATTAATTTTGCATAAACCTGACTTGATTTATAAACGATAGTACTACCGATAGTTTCGATAACTAGTTGGTTTTCTCCTAAATATAAGTTAAATTTGAATATAATTACATTTTTTCAAGTAAAAGCTATCAAGCAAACATATAATCTCCAATAAAGGGGGTCTCGTTTATCCCAGTCGATTTATAAACGATAGTACTATCGATAGTATCGATAAGTATCTAAGTTTTGCTAAAGCATAACTTTTGTTCAAGTGTATTTATATATATTGTTAAAGACAGTCTTTAATTCCACAATTAAATCTCCTTAACCTTAAATGAAACATCAATCAAGCTTCAAAATTGCCGATCGAGATCAACTGGGTCCCTGAACCCCTCCAGATTACACACACATACTTGCACGCGTACTTCGATTAGCTGTCACTTATCGCTCAACAAGGTCTGCTCATTGTCTAAGGTCAAGTTCAAGAGTTAGTTGGAACTGGGGGGGAATTTACCAGTCCACAAATATTTGGCCAATAACGGAGGTTCAAACTAATTCGGAAGTGCTACCAGAGAAAAACCCGATGGTCGATGCTGTGATTGATAAAAACGAACTGATCTGAACTTGGTCGGGTGAGTGTGTTTGGCAAACACGACATCAACAACAACACAACAATGACGCCTAGACGACCGATGTTGTACTATAATGGGAGAGTTGATTGGGGGGCCAACGATTAGCATAATTATCGGGGATCGGTCTGCTTACACATATTATCAGCTTTCTTGGAACGCTTAACATAAAACGCCACTTAGCCAGCCTGGTCTGGCAAGGTCAATCACACTCATAGTGTTCACTGGGTGAGTGCATAATGAGTGAATAATCACAGCAGAGACACATAGTCCCAACAGCACAACAAACACTGACCACACACAACAAACACGAATAGACGAGCAGAGTAGAGAGTATCGTCGCTGGGTATTCGTCGGGTTTTCGTCAATTTGAGACACTAATTTTTATGAACTTCGGGTAATTCCGGCTTTGATTCACGCACTGCAAGTGAATGAAGATAGACAGACTGGCTGACTGACGTCGTGCGCACGGGACGACCATGGGCTAAACATGGGCAAACATACTAACCGAATTACAAGATCCGGTTTGAGGTGTTGCCCTCTGTGACTCACCTGGTCCAGTTTGCCCCTCCTTCTGCTTTACCCTACTTGGGTCACTTTTCGTGTCGCATCGCACTGACCTAATTAATAATTGCAAAATTGCGCAATGATTACACAAACTGTTGTTGTGTGTGCCCCTTTTGCCTTTACCTTTTAAGGGGGAACTGAAGATGGATGAAAATTTGGTCATTGACGGCCCACATGGGAAGACATAAAGCGCTAATTTGGTCGTAAGAGTTTTCAACATACACAACGTTTTTGATGGCGCCTCTCTTTTGTCTACACAAATTTCGAAGGGGGAAAGATTGCAACAACAAAACTATAAAGTAGGGACTTCTAATTGCCGTCAACTCTTTCCGCTTGGGGCTTCTCCAAGAAGGCAACCTTCGAGGAATACGCAGAATGCAACAGAAGTCCGAGAAAAAACCCAAAAAACTCTTTGACGTCATCGAAACTCTAAACCCAAAAGCCCAAAACTTGTTGCTGCTCTCTGTTTTGTTTTGGGCCAACAATTCGCAAAAGAGCAACGCCGGCAGCAGCGCAACAGCGACGCAAACAGCAACTGCGACTGCGCGGCGCATGCGCAACTTGCGTATAAAACGCGACGATCAACGGAAAGCGAAATCAGTCAACGAGTTGAAGCCGACGAAGGCAATACACAAAGAAAAGAGAGTGAAGTGCAGTGAAAGGATACAACAAGCACTTACATAAGGATTACAATAACACACATTGGAATATTTATATCACTGCGAAAGGTCAGTAAAAGTGAAGCCAAAACAGACAAGAAAAGAGACAAGTTTGTAGTGCATAAGGAGACAAATGAAAAGATCGGTGAAGTGATGATCTTTAGTTAAGAGATTTAAGTGAAAACTATATACCAAATGTAGAGCAAACAGTGAAATATCTTCCGAATACGATTACTTCTACACCAAAGAGTGACAGATCCTTAGTATTCTAAAGTTTAAGTGATCTTCTGTGATCTGCAAACCTTTCGCGATTAATTTTCAGTCAATTTATGTTTGATTTTTAATATTTTTACAAGATCTAAACCAAACAGTGAAAGATCTTCTGAACTTTTGATGATCACTCTTTCATCTATCTAACAGTGCAAGATCTCTGGACTCCTCTGCCCTAGAGCGCCCTGCATGACTTGTTCAATACAACTGTCATGGGTTAACGATACCTTTTCAAACGTCTAACTTCATAAGCGACAACCGCTTTATGGTCGCTTAAAGATCGCTTGAAGATCATTTTAAGATCGCTTAGTGATTGCTCTGTGATCATCTCCTCCGTTTGTCTAACTTAACCCTCGACTGGACAAGTCAACGAACCAAGAGCCCTAGCACAACGCCTAGACTGGCAAAACTTTCACTCACTGCAAGCCCAAGACACGCCAGCTCTGTAGTCCCCCAACTAAGCCGGGCGTCCATGCCACGCAAATTGCCTTTGTTTTTCCCCCATTCCCCCATTCGCAATGCAACGTTGCACACGATTTCCGTTTTGCCGGCGCGCTAAGCGAGGGCGCAGCCTCTGCAAAATGGCAACAAGGCGCGAAATTTCGTTTTACATAAGACGCGGCGCCACGATCAACCCACGCTCCAGAAAGAAAAACATCATTAAAGCGAATGAAAATGACATAACACAGAAAAAGAAAAAGACAGAGAAGGAGAAGCAGAAAGAGATTGGGGAAAGAGAGAGAGAGAGAAAGAGGTGAACTCGATCGTTACGAAAATGCATAAAGCGTTAAGACGGCTGTCAAGGCAGAGATCAAGCTGAGTGATCGCTGCGCTTGCCAAATCTCCGGCAGGTAAAATTACCTCATAAATTACACAGACGCACACACTGAAAAGGGGGCACACACACCGAAAGGGGGCACTGCCGACGACTCTGTGCGGCATCGTCCACGGTCTGCGACCTCGAACGAAAGTAAAAGTCTACGGCGAAGTTGTGAGTCAGCGCGAAGATTTCGAGACTTTGGGCCTAACCGGTTTCGATTGCCACAGCGAAAGAGATGCAGCAAGTAAGAGAGATAGAGAGAAAGAGGGAAAGGGAGAGTAAGCGAGAGTGAGAGGGGTACAGAGGTGCGAATTGGCACAATGACCAGGCAGCTTGTAAGACAGTTTTGGGGTAATGGTGTCACACCAGTTGCGTAATCGAACCTTCCTTTCTTCTTCTACTCCAGTCTTCACACACATTCACACCCAACATGAGATTGAGAATGGGATGGCTTCTTGTCTTGGCAGCGGCGAGTGCATCGCTCGCTGCCGCCGACTCCAATTGGGGCAACGAGTGGGCTCCCATGGAGGCTGATTCCATGTTGAGCCGCCGCTCAGCAGACGCACAGCAGCAGCAGCAACAACCCGCTGAGGATGTGCAGGGACGCAACTACGCCGTGCACGAACCCACACAGAGCAATGCCACAGAGATCGACACAGTGATTGATCAGCTGATCAACTCTCGTCGTGAAGGACGTAACCTGGGTGAATACGATGCTGTCTATGCCGATGGCAACATCGATCAGGCACTGCAGCAGGGCAACGATCTGCAGGCACGCAACCTCATCCGCGACAAGCTCTGCGGCCTGGGACTGATGAGCTGCGACGTGGAGGAGAAGCGTCCCTTCTACTCGACCATCTACGCGCAAGGACCTCCACCACCTTCGGGTTTCGGCGGTGGACCTTATGGACCAGCTAAGCCAATGCCACCACCAAGCTACTTCAATGGACGTCCCCCAATGGGCCCACCACCAAGCTCACTGAACTCCTTTGGACCACCACGTAAGGTTGGCTATGAGGGACCCTACAAGGGACCCATGAACGGAGGTTACAGGCCTGGCAACCAGTTCGGCGGTGCCTACTTGGAGCACCCTCCACCATCGGCCATTGACGGCTCTGACGGCATCACCTACACTAAGCCCCCACCCGGCGCCATTCATCATCGACAGCAAACCTCCCGGTCCCATCTATTCTGGTGGTCTCAGTGGCCCCATGAACGGTCCCGTTTATAATGGTCCTCCCAGCGGTAGCCCACCCTACAACTTCGAGAGCCCCGAGAAGATTCAGGGTGCCAGCTCTTCACTGAACGGTTTCTACTCTCAGCAGTCCTCTTCCTCGGCTGCCACAGCATCCAGCACTAAGGTCGTTGTCGGAGCTCCCATCGATGCGGGTCTGCAGCAGCATGTGCACCACCACTACCATCATGTCGACGGTGAGGGTGCCCATGTTCCCAGCGTGACTGTGCCAATTGGCGGCGGACAGACCATCAACACAGACTTCAGCGCTCTGGCTCAGTCCTCTGCTACGTATACACCTCAGGCTCCAGCCTCCGGCTCCAGCTTCACCCAGTCTAACGCATTTAATGCCGGCTTCAATGGCGCATCCCAGGGTGGTTTGCTCTCGCAGGGCTACAGCCCAGCACAGAAACCCAATGGAGATATCTACAAACCCAGCTCTGGACTAGGCGGCTACGGCAGCAGCAGCTCAGGTCTATCCCAATCTGGCAGCTTTGGACAGAACAGCTACAGTGGCACCCCCAGTGGCAGCTACCACAGCCAGAACCCTGACTACTACAAGAAGGAACTGCATAACGGTGGTGGCTCTGGAAACTACAATGGACTCTCAACCGGTTATGGGTCCCAGAACCAGGGTGGTCTTTACCAGGGTGCAGGCGGAAACGGAGGCTATGATACATCGCGCCAGCAGATCGTAGACTGCCAGTGCGTGCCCATCTCACAGTGCCCCGCTGCCGATCGTATTGGTCGCAAGGAGGACTTGATTCTGGCCATTGATCCCCGTAATTTGGGCAAGGATATTGAAGCATTGAACGAGGAAGGTGCAAGCGCTAATGCCACCGCTAAGGCTGATACTGACGTCAAGGAAGATAAGAAGGAGGAGGAAGAAAAGAAGCGTACACGTCGTCAGGCTATCGAAGAGAACAAGGAGGAGGACACTGGTGATCTTTCCCTGGATGCCCAAGGGGTAAGTTAACGACCTAACCTAACCTCTTCTGACTAAGTCCAGAATCCTTAGCTCCTGTTGCTGCCCGACTAATGCAAATTCACCCATGGTAAATGCTCCCCTAGTTGAGAGACTAATCTAGTCCCACCCCCACACACATACACAACACACACAAGTACCTAGACAAACACACATACCAAACACACTCAAACACATCCATCGATCAACGCTCCACGCTCAACTCAAACGCAAACTCAAACCTGCTCGTCGTCGTCTTCCTTGTGCGGATTGGTTACCACCCAAAGAGAGAGATAAAGAGACAAAGAGAGAGAGAGACTAATACAACCGCAACTAAAACCAACCTAACCACGCACGGGTCAAACTTGGGTCGCACGTCCAACATCAACGCTCGATTGGAGCTCGCCTAACTTCGTGTCCTTCTTCCTGCAGCGTCAGTCGCCCCTTGGACAATCCCCGCTAGCGTTGCCAGCTCTGCAGGCCATAGAGCTGATACAGCGCAAGGTGTTGCCCACTTATGGTGTTAGCTTTGGGCTACCCTACCCCTCGGGCGCCCAACCCGGTGGTTACCCTTCGAATGTCATCGGGGAACACTATCCCGCACAAAACCCTTACTTTGGCTCACTAGGACCAAACGGTCTGAATCTTGGCCTGGTCAATGTGAATCCTCTTGTCTCACTGCAAGTGAGCAAAACGGATTATGGGGAGAAGGTAGTGAAACCGTTGGTCAACCTACATGTGACACCCAATGCAAATATCATACAGAAGGTGGGCGATCTGTTCAAGAAGAAACCCACCGAAGTGCACAATACGCATTACCATCATCACGATCACTTCAGCGGCTACGAGCACGATCACCATGATTACCATCACGATCACCATGACTACCATGATC
This sequence comes from Zaprionus indianus, assembly GCA_018904595.1. Classification (NCBI taxonomy): domain Eukaryota; kingdom Metazoa; phylum Arthropoda; class Insecta; order Diptera; family Drosophilidae; genus Zaprionus; species Zaprionus indianus. The sequence goes on from JAEIHA010000140.1 coordinate 5,463,476, forward strand.
ACCATGACTACCATGAGTACCCACACCCATCAGCACATGCCTTTGAGAGCTTTGGCCCACCATCACCCGTGGAGCAATACAGTGTGGAGATGGTGCACAGCGAACCGATCTTTGAGTACCACAGTGGACCCTCCTATCAGCCAGCTGTACAGCACTTCCATCATGCCGAGCACCATCATCACTCGGAAGATTCATTCGATCACTCATACAATTCCATTTACCCCGGTTCGGCTCCCACTGACTTCGGCTCCACCGGCTTTGGTAGCTACGGCGATTACTCGAATCATTACGAGCGCAGTGTCAACGTTAGCGAACCCGAATTTCAGCCGGGAAGTCGGCGTGGCAAGCAACTTAACCTCGGGCCACTGCACAATGTGCCCGCTCAGGCGCCTGGCGCTGCAGAGGGTAGCGACTTTGTCACCTTTCCCCACGACCGCAGGCGACGCAGTGTTGATGAGTTTGAGTTGAAAGCGGAGCAGGTAACACAAATGGGAGCATCAAGTCGAGCAGTCAGGGCTTTTTCCAAAAGTAATCATTACCTGAACATGTGCTCATTCTTCTCTCCTCCTTTTACTTCCTCCAGCGCGCTTACTATGGCAACCGTCCCGTGGAGAAGACCTGCCGCATCAACGAGGTTTGCTGCCGTCGCCCACTGCGTCCACAGGCTCCTCCCCAGCAATTGGGACGTTGCGGTGTCCGCAATGCTGCCGGCATCACCGGCCGCATCAAGAACCCCGTCTATGTTGATGGTGACAGTGAATTCGGCGAATATCCCTGGCATGTGGCCATTCTGAAGAAGGATCCCAAGGAATCGATCTATGCCTGCGGTGGCACCCTCATCGATGCCCAGCACATCATCTCCGCTGCCCATTGCATCAAATCGTAAGTTCAAGATGCTCCAGCTTCAGTTTGAACTCTTGACTTACCTTCTTTCCTTTCTTTCTTCTGCAGTCAAAATGGCTTCGATCTGCGTGTGCGTCTGGGCGAATGGGACGTTAACCATGATGTGGAATTCTTCCCGTACATCGAACGTGATGTTGTCTCTGTTCACATCCATCCCGAGTATTATGCCGGCACTTTGGACAACGATTTGGCCATCCTCAAGTTGGATCATCCCGTTGACTTCACCAAGAACCCACACATCAGCCCCGCCTGCCTGCCCGATCAGTACTCTGACTTCACTAACGCCCGCTGCTGGACCACCGGTTGGGGCAAGGATGCTTTCGGAGAACATGGCAAATACCAGAACATCCTCAAGGAAGTCGATGTGCCAATTCTCTCCCATCATCAGTGTGAATCGCAGCTGCGTAACACTCGCTTGGGCTACAGCTACAAATTGAATCCTGGCTTCATCTGCGCCGGTGGCGAGGAGGGCAAGGATGCCTGCAAGGGTGATGGTGGTGGTCCTCTGGTCTGCGAGCGTAACGGCGTCTGGAATGTGGTTGGTGTTGTCTCCTGGGGTATTGGCTGTGGCCAGGTGAACGTTCCTGGTGTCTATGTCAAGGTTTCTGCCTATCTGCCCTGGATTCAGCAGATCACTCAGAGCTACAAATGATTAAGCGATGTCACCGGAGTCACTGCCTACCATAGCGACAGAGTTGGAGACGCGTCATCATCAACAATGACTTTGTCTGCCGACGAATTCGTTTTTCACTTTTGAGCCGCCATTTTGTTATATAACTGTCCCGTTATTTTTGGAATACTCGAATTCGTTCCGATACCGATCATTCACCGATCCCCTCACTTTACTTTGTTACCCATTTTATCCATTACTCGTGCTCGTTAGCTCTTTAGGCCTTTTGCTTATTACCTTGTTACCTTTTTATATTATACTTTTTTATTGTTATCACGAATCCACGCAGAAAGCGTCAGACAGACAGAAAGAAGAAGAAAAAAGACAGAAGCAGAGACAGACAAACAGATGTCTCATTCATGTTCCGAATCCGTGTAAAATATGTAGTTGTGTTATATTAATTAATTTATTTTTTATACTTGTAATAAATTAAACACTATTTAAATAAATTAATTTATGAAAAATATATAACGATTTGACTTTTTTTACTGATCGGATAATAATGGTTTATAACTTGCACGATATTTAACGATGCTAAGGTTTCACTTTTCACTTTCTTTGTAAACTAAAAGTAATTTTTTTTTTTTACAACAATATCTCATCGATATTTTTTTATTAATATGAATCAACTATTAATTCTTTACGAATCTCTCGAATAACTGTTGTTTCAAGTATATTCTCACTAATATTTTTATTTAAATAATAATTAATACATTAAAGATAGAGAATATCAACATTTTATTCAGTTCTCTCTAATGAAATGTATTATATATTGATTTCTATAATGTTTCACGTCTTATTACATGAAAAACTTTATCGAGAATGATTTCACTTTTCAATACGATTTTCTTTTTAAACAGAGTTTATCTTTCAATTTATTCAGCCCTACAATTATACAGGTATTCGGAAACAGTTTTCCATACTTCCCCATAGAGCATATGTATACTATACTGAATATGTACTATATATATTTATGTATTGTATATATATCTAATCACAAAACTTTGAACCTATTTAAGTTAATGTCTTTTGCAGCCCACATAATATGTGCTTCCTGCTTAACTTAGTTTAAAACGTTTCCGATTTATTTGTGCATTACGCATCATATATAAAACTTTATAATATCATCATTAAGAGATCTACATCATAATTTGGCTAACGATGCTGCGGTTTAACTGCTCTCTCTCTCTGTCTCTCTTTATCTTACTCTCACTTCTCTCTCTCCCTTATGGGTAACACCTATTTCGGTCTTCACCACTAAACCAATTGAGGAATCGACCGTGTTGCAACTTGGTGATTACCGCGATAGACGCGTTGGGATCAATTACAAGTGGGCGCTACCCGAAAAAAGTCGAATGTAAATTAAGTTTATAACACGCTTAGCCGCAGCTTTGCACCCGCTTTGCACTACACTGAGGCATTAAAGAGACGCCACCAAAGAAGACGACGTTGTGCGCTTCCTGGGGCTAAGGTGCCCGTCTCCCCCTCAGCCCCTTCTCTGGCTGCTGCTCTCATGTGTGATATTTGAATCATTATAATATTATTATAATCACATGTTGAGCACCCGTTAAATTCAAAAGCCGCAACTGACTTTCCGCACTACTAAAAATTTATGCACCGCTGCCCGAAGTGGACGCGAGACATAGAGCTGCTGCACTTGATGTTGGGGTTGAACTCGGAAGAGGCGGGTATAAAACCCATGTGGCTAGAGCAGCCAATGCTCAATGCGGTTTCAGCAGCTCAGAGAAGAAGATGTACATCAAAGGATTCGTTCACTTGTTTATAGGTAAGTCCAACTCGGAACGAACTCGTGAAGTACCTTGAGGATTAACCTAGCCCATTTCCAATAACAGCGCTGCTCTGTGCCGGCCTCTTGGAGGGCAGGCTGAGCAAGCGCAACGGCAGCAATGGAAATGGTTACTACTACAGGCAACAACAGCAGCAACACCAGCAACAACATCAGCAGCAGCACCAACAACATCTGCAACATCAGCAGCAGCAACACCAGCATCAACAGGAGCAACAACCATCGCGGCATGGCTACTATGAACCCACCTTGCCTGCCTACGAGCCACCAGAGCAACATCAACCGCCACCACAGCACATCAGCAGTACCAGCAGCAGCGGCAGCAGCTCTAAGGGACACCACAGTCACATGAATAGCATCTCATCCGCTCACCAGGAGGCCGTCAAGGCCGGTTACAGCATTGGCAGCGGACTGCGTTCCATTGCACAGGGATCGGCGGATCAGGCGTACACTGCAGTAGCCAATCAGCATGCGGCAGCCAAGCAGGCTGCCTTCATAGCCAAGAACACTCTGGCACAGGCAGCATCCCAGGCGGCGGCCACTGCACAGGCTGCTCTAGCCGGCAAGCAGGTGATCTTGCAGGAACTAGAGCAGCAGGCAGCCGAGGCACAACGTGCACTCTCACGGGAATTAGAACAACTCAAGGCGGCCAAGGTGTCTGCGAAGCTTGCACAGCAGACGGCACAGGCGGCACATAACCACATCTCCGTGCTGACTGCCGCCGTTAACAATGCCAAATCTGTTGCAGAGCAGGCGGAACAAACCTCTGCGGAGGTATCTAACCAGCTGGCGGGTCAGGCAACTATGGTGGGACAGGCAAAGAATCGACTGGAGCAAGTTGAGGAGCAGCTACAGCAGGCCAGAGTAGACTACGCAGCCACCAAGGAGTCCGGCGATCAAGGCGGCATCCTCAGCTGCTGCTGCTCAAGTAAATGCGTCCAAGGCGGCAGCGCATGCCACAATCGGACTGCACGACAGTGCAAATCAGAAGGAGCCCCACCATCAGCATGAGGAGGAACTGGAATCGTATGACGAGCACATCGAACCAAGTGGAGGAGGCGGCCATACGGGAAACGGTGGCATCGAGGAGCATCAACATCATGGCTAGTCTAAACTCATATTACTTGAAACGAACATACCTGCATGTTTATGCATATTTATATATTGCAATTGTAGATATATTTAATCGAAAAGCCAAATAAATAAATAATATTTAACACAAGTCACGAAACTTGCAAAGAAACTTTCAAATAAGCGCCGCGTTGCCAACTAACATATAGAAATACTGCATCACAACATATGGCAACGCTGTGCAGTCGCAGCTGTTTGCTGAACAGGTGAATGGCAAATAAGAAGAAGCAGCATAACAGCGGCAAAAGTTTTTAACTTTTTCCGTTCTTCACTTATTTATTAATTAAAATAAGTAAAATAACATTAAAATGAGCAAAAAAATCATCGAGTACGTTGGCCGCAAAACAGATTTCCGCGGCAACACCCTGTGGGAGATCGTGGGCAACCTGCCCGACTGGGGAGTCGGTCGCATGGTCATACGTAACATGTTCCAGCGCTATCCGGAACCTTGCTACCTGCGTATACTAAAGGTGCAGGCGGTGGACGAGAAGGTGAGTGGAACACAGCAAAAACAGGAACTACTTCTTATATATCTCCCTATTGCCAGCCCAATGAGATCCGCAAAGTCCGTGTGACTGTGGAGAAAACCTGGCGCGGAGTGACCCAACCGAAACCAGTTGAGATCTACAGCACCAGCTACAAGGCCGACTACGAGCTGGTGCCCGTGGCAGATGAGCAAAAGTATCTGAACAACAAGAAGAAAGTGGAGCCGGTGCTGTTGCCCACAAAGATCGAGTTGCCTCCACTGCTGCGTGAATATGTACGCGATGAAACCGGTGAAGAGCATCCACTGATCAATGTGCACTTCAAGAAGACCTACAACAAACTGGCGCGCCTCGCACAACCCGGAGAAAACCCCTACGCTGCAGGTGTCCATGGATTTGGGAAAACCTAAGCCCGTGAGCAGCAAGCTCTACGAGGGAGTGCTCTGAACACTGTTGACTAGTTGGAATATTAAATATGTTTAATTTACCTTAAGTACAACGAATTTGTTCATTAACTATATTTACATCCGGTAGACTATGGAATGGAATGGATACTAATCAGGAGATTGAGTGGACACTCAATAGGAGACACTGTAGAGACTGAACCCCATCAAGCCTCACTTGCTCACTTCGAGTGTGCGCAACTTGCGCGTCAGGTTGTCCACCTCCAGGCCCAGCACATCAAGATTCTCCTTGAGCGTTATGTTCTTCAGCAGTGTGTCCTCCAGCACCGCCTGCAGTTTCTTGTTGATTTCCAGTGAGAGATCCAGGGACATGCCCTTGCCTTCGGCACCCTTGACGCCACCATAGATGGCTGCCATGACGCCGTTTCCGTATTTGACCAGTTCACTCTTGTTCTGATCCGATTTCGATGAAGTCAACGCACCTGCGGTCTGATCACGTAGCATATAATGCTGCACCACCTTGGACTTCTTTTGTACTTCGGCCACCAGAGCAGCTGTGTGATTCTCCAGGAACTCTATGCGTTCCGTTTGCCGTGCTGTGGCTTGCTGCAATCGTAGGATACGCTCCACCAGCACCTTCTTGGACGGCACAGCCTGCAGGTCGGGCTGCTGCTGCTGTGTGGGTGGCACAGCTGTCACACTACTGGCCACCGTCTCCGACTCAGAAGATTCGCTGGCTCTTCTACTGCCGCCGCCGTTGCCATTTTGCAAGCTGCCATGGCTGCTGTTGCGACTGTGTGTGCGCTGCTGTTGTTGTTGTTGTTGTTGATGATGTTGTTGAGGCACCTCCTGGCCAAAGCCATTCAGTGCCTGCTGGCAGTTGCTACAGTAGCTAATGATGCTGGCAGTGCTGGGAGGCTTTGTCTCGCCGACTCCTCTCTTGTACTTCTGCAACTCACGCTGCAGCTCCTTGACTAGTGTGGCGTGTTTATGCTGCGTGGCCTCAAAGTCACCCTGGACATTCTCCAGCTTTGCCTTGGTCACCTCGTATAGCTTTGTCTTCTCCGAGAGATGCTTGGCAAGCAGCACACGTTCTTCGTTCTTTCTCCACCGCCTCAGCACTTAGTTGATTCTCCAGTTCTCCATACTTGATATCGTAGCCGTGCTTCTCCTGCTTCAGTAATTTGTTCTCCGCTTCGAGACCTTGTGCCTATAATAAAATTTTAATTTAGATCAGAAGAATCTCTTGAGACTTGCCCCGATCAGGACAGGCAGAATCACAAGGCCTCGGTGGCGCAGTTGGCAGCGCGTAAGTCTCATAATCTTAAGGTCGTGAGTTCGAGCCTCACCCGGGGCAGGTAACTTTTTTGCTTTTTTTTTATTTTACTCACCTTTGCTTCGGCCAGGCAGATATCATTCTGCAGGCTGACAATCATCTCGCTCATCTCCTTGTTGATGCTGAGCAGTTCCTGCTTCTTCTCCTGCAACTGCTGTAATTCTGCTTCGTTCTCCAGCGCCGAAGCCTCCAGCTGTTCTATGCGTGCTTGGGCTTCGCTTAGTTTCTCTTCGTTGCTGTAGAAGAAAGGATTAGCTAGGATTTGTTATCCTTTTTGGTTATTTAGTAGTCCTACATGGTATGCTGCGTGCGCAGCAGCTGCAGCTCCGATAGTTGTCCATGTAGCTTGGCTGTCTTGAGCAACTCATCACTGTAGGCGGCATCCAATGTGCTGTGCTGTTCCTGCAACTCCTTGTAGTCGTCCTGCAGCTGAGCGTGCTGTGGAGCAGGAAATAAACATATAGAGTCAGGAGGAGTATAAAGGAGTTGACTTACGGATGCGCTAATCTCCTGCAGCTGATGCTGCAGTTCTTTGCAGGTCTCTGTCTGCTTCTGGTGCTCTTTGGTTAGTTTGTCCAGTGCCTCAGTCTTGCTGGTAATCTCATGTTTCAGGAGTATTGTGTTTGCCTCATATTCCATCTTTAGCTTCTCTATAGGGAGATGGGGTTAGCAGGGAGTGAGATTGATATACAACCTTTCTTCTTACCATTAGCCTTCTCTTCCAGCTTATTGGGCGCATTGCGTTCCTCTTCCAGTTTGCGCTCTAGATTCTGTGAAGAGAGAAGTATTAATAGATAGTTTACTTCAGATAATCCCCTTAGTCCTACCGCCTTTGCCTCCACTTCAATGTGCAACTTGTTGGCGTGATACTTCAACTTGGACTCCAAATGACCCATCTCCGTCTTGAGTTTTTCACATTCTCTTTGATATTTGCGAACTTCGTTGCACTGTCAATAATTAAGAGAAGATTAGAGCAGATTCTTGCTAGGATTGTGTGGAAGATCGCATACCTTTTCATCGATTATGTACGTGATACGAGACTTCTCTTCGTTGACAGCTTGAAAGCGTGTGGAGACATTCTTCACCTCCTTCTTGGCATCCGCGAGCTGCTTTCTCCACCTGCTCCTTCTCCTTCTTGGCATCGATGAGCAGCTTCTCCCGCATGGCGAACTTGATAACTGTTGATTCTTTCTCTTTGTTTGCCATATCCATTTCATTGCGAAACGCCAGTTTCTCCTTTTCGAGGATTGCATTCTCACGCTGGAGGAGTGTCATCATGTTATCCTTCTGTGAGTTGGCAGTGCGCAGCTGCTCCAGCTGTCGCTCATAGCTACGACGCTGCTCCTCCAGCTGTGCAAGACAGTGTACATGAGAGAGGATATCATTTTGTGGCAACGTATCCTTGACAACGTTGTTCTCCTCCTCCTTTTGTTCATCCTGTGCTCGCAGTTCAGCAAAACTTAACGTTGTCAATTGCTCCTCGGGTTTTTCTTCTTTGATAACTTGTTTATTTTTATCTTCCATATCTGGTTCTTTCGTTGCTTGTATTGGTTCGCATTCTTTAGTTTGTACTTTGCTTTCGCATTCCAGCAGCTGCTCCACTGTAGGTGAAGCTGTATCTGCCCCTGTTTCTGCATCCACGTCGGCGCCTTCTTTTGTTTTCCCCTTTTCAGTCAGATCTATTAGCTCACTGCTCTTTTCATCATCTGGAGAATTCGAGAATTCCTCCTTGTTGGCCTCCATGTTTAAGTACTTTCAATATAAATAAAAAATATGGCAAAAAACAACTGATTTGATTTCACTACATTCTTCTCTCTTATTAAAATATGCCATTCACACCGAAGCACCGACACACACTGGCGCCACCGCAGTTCGCAATGCAAGGGTTATCGATTACATTTTGTTATCGGCCGAACAGCTGAATTAAAGTAGAATTTCATGAATTAAAACATGGTTTGCGCGTTGGGAATCGAAGGCAGTGCCAATAAAATTGGCATTGGCATTATAAATGATGGCAAGGTACTGGCAAATGTACGACGCACATATATAACACCACCCGGTGAAGGTAAGGCATCTGCTGCAAGTATATAACACCTTCAATTACAATGTTTACTTTGTGCAACAGGTTTTCTGCCCAAGGAAACAGCGAAGCATCACCGCGAAGCAATATTGGGACTTGTGCAGGCTAGCCTAAAGGAGGCACAGTTGAAACCCAGTGATTTGGATGTCATCTGCTACACAAAGGGACCCGGCATGGCGCCACCACTGCTAGTGGGAGCCATCGTGGCACGCACGCTCTCATTGCTTTGGAAGAAGCCCCTGCTGGGAGTGAATCATTGCATTGGACACATTGAAATGGGCCGTCTAATAACGGGTGCACAAAATCCAACAGTGCTGTACGTGAGTGGTGGCAACACACAGGTCATTGCCTATTCCAATAAGCATTACCGCATCTTTGGAGAAACCATTGACATCGCCGTGGGCAACTGTCTGGATCGTTTTGCCCGCATCATAAAGCTCTCGAATGATCCTAGTCCCGGCTACAACATCGAACAGTTGGCAAAGCAGGGAAAAACATACATTAAACTGCCCTATGTGGTGAAGGGCATGGATGTTAGCTTCTCTGGCCTTCTCTCACACATTGAGGAACTTGCGGAGCCCAACAAGCGACGAAACAAGCGCAAGAAGCAGCAGGATGAGCCCGAACCCGAATACAGTCAGGCGGACTTGTGCTACTCGCTGCAGGAGACCATCTTTGCCATGCTGGTGGAGATTACAGAACGTGCCATGGCGCACTGTGAATCTAATGAGGTAGGACTGGATATCTTTATATACATAGAAAAATAACTAGATCTGAGTTCTCTTTAGGTTCTCATAGTTGGCGGCGTGGGCTGCAATGAACGACTGCAGGAGATGATGCGCATCATGTGCGAGGAGCGCAATGGAAAACTTTTCGCCACCGACGAACGTTATTGCATTGACAACGGGCTGATGATCGCCCATGCAGGAGCTGAGATGTTCAAGGCGGGCACAGTGATGCCACTGGAAGATGCCTTTGTAACACAACGATATCGCACGGATGAGGTGCTGGTCAACTGGCGGGAAGATTAGACATGCGCTTGCTTTGTTTATTAAACTACTACCCTCGACAACATGAGTTCTCTACATAATTGTTAATAGTGTGTGTGTCTGTATGTGTGCCTGTCTCTGCTTACAGTGCTGGCTCCTTGCCAGTCCAATAGGGTTTCATGTCTATGGGTACAATGCGTTTGCCCTCGATGACATAGACAGCGCCAGTCTTCTCCTTCTCGAGCACATTGAGTATGCAGCGGGCAACATCTGTGGCGCTCTGTTTACTCAGGCGATCCAGTATCTTGTACGTATCATCGCTTGTCTCCGGGAAGAGTATCTTCTCCGTGAAGTTGGTAAACATGTCTGTCATGGTGGCGCCGGGACAGACAGTGGCAAACTTAATGCCCGAACGCTGATAGAACTTCTCGTTCTGTAAAGGATGTGGAATCAAGAGAGGAACATATCAATCTACTCTGTGTGGTACTCACTCCCAGACAACGTGTGAAATTGATGATGCCCGCCTTGGTTGCTCCATAGACGGGTATTATGAACATCGGATCGAGTCCCACAACGGAGCTCATGTTAACTATCACTCCGCCATTGCCACCATTCTCCTTGGTCATGTACTGCAGTGCACTCAGGCTGGAATTGATGATGCCGCCCTGCAAAGAGGCGTCTGCTTTAGGAATAGAATTTTAAGTGATTTCAGATTCACCTTACCAGATTCACTAGCAACGTGCGCTGCACATCCTTGTCGTTGAATATGCCAGCCACATTCACCACAATGTCAATGCTGCCAAAGGTCTTCTTGATCTCCTCGTAGGTGGCCTCGATGCCCTTCCTGTTGGCCACATCCATTTTGATGATCATAACACTCTGTGTGGGATGAGCAGCGCGCAGCTTGACAAACTCCTCCAGATTATCCTGTAGATCAATGATGGCCACACGCTGTGAAGGGCAGGAAATCGAGGATTAAACTGAAGACATCTCTCATTGCTCCACTTACCGCTACACCCGCCGTGAGCAGCTGCCTGGCCACCTGCAAGCCAATGCCACCAGCTCCGCCCGTTACCACCGCATTCTTGCCACGGAAAGTCATTCTACTACTACGATGCGATAGCTTCACTCGGATGTAACGATAGAGTTCCTCCACACTCGGTCTGGGGCTGCTGCTGCTGCTGCTGCTGCACTGCTGGCTTGAGGGCGTTGTAGGCCTCTTTTATAGGGCACTCCGCGCATGATCATGTTGATGTTATAATCTCTCAAGTAGTTATGCGATATGTGAACTTATATCTGATCTGATCAGCTTAGCCCCGATCACCGTTCGACGCTTCGACTTGCTCTGCAATCGATAGTCTTGCTGGCCGGGATTATTATGCAAAAGCTGCAACGCTATCGATTTCCAGCATCGTCTCGAGCGAAGTACCTTAGTAGGTTGGCCTAGCGACTGATCTGCTTCACAGTGCTCTGGTTTTTACGAGGGGGGTTTGATGTGTTGTGGGTGAGGATAAGAAAAGATCACAGATTGCAGACTTAGGTTTGATCTCGGGTTATTTGGATGAATTTAAGGTGAATAAGGTAGTTTTTCCTAGGGTAGTTGAATGGGTTTTTGGATAAAGATCAGTTAAGATTGACTATCTTAAACTTAGATTAGATTTTTAATGACCTTCAGATGAATATTTATTCTTTAAAGTATTTTTTCGGGGGTAGTTTAATCTGTTATGGATAAAGGGTAGTACAGATCAAATATTTCTCACTAAGCTTCAATTTATAACGATCTCTAGATGAAATTGAGGTGTTTGTTCCGAAGTTAGTTAATTATAATTGAACGTCTTTTCTCTCAAAATACAATTTGCTAAGGAATTCCCACGCTCTACCGATAAGATCAACCATATCATAAAGTACAGCACTTCTTTGTTTATAATATTATTAAATTGTTCACTTTATTCGAAATGGCAATAAAGATAAATATATATTGGATCTTAAACTGGTAACGTGTGTTGCTTTACGTTTTCTTTGGTACGAGGGTCGTTTGATAAGTCCGTGACTTTTTGTATTTGCCGCGCACCTGCTCTAAATCAACCTGCTCCTGTCAGCAGTTATCGATTAACAGCTGACTGTAAAATTTTGAGAAGCTGCGTTTTTGGTTTGCGTTTTATAGGCATTGAAAGCAGACGATCTCGTGAATTTTAACGAAAATGGAAAAGTGAATTTCGTGTCAGCATGGCAAAATTTCATAAATTGGCTAATACTTCCGATTTAGCCCCTGTGACTATTTTTGTTTCCAAACATGAAGAAATGGCTCGGCGGTAAGAGATTCGGGTCATCACGAAACAAACGACTATTTTGGGGCCTTGGAAACCTATTATTTGGAAGGAATAAAAAATTGGAAAACGCTGGACTAAATGTATGGCTAAAGGGTTTGTTGAGAAATAAACGCTTCTTTGACGAAAAAATATATTTTATTCAAAAAGTCACGGACTTATCAAACGACCCTCGTATATAAGCTACGTTCTCTTTTGTTATCATTGTAAAGTGTATTATGAAAAAGGTCTTTGTTTTATACGTTTCTTTTTATATTTTTTTTGTTGTATATCGTATATATTCGAGATATAAATTTGATTTGGATGTGTAAACATTTTTTTGAACTTTTGGGCCGCTTTCGTATTCAAAAAGAAATAAAGAAGTGAAATAAAGAAACAAAAGACAGTTCAAAATAATAAGTATTATAATTTATTTTATAATAATATAATTTTTCACTTAATCAACAACTTAGTTTACGTTGAAAGGGAAATGATATACGTATATATAGAGAGAAAGAGGACAAAATCGAGTGAGATAGATAGTTAGACAAACACTAGAATGATTGGTAGGTGGGTGTGGCAGGTGGTGTCACATTAGTGGGCAGCATCGTAGGTATCCTTGTGCTGGTAGCCACTCACATAGCCCGAACCATCGACCAGATTGCGTCTGCCGGCGATGCCTTTGCCTTGCCGGTGGCATCGAAGCGTTCCTTGTGCGAGCCCGTGTACTTGCTGGTGTCCGTCAGCCTGTCCACGGCAGCAGCAGCCTTGCCAGCCTGGGAATGGGACACAGAGCATTAGAATTGATATATGCATATTCTAGATTAAACTCTCCCACTCACCGACACCGACACCACACCAGGTGCACCACAGTTGGCCATCTTCTGCTTGATTTGCGCCAGCTCCACCTTTTTCGTCTTAGCCAAATCCTCGAGGAATTTGTTATAATCCAATATGGAGATTTTCATGGCCTTGAACTTCTTGAAGTGAATGCCCGTATCCGTTGTGGTGATCTGTTTATCAATGACCTTCGCTTGCTTCATCCACTTATCGCTCTGCGACAATGTGATCAGTTTGCCATCGGATTTGGTGTCCCCGAACTTGGAGAAGGCCTTGAACTGATCCGTAAATGTAACCTTGGGTGCACTATCCTCCAGCGCCAGTTCAGCCAACTCGGCGGCGGGTGCCTCAGTGGCGGCAGCAGCAGCAGCTGCAGCGGTTCCATTTGCCTCCTCAGACATGCTACGGGCTCTAAAAAAAGGAAAGATATTATTAAGGAGGTATTCTATTATTTATGAAGCTGTTTTATTTTGGATATAACCACGCACGACATGCCCAAACCAGGTTCTACGCATGGGTTCACCTGCCTCACCTGTGGGAGACAACGCTAACTAACATGGTGTGGAATTGTTCTGGGAGGGATTACTGCCTCAACTTCTTGCCAATGCGTATCTATAGCTCTGTAGCAGATAACTTATCTATCAATACTAAATACACTTTATACAGGTACATATAGACTCGCACTCGCTCTTTTGTGCCGATGATATCATTTCATTGCTGGAGAGGCACAACAAAGAACCCGCGATTGCCCGTGAAACTTTCGCAACTGTTTGGGGCGCTAATTAAAGCTGCTCTCCACAGCAGCTCCCAGGGCCAATGTCGATAGCTCGATGACAATACAATACATTAGCGTTTCTAACTCATTATTAAATAAACAATTTTGTTTACTTGCTACACTGAGAAAGGAAATATGTTGGAATGATATTTTAAATCCACAAAAGGTTTCAGCTAAAAATATAAGTATGACTTATCGGACTAGATCTTGTCTTTCTAATGTACAGTGAACTTTAAAACTATACTTAAAATTATAGTTGAGCAAATTGAGTAGAATGTAAACGAATTCACAAATTAACTTAGCTTGTTTTCTGCTAACGATCTTTTAATTATAGACTCTAAATTATCCACAAAACTTAACTGTAAATTTTGATCAGTGTTTACTCTTTGCTATTCAAATGCTAATCAAATTGTTGACGTGCTACACTGTTACACTTGGAATAATGGGTGACTAAATGTGAATGCAAATATATTTTAAAGCTAAAAACTATAAATTTGTTTGATTTTATTTCACCTAAAAATATTTAAAATAATAGATCCGTCAAGAGGTTCGATAGATTGATAATTATAAAAAAATGCAGCTTGTTTTCTTTTAACAATTTTTAAATTATATTCTCACTCGCTATGTTGATAATATACCTACACTAAAAATATTGTGTACAAGAACTGAATAAAATAAAAGTACAAAATAAGTACCACAATATTTAAAGGACACAAATTTAGCTTAGTTTTTCTTATAATTATGATTACAAATTTAGCTTTGTTTTTTGTAACAAAAATGTAATTAAGATGAATATAAAAAGATGTTATTAAGATGAATATGGTGTTATTTGCAATACAATCAGCATGTCTTTTGGTCTATAAGCTCAAATGATTTTTTAATTATAGATTACAAGCAACAAACTTTCTATATGTTAATTTCCCATTACTATACATTTCTCCACTGTAAATTTCACCACAGTCAATTTTGCTTATCCAAATAAACAGTTTTATAGCTAATCAAATACAACCCTGTCATATACTGTTCCCTCTTCTGCCCTCGAGGCAACCATATAGGGTTAAGAGAACAGCCAAGATAACTGCAAGATATTTCACTTCGCACAGTCGCATAAATTGCGCTTTTGTTTACAGGGTACACGGCAAGATCTTTAACATGTTCGAACATAAACAGGCAAACAGTAAACAGTAAATAAAACGCGCGCTTTGCTTGTCGCGATCATTAATTATGTTGTGGGTTCCGATAAGTTAAGCCTGGGCTTATGTCCCTATACAGATGGGCGACATAGGTAGCCAACCAGTTTGCATTAACAAGATGAAATCGAGAATGACTGTGACGATCATAATGATGATGATGATGATGATGGTGATGATGATCGCAGAGATAAGATTGCCCCAAAGGGTCAAGGTCTGCGAGGCGAAGCGTATCAAATGCGGCGCACTGCGATGCTCATTGCATGGTTAATGAGTACGCGAAGGGGAGGAAGAAGGGAGCAGGGGGTACCCAGTCTATATGCGAATTTGTCTTAAATCGAATGGATGACATAAGCCAACTGCGGCACCCGCTTACGTAATTAGTTTTGGGTGAGGCCTGACTGAAACTGAACTCAATTAGCTAGTTATGGCTATAGTACAGTTTAAACTTGGGTAAATAACCTACAACTGGCCGATTATTTATGCTATGTCAGCCCTTTTGTTCGCCTGTAATTGGAAACCATAAATACTCAAAAACAAACTCGAAAACGCAATGGGAGAATCGAAGAGGAGAGAGAAAGAGCGAAACATGACAGGGGCGACCGCAAGCGAACGTGGCTAGTACAAATCAAAAATAATCCGCTTTGACTGCCAGCTCCATTAAAACACACAATGCAAACTATACATATACAAGATATTTACAAACAGATATATATATATACATATATATCATATACAAAATTGGCTTGTTCATCTCTGCTCGACGGGCTGCGCGTGGCGCGTCCGCTACTCAATGGGATTTTTAATGAGATTTTTCCAAAACTGCCAAAAGCAATTTCAGTCAGTTCCAGAGAGGCTGTTGCTATTTAGAAGATATATGCATGAACATATATATAGTATAAACAATATATGGAAATATAATTATTATGATGCCGCACAAATTGGGTCACTCTAGTTGCCGCGACTGCCTCAATAAGTTTCATGATATTTTAGCGCCTCGTTGCATAAATTACAACGCGAACAGGAAGTGAAGCATTTAAAAAGAATAAAGCACACAGCGAAGGGAGAAGGGAAGAGAGGGAAAGAAAAGGGAAGAGAGGTTGAAGGGGAGCATAGGGTGCCAGACAGGGGAGGTCATGCCAGCACGCAATATGAAACTGAGAACCCGTGCTTGGGGTCAGTTATGCTCGAGCATAGGCATAGAAAGAATTCTGTGCCCCAAGGGCTACCAATACATACACAAATACACAACACACATCACACACAACACAATAACACACTCGCACACTCACACACTCGTGCAGTCACAGCAGCAGTCGCAGCTTTAGATGACATCACACTACCTGGGGGAGCTGCAGAGGGCGCAAGCGCCGCATACACACGAAAGCGAACTCAATTCAAATGGCAACTGCGCCTAAAACGATGCTACGCCATAACTTTGAAACAATATTCATTTTGTTTTCCCAGTTTCCTGAAAAGAATTAGGTCACGCAGCGTACTTGAAAACCAGGCACAGCGTAGCCCCGGAAGAGAAAGGTCTCAGCCAGAGATTTTTGCATGCTTCTCTCTTTTCAATGTAAACAGCTGAATGGATGCTAAAGCTGCGTGTTTATATGTATATGTGTGTGTCTGAGGCAGAGCAAATGTGTCTCTATACAATGGCAGCTCTATGTTTCCTTGTCGTGTTTTTAACAATTTTCTTTCATTTCTCACTGCTTAACTTACTTTTTGTTTCTTTAAAAATCAAAAGTCAAAAAGTTGTTTGTGGTTTTTTGAAATTTTCCTGTTTGATTTTTTTTTAGATTTTCCGTTTGTCAGCAGTGCTGCGCGCGCGTTTGCTGTCGATGTCGACACTCAACTGTTTGGTCAAATGGCGCAGCAAACATTGCAAAGGGGGCCAAGCGGCGTATGAGTGATATTTGTGTGAATGAGTGAGAGCTTTTTGAGCGTTACGCACAGCATGAATAGAACAGGGAAGTCGCTGCGAGAGGGGGTGAAATAGACTAGTGTATACTCTGTAGGAATATAGAATTGAGGGAATATAAAAGAGTCTAGTAGATTTCAGTGAAACTGATCGAAATATGAAAGAAGAATTAATAGAATTTCCAGAACAGCTTCAAAGTCATCTTACACATTCAATATCAATCCTTAATGAACAGTAAAAATATATTATAATTCATTAAATTTGATAAGGAAGTTAGAAAAAGAAAGAACAACCTAAAATTGAAAATACAAATCTTTTACTTTTTAAGTCGTACTTTTTACAGGAAATTCTAATCTTTTTTATAATGAAGCTTTGATTTCATCCTTTTAGTCCAGCGTTTTTACAATTTTTTTATCCCTTCCAAAAATATTCCCAACCTATTTTTCTCTTCTACTAGCCTGTTTGAAAAATAGTCACAGGGTAAATCTGGAGCAATATGTGGTGGGGGTTTCAAGTTATGAAATGTGCCAAACTGACACGAATTTTTTTATTTTGTTATAATTCCGGATTTAAAAAATACAGTCAAACTGTTGAATGATAACTGCTGACAGGAGTGTTGTTTTAGAGCCCGTGCGCGGAAAAAAGTCACTTATCAAATTGGCCCTCATATAATCATACGGGTATAAAGTGCCAAACACAATCTCGTAACTGTTGAATTTTGTTTTGGCCCGTGAAGTCCAAATTGGCCCTCATAAATCATTGGGCACACACCCGTCCTTCCCGTTCCCGTTCTCACTGGCAAGTTTAACTAATTTTTTATCTCTCACGCCCGCAGGCTAACTTGGACATAGTTCCATAATTATATACGCATTTATATACTACTATATATACCTATACTATTTGTATTTTGAAGCGATGACTTCATTATGCCGAGCAGAGAATTTCAAAACAAGAAAGACCCGCAAAACATTTATCAAAAGTGACGCCAGTTGCCTTATCAACTGAGTTTCACTCGATTTTTGGTTTGTTTTGAGTGGAAAACATGACGAAAGCTCGCTCAAAGCGAAAGCTGCGAAGAGGTTGGCAAAAAGGGGAGGGCAAGATGTGGAGGTTGGGGGAACATTTATGTTCGCGTCGCTACAAAACATCAAAATGATGCGTGAAATTTGACAACAAACAAAACACAACAAGTGAGGCAATAAAAGAGATGGCTATAGGAATGGGAGAGAGGGAGAAAGAGAGAGTAAGAAAGAGAGAGAGGCACAACCAGTGAATGAGCTCATGGTGAGAGGCCACTCGATGACTTGGACAGCGCAAATAACGTGCTACAAATTTGATATGCTAATGACTTCTCTGTGAGAGATTCACTTGGCCGATTAGCCAAATATAGTTTCTTCGCTTCTTCTTTCTTCCTCCTTTCCTTAATAGGTTTCTTGAACCAGGAAATTGTCTACAAAATTGACTTTTCCTTCTCTTAAAGTCGATTAAAGCACAACACCCAACTTGAGAGTGATTACGGCTGTCCAAACAAATTTGTAACGTCATGTAAAGTACTTGTGGGGAACCTAAACCAACCTCACCTAACCCCACCCTAGCCTACCCTAAGCGTAACCTGCTGCGTGTTGCGGCACGAAAGCTGACCATGATTTATGTGCTCTGTCAGTCAGTCAAATATTTAGCAGTTTTCTGGCTGTAGTTTGTGCTCAGCAAGGCGAGTGATGGCGTCATACGTAGTCGCAGAGGCTCAAGAATAAAAGTAGAAACAGGTAGAACAGTAGAATAACTTTGTTTAGATGCCTTGATTATCGATTATTGTCTCTATTCAAAGGTTTTTGTTTATATAATACTTTTGAAAAGTTTTCTTATCATTGAGAGTTATTTAAAGCAGTTTCTGTTACAAAGTATCTTCTATAAAGTTTTGTTTATAAAATACTTTTGAGAAGTTTCTTTATTATTAACATTTATTTAAAGCAGTTTCTGTTAGAAAGTATCTTCTTTATCAACTCAGCTTATTTCTTTATGATTTATTAGAATGTTGTCTTTACAATATAGATTGCAGACTAGCGGGGCTTACCTTGCTTATCAATGCATATTTAAAATCTTTCTTTGTTTAAAATCGACAAAATTATCTTATCTTAATTCACCTTTCTGGTATTACTTAGCTATCTTTATGATATATTAGATTTGTTTCTAAGAACATAATTCGTTCAATTAGTTGAAAAGAAGGTAAGTAAAGAGTGAAAAGCTGTTCATGCTGTTTTAATTCTTTGTTCCAGAACTTGCCTTGGGTACATGTCCGCTGCTCTAGAAGAGTGTATAGACATAATACCTTCCCATGACACCCCATAAAACACCACAAGATCTTCATAGACAGACTTTGTCCACACTCTGTCCATCACTTGCTAATTAGCCCTTGCAACTGAAGGCCTAATGATGCACAAATCAGCTGCACAACAAGTTGAAAGAGATACAAAAGAAAAACAAACCTAACCCAACTCGATCTGCAATTGAAAGCAGGAATTTGCTAAGCAAACAAAGGCGTGAATCAACGTTAGGGCGTGGCACAGGCCCAGTTAAGGTGCTAAAGGAATTTAAAGTGATTCGCGGCAATCGACGACAAGATCATTAAGACGCCCCAGGCGGGAGCTGAGGCAAATTATGGCACAGCAGCACACTCAGCCAAATGGGCGACAGAATTGGAGCGTTGATTGCAACAGGCAGTAGGCGGGGCCGAAGGGGCAGAAGAGTGACTAAGGTAGCTGGACATTAAAATGCACTTATCAGCGGGAGAGCCAAGCCAGGAGACCACAGGCAGCAGAGTGCAGAGACCATAACGATAACTATATTTGGCCAGCGTGCTGCAGTGCTATCAATCCTAATCAGACGCGGGTTTGTTGCTGCCGACACTACAGCAGCAGCAGCAGCAACAGTTGCTGGTTGCAGCCACAGGCGATGCGTGGCCAGAGATAAAACTAAAAATAAACCAAATGCAATTGCAAAGACCTTGGCCAGGCCAAGTCGGACTTGGCCCGTAGCTGTTGCTGGACAAATGTGGCCCTTGGCCTTCACTCACCTTGAGATGCCGTTGGGGCATTGCAGCGCAGCGCAGTGCTGCACGTCGCGTCGCATTTTAAATCAGTTGCGGCAGTTGCAGTTAAGGCAACAACAACAACAAGAGCAATAACAGCAGCAGCAGCAGCAGCAACAACAGCAACAACAACAACAGCAGCAGCAGCATCTGCAACAGCAACAACAATTGCATATCTGAGCGTGCCGCCGTTTCGTGGTAAGCAGCGCCATGGCCTTGATCTGACTGACTCCCTCCGCTCTCTCAACCTCTTGCTCTCTACCTACCTATATCTCTGCCCCTCCTTACCTCTCTTTGCATCATTCCTCCCCTGTTTCTGCCCCTCCCTTTTACTCATTTAGCTTTATCAGAAACAGTTGATCTGTTTGCCTTCTGCCTCTGCCTTTTCCTTTCTCCGTCTGCCACACCTCTTTCTTTTCCACGCCCTCTTCATCTACCTTGCTTTCTTTGCTTCTCTCCTTGTCCATTCCTGCCTCTTATTCTTTCTATACAGCCCTCTATCTTGCCTTAATTCATTCTTTATCAAAGCTCCTAGTAAAAACTCATCAGTTTGATTTCTCCCTTCTTTTTAACCCTTTACATTCTCTCCACTCCTTTTTCTCTGCAGTCCTTCCCATTCTACGTATTCCTTCTTTCCTCCTCTCTCTTTCTAATCTTGGTCCTCCCCTTTCTCTCTCTCTCTCTCCTTCTTTCTCTCTGCCAATATCTCTTTTTCATACCTCCTTTTATCTGACTTAACCTTGTTTATAGTTCCAAACTGAACTTGATCTGATTCACTTTGCCCACTTCCTTTCCTCTTCAACCTTCTTTCACTCCTCCCTGTGTCTCTCCTTCTTTATTTTCCTTCCCCTTCATCTCCTCTTCTCTTTGCCTATGTCTATATAAACTTGCCTTGGCTTAGCTTGAGCATTATCCCAAGTTCCCAGCCTAACTTGATCTGACTGATGTCTCCTCTTTCTTCGGACCTCAGTTCATGCTCTGTCTGCTCTAACTTCTTTGTAGATCGCATCACCCATTCCTTCTTTCTCTACTCCCCCCCTCCTTCTTCCCACCCATCCCTTGCAACAATTAAGCAACATTGACGCTCCTCCACGACGTCCGTTAACGATGACAGCAATGCAAGTGGACAAGTGAACATGCCATCATGTTGAGGCGGCAATCAACTCTACCTCAGCCTGGGCTCGTTACCAATACAAACCATTCTTCTTCCTCCCTGCCTCCTTCCTCCCCCTTCGATCAGAACTAGAACCTGTAACGGCATCTAGTCTTGGTCTGCAGTATAAAAGGATGCCTTGCTGCTGTTGCCACAATCAGAACCCAACCGCAAGGCGAGCTGAGTGCCCAAGACGCAGCGTTTCCCCTCGAAGTCGAAAGTTCACCAACATGCAACTGCAACAAGTTCTTCTCTTGCTCGCCAGCTGCCTTGGCTTGTCCCATGGCCTGGCACTGTATACGAGCTACCCTAGCCTGTATACGGCGCAGGGCTCTGCCGTGATCACGCCCACACAGCAGCAGTATCTCACCCAGGATGTGCTGGGCCAATATGCCTATGGTTATGCTGAGCCTTTGTCCAGGAAGCAGGAGATTCGTGGCCTGGATGGTAAGATACGTGGCATATACAGCTTTGTGGATGCCACAGGCAAGTTGCAAACTGTGGAGTATACTGCCGATGCCGATGGTTTCCATGTGGCAGCAACCAATCTACCTGTGGCTGCCTCATCCAACGGTGAACCACGCCTGATCAAGCAGCAGCCCGCGGACTCTGTGGAAGTTGCCGCCGCCAGGAAGAGTCATTTCGCTGCCCATGAGGATGCACGTTTGCGTCTAGCTCAGGTGCAGTCGCAGTCGGCACAAGCTCAGTCACAGCAGGCAGAGCAAGTTCATCCTGTCACGGATACTGCTGAAGTTGCTGCCGCCAAATCGAATCATCTGCAGCGCGTTGCCTCCGAGAAGCTGCGCAATGAAATCATCAGTGCTTCCAGGAGCAGCAGCAGCAGCACCTCCCACGTGCTGGTGCCACTGCCCTCTGTCTACAGCTCCGTCTACAGCGTTCCACACTACTTATAGCTCCGGATTCTACTACTGAAGGGGAACAGAGCTAAGATAGTTTTACTTTATCAGAGCAAATAAAGGTCAACACGAGAGAAATATTCAAGAGTTTTTTACTTTCTAAAGAGGGGTAGAGGTGGGAAATATTTTCAGATTATAATAATATAATAAAAAAAATAATAATAATTTTTTTGATAAATCGCTTAACTCATTCTTCATCAATTAAAAATAAACTATGATGAACCTAGAGGCGCAGAAACATCGTTGTTAGCTGAGGTCTTATCAAATTTAAAGCATCAATGTTTTCCTCTTATTTCCATTTGTCCCTTGTAGCCAAATTTTGATATCCAAAACATTGTCGTTAACGATTCTTAATAATATTGTTAAAAATCGTCTTTTATTTTAATATAAAATTTAAGGCAGGGTTCATTCTCTAGATAAGGCCTCATGTGCTTGCATGAGCTTGTTTTCCTACTAAACCTTTCATACCAAAACTTTTTAAAGACCTTTACACATTTTTTCGAGTTTTTGAATGAACTTTAATCAATAACTTATTTCATTTCCATATTTCGATTTTCATCTAGTACCTAACATTCCAAAACCTCTACTTTGTCGTCAATCCTTCATTATATTCTTTAAAATCGTCTTATTTTTGTTAAATATATTATTTTAGGCAGGGTTAAGTCTCTAGATGAGGCGTTTGCCTGAGTTTCCTTTAATCATACTAAACCTTTTCAAAGACCTTTACATTGTTCTTTACCTTATCTCTCAAGTGTCATCAAACCTTTATATTTTTTTACAGAATAATAAAGTATGAGGATGTTTATTAATTTATACATTTAGTATCAACTTTTTATTTCCGCTCTAATAAAAACATTCTTTAAAATGTATTAGTTGTTCTTTATTTTAATGATAATAAGACGTTTAAAATGTGTTAATATAAACTGATTTCTATTGCTCTTATGAGTATCATATACTACGCCTTTATTCTCACAGCATCTGCAATATATAGATGCACTCAGTCAGTGTTATTACAGAGTATTTAAGAGTCTACTTCCAAACTCCAACTGTGGCGCCTTAAACCGCAGCGTAAAGCACAGCTAAAACGCCTTCATCGCGCTATCAACACGCGGATGAGCTGTCGGATCCGAATTCCGCGGATTGCCCACACCGATTACACATCATACAACAGATTCCTTTCTTCATCTTTCTTCCTTATTCGCCTTGACAAGCCATCACAATGTTTCATAAACGGAATTTTTGGTGGAGTTTTGGTTTCAATTAAATTTAATAGCGGCATAAACAAGAGGTAGCAATGTGCATGAGGTATGTGGCATGCCACGCTGCCCCGAATGGTTCCTTGACCTCTCACACAGACACAAAACTGGCCTGATTAAGTTCTTGGCTCGCGTCCACCGCATCCACAGCACTGACAGATGAAAACAAATTGCGGCTTTTGTTGCCGAATTTATGCGCAGAAGGAGAAGGAAGGGAGAAAGGAGGATGAAGAGGAGAAGGAATAGGGACGGGCGACAATCGCACGACAATCGAACTGCAGCAACCACAAACAACAACAACAACAACAGCAAGTAGAGGAAGAGCCTGAATATGAAAGTAAACTGGGCGACCTTCCCGAGAACGCACGAAATTGTATTTTGGCAATTTGCAGCCGGCACAGGAGGCGCCTCAACCTGGGCCTGGTACCTATATATAAGCAGAATCGCCAGCAGCAGCCAGCACAGAGTTCTCTAGAGCGAGTACTAGTCCACGACACTAGCAGCGCCCAGTATCCAAGAAGAAGACAACCCCGATCCCCACAAAGAGACAAAGAGAGAAGATGCACTACCTCAGCTACAGTCTGCTTCCCTGCCTGCTGCTGGCCGCCAGCCGAGCTGCCTTTGCCTCCGCCCTGCCTGCCTATGGCGCACCACTGCCAGACACCTTTACGCAGTACCACACCCAGGATGCACATGGTCAGTATGCCTATGGCTACAGTGCCCCGCTCTACTCCAAGCACGAGGCACGCACTGCGGATGGCATCACCCATGGCTCGTACTCGTATGTGGATGCACGCGGGGAGCAGCAGACAGTGAAGTATCAAGCGGATCAGGATGGATTCCGTATCATAGCAAGCAGCCTGTTGCCCCAGCGTGCCAATGAGGAGACACCCGAGGTGGCAGCCTTGCGTGCCCAGCACTTGGCCGCACATGCCGAAGCCAAGTTGAAACTGGCTGGAGGAGCAGCGCCAGCTGCCGTTCAGGAAACACCCGAAGTAGCCGCCGCCAAGGTGGCCTTCTTCAAGCGCTTCGAGGCAGAGAAACTGCGTAATCAGCTCGCCCAGTCGCAGTCCCAGTCCCAGTCGCTGCCCATCCTGCCCAGCCGCAACATACTCTCACAGCCCATCTACGTGCTGCAGCCCACGCGTGGATTCGTTCAGCTGCTCTCCGCGCAGACTAGGGATTATCTGCCTGCTCACTAAATGATTGACTGATTGATTGACTGATTAACACATTGACAGTTTGATTTACTGACTGATGGACTGACTAATTGCTTGATTAATTGTTTGATTGTTTACGTTTGCAAATAAAGGATACCCCGTTTGGCTTTAATCTCTAGTTCTATCAACTCTAGTTCCTTCTCTGGTAGCCTCTACTCTATTGCTGGCTCCAGTTCCATCCCTAGGCTTAACCTCTACTCTTATCGCTAATTAGTCAAGCCTCATTTGCAGTGTCATCTCTATTCTCCAGTGCTATCACAAGTCCCATCACTATTTCTTTCTGTATAGCCATTTCTAGTAACGTCGTCAGTCCCACCACATTAGTCTCACCACTAGCCCGATCACTAGCTCCTCCTCTAGTACCATCTCTAGTCTCGTTCGTAGTGTTATCTCTTATTCATTATATAGTCCTTTGTGTAGTTCCATCACTTATCCCACTTATCTTCATCTTTAGAGATGTCTCTACTTCTACTCTCAATCTCATCTCTACTACCATCACTAGCCTCATCTCTAGTACCACTTCCACTGACGTCTCTAGTGTCGCGTCTAGTCCCTTCTCTAATCACATCACTAGTCTTTTCTCTAGTGCCCTTTATAGCCTTACCTCTAGTACCATATCTAAGTCCATCTCTAGTTACATCTCAAGTCCCATCTCCACTCCCATCACTTCTACCATCTCTAATCCCATCTGCACTAACTTTCTTCTTCCATCTCTAGTTCCATCTCCCGTCCCATCATTACTTTCTGCTCTAGTCACATCTGTCCTTCATATCACCTTCAATCTCAATTCCCATCTCTAGTCTCATCTCTAGTCTCATCTCCGTTTCATCACATGTTGCATCTCTAGTCAGTGTCCGTCACTCATATCTTCTTCAATCTTTAGTTCCATCTCTTTTCCCAACATAATTCCCATCACTAGTCCCATCTTCACTCCCATCTCTAATCCAAAGATCATTCACAATAGAAGCTGTTTATTCTTAGAGCTAAATTTCAACTGGAATCAGAAGTCGCCTCAGGCTTAGTTGCGCTTGCTCAGCAACAGACTGCGACTCAGTGCCAGGGGGCGTAGTTCGGTGGGCGTGGTCACACTGTACTTGGCACTGGGTGACTCATAGCTGTAGTAAGAGCCAATGGGCACTTGCAGCTGGTCCGTCTGAGTGTCTCCATCCAAACGCGCCTGAAGATTGCTCAGCTTTAGGTAGCTCTTTGAGCTGAGATCCTCCACAGTGTACACGGTGCGCAGACCGAGATCTTTGGCCTGCTGATCCCGCTCGCGCTGCAGTTGCAGCTCTGCTGCTCGCTCTTGTGCCCGCTCTCGTGCTTGCTCTCGTGCCTGCTCTTGCTCTTGCTTCGCGTGCCTTCTCCCGCTGCGCTGCCTGGGCCTGCAGAGCAGCCTCCCTGGCTGCTGCTTCTCTGAGTGCTGCCTCCCTGGCTGCTGCTTCCCTTGCTGCCTCCCTGACTGCTGCTTCTCTGGACGCCTCTCTTGCTGCCTCCCTGGCTGCCTGTCTAGCTGCTTCCCTCGTTGCTCCCTCCTGCTGTGCCTGCAGAGGTGCTGACGCAGCTCGACTGGACTCCCCACGCTGTCGCTGAGCCAGCATGGAAGTCAGCTCGGCACGCACACGCTCCAGTATCGCAGCATCCTCCGAGCTAAGCCCGCGCTCGCTCACCTGCAGTCGCTGCTGCTCCTCCTCGCGATCCGCCTGCTCCTCCTGCTCCGCCACTCGTATCGCCTCGAGATGCTCTTGACGTGCCTGCTGCACCTCTGCCGTGTCCTGCACTGGCAACGGCGCCTGCTTATCATCCACCGGCGCCTTGGGCTGATTACTGGCCTCCGCCTTGAAGCCCTGTGCCCCGCCAGCTTCGTACTTCACTGTCTGCAACTTGCCATTTGCATCCACATACGAGTAGAAGCCACGCGAGGAGCCATCCAGTGTGGTGTACTCCGCTCGTGCGGCATTCTCATCACTGTAGCCATACGAATAGAATTTGTTTGCCGTATCCTGCTCCTGGTAGCCACGTTGTACGTTCGATGGCGCCTCCTCCACGCGAAGACGCACTTGTGCTGCACTCGCCACACTCAGCAGCGCAGTGGAGACAATGAACCAATTGAGGCAGTGCATCCTACTTGTAGTTACTAGTGAGCTTGAACTGATGCTGCAATTGACGCTGCTCTGCATATTTATACCACATCCGAATCCGAGCGCTGGTAACCCAAGGCGGCACCAAAGTCTGCGCAATGACCTCGAAATTGCACAGCGCAGATCAGTTTACAACCACCAGCCAACCCACTGTGCTGTGTTGTAATAGTGAACTTAATATTGATATTGGTTGCACATGGATACGGATGCTCGGACGAGGAGATTGCGCAATTAGCCCACGCACTTGCAACGTGCGGCGCGTGGGGCTTCCTACTTAGTCTGTGTTGTTTTCCTGTTGTTCCGGAGGCGCTTGCATAAGTCTGGAACTGGCGGAAGTACTTAAGGTTGGCTTATTAGGTAAGTTTTATATATTCTTCATTATTTTTAGACACAGTAGAAAAAGAATATTTAATACAAAGTATTATTATATAATAAATCAAGCTGAGGGTTTAAAGAATATAAACTAAGGTTTATTAAAGTTATGGAATACAGTTCTCTTGCAGTTATTGTAGAATCTTCTAAAGGTTTCTGGTAAAATTGTTAGGGAGAAGCTGAATAAGGAGAAAAAAAGGAAGAAACCAGCTCAGTAGACCTGGAAAAACACCCCGTTCAAGCTAGAAGACAGTTTAACTGAGGAACTGGAGGGCAGAGAATAATTTTTAGAACTAATAGTATGAATTAAAGCTGAAACTCAGAGTCTAACTCAAGAGCCTAACTCCCCTTAATAAAGAGAGAGAATTTTATGTAGCCTAGGACCTTTATAAAGTACTCAATATATTTTAAAATATGCTAAAATATATTATAGAAGACATGCCAAACTAAAGATATTATAATACAACATCTTCTATATCTTTTACAATCTATTAGGTTGCAGTATCTTATGTATATCTACCACATAATCTAGAAAGGTACAACACGAGCTGTCTCGTAATTCAAAGTCTACTTAGTATTTATGTTTCACACCATACTTCTAATCAGTACCAGAAACAAATGAGAAACAAAAGAGAAGCGAAAGCAAAAGTGTCGCACCCAAAGCGACCTTTATAAGTTGCTCAAAGCATGCAAATTGTGCTACCTAAGTTAAAATATAAACAGAAGATTCTCTTCACTTCAGAAGCACAAATAACTCTTTTTACATTACTCCCTCTCTCTCTCTTTTTTTCTTTAATCTTTCACTAACCTACCCAAAATGATTGTTCTTCTTCTATAAGTATTTTGACAAGTCCTAAGTGCAGTCGAGATTGTTGAGCAAGCTACAGGAAAGAGAATGAGAGTGAGAGTAAGAGAGAGAGCAAAGGTTCTCTCGCCCAGCTGATAATTGTTGAGTGTTGAGCACCCCGATAAATCGTGTCAGCGATCGCTTGATCGCCTCAGCTGGGGGCCAAACTCGACGATCAGTTGAAAAACAAACCTCAAACGCAGAGCAAGCTCAAAGCGAAGCGAAAGAAAAACAAATACAAATAAAAATATTTTGAAATGGATTTGACTGGTAGAAATGTGGTTTACCTCGGTGGCTTTGGCGGCATAGGCCAGAAGGCATGCGCCGAGCTGCTCCAGCGTCAGTTGCAGGTGAGTTCTGCGCAATGGTGGCTATATTTGGTGACTCTACTAACCTAGTTGTTGCACCTCCAAGTCGTTGGTGGTCTTTGATTTGACGCTGAACGAGCAACTCTTGGGGGATTGGCAAAGCAAATATGCGAGCACTAAGATCATCTACAGAAAACTGGACATCACCCAAAAATCAGAGATTGAAGCAGCTTACAAAGAGGCTGCTGCACTGGTGGGACACTTCGATGTGGTCATCAATGGCATGGGACTGATGGATGATCGCCATGTGGAGCTGACCATACAAATCAATCTGGTAGGCAGGCACAGTATTTAAACTAATCTATACTCATACTCTCTGCTAGTTAGGTGTCATTCACAGCTGCCTGACAGCGCTGCAATACATGGACAAGTCCAAGGGTGGACGTGGAGGCCTGGTGGTCAACATCTCCTCGGTGGCCGGCATACAACCCACTGCTAACATGGCCATTTACTCGGCTGCTAAGCACGGAGTAACGGCACTCACACGTAGTCTGGCGGTAGGTCACGGGAGAAGGTCCTAAGTACCTCTACTAATCTTTCTTGGTTTGCCTTTCAGGACCCTGCCTACTTTGCTCACACTGGTGTCGCCTTCATAACCATCTGTCCTGGCTTTACAGATACTCCCTTACTTGATAAGGTTGTGGAGAAGACCACCTTCACCTTTGATACGCCCTCGAAGCATGTTATACCGCGTGTAAAGCGTCAGAGTCCTGAGATCTGTGCCCAGAACCTAGTCAAGGCCATCGAAGAGGGTAGCAATGGCTCCATTTGGTTGCTGGACGTTGGAGAAATGAAACAGCTCGAAATACCACCCATGTGGAGGCCCCAACTGGAGGCATAATTTGCAATCTTCATCATTATAGTATATGGAGAGTATATATGTATGTTATATATTCATACGATAATCAACTGTTGTTTTTAGTTATCTCGGTCTAAAGTGCGTGTCATCATAAAAAATATATACTCTTTGCATGGGTTCATGTTTTATTAATTTGTTTGACTTGCTAATTAATCTGGATTCCTCCCCTCTCCCTCCCTCTCTCACTGTCAGCAACCACTGATAACCATCTATCCTATATGTACCACAGCGACTTTTATAACGCCAAAATAAAACCACAAAATCTCGCATGACATTTCAGATTGAATAAACTGGACATATGTAATCTGATTTAATAACTTTTATTGAGAATTCTCACACACACATTAGTTTGTTTTTGTTTTATTTTTTTATCAATTTCTAATACATTTAAGAAAATTCAGCACACAAAAAAGTACATACATAATTGAGTAACTTGTTGGAACAGTTATAAACAGGACAGCGTATCTAATATGGTAGATACCTTATAGAGCTACAGATACAACACTGTGCGAGTTCCATGATAAACGTATGTTTTGTATGTATCTATACGATTATCTAGATCGATTATCTGTGTGTGTGTATGTGTATATATAATTTAGTAATAGTTTAGTTAAGATTATCATAATAGTACATATATCTATATGGAAATATAAAGACATTTGTTGTTTGCTTCCCATTAAACTGGGAGTAGTTCGCATATGTTAACTGTAAATTTCACATCATCACAATTTAAGAATCTCCAACTAATAACACAAAATTTCGTTTTTTTTCTTTCATCTCATTTTGTACAAGTAGTGTATACACCCCATATAACATCATGTGTGGACTATTTTGTTGGGGGTACTTATTCGACTCGATAGAGAGCTGAGCGTAGTATTTCGTGATTGTGCCGAGAAGACTGTGTGGAGAAGCTGGGTCAACTGATATTTCTTCTATTCTTCATTTCTTCTTCTACTTCTTCTTCTATTGTCCTCGCATGCGACGCATTTGATGCGCCAACTTGGAAGAGATAAATGTTTGTTGTTGTTGTTGTTGTGTATATACGCTATAAGTCGATAGATTAACTATTGTAAGTCACTTGGCAATTGCAGCTACTTATGTATGAAGCACTTAGATAGGTTTATAAGTCGTAACTGTTTGAGAGTAAACTATTGCAGGCGTCTCTAGACATTCATATGAACTCTTTTTCACTAACCCTAGTCACAAGGAACAAGGAAGCGACTATTTCGAATACACCTCTAACTATATCAGGCATATCTATATACATTTACAAATAGGTAGTATCTATTCCACTATATCTCTCTCTGTGTATCTATTAAGAACATTATTTCGATTGTCTGTAACTAGTTTAACTTTTGACTGTCTTACTTAAATGGTAGTTAACTTTCGGGTGGTTCTTCGGGTGGTGGTATCTTTGTAAGTTTCTAAGTTTCGATTAGCTATACGAGTTGATCGGCTCTGATATGTTGCACATCGTAAAATAGTAAAACAAAAAACGAAATGAAAACAAACTGAAATTGAAAAATTTATTGGCAAAAATAAAATAAATAAAATTGTTTGTGGGAGTTGTTGGG
Source organism: Zaprionus indianus (assembly GCA_018904595.1). Taxonomy (NCBI): domain Eukaryota; kingdom Metazoa; phylum Arthropoda; class Insecta; order Diptera; family Drosophilidae; genus Zaprionus; species Zaprionus indianus. Next base: position 5,494,108 of record JAEIHA010000140.1, read on the forward strand.
GGGGGAAGGGAAGTTTGGTGGTTAACAGAACTCGAAATTTCTTAAATTAACATTTAGTAATAATACAAAAAATACGTGTATTTAATATAATACATATTATATGTATATAAATATATATCTCAATATATAGATAGTATAGTATATTTGTCGAAAAAATTTAGTTGCTTGGCCTGTCTTGCCTCTGCTAGAACGTCAATCAATCAATCATACCTCCTTCTGCTTCCTCCAAAAAAATTACATAGTATATATATAGTAGTAGTAGTAGTGTATAATGTCTATAAGATTGCAAAACTCAATTCAACAACACAGTTATGAACCCATTGGGTTTAGACTAAAACTGCACCACGTCCAGATGCCCCCACTGAGTGGTGTCTTAAGTACGCAGAATTTTTGTGAAAGACTCTTGCAAGTTGAAATGGGATCGGGTTGGGTTAGGTTGGGTTGGTTGGTGCGTGTGGGCGCCATGGGCGTGGCAAAAATGAATGGAACTTAATGAACATTTACATTGCGGATTACGAACGATTTTAAATTCATTGTATCCATCTCATTTGTTAGTGTTCTCTTTCTGCTTTCTTCTTCATTCGGTTTTTACATAAATTTTACATACATTTAATGCGTCAATGTTACTGAATAATATGGTATAGGAATACATACAATTTCAATAATAAAAATATACATCCGTATGTATTGCTTTTTCGTATTAACTAAACAGAAGCAACTCTGTCTTTGTCTGGATAAATAAATGTACATAGGTCTCTCATATATGGGTTTAACAACAAACTCATTTGTTTCATTTGTCAATTTCATTTTCAATGATCAATTATAAACATGTCTCTCTAGTATATATGTTAGGTATGATAGGTTCTTGACTCTTGCTTAAGAACTATACAATTATAGAAGTCCCCTTTTCCTAGGCTGCGTTCGTATTCAGAAAATCTTCAAGCGAACGTCGTTTGGGACTTGTCTGACATTAATATATAATATTAATTAATCAATTAAAATATTTAACGCATGTATTACATACGTCTAGCGCGCACACACATATAAACATATTTATATATATATTTAGTGTATATATTTTTTTAGTTATCATCTATGCAAGTTGATGATCGCAACGAAAACGGGACATGATTTTAATTTATTTTCAATAAATTTAATAATATAGTACAATAGTTAACAACGTCGCACAATAGCGTTATTAAAATTTCTTTAAGAAATATAAACATTTAACCACATACACATTTATATAAATTATCGAACGTATGTGGGTCCCCAGGTGTGGGTCGCTCTCTTTCTCTTCTTCATCATCTTTCTCTTTCTTCTCATTTTGTACCTCGACTTTTGCGTACATATACAATGTTAAATCTTTTTTTAGTGTATATAAAAATAGCGTTTCGTTTGTAGAAATACATAGGTTGATTGATTTAAAAAAGAATTTTAAATTATACATAAAAAAAAGTAAACGATATATGTAATTAAATATTGTTTTTAGTTTTCAATCGGAGCAGTTTGTTTGCATAGTAAAAATCACGATCCGACCTCGAGCTACATACATTATCAGCGTTATGTAGTCGGGTCGAGTACAATTACAGATGGTAATAGCATTTTGGCATTCAATTCTAGTTCAATTTTTCAGACATATCTTTACCCTTAATATAGATCAAGTCGAGTTGTCTTTTTATTGGTTGACATTGATTGCTCATCATCATCATCTCTTTATTAACGATCTGGAGATCTATAGTCTTCTGCTTCATCTTCTACTTTTGCTTGGGACCCCTGAACGTATTGCTCTTTATGAATTCTATTTTAAAACGGACGTTAATGTGTATTCAAGAAGATCGCTGATTATTAATTTTTATCTCTCACTTTCTCTGTCTATTGGGAGCATCTGCATCGAACCCAACACCCATGGAAATATCATCCTCATTCTATATCAATTTGAATATCTACGATCTATGCTATTGTTGTGCTAAAAGGTCGTGGCTAGTTTAGACATCAATTAATTTATTCTATTTGCTATGATTTACTTGAGTAGGAGTAGTTTCAATTATTGAATATCAAAACTGATCGAGCTACTGACACAAAAATTAAACCCCAAAAATTTAAATATATATATATAGTATATCTCATGTATGTATATGTTTCTATAACACGGACTAGTTCGGTGTAGGCCGAACAATCAACATTAATAGGCGACAAAACGATTTAAGAGTTTGACAACACTTTCTCATATATATATATATACTATATGTAGACAATTATATAATAAATTCTAGTTCCCGAACCCAATTTGTTTGTTTTTGTTTTCTTTCACTTTACTCTTAACCCGATACTTTCAATAATAATCAACCTTTAACTATTTGCTAAATTTTTAAGCTTGTGTGCGGTGTACAAACCTCTAAAATGTCCCCCAAAAGGGGACATCTGTAAAATGATTGCATTATGTTTCCACTCTCTCTCTCTTTCTCAAACTCTTCCTGGTGCAGCCAATCAATCCAATTTGATGCCACTATCATCTGGATTCGACCAAACTTCAACAATGTCAACCAGATTCTTTTCCAATTCACTCATCATGCCACTATCGATGCCACCCTCAAAGCTGTCCTCGGACAGTAGCTGTGGCTTCCGTCCGTCCAACAGCTGATGATGCTTCAGTCTTTCGTTGTGGGACGATAGCGGAGCTGTTCCAGGAGCTGCATCGCTGCTGCTACTATTGCTGTTGTGGCTCCAATAGTTACCCGTAGAACTTGTTGCATTCGCATTCAAATCGTTGTTCCAGATGAAAACCGAATCACGTCCAGCGGAGATCTGTAAGCAAGCAACAAGGGATTTAACTAATCCCATTTGAAGTATTTATAGATTCCACTTACCTTATTGGCATTCGAATTGGCATTGTCATTGTGCTCTGGCTTAAGCCTGTGATTGAACACGGCCTTGGGCTCAAACCCAGCAAAGCCTAGCTCGGTTTGTTCCGCTTTGCTCTTCGCATCATTCTCCAGCAACCAATTGTTCCAGTTACTGTTCGCTGGCGAACGTTTGGGGCATATCGGTCCATAGCGACTGTGTATGGAGGCGCCACTGGGCACGTCATAGGTCGATGCATCGTCATCCAATATGGAATCAGAGCGCACAAAGTTGGCAGACTCTTTATTCGGATTGTCCCAGAAGATTAGTGAGCTGTTGTTGGTGTTGCTGTTGTTGGCGTTGTTGGTGTTGCCACTGTTGCTGCTGTTACCACTGTTGCTGTTGGTGTTGCTGTTGTTGGCGGACATCGGATCCAGTTCAAGATTGACATTAACATTAACATTACTCGGCGGTTTCTTTTCATAAAATGAGGTATCAGCTGTTGCGGGTAAAATGGTCGACATGGGTCGACTGGGGTTCTTGCTGGACGGCGGCGTAGCTAGCGTGGCTAACTGCTGCTGCATGTACGAGTGCGAATGTTCCCAGAGATTTCCACCGGGAGCAGTAGGATGTGGCGGTGCTGCTTTGCTGCCGCTGCTGCTGCTACTGTTTGGCTGCACTGCATCGTTGTTGTTGCTGTTGTTGTTGGCAAAGGCAAAGGGCAAATGATAAACATCCGCTGGAAGCATATTGCAGAAGTTCTTCGCGTGATTATTGCTGTTGTAGTTCGGTGGGTTGCGTTGTGACGGCGGCGGCGGCGGTGGAACTCCTACTCCTGCTGCATAATCTCTTCTCGCCTGTGGTGGCCCTGTGCCAAAGTTGAAGCGTGGCTCAAAACGTCCTGGTGGTAGCTGTGGTGGCACCAGTAGACCGTTCAGCTGCTGCTGCTGCTGTTGCTGTTGTCGTGCAATGGGACTGTGATGGGGATGCATCATTTGAGGATGTACGCTACCGCTAGGCGACAGATTATGTGGTGCTTGTGGTGGCATCGGCTCAAGGAAGCCACGAGGCGGTGCACCTGCTCCTGGTGGTGCTTGCACAAAACGTATAGGCGAAATGGGCATCATGGAAGGACCACCACCACCAACGGGAGGATGTGGTGGCTGTTGCACTTCGTTGCCCATAACCAGTGGCTTCTTACCTGCTCCACCATTGGCGGGCATTGCATTCGGCATCACCATGGGCATTGGGGATTTCATATGTTTGCCACGATTGCGTGCCCGATAACGTTCAACCTCCTCTTGTGAATGGGCAAAGGTGCAACTGGCGCCACGTGGACAAACGCGCCGCACGTTCAGATCTCGACACAGGCTAATCTTGTACTTGGTGTTATTGCTGTTCGTTGTGCCACTGGCCAGACTCGCGTCCTGCGTCTTGCGTACGCCATGATGCTGCAGGAACTGGACAAGACCCATCACTGCATGCCGTACGGCGTCCAGCGCCTTGGAGACTTCCTCCCATGGTGCAGCCTCAACGGCCGGATCAATGCCAGCCAAATACTGCAGATGACTATGCAGCAGTGCCAGCTTGGCGGGATCACTAGTGCGTTGCAGTGCAATGACCAATTCCTGCACAGATTGGGCAAATGATGAGGGCGTCTGTAGCTTGTCAATGATGCTCTGCATATGCGATTTATGGGCAATGTCTCCGTAGAGCAGTGATGACCATTGCTCTGGTGCTATACGCAGTCCCGCCTCGGTGGCAATTTGCACAATTTGCGCATCGTGTTCGCGTCTCAATGCATCATAGGTGCGAAACTCCTCCTTGAGCTGCATCAGCGATGAGTCAGCCTCACGTTTAGATACCTTAAAGCAGCTGGCCCGATAGAGCAACTGCACCACATGTCCAATGCTCGTCTTGGATGCCTGTGGGAAGTGTGGCTCCAGTCGTTGCACTACAAACATTACAAGCACCTTGCGTGATAGTGCAGAGCCCTCTTCGAGGGCCAGCAGAACTAGTTTGAGTACTTCCTCCTGCATGGCAGGACCAAGGAATTGACAGCCACGTGTACGCACTGCTGCCCAGAGATTGGAGCTAAGCTGTTGCGGATTCTGATGATGTAGAATCAACTCGGTCACCGTGCGTTCGCCCAGCGAACGGGCTGCTCTCAATGCCCGCACACGTCCCTCCTCCTCCATGAGTTGACAATTGACCAGTGTGACCAGTTTCCTTTGCATGGGCCGCGTCAATAGATTGCTGCTATTCACATTCAGGAAAGATCTCAAATGCAGCGCCAGATCTTCGATGCATTTCTTGCTAAGCTTATAGCATTTCAAATGCTCTGGTTGTAGTTTCTGGACACTGGGTGCAGGATCCGCTGGCTCCAATTCCTTGATCGTGGGGCTCTTGTTGGCAGCTGCTCCTCCTGTGCCGCCAGGGCTGCCCGTGCCCACAAGCTGTAGCAGTGCATAATTAATAGGCAAGTAATCGATGTCCGTTACAATGGGCGTCTAAATGGAGGACGAATAGGATTAAAATGAATTCTTAAAGGGATTTATAAGGAAACTCACCTGATCGAAGGGACATTGCCGATTGTAGAGGGTGGTCAGGCAATGTTTGCATATCGTGTGTCCACATCCCAGGCTGATCGGTACTCGGTGACTGACTGCAAACTCATTGCAGCAGATGGGACAGTTCAGAAAGTCTGTCCATGAGGGCGCCTGTATCGGCATGCTGCAATGATGGGGCAGGAAGCACATATTCAAGTCATACGCTCACACACACACAGATGCATACAAACAAATATGTATAAATATATCTATGTATATAGGAAGAACGTTGCGCTTTAACTCGTTTGACTTATTATCGATACCTCTGCGATACCCCTTCGATACCCTCACCGATACCCCAACAACGTCAGCTGTAGTCAAACTTACACACACACACACTCAGGCCGATATACACGTTTGCATGTATGCGTTGCTGTTGATGCAACAGTATGCGTTGGTATTTATACAAGTTTGTGCAAGTGTGTGTGTGTGTGCTTGCCACATACCTATGTACGTACGTGTATATATGTAAAATTCATCATATGTTAAAATTTTACTCTTTTAGAACACTTCCTTGTCGCTGTTTAATCAAATGGACCCGAGATTTGTCACCAAATAACCACAGTTACATATATATATTTAGAAACGTATGTTGATTACATAGCACCCATATATAACTTGCAGTGGCACAAGGGGGAGAAATTTGAACGTAGTTTTTCAACGTCATCAGCTCAACGTCTGCTTTCTTTTTTTGTTTTAGGCCCAAACAAAGACACTTTCGAGTAGTTTGGGGCCCATTAGCAGGTGTTATTACTACATACTCATTGCAACAAACATTCCCTTGATATATACATATGACTATTATATATATTTGACGGTCCTTGAGCCTACAGGAGAGTGGAGAGTGCCCGAGCCCCCCGTTCCTAGAAACGGCATGACAAACCACAATTCGCGTTGGCAGTGTTACGTTTCACTTTTCACTTGTTCTTTTCTTCCACTTTTTGACAACGTTCAATCACTTTGCAACGATTTATTATTAACTCACCTTCAAATTGCACATATTATTGCGTTAAATTAAAAGGTACGAAGTTTTTTTTAATTTTCATTTGGCGTTTTATAAAATGGGGAGTAAGAACTGAAAAACTATCGATAATTGTGATACTCGATGCTTTTCCCTCAGTATGCATCGCAAGAGGTTGTGGTGGCAACTCACGCGCGCCTATCGATGAATCGATCAACTTTCCAGCTGATTAATTCAAAATTGTAATTACAGACGAGCCAAAAATAAAACAATATAATTTTATCGATTTGAAATTTTGTAACTCCATTTAAACATTTATTATCTTTTATTATTATTGCATCATTGTACATTCAACTTTGTATGTCTAGTGTGTGTTTGTGTGCAGCCCTAATTTAATGAATAATAAATTTTTAATTCCAAACTGATATCATAAAAACCCTTTCAATTCTTTTGTTCTTTTTTCACTTACAACCGAAAAACGTAAAATAATTTTGTATAGCGCGAAATTGGAGATAAGGACGCAAGCTGATAAACTAACCACGCAAGCTCCTCATATATCATAAAAGTTACTTTGTTAATGTATAATAATTGTTAGTGTTTGTGAGATTATCAGCTTGGCTCATTGACTAAAGGTTCGTTAACGATCAAACGAATATTATATAATATTAGTAAAAGTTAATTTGTGTGCGGCTTTGTGCTATTTGCTCCATAGCTCGATCCCTTGCTGATCTGCGTCTTATTGATGGCCGCTCCCATGAGCCAATAGACTGTAAAGTAGATCAAGATATTCAATAGTGATCTATATAGGAAAGGGTTCTACTTACAAATGCCTAGTACAGATAGCGCAGTGAAGAGGCCAACCCAGTTGGCGGCGAGCAAGGAGCTGATCAGGTAGTAGAAAATGCAAGAGAGCGAATAGGTTGACCAGCCAATAAAGTTGAACAGACTGCTCAGACGTGGCCCGTAGATCTTGAAGGGCACCTCCTTGATGCCGGACTTCTCAAAGAAACTGCCCGTCTCATGGAAACTGTCAATGATGCGATCCTTCTCCACGAACAGTTTCTGCAACCAATCAGCGGCTGCCTTCTCATCCTCGGGTATTTGCTCAAGTGGAATGCGACGCATTAACAGATACGGTTCGACTGGTTTGCCATTCAGCAGAGATAGCATTGTCGGCGGCACCTGTTGTTCGAGTGGGGGTAAAGTTTAAAGATATAGATATAGTATATAATATATTAGAGATAATCATACCTTAGCATCGTGCTTGAACACCATATTGATGTCATAGACTACCGGGCAGATGCCACGTAAAGTGGGCAGACTTGTGGTGAATCCCTTAGTCCTTGGAATCAGATGATGCTTCAGCGGCGTCATGCCTCGTTCCAGTGCAAACTTGACAGATGCCTCGTGTTTCTTTGGTGTAAAGCGTGTGCCCTCCGCGTTGAGCAGCAGCCAAGTGGGATCGGGATAGGAGAACACGATCTTCAACTGCTTGGCAATAATCTCCTTATCCTTGTCATAGTCACGGTTAAGGAAGACGAACTCCGCCAACCACCAGGCCCAGCCCATGCAGGGCACATATCGAATTGCCTTCTTGGCATAGGCCTTACAGTTGCCCAGCACTCCCATCTTATCGGAGATCATCCAACCGGCAAGCCAATCGATTTCATAATAATGATTCATTATCAACAGCACATTCTCCTTGCCCGCGTACTTGGCCTCATCCTCAGCATCCATATAAACACGCATCGTGCAACCCGCGTACCAATCCGCAACGAAGACCAGTTCTGGAGAGGAAGAAAGTGAGTTAGAAACAGTAGCAGAGCTGGAGAGGAGTCAGGTAGTACTTACGGCAGTAGAAGGAGTAGCAGAGATAGTACATCAGATGGCGGAACAGGCGCTTATTGAAGGGCTTCAAGAAGATGTGCAACACCAGCTGGATGAAGTTGACCGTGAGGCCGCTGGTGAAGAACGTTATGGCAATGCATAGATGGATCAGTCTAAGTTGCTTCAGCTTTTCTAACGTAATCATTTTCGCACTGTAAATTGAAAATAGAAATGTTAAGTCCACGTGAAACTTTACGTAATATATAGTATATATAGAAGTCCCCGATATATAATGAAACTGCGACGATTTGCTACTGATTGGTCACCTTGGCATGCGTTCGCCAGCTGTACCTAATCAAAGTTCTAGAGCCACAGCTGATACGGAGAAGGGGCTGCTTTTACTACTGAGTAAGACTGACTGGCTGGGACTGAATCGAAGAAACAGCAACACAGACCTGTCCCACGGCAATTGGCAATGGCTTGCCAAGCATAGATAAAACAGTCCTCTCTCTCTACCTCTCTCTCTCCCCTCTCTCTCTATATTGCCCATTATCGGCTGTTCGTTTTAACAGCTTCTGGTCATCGTGCTGGTCAGGGGGCGATAAGGTTGCAATTGCCCATTATACGACTGACCGTTTACTACTTCCATGTGAATTGACCAAAGTCCGAGCGGGACTCATCTTGCATACACACGTATATATGGTATATATATTGTGTATTTTGTATAATTGTATTTGTATTTGTATCGCACTCAGCTTATTTGCATATATTACGTATGAGATACAAAGTAAGCACATGCGTGTGCCTGTTCCCAGTATGTGTGTGTGCGTGTGTTTGTGACTGTGAGTAAGGGTGTTTGTTTTGCAAACGACACATTTCATGCTATGATATTACGATTAGTTACACTTTTGTTGTCTATTGAGCGAGGTTCAACGATCTAACATACAGTCAGATAGATAATAAACCCATTCGACCCGGCCCTCTAACTGTATCTTCTAGTTTGATAACACGCCACACACACAACACACACACACACACACACACACACAGTCGAGGACAGAGAGAGGCACAGATACTTTTGGTACGTGTACATCTAATAGCTTCGTTCCCCACCGTTTACCGTTTGACTTTATTCTTGCTACGTATTCGCGCGCGCGACACAAATTACCTTTGGCAACGGTGTTTTTGTTGTTTTTGTGCGATTAACTTAGTGTTTTTTTGTTATATTAATTATAGTTGTTTTCGTGTACGTAGTGCTGTGAACTAATCGATAATACTATTACTCGCGCTAACATTAGTAATCGATAGGTTGCATGTTAGATTTACGTGCTGATAACATGTTGTTATGCAGCCCTGGGTTATGCCTATTTTTCCCTTAACAGCTGTTAATGTGAATGTTGCGCGGGAATGTTAACGAATTTAAAAGTGACAACATTTTACGGTGTGATAACAGTGAACTGTTAAAAGTAGTAGCCTGCTGATTTCTCCAAATTCATCAATTTAATTAAAAAATACAATACGATCTTGTGGAAAAATAGCTAAATTAACTGGATATATATCTATAGTCTATATGTGGTATTGAATCATGATCATGTTGCGGTAATTATTTATTGGAAGACCCGCTTGATAAGCAAAAGGTTATAAAGCTTATCGCCTACTGCTCTAACTATATCAAAATTTGGTAGAACATTATTACAATCGTTCCTGAGTTTTTTATCTTATCAGCTTGACTCATTGACAAAATTGCTATAGCGACAGTAGTTAAGACCCGCTAAGAATGGAAATGTCTGTTCTTCAGCGTTCCAAGGTCCAAACACAAATTTCCTTTGATTTACTTCGACTGTTTTTATTATCAGAGTTCATTATAAAAAACTTTCAGTTGTTATAAATTGTTATATATACATATGTACACCATTATCCGATCAGGTATATACAAATTTCCGCTTTGTAAAAAAACCTAATTTACCTTGGGCTTTGCTGCACCGTAGCTGGAGGCTTTGCTAATCTTCGACTGGCTGGAGACCTTGGCCAGCAGAACGTAGACTGCGGGAGAAGATTATTAAGGTTACTAAGGTAGAGAGGGAGTATACGTACAGAGCACTAGAATAGACAGTGTGATGAAGAAGCCAACCCAGTTGGCTGCGAAGAGGGATGAGACCAGATAGTAGAGGATCCATGAGATGGACAGCACTGCAGTGATGGCACAGTTCAGCAAGCTCCACAGACGTGGCTCGCACACCTTGAGGGGCACCTCCTTGATGCCGGAGTTCTTGAAGAAGCTGCCCGTCTCGTGGAAGCTGTCCAGGATGGCATCCTTCTCCACATACAGTTTCTGCAGCCATTCCGCGGCGGCCTTCTCATCCTCGGGCACCTGCTCCAGTGGAATGCGCCTAACGTACATGTAGGGCTCCAAGTACTCTCCATTCAGCACAGAGGTGATGTTGGGACGGGTCTGGAAGAAGGAGGAGAAAGAGCAGATTAGATAAATCCTTTAGAGTAAACTTCCTCTCTTTACCCACCTTGGCATCCTTCTTGAACACCAAGTTGAGGTCATAGATCGCGGGACAGCGGCCACGCAGTGAAGGCAGCGAGGTGGTGAATCCTTTGGTGCGTGGAATCAAATGATGCTTCAGCACAGTCATGCCACGTTCCTGGGCAAACTTGACAGAGGCCTCATGCTTGGCTGGAGTGAAGCGTGTGCCCTCCGCATTGAGCAGCACCCAATTGGGATTAGGATTGGAGTAGGCAACCTTCAACTGGCGGGAAATGATCTCCTTGTCCTTGTCAAAGTCACGATTGAGGAACACAAACTCCGCCAGCCACCAGGCCCAGCCCAGCACGGGCATATATCCCAAAGCCTTCTTGGCAAAGGCCTTAGCATTGCCCAAGAGCTGGTAGTGATCCAGAAGCATCCAGCCCGCCAACCAATCGATTTCATAGGTGTGATTCATGATCATCAAGCCATGTTCCTTGCCGGCATACTTGGCATCCTCAGGATCGATATATAGCTGCAGTTTCGCGCCTCCATACCATTCGATGACGGCAACCAGTTCTGGAAAAGGGAGTAATATATAATAAAGATGCTCTAGAAATCATCTGAAGATCCTTCAATGATTCTCATCATAATCTTTAATGATCTTCAAAAGATTCTCTACAAATCCCCTTGGAACTTACGTGAATAGAAGCCATAGCAGGGATAGTACATGAGATGGCGATATAGATTGGGATTCCAGGGCTTGACCAGGATCAGTAGGAGCACCTGGCAGATGTTGCAGAGCAATCCGTAGGTGAAGAAGGTGATGGCAATGCAAAGATGACACACAGTCATCTTTTTCAGCTTCTCCGTGTCAACCATGATGAGCTACACACGAGTAAGATGAGATTAGATCGAAACGATTAGGAATGAGAATCGAAATTAGACTGATATATACTATACTATATACTATATAACCTAGAAGAGCTTTACGTAACCTTCACTACACTAAATAAATGAAGGTTGTCAAATGGTTGCTTGAACTTTGCACCAACTGGATATGGATAACGAACCGGCAATGATCATTATCGGAAGGTGTGGACTCACCTTGTATATATCTTTATAGCGCGGGCAGTCTGAGCGAATTCCTTGCTAGCTTCACCAGCTGCTGTGGTCAACTGAGGCGGCGAACAGTTTGTGTTGCTTTCATTCACAGTGTATCGATATATTCACCACACTCCCACACACATGGACACAGACACAGTATGTATGTGTGCACTTGTACCTTGGTGATTATCACACTAATCACCCTTTACCGTTATCAATGCCGAAACCTATGCAAGTTGACGCGATGAGAGCGCAGCCAAGACAGAGAAAATCAAGCGCGTTTTTCACATATTTATATATCACACACACACACACACACATGCATACACACATTAAATATAAATACTTTTATGACCCTCCGAGGTGGTTATAGTTCACGCAAATATCATTCAAATCAGTAGACGCGGAAATACAGTACAAATGTACCCTACACCCACACACACAAGCGTATGCGAATTGTACACATCTCCGGTACATATTCACAATGAGATTGTTTATACTTACGTATGTGTGTGTACCACGTGCCGTTCTCTATTCGACTGGGATGCTGTGTAGCGTCCTCAATTCAAAAACACTCCTAATGTAATTAAACTTTGCTCTGATTTGAGAAATCTTTAGCCAAACATTAATTATTCTCGCTTGTTTATCAACAACAACAAGAACACACACAAAAAACTTTCAGAGATAAAAGCTTTGTTGTGAATTTGAATCTTGCAATGATCGATCAACTGTGCAGTCGATTAATAAACATCGTATGCTGACAAAAGGCATACGTATCGATAGTTGTTCGGTGTATAACATTTACGCTTGCGCTGCTGCACTCATAAATTCACCTATAAATTCTATAATAAATAAAAAATAATAATTCTGGTTGCATATTTCGCTAGAAATAAAAATTACGATATGTTTCGTGCAAGATCGTGCACACTGTTAATTAGTAGCGCCGACAAATGTTAAATAGTTATCGCTGTTAGCGCAACAGGAAAAACATACGTACGTTCAGAATGTACTAAATTTGCCCAAATTTGCCATCCCCCCAAAAAAATCCACGAATAAAAGCCGTCGTCGCCGCCAGAGAATTTTTGCAATGCCAGAAAACAATTAGAAAGTACTTAATTAATTGCCTCGCTCTGCTGTTGGCTGAATACCGTGTGATAAATAAACCAAATAAATTGTTGCTTATTTACCAGACGTTGCGCACACAGCACTTGGCCAGGCTCAAAAGGAGAGAGAAACAGCAATTTCTGCCGGCAGACGCGAAAAGTTTTTTTTTTTGCCAGAGACAAAAAGAAAAGCAAGAAGAAAACAGTGGGAAACAAAAAGGAAAGAAGAAAACGTAAACGCGCGTGAGTATTTACAATGCAGAATATAATTAAATAATGTTAATTAATTATTTGTATGTGCGTGTGCAGCTTGCAGTTCTTTGTTGTTGTTGGTGTTGTTGCACTTTGAACAGTTTCAGACATGTCGAACGTGGAAATTTACGACTCCTCCAACTCGCAACTGAGCAGCGATGAATACAGTCAGGACGAAGACGACGATGCCCTGATGGATGCGGCAGTCAGTAAGCAGACGCCCAGCAAGTCCAAGCACAAATCCAATAGTCCCTCGGCTGAAACATCGCCGGCAAAGTCAAGCAGCGCCGCCACGACACCAAGAAAACTGTCCACCGATGTAGAGGTGCCTCGTGGTAAGTCCAAGCGGCGTCCAGCTAGTCGTGGACTCACACGCCGGCAGCAGCAGCAGCAGGACATGCCAAATCTTTACTTCAAGCGACGCAGCATCAAATGGTAGAGTATCATCCCTTGTCCATGTGACAGTTCATTCGACAGTCTTCAAACTGACAAATCTTAATCTGGAAATTTATATATTTTTATTTTCTCTCCTACCAAATGGATAGGCTCAATCAACGTTTCACCGTCAAGAATGACTATTATCAGCAGCTGAAGGAAGCGCTGCCCAGGCATCGGGAACATGATCGCCGCATGGTCGAATACCGCGCCGCCAAGCGTATTCATGAACTGCAGCGGGAGGAGCAGGAGCGATGTCGTCGTGAACTTCGTCGCAGCTCACGGCTCAGCTCCCGCAGTGGTTCGCGAAGTGGCAGCAATCACAGTCGTTCCCAAAGTCGCCATCGTAGTCGCACCACGTCGCGTAGTCAGACACGTTCGCGTAATCATAGTCGCAGTGATTCGCCAGAATTGATATGCCTGGACGATACCGAGAATGAGGATTCGCCAGAGAAGCCAGTGGAGCCAGTACGTGCTAAAGTCCGTTGATAAGGATGTGCCAAATTTACCACAACAACAACAACAACAGCAGCACCCGCAGCAGATAGTCAAGCAGCCATCACCGCCTCCATTTGCACTGCAGCTGGCACTGGGCACAGGTTTGCCGGCAGAGAATGGTTCCGTGCTGGATGAGTTCTTGACGCTCAAGCCAGTTGCAGCAGCTGAGCCAATTATTGAAGCCGCAGCAGGGATTAACTTGCCACAGCAGCATCAATTGGATTTGAGCAACTATAAGGCGTTGGAGCCAGTGCAGCCAGCTGCCTGCTTGGAAATGCCACCACAGGAGGCAACACTCAAACGCCGTCGCTCGGTGTCGCCACCAACAGCCGCTGAACCCAATCTAAAGAAAGCTATTCACACAGAAGACTTGGAAGATGATGTTATTGAATTCATACCAAATGATATGACAACGACAGCCAAGCAGCAGCAATCCGTCCCAGCCGCAGCAGCGACAGTGCCAGCAGCAACAGCAGCAGCAGCGGTGGCACATGAACAAGCTCCTCCACAGGCAACAGCTGGATTATCGCCATTGCAGAAGGCGCAGATCTTAACTGCAGCCGCACGACTTAGCTCAGCTGAAGCTGCCAATTCACCTGTGCTCAAATTAGGCTCTCCTTACTCGCTGCAACAAACGGCTGATATGGATTTTTATCAGAAGGATTCACAGCCAGAGAACTTGGCCAATCTGCCATCGTTTAGCCTGGAAACTCCCACTGTGGAGGTCATGGAACTTTCCTATACAAGCGAGGTGGTGGCTGTGCCCAAGGCGACAGTCAGCGCGCCAGCTGAGCTGCAGGCGCAGGCACAGGCACAGGCAGCAGCAGCAGTTGCAGCAGCTGATGCATCTTTGATTCTTCAGAAAATACAACAACACCATTTACAGCAGCAGCAAAAGCAGCAACAGGAACTGCAGCAGCAACAACTGCTGAAGGAGCAGCAACAACAACAAGAACTTGAACAGCAACAACTGCTGAAGGAGCAGCAGCAACTACGATTGCAGCAGCAACTACAATTGCAGCAGCAACAGCGAGAACTGCAACAGCAACAATTGCAGAGAGAACAGCAGCAGCAACAACTGCAGAAGGAGCAGCAACAAAAGCAGCAACAAGAACTGCAGCTGCAACAAAAGCAGCAACAAGAACTGCAGCAGCAGCAGCAACTACAGCAACAGCAACTTCTGCAGCAGCAGCAACCGCAACAGCAGCAGCAAGCCTCCACAGCAGCAGCAGCAAGAGCCACAGGAGATCAAGAACAGTGCATCCAAAACGCATTCGGAGACGCGACAAACCCAAACGGCGGCACAGCCCTCGCAAACGGGACGTAGCAAATCCTCCTCCTCAATTGATCTGAACAACAGCAACAGTGATGCAGTGTTCCATCAGCGTGTCAAGGAGCTGTACATAGAGCTAGATGAGATAATGACTGATAAGGTGCGAGCCGTGAAGCCAGAGCTCAAATCCTATGCCGAGGAGAAGCAACGCATTGAGGCAGACATTAAGACGCTGGACAATTTGATTATCCAGAAGGAGGAGGAACACAATCGTCTGTTGCATTTGCGTTGCGTGAAGGAGGAGCTGCGTGCACGCATTGAGCGCAAGGAACGCATACTTATAATGCGTGAAATCCTTCCCTCCATACTCAATAAGAACTGCAGCACATCGGAGCTGTACGAGATGCATTCGCTGCTGCTCAACGAGCACAATGCGCCAATGCCATCGCGCTACAGTCCAGCCACAGCTGTGGAGCAGCTAATCAACAGGGTAGAGAACGGACTGGATGACATTAAGATACTGCGCAGGTGACTTTCATTAGGATTAACTAGTGAATACCTTCAGAATTAATTAATTTACTTTTCTTTCTTTTTTTCAGCGCCCTTGGCATGCAGGAGAAGCCAACGGTTAGCCAGGCCAATCCACCACCAAGCCACTCCCACTATGAGCACCTCAGACGCAACTCTGTGCCCGCAATGCGTCCACCACCGCCGCCAACAGATCGCTCTGCTGTCTATGGCCGCCAAGGGTGCAGTGCGTGATGTGCGCGGTCTGATTGAAGACTTTCGTCGTGAGCATCCCGAGGAGTTGCCCATTGTGGGCAAGCGCAGTAAGCTGCCGCCACCAACATCGCGGTAGGTTCAAGTTGGAAATCATAAAGAGATTGTGTTGATCTTTTTATCTTCTTCCTCATCTTGCAGTTACCAGCAACTCATTAATGAGTCCAAGCAGCTGACTGGCTCCGGCTCTACGCTGGATTTGCCCACAGCCGGCTTCATCCTATCGCAAGCAGCATCTGCAGGCGGGGCCAGTCCAGCGCAACTCACTGGACAACAATCACTATGATAATGAGGCGCCACTCAAACCGCTGTACAACAGCAGCCCGTTGGCCTCATCAGCTCATCAGTCACGCGTGAACAATGACAATAGTCCGCATGTAGGTTGAAGATTAGAACAAGGATTGATTAGAGTTATATTTATCTTGTTCCTTTATATATTACCTCTTTTATAATGCCTCTTATATCAATATTAACTCTTTCTCAATCTGTCTTCCTTAGTACAACGAAATACATTCCATTTATCGTGGCGAGCAGCTGCAGGAACTGGATGCAAGTCGCGCTAGTCGCAGTAAACAACGTCTGGGAGTCACCTCAAATGGTGCTGAGGAACTGGAGCGACGTTGTCAGTACTGTGAGCGGTATAAGGCTACACACATGTGCGCTGCCTGTAAGAATCAATGGTACTGCAGTAAAGAGTGTCAGGTGAGCCAGTTGTGGAGGCGTGGCAAGTTCCAATAATTACTTTCTAATGCGCTTAATTTCCGATTCAATTTACAGCTACACGCTTGGGACACACACTGGGAGACGTGCGGCAATTAGGAATTACGCGCTGTATCAGCATTAACTACTACAATTAACTGAATACTCACACACACACACACACACACACATACATATACATATGCATAGCCTACTCCCCATATTTCATATGATATACATAATAAGTTAATCATCATCGTCTCAATGATTTCCGCCTCAAAACGGAATTACACAATTGGAATGCATTAAAAGAAGGTTTTGATTTTAGATATATCTATATATATATATACGTGTATACGTCAACGTGCATATGTAATTAATTAATTAACTAATTAGTGGCACCACTCAATTTCACATTTATCGTCAGCGTCGTCGTCGTCATACAATATGATCGTATCATCATCACCATTATCAGTCTAGTTGATTGTAATTACAATAGAGCTCAACAACAAACAAACAACAAATATATAACTATAATTAATAATACACGATATATAGACTTGAGAGACTCCGTGAATATTCTCCACTTCGATTGTAGCTCCCATTTTTGATTGACTTACTACACATATCGTATCGAATACTGACGAATGACGAGAGTATATTGATCGAGTGATAGATATTCTATTTCGATACCTATTTTGACATTGACTTTCTGTCAGCAACAGCACACACACAATACAGTGAAATGAGGAATACAACAATTAATTTACAAAATTTCTATTGTCGAGCGATACATGCAATAATAGTTATTTTATTTTCCATATAAAAAAAAACAAATTGTTTCTATTTGAGTCAAGATTTTCCCATGGATTTCGAAGATATTGCATACTTTTTAGTGTCGGGAAATGCTGATTGAAAACATGAGATATATTTTATAATTCATTTTAGAGTTGAGTTGTGAAAAGGTATAATATATATAGAACTGATATCGAAATAATTGGAATACATATGAAAAAAATGAGTATTTTGAATAATTGCTGAATAACCTTATATTCTAATGAATTATTATAAAATTATACACCCTTATTTATAATTTCGCTTTGCAGATGGAAAGGATTATAAAGCAAAAGGAAATGATTCCAAAAAGTTTTACACCTTTATTACATCATCAGCAACTGTGTGAATTCCTTGTAAAGCGACCCTGTACCTCAACCGGAGACACTACCTTACAAAAGTATCATTATATAGAAATGATAATGATAAATTAAATGATATAACAATCGGATTCGCCACTTAAATTTAAACTTATAATTTTAAAGCATACTTTGTGGAGCAAAGCAAAACTTACGACATCGTTATGAAAATGTACAAAAATTCAGCATAATTTTACAGTTAAAATTCAGCATAGTTTACATTTCAAATTCAGCAAAGTTTACAGTTAAGTTTACCTCTGATATAACCTCTATGGAAACATCCTTACTTGCTGTACTTTCGCACCTGGCAGATCAGTTTAATATCCGTAATATGCAACCTCAGCGGCTCCCGATTGGACCACTTAACACGCCGCAGCTTGCGTATGCGCAACTGTCGCTTGCAATGGAGCTGAA
The DNA here is from genome assembly GCA_018904595.1 of Zaprionus indianus. NCBI lineage: Eukaryota > Metazoa > Arthropoda > Insecta > Diptera > Drosophilidae > Zaprionus > Zaprionus indianus. The sequence goes on from JAEIHA010000140.1 coordinate 5,512,576, forward strand.
ATTTGAGATTGGGATTCCACACACCAAAACTGGAGGACTCACTGACCACGCTGGCGCTGGTGTTGTTGGCGCAGCGCGTGACACACTTGAAGGCATATTGCCACCAGAGGCGGCTGTTCTCTTTCGTGCTGTGCTGCGATTCATACGTTGGTTGTAAAAACGATACAAAAACGATACGATACAAATATCTTTTATATACAGTATACGACCATAATAATGCGTCGCTGAATTTATGAGCACGTCAATTGGGGACTCACCATATACACGGGCAAGACGTAGAAGCGTTTACACTCCCGCCGCCTAAAGTTGAATGCGATCGGCTGGCGGTGCGTCGTCGACACCTTGGTCAGGTGCGAACGTATGGCGCTCGAATGGGTGGGTCGCTGGTGCTGCAGACGGGCCTGGGTATATGGTATATGGTATAATCCCGGTATGGTATATATGGTACATAGAAATGGCGAACGGAGAATGTAAATGGAGGTGAAACAAAGCGATGCGACGTGCAAAAGGCACGCGCACGTAATTAATTAGTTATTTTTATTAACAATTGCACATAGCTCTGCGCTCACTGTATAGTATTGTACTATTGATACCCTAGCTGAGAGTTTTATGATGCATAGAGTATTGCAAATGATAGAAGGGGGGAGCTTAGTATGTTTAACCAAAGTTTGCTTGGGGTGTTAACTGAGTTCATTGGAAACTGACATTTCTTGTGTATATTTATAGATTTTATCAGTTCGATAGATATCTAAAAGAAATGTTTATTATCTGGAGATTATTTCCTATGATAAGATTAACTAAATTTTGTTTCTATCAAATCTTTGACGGAACAGATTGAAAACTAAAATTTCTTTAGAACGTTGAAGTAGGTATTCTACAAGAAGGTATTCTACAAGATATCTAGATACTTAATTGTGTTTACATCGTTTTTTCAAAAACTACAGATCGCTTTTACATCTTTGACGTGATAAACGGGCTATTTATTGCTTGAAAATCGAAAGATAACCTTGGAAACTTGTAGAACTTGGTTCACACTAAAGTTTCTTTTAGAAAAGAACAGATTTTACAAAAATCGTAGAAAATAATGCAATGTTTGAAAAGTTCTGAATAGTTTTATCTTTTTTACTGAGAGAGCCAGGAAATTGTTTATTTACTTAGGTTTTACCCAAGAATTAGACAAAACTTATTTTAACTAGGCTATCTAAACTGATCTTACCGGTTTCCTACAATTGTGAAAGGGAGATCATATAGTTTTTAGATAAAGTACTGTCTAGAAATGATTTAGTTTGATAAATACTTAATTCCAAGTCTGAATTTTCTTATCCTATACTCTCCAATTTATCACTTTAAACTGTTAAAGATTTCTAGTGATCTTCCTATGAAATACTCTTCAATAATGCCAAGAAACAGCTTAATATAATAGAGTTGTCACCATTTACTCTACTTCCACTTATTCCTTCTCTTTTCCCTTTAGGGTATACAAACTTCGTTGCAATCTCTCAATTCTCCTACGCTTTGTTATTCTCGCATTTGTTTTATTTGCCTCTGTTGTTCAGTTAGAAAGAATTCGCGCCAAATTTGGATTGCAAATTGGATGCGCAGTCGCAATGTGCGAGACTATTGATAAGTGAAACTCCATTCAGATGGGCACAGATAGTGGGTGTACGGGAAGAGAGGGAGGGGGATGGATTTGTGGCGGGTCTACGACTTGGGTCGATACTCTGGCCTGGCCCCGCAGCGCCGCCTTGGCTGGCCCTGAACTTGCTTATCAAAGCGGCACAGCGAGTCAAGCTGCAGTTGAGATTGAGATTGTTGTTGTTGGTGTTGCTGTTGTTGTTTACATAATTACTGTAAAAATTACAGTTGCAACTTGTTTGTGTGTGTATGTGTGCGTGTGTATTGTAAATTGTAAATTGTTCTCTAATGGCGAATGCGGTTTGAGCAAATGCGAACTGACAATCGAAGCGAACTCGAAGCCCCTCTCGCTCTACCTCCTCCACCTCCTCTCCTTCCCTTCCCTCGATAGCAATTAAATCCGCTTATCAGTTTAGAGCCACAGCTCGAATTAGCACCCCCCGAATACCAATACCATTACAAAACAGTGTAGCCCAACCCAGCACAACACTAGCACAGCGTCCTCCAGTGGCGCACCATCGACAATGCCGATGACGATGACGAGTCGAGTCGAGTGGAGTGGAGTGGAGAACGCCGTGCTCCGAGCACGCTCGACTTGGAGCTGCCGACGCTGTCTGTGACTTGGAACATTATTATTAAACAGTTTTACAAGCCGCTAACGTTCGAAAATTGTTGCTAATTAGTTGAACCGCGCATGCCGGCGCAGCAGACCTTAAAAGTGACACAAAGTCACCCCCCCTCCCCCTCTCTCTCCATGTCTCTCTATAAACAAATGTGGCCCAGGTGTCACGGCAGGGAACAACACGCCTTAGGTCCAATAAACTGCTGTAAACAGCTGTGTGTCATGCGCGGCAACAACTGAAGCCATTGGAAGAGTATTATATGCTTCGCGAAATTACTTGAAAATTTGTATAACATACGAAAACATTGCAGGTCTTGTCAGAGAGTGAAGAGTTTGGTATGAAAATTTGTGTGAGAACTGAGGAAAGTGTTAGAAATCGTTAAGTACGAGGGTCGTTTGATAAGTCCGTGACTTTTTGAATAAAATATATTTTTTTCGTCAAAGAAGCGTTTTATTTCTCAACATAATCTCCTTTTAGCTCTATACATTTAGTCAGCGTTTTTCCAATTTTATTCCTTCCAAATAATAGGTTTTCTCAAGGCCCTCAAAATAGTCGTTTGTTTCTGTGATGATATGAATCTCTTACGGCCGAGCCATATCTTCATGTTTGGAAACAAAAAAATTCACAGGGGTAAATCTAGAATAAACTGGATGGGGTAGTTAGCCCAATGGATGAAATTTTGCCATGTGCACACAAATTCATTTTTTATTTTCGTTAAATTCACGAGATCGTCTGCTTTCAATGCCTTTAAAACGCAAACCAAAAACGAGCTTTCTCAATTTTAAGTCAGCTGTTAATCGATAACTGCTGGATAAACTTAAAAAGTCACGGACTTATCATACGACCCTCGTATAGTGAATACTTTGACAAAATTGGGTGTTGACAAATCAGAAGTGTTGAAAGAAAAATACTTTTGAAAGGTAAGGTAAACTTTTGAAATTAAATCTGACACTTCCATAGACGTAACTTTGGAAAATTTTTGCATAGTATGAAAAACAAAAAACATTTACGAACCGTAAGTAAATACTTTGGAAAAGTGTTCAAAAATCGTTACAGACTTAAAACTAAACCTTAAACTTTAATAAAGAGAGATCCCAGTTATTTGTGGTAAAGTTGAATTAACTTATATTTTCATTTTTCAAATTTAAGAAGAATTCAAATACTAGTCGATAATACTATAGCAAAGTGTTGTAAAACACTCTAAATTACTTATAGTACAGATGAAATTTTATAAAATTTGAAAAATCAAACTTAACCTTTTTTAATATAACTTTAAAAAAATTAAAATAAAAATAAATAAAAACTACACCCAAAAGTAAGTCTGAAACTTTTAATAAAGTAAAACATTGAGAAATCAAATTAGGAAAATTGATTGAGTTTTAACTTACTAATTGTCTATAAACTTTTGCAAAATAGTTCTGGGAAATGAAAGAAAAAAGAACATTCTGTAAAACTCGTAAAGATAAGAAAGATAAACCAAAAATACTGCACAATATTCCCAGAAATGATTTAACTATGCCACAAAATCTTAAATAAAGTTCAAATAACTAGAAAAACTAAAACTATACATCAATCTTCGACATAAAACAAAATATGGATATATATGTAGGTATATTGAGTTCTTAAGAAACTTCCTTTTATAAACAGTCCTAGAACAATCCCTGTATATAAACCATCTGAATACCATACATATAATATGTGCACATCCTTTTCTCAACATCCTCAAAACTCCCTTTTCCATATATCTCTGTCAGCTCTGGAATTTTCCGCACAGACACGCCCCAATTTGACTTTCTATCGCACTTCTGTCACATCAAATTATCGCCAAACAACAAACTTTTTAATAGTTCAAGAGTAAGAGGAAGAAAAGCCTTATAAATTTGGAAAGTCATCGCGTCACCGAGCGAAATTTTCGAAAATCAAATAACAATTTAGAATATTTAATTGTGCAGCTTCTTTGATTTCGATTTCTTTTCGATTTTTAGTGATGTGTGTTTTGTTTTTGTTTTTGTTTTGATTGCTTAAGTAAATTGATTGATAGACTTCAATTGACCCACAATACAGAACACAGCACAAACACCTTAAACGATTTTCGAAAACTAATCAATTCTTGATTCTTCTTCCCGAGGGGAATATATCGGTTGGTTCAATATTTCTTTCGATATTTGCAGAACATAAATCTGACGGGCGCGCTTTAAAGTCAATATTGAGAGAGTGTTGACAGTGTGTGTGAGGGTTGCATGTGTCGGGTGTGTGTGTGTGTGTGTGTGTGTGTGGTGTGCGTGTTGTGTTGTGCTGTGTTTGCTGGGCTGTTACTATCTCTATCTGTCGCTATATCTGCTCGATCGTGGTCGTGATTCAGCGAGCGGGTACACAAAACAACTCCCACAACTCGCGCCCCACACACACGCACACACACACAATGAGTTAACAGTTCACTTGGCTTCGGGTGTCAGCTTCGGCTCTGGCTCGTGCTACTTCGGCTCGCTTCCGCCGTGCTCGCTTGGCCGTGCTCGGCAGCGCCGTCTCTCGTCGTTCTCAATTCGAATTTTGCATTCGCTCGCATCGGTTCGCTTTGGTTTCGCTTCGCTTCGCCTCGCCTCGTTGCCATTTCGCCTTCGCCGCAGTCTCAGTCTCAGTCTGAACGGGAATTCTATGTTAATCGATGTTAATTTGGCAGCCAAGGCATCAAACGCAAACGCAGTGAGATCAGTCGCCGATCATGGATCCGGATTTTGTGAACAAATACAATCAGGTGCTGAGTCGCCTCAAGTTGGTGGAGAATTTCGATGGTGATCCTGGCAAGTTGCCGCAGTTTCTGCAGAAGATCGAGGCCCTAATGCCGGCCATCAACACGTTCGATGATTACTACAAGGCACAGTTGGTGGCGCACATCAAGAACAAGTGCACCGATCGTGCCAGAGAAGCAGTGTTCACGAGACAATTGAGTGCACCGGCGGCAAGTATAGCAACTGGCAATGGACAAGGCAAAGTGGGCAATGGGAGTGCGTTGCTCAAGGGTGAAACGTGGCACAAGTTGAAGGAGCAACTGCTGCACAGCTTTGCAGAGCGAGAATCGAGCTATGCACTGATCCACAAGATACGCAGCGCTGTGTTGGACTCCAACATTGAGCTGTACTACAAGAAGATGTCCAAACTGAAGCAGCGCCTCGTGAACCGAAAGCTCACCCACAACGACACACTCTACTCGCTGGAGGACATCGAGAGGATCACGCTGCAAGTGTTTCGCGATCATCTGCCGGAGCCAACGCATTCGATGATCCTGCGTCGCAATCCCAAGAGCATGGAGGAGGCCTATCGCTACATTAGTGGAGGTGCAGCAACAGTTCTACACACAGAGTGGACCCCTGGGCGGGGAACAGGGTGCCACCTTTAGTACGAGCCTTAAGCCCACCTTCGGTGCCGTTGGCATGGGTGGTGTGGGCATGAGTGGCGTCGGCATGGGTGGTGTGGGTGGTTCACCCGTTGGCACTGGCGTGGGCATGGGATTGGGCATTGCCTCGGTGGGTTTGGCCAGCACCGGGTTTGCCTTTAGTCGTCAGCTCTCCGAGAAGGGTCTGGCCGGACAACAGGCGTATCAACAGAACAATAGGAACTACTACAATCAGGCAGCACCCCCAGTGGGGGCTGGCAAGACATCACCCATGTTCAAGAGCAATGGCAATCCCTCCTTCAAGTCCAGCTTCAGCTACAATGGCAGCAGCAGCAACAACAACAACATGTTCTTTGGCAAGGCCGACAAGAATAAGTCCAACAAGGATGCAATGCAGCAGCAGCAGCAGGGCAAGAATGCGAACATGAAGGGCAACAGCGGCAGCAGCTGGCGCAAGTAGAAGCCACCACAAGAAGAGCTCACCTCATCCGCACACGTCGAATAAAGATTGGTTTTAGTCATAGGCCAATGAGCTAACCCAATGACATGACCTAATCTCAGCTGCCCTCCTCCTCCTCCTCCTCCTACTCTTCTTCTTCTGCCTCTTGTTTGTTATTGTTTTTTGTTGCTGTGCTGCTGTTGCTGTGACTAATCCCCCTGGCGAGAGTGCAATTGCCATTTCCATTGCATGCCTCATGCTAATTACCCCAACCAACCCCGTCTAATAGTCAGGTGGATGCTGCGGATCATTCCGATTTCGCTTTCGATTCTCTGATTGCGATTACGATTGCTGCGACTGCTGACGATGCTGTCGATGTTCTCGATGTGGCTGATGTGGATGCCAATGGATGATGTTGATGATGATTGCACTCCCGACACTGAACCGCCATGGCGCATGTTAATTATTAGATCATAAGTCTCTCAACGTGTATATATATCGACCCTTCTCCCCTGCCCCCCTTTACCACTACCCCCCTCCCTGTGTTCCTCTCCTGCAATTGTTGATATTTTACAAAAATAAAATGTGTAAAGTGTAACACGACATGACTATGCTAGATGTGGCGAGGGTATAGTAGTGAGGTGGTGTATACTCGTATAGCATGTGCTATATGGCGTCTAGGTCGTAGTTTGGGGGATGCTATAAATCACATCCTTACAAGGTGGGATTAGACAGAAAGATGCTATATAACTATATTATAACTATATTATTATGAACTGTGTATGGAATGAGTATTATGTAACTTATTCCATCGGAATATGCCTGCTATATACATATACCAAACAATATTATTTAGTTGACGTAGGAGAAGAAGATGTGCATTCCCTTTAGAGAGGTATCTCAAGTTAATTAAACTTAATTGAAATTAAAGTCCCTCGCATTTGTTTTCTCATGTTTACCCTATAGACAGCTTTAACAAAGAATAAATTACATTTAATGACGAGAACTAGTGATAGCGAGAGAATATTTTCACTAAAGACAGGTGCAAGTATTAGTTCATTATGAATTACATCATAACATCTGCCCATATAGGTTGAGGTAGGCATGAGGCAGCTTTATAAAGGGCTTAATAGAACCAAGTACTATATATGGCATCAAATTAAAGTGGGAAAGGCACAGCTTAATATTGTAATTTAACAGATGAATGGTCTTCGAAGAAACTTTTAGTACATCTCGAGAATTTAAGTTCTTAAGTTGTACAACTTAATGTACATATAAATCTACAACACTTTCTTTCACATGTTTATAAAGAGCTTGAATAGGTCGTTGATTTGGCAAGGAAACGACCGTATATCTCAGGAACTTAAGTTCTAGAGTTCTAAATGGGGCACCGACTTCATAAGGTCCTTACAAAACTTCCTTTCCATTTCCATTAAACCTTTAACCTACTGCAATTTTAAAGAGAGCTTAGATTTGGTCGTTTGGTTCTCAGGAACTTAAGTTCTTTATGTTGACACGACATTTTTTGTCCATACAATACTTCCTTTCCATTTCCCTGAACCCTTTGACCTACCCTAAAATTAAGAAGAGCTTGAATAGGTCGTTGGAATCTTTGGAACCTAAGGTCTAAAGTTCTTTATGGGAAAACGACTTCTCAATGTCCCTACAATACTGCCTTCCTTTCCATTGCCTCATTTTCGCATTAAATACCCTTAACCTCCTCTCTTTACCCAACTCAAATTTAGAGAGAGCTTGAATAGGTCGTTGATTTGGAAAGAAAAGTACTGTTCCTCTCTGGCATTAAAGTTTTAGATTACTTCTTAGGCAACCTAAGCCTTAATGTCTCTACAACACTCTGTCTACCTCCTTCCCTTCCCACAAACCCTCTCTCTTTTTTTCCCCTCTTCTGTTCACCTTACCCAAATCTCTATGGTACTCACCGAGTTCTGTCCACCAGAGCGCGATGCCGCCGAGCTGTTCTCGTAGGTGGTGTCCAGTGGTGGTGGTTCGCTGGTCTCCTGCAGTTTAACAGCCTTCGTCTTGACCTTATCCCGATCCGGTTTGCCAAAGAGTCCACGTCTCTCGGCCATGCTGATGAGATACTTTTCGTTGAGTTTTGTCAATGCCTTGCGCCGCATAAGTGCCATATAACTGCCCGTCGTCTGATGCTTGATGCAGTCATCCTGATTGATGCATATGTCCGGCACAATGTCCTGCACGAACTCATCGATATCTGGTGTGGTAATAAGATCGATGCTATCCACACGTGGACGTTCTACGGCGGGCACACCGGGCTCCGCGGATCCCTTTCCTCCTGCCAATTCTGGCTGAGATTTTCGTTTATCTTCCGCCGAAAGTTTCTCCTTCTTGCGTGGCGATTCCTTGGGCATAGCTGCCGCAGGTATATTCGCTGCCTCTGCCTCGGCAATGGCCTCCAGTCGCTTCATCTCTTTGTAGGCCTGGCGATGCTTCTCCAGCGCCAACTTATTGATTACCTGCAGCACATGGGCAACCATTTCCTCGTTCTCCGTATTGACTATGGAGTGGGTCTGATAGAGCACGAACTGTACTTGTGGGACGTGACATGGACATGGTGAGGGTGAGCAGTTGCTCCTCTAGAATGCAACCCACACGTTGTTTGCCCTCATCACTGACCTCCGACTCGGTAAGCACTTCCAGCATGCTAAGATCGCCGCCACGTGAGCAGATTAAATCAATGGGATCAGAGATGGCACTGAAAGAGTTCGGAGGCGTGGCAAAGACGCCCACAACGGTGCGAAAGCGATTGGATTCCATGGGAAAGGAGGTGAAGGCGTCGCCAAAGAGTCGGATGTTGTTAACCTGTAAGGGAGGTGGAGGTTGGCAAGAGAAAGATGAAGAGGAGAAGGGAATGGAGGCTTCTCCCACGAGAGAAACCTCCCTCAACCTCACCCCAATAGTTTCCATGTAGCGACGATACTCCTTGAGATTAGCACCTGCTCCATAGACATAAAAGTTGTTCACGCGATTTACAGAGTAGAAAAGTGCAGCCAGGTAAGCCGTGGAGCGAGGAGAGTCCACATGGGTCTGTAGAATGTCACCTGCGAGAAGACGAAGAAAGAGGAGAAGGTGCTAACAGCTGAAAAGTGAAAGATTTCTAAATGTTCCTCTCACCATAAAGCTCATAGTAATCCATCAGCTTGGACATTATAGCAGGACCGAAGCTGAAGTTCTTGTCCTGCAAGCAAAGAGGGAACTCTAAGGGAATTACAAGGTTAAGATGGTACCAGAGCTACCTGCATGATGAAGTAGTGCTTGGTTATCAGATCAGACTTGGTGAACTCGCTGCGATTGCGTGGAATCACAGAGATAACAAGCGGACAGATGTTGTCCCACTTGCAGTGCTGTTCCAGCAAAGGTTGCTCATCATCCGGACCGTGCACAGTGAAGCCCATTTCCTTGAGTAACTTGTCTGCCTCCGCCTTGGAGCTGCAGAGAGAAGGAGGCACATCAATGTAGGTTCCTCTTGCAGCACCTTCTTCGCTTACCCTTACCGTATTAAAAAGGGATTTATCCAGCCTGTGACAACAGGATTGGCAGCTGCTATGGCGACCTTCTCATTCTGCAGATGTATGGGCAACAGCTGTGAAAGACGCAGTGCACCCACTCCAATGCGCATGCGTGCCAAGGAGGCGGACAGACGCACTCGATGCTGCCAGAGTACCTCGGCGTGTTCTAGGCGGAAGGCAGAGTTGAAGGAGGATAGGAGGTTAGATTATGCAACTTACCTGATACCTCTGCCTCCTGGTAGAGCTGCGCCTGTTCCCGATGCCACTCCGAGTTGCGTGTCCGAAACTGACGATCGTAGAGCTCAAACAACATTAGCCAAATGCGCTGCTCATCGAGGATGTACTAAGGGGATAAAGGGGATTAAATTAGAGACCTAACTAACCTAAGTAACCTTCCAGTACTAACTGCCTAAGGCTCCAGTCCTAACACGACATACTGTGAGAATGAAGAGGATTAAAATAGAGTCCCAACTAGCCCTCCAGTTCTAAATGCTTTAACCTCCCTTTCTAACTGGTTGTACTGTGTGGATGAAGTGGATTAAAATAGAGTCCTAACCAACCTAACTAACCCTCTAGTCCTAATTGCCTAAGCCTCCATTTCTAACTAGATGTACTGTAAGGATAAAGGGGTTAAAAATAGATTCCTGATTGACTCTTCTGTCCTTACTAACTAACCCACCAATCCTAACTAAAGAGCAGTCCTAACTCCTTAACCCTCCAATCCTAACTGCCTAACCCATCAGTCCTAAGTAGGTAACGCTCAAGTCCTAGGTGGATGTACTTTGAGGATAAAGAGGATAAAAACAGAGTCCTAATTAACCCTTCTGTCCTAACTAACAAACCCACCAATCCTAACCGAGTAACAGACTAGTCCAAACTTCCTAGCCCTCCAATCTTAACTGCCTAACCCACTAGTCCTAAGTACCTAACCCCCCAGTCCCAACTGCCTAAGCCCTCTAGTCCTTACCCGGCCAACCCACCTGCTTATGCTGCTCCAGCTCAAAGAACTTAATATCCGACAGTGCATTGCACAGCACAGACTTGTCTGTAAAGAAAGAAAGAAGAGGATTAAACGGGTTCTCCCTGCCCATTCCCCTCAGCTCACGCACAACGAAACACATCATAGATCAGTGAGTAGGCCAAACGCATCTCGTGCTCGTTTTGAAAGCTCACAGGCAACGGTGGCTTCCGCAGCAGCTTGGCAGCATTGGCAATCGTTGCCAGATTCCAACGGGAAGTCGTTTTTAGCTTCACACGCACAGTGGTACCATGACAATACTTTGACAATGCGACTCCTGCGACCACTTGGACTCGTGCCAGGTGAAAATATCTTTGTTATCCTCTCCGGATCGAACACGGGTTTCTCTCGCTTATCGATGTTGGTCAGCGATATATTCTCATCGTTCTGCTCGTTCACCTGTCGCTGTATGTCCAGCAACATGTAGTACATCTTGTCCTGCCACTCCTCATCGCTGGGCAAATAGATTTGCTTGGCCTTGCGCAGCTGCTGACTGACCACCTTGAAGATGGCCGGATAGACGGAGAATATGTCCGCAAGGCTCAGGAAGAACAATTGATTCGACATCGTCGTCGTCGTCGTCTGCCTCCGTTGACGCTCGCCAAGCGAATGCAATGACAACTGCTGATTTTCATTTGCATTTTCCATTTCCCTCCTCCCGCTCTCCCCTTTCCTTTCCTCCCTTTTCCATTTCATTTTCGGTTCGTGCTCAAAGCCAATCGACAAGCTTGTGGGAGCTCCGCGTAATACTTATCTATCTCGCAAAACAGGTGTGCAAGAGGGGAAAGGAGGTTGGGTGTAGTGAGGGAACAGTTGGGCTAAGGCTACTCCAGTGCAGGAGGGGAGCCAAGAGAGGCACTGTGCCCACAGCACGCCCTGCAATGTGCACGCTATTGCTCACCACAAAGGACAAAGGCATGCTCAGCTAGACGGAGAGGGGGCGGGAGGAGGTTCCTCGGATCTCGGCCGATATCACACTTGGCTTTTATTTTTTTACGACCTCCACAGAGGCGGCCCCATAAATTCTCGTTCATGGCTTATTAGACGTGCGCGGAGGTTCGCATGATTTGCTCTGCCAGCGCTGATTGGAATTCGTCTTCAATAAATTGCCAAATGTCACAGTCCGACGCCGTTGACAACCGATTTGCGTGGGGGAAGGGGGTAAAAAAGGAGGGGCTGCAACTCATCGCAATTCTTTGACGTGTTTCCATTGATTAGACGGTGGCCCATTGGGTGCCGACCCCTTACAGTCTAGGGCGCCATTTGATGTATAGCTTCGACATCAAATTAGTTGTCGATTATCGAAGAGGGTTGAGTAAGGGGAGCAAGGGGGGGGGGAGATTGCTTGGTGCTCTACTAGTTAGTTGTAGTGGGTGCTTTATTCTATATTGGCCTAGGTCAAATATCGATTATCACTTTGGCATGTCTGTCTATCGGGTCAGATGGAATTGAATGTCAGTTTGATTGGCATTTCTGGGTCGGATTTGGCTGAGATTCTGGCATTGAATGTGCCACACAGTGGGGCAAGCTAAGTGGCTGCCGGAAACTGATTAAGTTGGAGAATATGAGAGGGTATTTATCTACCTAACTCTCTCTCTATTTGTATGATATATCTTTTCTTCACGCAGTGAGTAGAATTGACAGACAAAGGTCTTGTCCCAAAATCAAAAATTGTTACTATTATAGACTATGTTAGCCTAAAGAAGATCCCAAAGATGATAATATTAATAATATCTATCTATCTGTAATATCTTTTAGATCCTAAAGAAGATAACAATAATATGTTCTTTTATAGGAATCAGTGGATTTCTGACAAAACTATGAGCATTAGATTGGAAGTCCAGTTGAAACTTTCTTAGTCCAAAGGTCTTTAACTCACATCCATCTAGAAGTGTAATCATGTTAATCTTGATTTATCACATGATGTAAAGCAGAACTCAGGTGATATATATTATAATATCATATAATAACTTCATTATATTAAGATGCAAAAATATTTTAATTTATAAACAAGATCGATTATAAGCCTATAAGAATGTATATTCATATTTGTAAACACTTACTGTCTAGTCAGTATACAACTTACCATATTTATTTTTTCAATACCGATATCGAATTTCTAAATACTCATAACCCGTTCCAATGTGCAGTACTATCTGCAATATTTTATTTCTAATTTGCTTTAATTTATTGGGCCCGTGTTCTGTGAGTAATCAGTGAGTAATCTGTTTGGCGTCTATGGTCAGTTGGGCCCCATTATCATGATAAAACAGTTTACGACCATGCATATCTAGTTCGATCAGCCTGAACAGACCCCGGACGGGACGGGGCAACCATATCGTATACAACACCTTCCGTTACCCAAGTCCAAGTTAGTTCCCCCCTGCTTCACCCTGCTGAACTTGAGCTGTCGCAGCTAAGGTGCTATCGAAAAGAACTCTTGCAGAAAGATAACACAGCCCCACAAAAAAAAAAAAGTGTCATGATCTGGGTATGCGGCATATGCAGTTATATAGATTTTGGGTCGCTGATTCCGAATCCGGCATCAGAATTTCGCCTCACGTTGGTTTTGAATAACCTCAAAAACTGAAGATCCTTTATGGCCCCAAAGTTATGTATCCTGATCCGGGCATGCGATATATGTTTTAATATGTATTTTGGCCTTCTAAGCCGATCCGAAGTCAAACTTTACCTAGCACGTCTCGTTTCGACTTAACCTCAAAAACTCGAAAATTTTTAAAGCCCCAAAAATAATGGGGGGTAATGTCGGGTCATGCGTATATGTTTCTTGTGTTTTTCGACCTTCCAAATCCGAATCTGAAGTCAAACCTGCCTATCACGTCGGAATTTCAACCTAACCTAAAATTTTTGAAAAACTTTCAAATTTTGAAATTTTGATCATGGATTTGGCATTTGGTGAATTATGAAAGTCGTTTTTTTTTGTTTTTTATTTACTAAATTAAGTTTTGAAGTAAAAATCATTACTCATATGAAATTTTTAAAATGTGATAAAATAACGGTCAAGGACTTGTTCATCGGGAAATTTTTTTATATCATATTCAATATACCCTTATTTAATATTAAAACAGTTTAAATTTCAAAATTTTTGAAAAATTTTTTGGTTGGTTGAAATTTGGACGTGATATGCACATTTTGACTTCGATTCGGATTCGAAGGTCAAAACATATATAAACATATATCGCACTTCCGATATGACCACCTTATTTTTGGCCCAAATTTTTTGGAGTTTTTGAGGTTAAATCGAACTTAGACTCATGTGTTTTGACTTCGATTCGGCCTTGAGGTCAAATACATGTTAAGGCATTTGTGACCTGGTTTTATTTTGGGGTATTTAAGGTTTTGTTTTGGGTTTTATCTTATCTGTCTTAATTTCTTTTTTTTGTAATTTAATTATTCCAAAACGGTACACTGGGTATGACGAGGGGGAGGAGGACGAGTAACTGAAGTTATCAGAACTATACGTCAAAGATAACTCAAGTATCATAATTAATTTTTCTTTTGGCTTTCGCATTCTATCTTGATGTAAGCCACCCCAGCTTAGTCTGCGCTATCGGAGCAGGGTGCGTCCGTGTCTTCTGCTGCTGTCGCAAATCCTCCGTCATAAATATAAACTCGTATTTGTCTTTGTTTTTTTTTTTTTTTTTTTTTGTATTTTTTTATTAAGAAGCATATTTATTATATATAAGATGTATGTAATACAATAATTTTTTGTTTTTGTTTTCTTTCTTGTCTGTCCGGTTGTTGGTTTCTTTTCTCATTGTTTTTTTCATCTCTTTTTGTCGGGTTTTTTCAGTTTTTGTTCGGTTTTTCTTTCTGTTTTTCGGTTTTTCATTTCATTTTATCCATTTTATATAATCATATAAAACACTGAGCAGCTACAATACAAATATTGTGATAAAAACTTACAACATAACCTTTAATACATAAAAATACTTGCATAGTCTACAAATCGTATCGTTATGGAGATTCCTCTAGCCGAAACCCGTCTCTCTCTTCGTCATCAACTTCTCGTTTCTCGCTAGATCGGCAGCTGTTCTCAATTCTTCTCTTCTCTGGCATCTCCTAATTTGTTTTCGCTTTTTTACTGTTTCTTTTTCTTCGTCTCGCCTCATTGCACACACGCCGCATTTGGCGATTCTTCTGTAGCTGTTTCGGTTGGTTTCTTTTCTCTTTTTCTCGTATTCTTTCTTTACCCTATTAAAAATTTGTTTTTCCTTCACTCATTTTTTTCGATTCATTCATTTTGTATCTTTTGCTCGCGGCGTTGTAGAATGTGTAGAGAATGGAGTAGCATAAGAGTGCAATTCTTCTGTTGATGGGGGGACTGACTGTGTGTCTGTGAGAGTGTGTGACAAACCGAAAACCATGGAAAAACATGGAGAAAACAAGGCGCGCTCTTTCCAGACACGGGGAGAAAGAGACTTGAAATGGGATGAAGACGAATATTCTCTCGTTTCCCTATCTCGAAAGAGTTTCTCTTCGTATGAGTTTCGTGTCAGTATTTTGTATGATTCTTCTTCTGCTTCTTTTTCTATGTTTTTGTTTTTTGTTCATGTTTCTTGTATCATGTTTCTGTTTCTTCTGTTTCATACGCAGCGTTAATTACAATAGAAATTATGTTTACGTTTATATAATATTTGCATAATTATAATAATATAATTAATTAAGGAGCAAGATAAACCATAAAACCTGTTAAAGCCTACACAACATTTTGAAAATATTTTTCACTAAGAAATTTATTTAGATTTCTCCCTTCTTTTCTTCTCTTTTTTGCTTGCCGAGTATTTTTTTATTTAATTCATTTCTTTTTGGTTCGAATTGGTTTTTTTTTTTTTTTGGAAAAACTTGAATGCCTCCTTGCCCACACATCTTGGAAAATCATAAGAAACAATAATAAACAAATGATATACATATATCATATCATATATAACATACAATGCTTGTTTTACGTTCATTTTTCGTTTTCGCTTTTCTCATTTTTACACATCTTTATCTGGTAGGGGGTGTGGCGTATCGTATATAATGTATGTATATATATTTATATATGTATAATTATAAGTAATAAATTTTCAATATTTTTGTTTTATTTAATTATTTGCACACATGAATAAAAAATTACTATTTGCAATCATATAATATATAAAAAATAAACTTAATTATCAGCAGCGGTCCCTCGTCTCCTTTCTTCTTCTCCTTCAGCGTCGTCTATCAATCTTTATATTTATATAATCATCATCATATATCATATCATATACGCCCAAACTTCCTTATACTGCTCACATAATCATTTTGTTCTTTTTTTTTTTTGTTTTTTTTTTTTTATTTTTACTTTAAGCTTAATAAATTTTGGAAGAGTAAACAATACCATCGAGTTGCAATTGTTGCTGCATTATGCAAGTGTGTCAGTGTGTGTGTGAGTGAGTGTTATGTGTATGAATGTGTGTGTGTGTGTGTATACATGGCTGTGGGAGTGTCGCGTGAGTGTGAGTGTAAGTGAGTGAGAGTGATTGTGTGTGTATTATATAGATCGCGTTTAATGAAAACTAATGGTTAATGCGTATTTTTTTTTATGCTGTTCTACACCGATTTTCTCACTTTCTTTCTCTCATTTTTCTCATGCTCTTGCTCGCTCTCACTTTGATTTACTTTTCATTCGAGTTCTTTAACTAATTTTTATAATTTTCTTTTTTTTTTTTTATTTGTTTCTTTCGTCTCTGGTTCATCTTCATCTTGTTCATTTCGCTTATACGTATAAACTTTTATAATTTTATACTAAATGTTTTTACCGTTTTTCTTTTTTTGTATTTTGTTTTTTTTTTCTTGTTCTTTTTTACTTTGTATATATATAAAAAAAGATGTCCAAAGTTTTTACGTTACGTTATTGTATATACGTTTTTTGTTTTCTTTTCATTTTTTTTAGAGTGGATCGTTCTTTTTTCTTATCATTTTTTTTTTTTAACTTTTCTCTTGTTATGTTTGTAATGCCTGTTTGCTTTACAGTTGTCCTATGTTTTAAATGATTCTTCGCCTGCCTTCATCTTCTGTGAATGTTAATATATGAGCGCAGTGCGCCATGCAGCGCCTTACTATATATATAATGTATTATATATATATATATATATATATGTGTTGTGTATGTATATATATACTATAGATATAGTATTAGTATCGTACTATGTATATATGTGGGGTGTTGTTGTTGTTCTTCTGCCTTCTCCTTTGCATATATATATATATATAGATGTATATATAACTAACGGCGCTTTACTTTGTTTCCTCCTTCTCCTTGTTCTCCTCGGTCGACTCCTTCTCGTTCGACTGTACAAAAAGAGTTGAATGAGATTAGTACAGTTTCTATATAGCATATGGCAGGGCATAGTTTACCTTGTCCTTCTCCAACTCCTTCTCGATCTTGTCACCATCGGTGCCCTCCTGTTCGTTTGATTTCTCCTGCTCGCCTCCCTCCTTGCCCTCCTTGGTCTCGGGTCTGCAAAGTAGAGATATTTAAAAGATTAGAAAGCGAACTGTAGGGGATACTTTATCGATCTGCTAAACTTACTCTGGCTTGGGAATATGCGCATTCAGATCCAGTTTTGTGCAGATCTCATCCCAGTCGGGGAAGCACTTGTCCTTCATGCGTGACACGTGTCCAATCAAAGTTGGGACACTTCTCGGTCATATAATCACGCAACGGATACGCAATGTCCTTGGACAGATAATGCAGTTGCGACAGCACCGCAAATGCCACCACATCCAGAGTGGTTGGCTCATCGCCAAAGAAGAACGGCTTGCAGTCCAACATCTCGCTGAGTACCTTCAGATCATTCTTGCCAAACTCCTCGATCTCCTCGGCGCTGTGCACACCGATGCCGTGCGCCTTGAGCTTTTTCGTACCCTGGAACCACTTGTTGTGTTCAATATGAGGATACCACACAAAGATCGCCAACATATTTTGTTGACATATGTATTTATCGTTTTTTTTAGGAGGTAAACAAAATGCAACAATATTGCACAACGGGGTCGGGGTGATCGGTTAGAAGTATTGGTAGTGGTGGTGGTAGTAGTAGTAGTAGTTACACACATACAGAGTTACACACACAGTTAGCGGTAGTAGTAGTAGATTGATTCGGGGGGTAGAAGAAACCATTTGGAAACATAAAACATATAAAAATACATAAAAAACAAAAAGAAAAAAGAGAAAAAACACCATGCAAGAGTTAGTGATAATGAATTGATTTGTTGTTTGTTTTCTGAGGATTCTTTTTTTCTTATTTATGGTAATTTTTTTAGTGTACAGTGTTTGCTCGCTAATCGGAACATGCTACGATGATGAGAGAGGTTTTCAAATAATACGAAATTTCTAGAAAATTTCTTTAGGTTATAAAAAAATCATAGTTTAATGGAATGTTATTGTAAAAAGAAACTACATTTAGAATTCAGATAAATATCTATTAAAGAATTCAGTAAAATATCTTTTAATTATTAATGATGAATATCTATTTAATTATTTGAGAGAATTCAGCAAAATATCTAAGTTATATATAGACTAAATTTAGTTATAGTTCTCGTTAAACTTTCTACATGCGCGTGCCGGTTCTAATTTTCGAGCCATCACTGTAGTTAAGAAGGTATTTTATTGTTTGGGTGCCGCCGTCGTCGTCGTCGTCTTCGTCTTCGTCTATTTTGTATATTATTTTTTAATTGGGTTATATGAGAACTACGCATGGGTAGAGGGCGGGGGGTGGGGGTGAGCATAAACAATAAGGCGCAAACCAAACGGATTTTTTTGTTTATGTCCACACACAACACACACCCGATACAAGTGGAAACTAATGTTTATGTAACAGTCGGTGCGATAAATTATGGTGCGATGGATATGGATGGTTGGATGGATGGATTGATATGTCTGTTTGTCTGTCTGTCTTTCTGTTCGACGGTACGTTTGAGGCTCTGACGGTTCTCTGTCTCACTCTTTCTCTCTCTGGTAGTTGGTGCAACATAATACGGCAAGCGTTTCTTTCATTTCTTTCTGAATTGTTTATTTACACTAGCCAGAAATGCCAGTGAACCGTTAGAAACGTAGCCGGAAAAGCCGACTCCAATTGCCATATAAACACAGGCCCCAAAGTGCCGATGTCAGTTCATGGAATACATGCAAATGTTTCCATCCACAGAGGGTTCTACTTCTTCCTCTTCCTCTTCCCCTTCCTTCCTTCCCCAATTTTAATGTCTTGTCTTTGTGTATTTACCTTGCGACCGAATGTGATTTTGAAGAAGAAGTTCAAAATCGAATTGGGCAAACGTAGACCCAACGCATGTTGCAAGTTCACTTTGTAGCCCTTGAGAACATTATCGGGATACTTGGCACGCCAGTAGAAGATGATCCAGATGAGATGATTCTCCAACATGGCAATTGTCGCATACGAAACATTGCGCTGCTCTGCAGTAAGTCCAGCATCCAGATTCTTCTCATACTTGGCCGACAATTCCTTGATGATGATGGCCGAATCGGCAATCTCCTCGCCATTGAGCTCGATGAAAGGCAATTGACCCTTCTTGGAACGGAAACGCATCTTATGATCGACATTCTGTGAAGTACACAATGAGCATTATAGTGAGTGAATGAAGTGAATAAACATACTTATATTTCTATATGTATTCAGTTTATTTCCTGCTGAGGATGACTAAGTGGGAGTTGGGTGAGTAATGGGTGAGGGTAGGGCTGCTGCTATAGCTGCTACTGCTGCTGATATCCCCTCAATAAGTTCAGGCATATCAGGCATTCCAATTCATGGTGAGTGTACACGGGTTATGTTTGTATTTATGTATCTGTATCTGTAAATGTATCTGTATCTGTGCCTGTGCATGACTAATGTGCCAGTAATGTAGTTCAATCTGCTCCCACGCGACTCTTTCCCGGCTTTGGGCCCCGTTCCGCTTTCCGTTCATGACATACATAGGCCTATGTAATGTGTGTAAAGTGTACATATTTATATACCCCATGACTGTATGTATGCCAAAGCGGGAGAGATGCTGCTGCTGCTGCTGCCCAAAACCAACCACTACAAAAAGCTGTACCACCGAAAAACGCAACCAACACCCAACTACCCCCACAGTACACACACACACACACAGACACGCACATGAAATTATACACACGAACGCACACACAGCGAGGGGGAGCGCACTTCCAATTGCCGCTATTCGAATTTGGCATATTCCACATACATATTCCATATTCCATATTCCATATATTCCAGTGCCGCCTGCCGCGCTTGACTTTCCAGTCTGTTTGGTGGTGGCAATGCTGCACGCGCGCGCCGTTAACCGTTACAATGAACGCAACGTACAATACAGTACATTGAAAAAAGTGACAGTTATGTCCGGTTTATATTTCTCTTTATGCTTTTTTCATATGCATAATACGAACACAAAAATTTCTAATTAGAAATTGTTTGTTGTCCACAACAAAAGCGTCGCATATTTTATGCTTTACAGGGTGTGGTTGCAAACACGCACACACACACACATACACATAGGCAGAGAGACACGCACCCGAAAAGAGATACAGCATAGAAGAGAGAGCAACAGAGGGATAACAGCAGAGGCTGTGAGGGGGAGAGAGAGAGAGAGTGAGTGTGAGAGAAAGATTATGCTTTCCAGCAGCATCAGCATCGCTGCCCAGGCTGAAAAGGGTGGAGTCGTCGTCATCGTTGTCGACTTCGTTTCACCCTCGCACACCCTTCGCCCCCTGCCACACTTAATTCCAATGATCCACAAAAAGGCTGTGTTGAAAATGGAAGAAGAGCTTCCTACTCCAACGCAG
Source organism: Zaprionus indianus (assembly GCA_018904595.1). Classification (NCBI taxonomy): domain Eukaryota; kingdom Metazoa; phylum Arthropoda; class Insecta; order Diptera; family Drosophilidae; genus Zaprionus; species Zaprionus indianus. The sequence continues at coordinate 5,533,080 of JAEIHA010000140.1, forward strand.
AAATGAAGAAGGCAGAGAGAGAGGGGGTAGAGTGGTGAAGAGAGCAAGGCAGAGTGTGGTGGAGGGGGTATGGGCTGCCAAGCCGGCGACGCATTGTCGCTATACAATGCAAATGTTTATTTTTTATTAAATCATTATGCCAATTAAGCGACGACGACGACGACGGCGACGGCAACTCAATTTTGTTGCAGTGTAGAGTTTTGCATTGCCAACAGCAACAACAACAAGAACAACAACAAGAATAACAGCAACTGCAACAGCAATTGACTGCATGTTAAAGACACGACAAAGAGAAGAACAAGAACAAGAACACGAGCAACAGCAGCAGCGACGCCGGCAGTGGCAGCGCAGCAGTCAGCACGCCATGCAATTATGCAGCGTCTGCGTGCAAGTGAGAGTGCGAGTGTGTGTGTGAGTTGGAAATCCACACCCTGCCAGGGCTGCAAAGGCAAAGAGAGCGAGGAGTGTAGAGTGGGAGAGAGGAGTTTTGAGCAAGGCGTGCGAGTGAGTGAGCAACAACAAAGGCTGCTGACTGTCATTGCACATACTCTCTCCCTACCGCACTCTCTCTTCCTCTCTCCTTCCTCGCGCTCTCTCCTTATGCATGACCAGCCTTTGTTTTAACGCAAATATGCGGCTATTAATTATAATAAAAACAACAACGAAACGAAACAAGAGAGAGAGATGGGGGAAAACAAAAGCAGCCGCCTCAACGTTTGACTGCATTTGTCGTTAGCGCATTTGAAATAACATAATAATAACAAATAAAGCAGCAGCAGCAACAACAACAACAAAATGCAAAAACTTCATTTCCCCTCACACACACACACACACACAACCATACAGAGTGCAGGCAGGCAGGCAGGCAGGCAAACGCACACGCACACGTACAGTTGCAGCCGCCTTTTGTGTGAGGCGACGCAAGGTTGCCAGACCGTGCCGAAACTAACATTTTATGTTGGCAACTATATTCTGTGTGTGCGCGAACATTTGAATAATTGAAAAGAATTTCAAATTGAGTGTCGGATGTGTTGCTGCTGTTGTTGTTTCTATTGTTGTTGCTGCTACTGTTGTTGTTGTTGTGCATTTGCGCCGCAATTGAATTGAAATGAAAATTTATGCACAGAGTGAATTAATTGCACAATATATATCAGGAATGGCAGTCACTTTGGTATGCCAGCAATGCGGGCAGACTGCAGCGGCAGCAGCAGCAGCAGCGCAGCCTCGCCTAAGTTGGAATATAATTATTGTTATTGTTGTTGTTGTTGCTGTTGCTGCTAATGGTTTCGACACGCTCGCGTGGTGTGAACAAAATATGCGATCGCTGCTTTGGTTTATCACCCTGTTTATTTTTGGGGCCTGCCTGATAATGTATACAAAATGCAGCAATGCGTTCACAATAACAACAAAGCCAGCAACAACAACAACAGTAGAGGCAAACAGAAACAACAACTGCAGCAGCAGCACTTAACAACAACAACTGCAATGCCAGAGGCAGCTAAAACAACAACAGCAACAGCAACAACAACTGCAGCTGCAACACTCATCGCGTCGCAGGGGAGCAGCAGCAGCGGCAGCCGCGAAGGAGGCGCAACTCGATTAACAACAAGACGCGCCCCTGCGCTGCTGCTCATCGCTAGTTGTTGTTGCTGTTGCTGGTGATTAATGAAAATGTCAAAGGTCTCAGCCGGCGCTGAGTTTGTTGAACCCGCGCTAAAAAGCTAAAGCGGCAACGCTGTTATCAGACAACGACAACAACAAAGCGGAACAAAATGGAAAGTATTGCATGCATTCCTCACACACAAACACACTCCACTTTAGTTACTTGCAATACACACACACACACATTACACTTTAGTTACAATACACACACACACATAGAACACACTGCCACTTTAGTTGCATAGACACACTTACGTTCCCCCTTCCAGCACATGCATTCCACACACACACTTCCCACTTGCATTCCACATACTTGACGGACTGTCAATCATAATTGCTTTTTGGGCTGCGCTTTCTTCGTTTGCAGTTGCAGCGCAGTCAATGGGCGATAAATCAATTCAATGAGCCGCAACAGAAGCCGGGCAGAGGGGAGGGGGGGTACAACTGCGATAGCGACAGCTGCAACATATGCTGGCGCATTTATCAATGTTTTGTGGCATTTTCTCATCCCAGCCCAGCATCAATTAACATTCCTCTCCCCCCTCTCCCTCTCTCTCTTCTTTCCCTCTCCCTTATTTTCATTAACCAATGTAATTAATAGGATTAAAACAACAATTGCGTCGTCAACGTCGTCGTCGACCGCACCCAATTCAGTGCGCTGCCTCTGCCCGCACTCCCTTCCCACAACTGCGACGCAGCTGTGCCTTATAAAAAAAAAAGAGGAAAAAAAAAGAAAATTATGAATAATATGAAAACATGCAAACCGCATCGCGCGCGCGCGCCTAAAGCTTTAAACTTTTGGAGCGTCGCCGTCGCCGTTGCGTCGCCGTCGCCTCGGACAGTGACGGGCATTTGTCTAGGGCAGCGCTGCTGCTGCTACTTAAAGATAAGGCGCGGCGACGGCAGCGCAGCAACGCAGTAATAAACGTATAAGAGTGGGAGGCTGCGAAGAAGAGGGGAGTGGGGGGGGGGGGAGACTAACAAACTGCAACAAGAATTTTTATTAAAAGCAATTACAAAACGGGTACAAACGGGGCTTGGAATTTGTGCAGCAGACACTGGAAAATAAAAACTAAATGAAGCAGAGCTGCCTGCAGTAGCAGCGGCAGCAGCAGCAGCAACAAAGACAAAGAGCAGCGCATTAAAATGGGAGCCGCAGTCGCAGTCAACTGAGAGAGGAGCGAGAGAGAGAGAGAAAGAGAGCGAGAGTGCCAAGTGCAAAATTTGAAGCACAACTTCGAGTTGCAAAAGTGGAAGGCAAAGAGACGAAGAGGGAGAGGAGAAGGAGACGAAGTGAGGTGGAGGGAAGTATTAAGCACAACTTATGAGAGAGCAGCGACGACAACGACGAAGCAGCGACAGAGGCAGAGGCGAAGGCAGAGCCCGAGGAACGAAGTCAGAGACCAGGCCAGGCCAGGGCAGCCAGGCCAGCGCAGCGGCGTCGGCGCACACACAAATTTTATGTATACGCTGTTTTATGTAGACGCACACACACACGCACACTTATACACATATACACATGAGCAGACAGGAATAAAATCCAGCAGCGCAGCAACAACAATACATACGCCTGCCTGGCTCGCTACAGGTTCACCACACACACACACACACACACACACGCACGCATTGGAAGTCTCTGGATAGAAAGAGAAGGCGAATGCTAAATGTATCCCTTTTCAGCGTACATATGCCGGGCAGGTCACAGGCTTAGCACACAATCATGGCGTCCCTGCATGTGTGTGTGTGTGTGTGTGTGTGAGAGAGTTCGTGTGTGTAGAAAAAATCTCTACTGCAAAAATACATACACACACGCACGCATCTGCACACACATAGGGGAAAAACTGACAAAGATGATGAAAAACCCGCCAGGGAAATGGGAAAAATCAAGCGAAATATTTAAATATGTTCGAATCGAAGTGGAAAATTAAGAAAGATGAGAAAATTGTGGAAAATCCTTACCTCATACTTCAAGCCCACCAGACGCAGCCAAGTCTCCACTTTGAGGCAATATGGTGAGAGCGAGGGCAGCAGGGGGGTGCGGGAGAACTGATACAGATAGATAATGTCCTTCTCGAAGTTGGTCTTGTGCACATTGAACTTCTGTGCTGGCGCCTCTGACTTGGCTGGCGCAGCAGCAGCGGCCGCAGCCGCATCTCCTCCATCTTTCTTTGCACCATCGGCTGCGCCAGCGGCAGCGGCTCCATCAGCAGCAGCAGCGGCGGCAGCTCCATCAGCAGGCGACGCCTTGGCATCCTCTTTGTTGTTTTCTTGGGCGTTGCTACCAGCCACAGCAGCAGCAGCAGCGTTCTCGGCTACTGCGCCAGCAGCGGCGGCGGCGGCGGCGGCGACAGGCTCGGCAGCAGGTTTTTCCGCCTGTTCGGCAGCAGCATTTTCTGTGCCCGCTGCGGCGGCGGCGGCTGCAACCGCTGGCGTTTCTTCAGCGGGTATTTGAGCTACTTCAGTTGCCATTTTCCTTTCTTTTTCTGTTTTCTTTACTTTTTTTTTATTTGAAGTTGCGCTTTCTTCTGTTGGATTCTTCACACTTTTCCTTGTTCAAATGCACAGCGTACACACATACACACGTATACGGTACACGGATACGCGGCCACACGGATACGGGGCACGACAAACGACAAACACACACTGAACACTGAGAGAGACAGACAGAGAGACGAAGTCACTGTGGAGTCACTACCCACCACTACAGTTTTTAAAAATGCACCACACTGAAGAATTCTTTGGGCAAAGTGAAAAGGTAACCGCACCAACCAGACGCAACCGCTCACAAAACAAAACTGAACGGTAAATTTCCATTTCAATATTTTCCAGCCATGGCAACATTAACATAGGGTTGCTGTTAATGCATTTATCGAAAATAATCGCTGTTAACTTAACAGTGTAATCAAGACTGCAATTGAGTGAGTAGTGTTGAAAAATACTCACACACACACAACTGGCACACAGTCATTTTAACAAACAAAAGCTGCAGCAGCTGCTTCGCGATATTTGTAAGTTAAATTTCGTAAACAAAAACCAATTACAGCCAACGGAGTATAAACTAATACAACTAATACAACAATGGGCGCTGCATTGGGCCTTTGTTCAGCGGCACAGGTGAGTGGCAGCAGTGTGTAAAGTAAATAAATGGATGAATAAAACAAACTGCGCATATGGCAAAAAACACTGAATCGATTTCTAGTGCTGCGCAAGTTGGCTGGAAAATGGCTAAACTGCAACTAATTGGATTTTCCTTTTGTTTTTCATTATTATTTTTAGTGTGCTCTGTGCTGCACCGGCACCGCGGCCAGCATGTGCTGCTCCGCCTGCCCCACCTGCAAGAACTCTTCCTCGTCGCGCTTCATGTACGCCTTCATGTTGCTGGTGGGCACCGTTCTGGGTGCAATTGCACTCTCGCCTGGGCTGCAAGATACTCTGAAGAAGCTTCCGTTTTGTGTGAACTCCACGTCCTCGTACAGCTCAAAGGCCATTGATGCCTTCTCGGGCGGCTCACTGCAGGTGGACTGTGAGTACGCCCTGGGCTACATGGCCGTCTATCGTCTCTGCTTCGGCCTGGTCTGTTTCTTCACCCTCATGGCACTGATCATGATGGGGGTGAAGAGTTCACGTGATCCCCGTGCGCATATACAAAACGAGTTTTGGCCCTTGAAGTTCTTGATCTGTTTTGGCGCCTCCATTGGTGCAATCTTCATACCCGATGGCTCCTTTGGCCCGTCCATGATGTGGCTCGGTTTGGTGGGCGGGTTGGCTTTCATCCTAGTTCAGCTGGTCATCATTGTGGACTTTGCGCACAAGGTGGCAGAGAATTGGATTGGTAAGAGAAAGAAAGGGAGAGCGGGAGAGCAAATAATTAACTAATGAGTCACCTCTTCTGTGCCGCGCATCTTGCAGAGAACGCCGAGAACAATCGCGGTTATTATTATGCCCTGGCGAGCGTCACCTTGCTCTGTTACATTGCCTCACTCACTGGCATTACGCTGCTCTATATCTACTTCACCACGGTAAGTAACGCTTTCCCTTCTCCTCCTGCTCCTCTTATCTTATCTCTCTCTCTCTCTCCTTAGTCCACCGGCTGCGGCATCAACAAGTTCTTCATCTCCATGAATTCGATTCTCTGTCTGCTTATCAGCGTCTTATCCATCATGCCCAACGTGCAGGAGCGTCTGCCCCATTCCGGACTCCTGCAGAGTTCACTGGTCACGCTGTATACCATCTACTTGACCTGGTCTGCTGTGGCCAATAATCCCGGTTGGTTTACCTGGGGGAATTTCGAATAGAAACATGACTAAACACTTTCCTCTACCTTCACAGAGAAGGCCTGCAATCCTGGCATGTTTGGACAAGATTTGGATGGTTTGGGCAATGGCACCACTACCTTGGCACCACCCACACACAACTCTAAGGTCACTTTCGATACCACCAACATCATTGGTCTGGTTGTCTGGCTGCTCTGCATACTCTACAATTGCTTCAGCTCTGCCGTCGAGGTGTCCAAGATCAACAACGATAACAGCGAGAAACGAGGTACGTACCAAGATAAAGAGCATTTTCAACTACATTCGATGGTCATGCACATTGCACAGTTTCATTGTCACGAAGTAAAACTATCGACAGTACTATCGTTTAGCTAGATTCTAAATTGATTGCAAAGTTATTCTTTTATTGTTTGTTATTTGTTTATAATCTTTGCCTAGTGATAATATTGCCGATAGTTATGCAAGTCACACACACACACATCTTCAATTATCACTATAATCGCTAGAAGTATTCCAGCTAATTTATAGCCAGCACTATCGGTTAGCTAGTCATGGTAAATTAATCTTTTAGGCTGAGTTTGAGTTTCATTTTAGTTTACTTTACTAAGTTTGTTTAGTTATTCAGCTAAGGTATACGGTCTCTTTTCCTCTCTCCCTCTAACACATCGATACTCTACTTGTTTATACTATAAATACTAAGGTAATACTATCGCCAGTAATATCGTTTAGCTACTTTATAAATTTGGTTGCATAATTTGCTAACTTAGTTGGGTTTTTGGTTGATTATTTGATTTGTTTCTATATCAAATGTAAAACCACTTAGCTTTTAAATTGGTTCCTTTCATAGACTTGCTTTACGATAGTAAAACTATCGTCAGTACTATCGTGTAAATAGTTACTACTTTTATCTCCTTGCTATCTACTCTTAGTTGAGTTCTAAGTTTTTTTTTTTCAATGTTTTTACAATAGTACAACCGATAGTTCTGGGCCTGACTTACTTTTTTTCACACACACACATACACACATTTATCATTTACTTTCATTTATCACTTACTTTCATTTATCATTTACTTTCATTTATCATTTGCATTTGCTGTAGATACTTTGCTAATCTCTTGACTAACCCGTTTTACTTTTCGTTTATCGGACACACCTTTTAATTATTCTACAACTTCCACTAACCAAAAAAAAAAAAACCTGTACATTGCGGTGTTGTGGTTAACCCTCCAATCCAACTCCCGACACGAAACTGTGTGCAAAATGTTGCCGACTCCTTTGTCCTGTCACTAATCCAGTTTTAACAGAGCCTCTATCAGACACAGAGTCGGGACACGTTGGTGGTGATGGCAAGCCCAGCACGGACAACGAAACTGAAGCAGTGACCTACAACTGGACGGCCTTCCACACGGTCTTGATATGTGGTAAGTGAAGTGATCAGGAAGGCTTAAATCCACACTCTGTAACATGTTTAATCCTTTTTTTGTTCTCTAGCTTCCCTCTACGTCATGATGACCCTGACCAACTGGTACAAACCCAACTCGGACATTCAACTCTTCAATGGCAATGAGGCCTCCATGTGGGTTAAGATCGTCTCCAGCTGGTTGGGTGTCTTCATCTACGGTTGGAGTCTTGTGGCACCCATGGTGCTCTCCAATCGCGACTTTTCTTAAGCACGCAAGAAGTATTACAAACAGTCTATGCATATATATATATCTATAATCTATATAAATATCGGTTCAGCGGAAGCCAAAAAGGAGAAGAGAAGGAGAAGAAGGACGAGGAGGAGCGGGAAGTTTGCCATCATCTACTCAAAGCACGTTAACAAATAAGTTTATTGACTATATACAAACACATTAACCATATACATATATATGGTATATATATCTAACCAATCTGATGTCTTTCCCCTCTAATTAAATAAAATTTACTCAGAGTTGACGCTTCTGCAGCGTATCCAGCGTTCTTTGCTTGTTGATGCACTCCTCCAGGCGGGAGATGACAACGTTTCTACCCAAGATCTCCATCATTTCAGCCACGCCGGGTCCCTCCTTGAGGCCACTCAAGGCTCCTCTTAGGTTCTTCATTAGCAGTGGGAACTTCAGTTGCCCCTGCTGCGCATAATCCTTGAGGGAGGCATTCAGTGCATCCTTATGGAAATCAGGCAAGGATTGCAGTAGCTTTACTAACTGCTGCAGTTGCTCTGCAGACAAATCCTTTAGCTCAAAGCTGCTGGGCTTCACCCAGAGGAAACTTAGCTTGGTGCTGGTCAAATCCTGCAGCAGATTGAGACGTTGTGCTGCCCAGTTGAGCACGTCCTCGATGTGTGGCTCTGCCAGGTCCAAATTGGCGCTACAAGGAAAGAGGGAGCAATGAGATGGTAGTTGATGCACCCATTGGGTCACTCACTGCTCTGGATACGCCAGCTTGACAAGCTGCTGTACATGCTTCACCAGCTCCTGCCGCGTCTCTGTGCCTGTCAAGCGTTGCCTGATCTCCAGCTGATTGTAATCATTAAGCAGCTCTGCATTTAGACGACTTGGATGCGCATTGACACGTTCCAAGCGGAACTGCTGCGCCAGCTCGGACAAGGTATGCAGCTGCGGCTTGGCATTCGCTCGATGCTCAAAGCCGCCGCCCGCGGAGACAATGTAGTTGAGCAGCGCCGTAGGAAAGTAGCCACGTTCACGGAACTGCGCAATGCCAATGTCTCCTTGACGCTTGCTCAGCTTGCTGCCATCGGCGTTGACTAGGAGGGGCAGATGACCGAACTTTGGTGGCTGCCAGCCAAAGGCTCTAAAGGAAGAGAAGGAATTAGAAAAGGCAATCACTAGCTACTCCTGGTCAGAGCTTACTTGTAGAGCAGCAGATGCTTTGTGGTGCTGATTTGCCACTCCACGCCGCGCAGCACATGCGTGATGCCCATATGATGATCGTCCACCACATTGGCCAGATGATAGGTCGGGAATTGATCGCTCTTCATGATCACAGGATCACCTTCTGTGGCACTCACATTGTGCTGCACGCTGCCATAGATGAGATCCTGCAGTGGCTCCTCGTGCTCCTCGAGCTTGAAGCGTATGCAGTGTGGTGTATTCTTGGCCAGCAGTGGCTCCAGCTGCTCTGGCGGTCAGATGGCGACATTTGTTGTCGTAACGCGGCACTTGCCTCGTGCGCAGTGCTTCCTTTCTCAACAGCTCCAGGCGACGTTCCGTGCAGAAGCAGCGATAGGCGTGGCCAGACTGCAGCAGGCGCTCCACTGCATCACTGTAGAGGAGGAGGAGCAGGAATTAGTTATGAATCTAATGAATCTATGTCCAAATCTCTGACTCACCTGTAGAGCTGCGTCCGCTGGCTCTGCACATAGGGTCCCTTCTCGCCAGCAAAACCAGGTCCCTCATCGATTTCTATGCCCGCCCACAGCAGATCCTCAATCAGCCTCTCTGTGGCACCCGGCACCAGCCTGGTCTGATCCGTATCCTCGATGCGCAGCAGGAATTTGCCACCTGCATGACGTGCGTAGAGGAAGTTGTAGAGCGCAGTGCGCAGTCCTCCCAAATGCAGGTAACCCGTGGGACTGGGTGCAAAGCGTACACGCACCTGGCTGTGGCAACGTCGCACATACTGCCGCAGCAGCGTGACACTTCTCACATTAAACATTTTCAGTCAAAATCTAAGAAAATTGCAGTTATAACTTTGTTTACATCTTTTGCATTACCTAAAGCTTTGTTTGCAACGATCTGGCAGCCTGAAGCTGAAATTTTGACGATCTGGCAACTTAAACTGGGCGCAGAGTAGCAACAATTCAAATGAAAACTGCAAAATAAATGTAGCAGCAAAAAGTTAGCATGTTTATTATTTATATTTTATTTGTTGATTGTTCATTCAATTTTCTATTTTTTAATAAAAACCCTTGCAAGCTTAATTGCAACTGCACTTGAACAGGTGTTTAACAGCGCCACAAGAGCAGCTTAACAGCTGAGAGTGTTGCCAGATCTCATACAGTTACCACGCATGCATTTTTCTTCCTCTTTTTTGGCAACTATTTCGCAGACCGTGCGATAAAAAAATAAGTTAATTAAAAACTGCATACAAAATGGTTGGAACAACGCTAAATGCCGCCGAGAAGAAGCAGATTATCACACGTAATCTGCAAGAGACTCTGGGCGAGGATAAGCTTAACAAAATCTTGGCAGAACGTGATTTGAAGATCTACTGGGGCACAGCAACAACGGGGAAACCACATGTCGCCTACTTTGTGCCCATGTCCAAGATTGCCGACTTCCTAAAGGCAGGATGTGAGGTTACCATCCTCTTCGCCGATCTGCATGCCTATTTGGATAACATGAAGGCTCCTTGGACGCTGCTGCAGCTGCGCACACAGTACTACGAGCATGTGATCAAGGCGATGCTTCAATCCATTGGAGTGCCGCTGGACAAGCTGAAGTTCGTCAAGGGCAGTGATTACCAACTGTCCAAGGAGTACACATTGGATGTGTACAAGCTCAGCTCTCTGGTGACCATTCATGATGCCAAGAAAGCCGGCGCTGAGGTGGTCAAACAGGTGGAACATCCACTGCTCTCTTGCCTCCTCTATCCCGGTCTGCAGGGTCTGGATGAGGAGTACCTGAAGGTCGATGCACAGTTCGGTGGTGTTGATCAGCGCAAGATCTTCACCTTCTCCGAGAAGTATTTGCCCCAGTTGGGCTACGAGAAGCGCATTCACTTCATGAATCCCATGGGTGAGTCACTGGTCATGATGAGTCATCAGCTCTTCTCCAACTAATCCCATTCCCCTAACAGTGCCCGGTTTGGCTGGCGGCAAGATGTCCTCATCGGAGGAGGACTCCAAGATCGATCTGCTCGACTCGCCCGCCAATGTGAAGAAGAAGCTGAAGAAGGCCTTCTGTGAGCCTGGAAACATTGCCGACAATGGACTCCTGTCCTTCGTCAAGCACGTGCTCTTCTCACTCTTCAAGGAGGGCGAAGGTTTTGAAATCAATCGTCCAGCGGACAATGGTGGCGACATGACCTTCCTGAAGTATGAGGAACTGGAGCAATACTATGCCGAGAACAAACTGCATCCAGGAGATCTCAAGGCAGCAGTGGAGAAATACATCAATCGCTTGCTGGATCCCATTCGCAAGACCTTCGAGTCGCCCGAGCTGCAGTAAGTAGAGCGAGGAGGAAAGCACTACTAGTTCCTCTTTAATTCATCTCCTCTTTCCCTCTAGAAAACTAACCGCCGCCGCTTACCCGCCTCCAGCCAAGGTAAAGGCCAACGCCGCGCCCGCTGCCGCAGCTGGCGGAGATGAGGATGCGCCACATCGCCTTGACATACGTGTGGGCAAGGTCATCGAAGTGGCACGTCATCCTGATGCCGATACACTCTATGTGCTCAAGATTGACCTTGCTGAGGCGCAACCACGCACCATCATCAGTGGCCTGGTGAAGTTCGTCACTGTGGAGGAGCTCGATCAGCGCCTGGTCGCCGTGCTGTGCAATCTGAAGCCTTCCAAGATGCGTGGCATTCTCTCCGAGGGCATGGTACTGTGCACATCCAAGTGAGTGAAGGCGGGAGATGTTTATCTGACCTGCTTCTAATCTCTCGAATCTCTTTCAGTGCTGATCACACCGTCGTGGAGCCCATTGTGGTGCCTGCTACAGCTGCCGCCGGTGCTCGCCTGGCCTTCGAGGGCTACAGCGGCACGCCCTGATGAGCAGCTGAATCCCAAGAAGAAGATCTGGGAGAAACTATCCGTCGATTTGAAGACCAATGCTGATGGTCTCGCTGTCTGGAAGGACAATTTCCTGTTGACGCCTGAGGGCGAGAAACTAACCAGCAAATTGGCCAATTGTGCCATCAAGTAAACCCCTAATCCAGCTTACCTGAGCCGAGTAATACTTATTTATTTAGAGAGAAAAGTTTGAAATGCATTTCTTGAATTGTTTTAGCTTTGATAAAATACATTTAAAATGGCTTAAAGCAAATTTGTGAAATTTGTTTTTGAATTCATGAGTATCGAGTACACTGTTAATAACAGAGCTGAGCTTTAGCAGAGTTATCGATAGCTTTGATATTGTCAGAGATAATTAATCATATAGCGATTGAATATCTAGAAATAATGCACTATTTTGAAATTGATATCTGTTAAATAAATGATGTGTATAAACTTTTTTGATTACCACATGATAATAGTCGCACAAATTAAATTTCGTTACATTACACAATGAATTTGCCCCCATGGTGAAATTCACATTTGAATGTAAAAGTATCGAGTACTTTTTGCGCGCTGTTTATAAAAGAGCTGAACAGCTGACGGGAGCTTTAATACACTGTTATCGATAACTGCTGTGTTAGTTTATTGTTTAAATTTGTTTTGGCAACAGGTAAAATTAATGCAGCAAAATGCCTGTGGTGGACCCAAGTGAACTCGCTCAGCTGCAAGCAAAACAGCAACAGGTGCGCAACATTTGCATCTTGGCGCACGTGGATCATGGCAAGACGACGCTGGCGGATTCCCTCGTGGCCAGCAACGGCATCATTTCACAACGCATGGCAGGTCTGTTATTGTTATTGTTGTTGCTATCTCTGTCTCTCTATTGTTTCAATCTCAATGCGAAATGTTTTGTAGGCAAACTGCGCTACCTGGACAGCCGACAGGATGAGCAGGAACGCGGCATCACCATGAAGAGCAGCAGCATCTCGTTGTATTATCAGGATAATCAGGATCACGGGGATTATCTCATCAATCTGATAGATTCCCCAGGCCATGTGGACTTCTCCAGTGAGGTGTCGACTGCAGTGAGACTATGTGATGGTGCCATTGTCGTTGTGGACGTCGTGGAGGGTGTGGGCCCCCAGACACGTGCCTGCCTCAAGCAGATCTACGAGGAGCAACTGAAGCCAGTGTTGCTGCTCAACAAACTGGACAGGCTGATCCTAGAGAAACAACTAACCCCACTGGATGCCTACTTCCATTTGACGCAAGTGCTGGAGCAGGTCAACGCCGTGTTGGGCAGCATCTTTGCCTCCGATGTGCTGGCCAAGGAAGATATCACCGGCAAGGATAACTATGAATCCGCACTGGAGCAAGTGGATGATTCCGAGCTGTATTTCTCACCTGCCTCTGGCAATGTGGTCTTCTGCTCCGCCTACGATGGTTGGGCTTTCTCTGTAAAGGATTTCGCCGCCACCTATGCCGATCGTCTCGAGATGAAGCGCTCGGAACTGGAGCAAGTGCTGTGGGGTGACTTCTACTACAACAGCAAGAAGAAGTGCGCCATGCCCGGTGCCCAGGAGAAGGCCAAGAAAGCCCATGTTTGTTCAGTTTGTGCTGGAGAACATTTGGAGTCTCTACGACATCATTGCAGTGCGCAAGGACAAGGAGAAGCTTCCACTGATAGCCGAGAAACTGGGACTGAAGCTGGCGGCGCGTGATCTTCGCCTGACCGATGTCAAGCTACAGATTAAATCGGTGCTGGGTCAATGGTTGCCCATCGATCGCAGTGTGCTGCAGATGGTGGTGCAACATGTGCCACCACCACATCAGATCAGTGAGGAACGGGCGCAGAGATTGCTCTACCCAGCGAACATGGAGTTGAACTCGTTGCCTCCACAGACGCTGGCGCTGAAGCAAAGCTTCTGCAGCTGCGATGCGCAGAGTGAGAATGTCATTGCGTTTGTCTCCAAGATGACCCCCGTGCATGTCTCCCAGTTGCCACAGAATCGTCCCAAGCGTCTCACGGATCAAGAGTTGCAGCAGCGCAGGGATGAAGTGCGTCGTCGCATTGAGGAACGCAAGCAGCAGACAGAGCAGACAGCGCTGGAGAAGCTTACCGAGGGCGTGGAGCAGCTGAGCACGGCCAGGGAAGAGGTACAAGCTGGAGAGGAGGAAACCTCCTGTGGAACCCACCCCGCCCGAGGTGGAGCGCCAGGAGTACGAGTTCATTGCCTTTGCACGCGTCTTTAGCGGCACCTTGCGTCGCGGCATAAAGCTCTATAATCTCTCGCCCAAGCATGATCCTCGCCAGCCCTTTGCATCGTATGCCTGGCGAGGCACCCTATGCCAGTGAGGTCACTGTGGGTGAACTCTATATGTTCATGGGTGGGGAACTGCAGCTGCTGGAGGAGGTGCCCGCCGGGAACATTGTCGGCATTGGTGGCCTGGAGGCGCACATCGTGAAGACTGCCACACTGAGCAGCACCTTGGATTGCACCTCGTTCAGTGAACTGAGCATCATGGCCACGCCCATACTCCGTGTGGCCATTGAGCCAGTGCAGCCACAGGATATGCCCAAACTGGTGAAGGGATTGAAGTTGCTCAACCAGGCGGATGCCTGTGTGCAGGTCTCGGTTGCTCCCACGGGGGAGCATGTGATCACCACCCTCGGCGAGGTGCATGTGGAGAAGTGTGTGCACGATCTGGAGCAGAGCTATGCCAAGATCAAGGTGAATGTATCCAAGCCCATAGTGTCGTTTAGGGAGACCATTGTACCCGATGCTACCGTGGACATGGTCAATGAGGCTATAGTGAAGACAGCGGATGACAAGGATGTGACCAAGAAGATTGCCGTGCAGCAAACGTTGAACAAACTGGGCACGTTGCGTGTCATTGCGCTGCCCCTGCCCGAGGCTGCAGTGCAGCTGCTGGAGCAGCACGGCAATGTGTTCAAGGTGAGTCTAGGTCAAATCCATAACCAATCTCTAGCTAATCTCCCCTTCTCTTACAGGAACTAGCTGCCACTCCACGCAACGCGTTGCTCTCGGAGAAGTTCCAATCTCTGCTGAGCTCCATTAGAAGTCAACTTGTGGTTGCTCTGGAGGAACTGCAGCTGCAGGGATTGAGTGACCTTACGGCTGAGCAGTTGGTGCAGCGCATTTGGGCACTGGGACCACGTAATTGTGGCACCAACATTCTGCTCAATCTCAGTGATTACGAGCAGCCCGATTTCTGGTCCACGCTCTCCAGGAGCTCAGATACGGATGTGCGTAGTGCGGCTGATGCACGCAGGGATTTCAATAGTTCCCTCGTCAATGGCTTTCAACTAACCACTGGAGCTGGTCCACTCTGCGAGGAACCCATGCAGGGTGTCTGCTTCGCTGTGCTCGAGTGGTCTGTGCAGGCTGAGGGGGAGGATCTCAATGCACGCGGCTTTGGACCCTTCTCAGGTGAGACCGGGGGAGCATTAAATAAAGGTTTATCATTTACATTGATATATACATGTTCCCCTTTCAGGTCAAGTCCTCACTGCTGCCAAGGAGGTCTGTCGCCAGGCATTCCAGCTGCAACCGCAGCGCCTTGTGACGCCCATGTACAGCTGCAACATTGTGGTGAATGCTGAAATGTTGGGTGAGTTTACAATTTATGTTATCTAGCTGTTAATTCTAGGAAAACTGTTAAGGAGCTTTATGTTAGTGTTAATCGTATGCCCACTGTTGTGTGGGAGAGCGCCTCTAACAGTGTGGGTGCGCCAATAACAGTGAGAGAGCGCTTCTAACAGTGAGAGCGCATCTGCTAAGTGAGTTATCTGTTAATATACAGCGTGAGAGCTTTCGGCAGCCTATCATGTTAAAATGAGCGAACACTTTACTGTTAAAATTGTTCCTTAGCAGCACTGTGTTTTTAACAGTGCATTTCTACTGTACGTGTAGTTGAAAAGCGCCTGTTAAGGTTATTGCATATGTAAGGTAACTGTTAACATGCAGCCTAAGATCCTTAGGCAGCAGCTGTAAAGCAACTAGATCATGTTAAGCCTGTCGCCTTGCACTGCCTTAGCAGTGGGAAAGCGACTGTTAGACAATTTATATGTTAACCCACTGTTAATAAGAAATGCCTCCTTTAATTTATAAGATCATTTAAAACAAAAGTTCCCCCCTCCCTTGCTTCCCTATCAAAAACTACCGACTGCAATTGCATTTATTATTTATTTAACTAAATGTGTATAAATAATTTATTACATTTGCTTTACGTATTCGCAGCATAAAATTGTATTTTAGAAATTTACCTTTAGGTTTTCCAAAAGTTTTTCATAGCGAAACGTTAAATAATTTGTTATTGTTGTTGTTGTTTAATTTAACTACTAGTAAATGCAGCTTAAGCCTAACATAAATAAGCAACTAAATGTATTTTCTTGTCGTAATTTAAATAGGGGTATTCTCGTCATACTCTTCATTCTTCGTCTTCTTCAACTCGATCTGTGCATTAAATATGGGGGATCATTAAATTGAGGCCATGTTCTTCAAGGGGTTACACATGCAAAACAAATTAATTAAACAAT
The DNA here is from genome assembly GCA_018904595.1 of Zaprionus indianus. Classification (NCBI taxonomy): domain Eukaryota; kingdom Metazoa; phylum Arthropoda; class Insecta; order Diptera; family Drosophilidae; genus Zaprionus; species Zaprionus indianus. Next base: position 5,549,294 of record JAEIHA010000140.1, read on the forward strand.
TAGTGTCGGGCGGGACGTGGGCGCGTAATTGTTTAATTAATTCGTAATTGTTTTTAAATAAATACAATAAAATACGTTTATATAAATTAAAGAGTGGGAAAGGATCGATCAGCTGAGGATCGGAAAATGCCATTTCTGAAATGCTTAAAAACTAAATTACAGTTAAATTGTAAGTTACGTAGTTACGTCGTTCTACGCAAGTACGTTACGTTACGTCACGTAGTCATTTGATCCCGGAAGATTCCCATTCCGATCGCTGTTTTTTCTTCTTCTCCGTCCTTCCTTCTTTCGCTTCAGTCACAGGTTGTAGGTTTGTAGAAATAGTCCCAATCAATTTGGTGCTATAGAAAAATTTACTACTAGTTGTTGCTCCTCCTCCTCCTAATCCCAGACAATGGTCTGTTGGAACTCCAGCACGCGATCCCAGGGAAACTCGGGTTCATATTCCAGTTCATTGTCCAGCGCACGCTTGGATCGGCTTGATTCGGGCAGTGTAGTCAACTCCGCCGTGGAGGATTCACTTTGTTCCGACTCCGCTTGCAGCGTGGTACGTGCCTCCGCCTCATCGCTGGCCTGTGTGCTGCTGCTGGGCACGTACTGTCCATCCTCGCCAGCTGCCTCAATGGGCGGCGCCTCACCACGTCTCTCATTGTTGCGTCCATAGTTGCTGCCAGGGAAGCCGCTCAAGGAGAACTGATCTGGACGGAAATTGGGCGAACTGTGCTGCGTGTGCGAGCTCTCGGGACGATTGAGATACTGATAGGTGGAGCCACCGCCGCCCGCCTGGAACGATTGATCCTGTGGCTGATAGTTGGCACTTATAGCCGAGCTACCCACTTGGCTGCCCGAGGAGGAGCCGCCACCATAGATGGGTCTGCCGTAGGTATCCTTCTGTCCGCCCAATATGCTGCCACCACCTGCTCCACCTGAGCTAGGACGATAGAAAGGCTTCTGAAGCTGATAACGCTTGGGTGGCTGCGAGCTGGGCTTGCGCACCGAGTAGCCTGGCTTGACGCACATCATGCCAAAGACACGTATGCCGGGCACGCTAGCATAGGTGGGTTGATCATGAGCCATGGGTCCCTCTGTGAAAGGAAAGAGACTTGGGGTTAGTACATGTGGAGGTAACTTTTTTGCCAAGTTGGGATAGGGAGTTAGACTAAGTACAAGTGGAAGAACCTTCTTAACTAGGTCAGGAAGTAGACCTACCCTTTGTACAAGTGGAAGAACCTTCTTTGCCAGGTCAGGATTGAAGGACTTAGGCTTGGTACAAGTGGAAGAACCTTCTTGCCCTTTTGTAAAAGAGACCTAGACCTAGTACAATTGGAAGAACCTTCTGTGCTAGGTCTGGGAAGGAGACCTAAACTAGGTTCAAGTGGAAGAACCTTCTGTACCAGGAAAGGAAGGAGTCTTTGACTTAGTACAAGTGAAAGAACCTTCTTGCCTAGGTCAGGATGGAAACCAAGACTAGGTACAAGTGAAAGAACCTTCTTGCACAGGTCATCAAAGAGGCTAAGACTTATTTAAAGTGGAAGAACCTTCTTGCCCTTTCGGAAAAGAGACCTAGACCTAGTACAAGGGGAAGAACCTTCTCCTAGACCTAGACTAGGTTCAAGTGGAAGCACTTTCTGTCCCAGGTCAGCAAAGGAGACCTAGACTAAGTACAAGTGGAAAGAACCTTCTTGCTCGGTTCAGAAAAGAGACCTAGTCTAAGTACAATTGAAAGGCCCTTCTTAGCCAGCTGTACTTACCCATCTTGAAGTGATCCGGGCAGCGACAGATGACCAGGTAGTGTGATTTGCCAGTGCGTGTGTTCTGCAGTGCCAGCAGGGACCAATCCTTGGGTGAGCGACACTCGCGCATCTCAGTGGTTGCCTCGCAGGTCTTGGCCAGCGTAATTGCCTGTGGAAGAGATGTGTATGGTTAGATAAACCGTTAGACTGTCTAGACAGGAGGCGGCTGCTGCAGCTGATGCTGTTGGGCTGCCCAATTAGACATTCACTCGCTTTTCTGGCGGTGTCTGTGTGTGCAAATTGGCCACAGGGCGGCAAAGAAAGTTGCTGAGCGACCTTCCCCAGCGGCGATGTCTACCGTCGGGTCTCCCCCCCTCTCCCTACCTCCCTCTCACTCTCTTTCTCCCTCTGTTATCATTGATCGTGCGGCAAATTGAAAGTTAACATGCAACTGGCGCCCAACGGCAGCTGACTAGGTTGCTCTAGACCGACAAGTAGCTGTCACTTGCCACTGCCCCAAGGTGGCAAAGAGGGGGGCAGGTGTGCGAGGTATTGTGCTTGTGCCACATTAGCTAAGCTGCAGCTCCAAATTGCCACGCCAATTGCACGCCGGCTGCAGTGATCCCCTTTCAATTGGCCCGACTTGATAGTCCTTTTAACAGATTTTTCGTGTCTGCCACGAGTTGGGCTACTGTTGTTGTTGTTGTCGTTGCTGCTGCAGCAGTTGCTGCAGTTGCAAGTGTTGCTGCTGCTGCTGCTGTCAATAATTTGATTGACTTGCGGCGCTCTTTGCATGCCGTCTGGCATTTCCTTTCGCCCGACTCCATCGAGCTGCCAATTGGCTGCCATTCAGGTTAATGTGCCTCAGCGTCGCGCTGTGCAGAGCTCGGGCTAAGCACAGCTTGGCCTGCCAGTTAGTCCCACGCTCGTCCCCGTCCTCGTCTTGCTGTCTTGGTCGCTTGGTTACCCGTTTGCCAGCTGTGCCAGTTTTCTGCTCGCTTTTCCACGCTTTGTCTTCTTGTTGAACGCATTTTCATAATTTTTGCATTTTTCCATCACTTTTTCACCTCGCCTCGCCGGGGTACAGTTCCGGCAAAGCGACAAGAGCAACAAGTGTGGCATGCAACGGTATTCGCATGCTTGCAATTATGCGCTAACTGCAACGCTACTGCAACGGCAGCCACAACCCACGCGTTGTCCCGTCGCCTGTCCCCATCTGTCTTCACTGTCCACACGCCCCCATTAAAGCATTAAAAAGTGTTTTATGATTTAATTTGTTTATGATTTTTGTGCCAGTCGAGCGGCGTTTATAACTCAATTAGGCGACGGCTTAGCTAATTGGTAGAGAAATGTGGGCGGGAGAGAGAGGAAGGTAGTAAAGTGGGGGATAGCTCGACAGAGCAAAGAAGGAGAGAAGAAGAACTTGTTCAGGAGAATGAATAGCTCGGCTGGGAGATAGAAGGTCGACTGTCAAAATCAGAGAGGGGTTAACCTCTTCAAAGAAGGAGGGCTTAGCTCTCTAAGTAACGAAGGAGAGGTTAGCTTGGGAGAGTAGGTAGTTCGTATTGAAGGGAGGCTTCTCGAATTATTGAGAGATGTGTACCTCTTTTCAGAGAAATAGGGGTTAGGTCAGAGAAAGAGGTTAGAGAGAGAAAAGACAGCTTAGCTCCCCAGAGTAAAAAGTATGTGGTTTAGAAAGAAAGAAAGAATGAGGGGTTAGCTCTCCAAAGAGGGGGAGAAAAGTTAGTTCTTCAGAAAGAAGAAATGAAACAGGGGCTAGCTCTCCAGAGGGTTAGCTTCTTAGTTAAAGTGGGTTAACTCGTCCCGGAGACAGAACCTAGCTTGCCATTTGGATATGGAAGGGTTAACACTTCATAGAGACAGAAGAGTTAGCTCTCTAAAAAGAGGAGTTAGACCATAAGGGTTATAGGGGCTATTTGGGTTGCCGTAAGAAAGAGCTGAAGAGATAACCTAGCTTCTTATTGGGAAGGGATTAATTCGTTTATTAAAAGGGAACGAGAGGCTCTACCTGTACAAATAAAGCTGTGCCAGCTTGCTAGAGAGAGAGATAGAGAGAGTGGGGGGAGGGGGGTTACCCAGTACATTCTCGCATTGCACATCCTTCCAGGAAATCGCTGTTGCAAATCTCTCTCCCAGGCAGTTTCCAGCTGATCGCTGGTCGTGCCCAGACACATGATCTATCATTGATAGCAATTACTCAGACAAGAAGAGGCAACTACACTGCCAGAAATGCAGGTATCGCTTGCGAAAACTTCCATAGAAAACTGGTTAAAGCTTTCAACTGACTTTTTCTTCCATTTCCATTCTCACTTTGTTCTCTTCGCGCAGTGCATTGTGATTGCCCGCCCCCTACTGTTAGAACGGACCAGTCTAACGACTTACCTTCTTCTTATTATCACCGACCAATTTGGTTGTGTGCTGATCATCTTCGTTGAGGCTGGCCGAGCAGGGATCACGATATCTAGCGTGGAAGACAGATTGGGTTTAGTGTTTAGCAGCTGTCTAGCTGTCTGACAGCGATGCCACGATGAGTGACTGCGATCCGGGACTTGGACTCACCTTGATGGACAGGCGCAGAGTGGTTGGGTGTAGTTGAGTCGCACATAGACCGCATTGCAGACCTGCTGTATGGCGCACTCGGGCAGCAGATAGATGTGCTGATTGTGCGGATAATAATGATATTTGGTTGGCTTCGCTGTCGCGGTCTTCTGCAAATAGAGTTAGACAGAGGGAGTGAATATTTTTTTTTTCGGTTATGCTGCAAGAAAGGGAAGCAATTAAAGCGCAGCGTGGGTAACAGCTCAAAGGGGGAACGGGGGAAGGGGGTCTGGAGGGCTACGCCTTGTCCGACTCGCTTGTCAGTTGGCAAATATTTGCGCATTTGCCAGGCTTGTTTGTCTCTTCGTTCGAGGCGCTCCATGAGCCATCTAAGTGTTGCCAACGCACATATTTGTCTGGCTAGGCTTGCCTAGCACTGTAGTGTGTGCTGTGTGTGTTGTGTGTGCTGTGTGTGAGTGTGTGTGCTTCGCTCTTGGCAAGTGCGAAATTGACGCGCAGTTGCAGTTTTTCAAATTGAAAACGGTTAAATGTAATAAAAAGCTAGAGAAGAAACCCGCAGAGAAACATGGCAAAGAATCTTCATGGTGCATCATCGCGGGTTGCCGCTCGCTTTGTGGCATTCAAAATAGCTGCACACAGCACAGCACTGCAGGTTAATGGCAAACTAGACCCTCACATAATGCCACAAATTGCATGAACCCCCTTTACCCTTCTTCTTCTGTTGAGGAAAATGAAAAGTTATTAAGAAATTGATGCAAGCCCAACTACGACAGGGCAGCAGGAGAGTAGGGGAGCTGGCACAGGTGGCACACTATGTGTGCGTGTGTGTGCGTGTGTGTAACCCTTGGTAACTGCCAAACGCACTCGGGCACTTGCTATTTACTTGGTAATTTGTGAGCAGAGGAACTCACAGAACCGAGCACTACTGCAAACCGAGAACTCAGTAGTGAACCCCGAGTTGCAGAACCATCGCCATCGCCCCGTCACTTCCTTTCCATAACTGCCAGCCATTTCCCTGTGCCAACTGCCAACTGCCAAGTTTTTCATGTTGCAAACTTTCTAAATATGTTGCATCGTCTGTTTTTCTTTCCTGCCCCCACCCCTCTGCTTCTCCTCTCTGACTGCTCCTCCTTCTTCCGTCGTTTTGCTGGGGGAGTTTCATCATTTCCATTTCATAACCTTGGCGACTTTTGTTTGGCTATTAAAAATTCTTCACAGTACTTTTGCATACTCACTCCGTTTTGCCTCTCTCTCTTACACATTTCTGCCTCTCTCTCTAACTATTTGCTCCCCCTTTTCCGCTTGATAACCTGCAGACAGACGCACAAATTAAATAATCACTCTGTGCCTGAATGCGTGAAGAAGAATTCCACAAACTGACTTTCAATCGAAAGGGAGTTTAAGTTGCTTTAATTGAGGTGCTAGTTGAAGTAGGGTCTTCTATTGAGTAGGGTGCGTTTCTACAGGTTCTTCCTAGGCTGCTGGGAAATTGTTTAATATACCCAATCTCAAATGATCTACTTAACTTCCTCTGTGGCACTAGAAAGCACTTTGTACAATTTTAAGTCCAAAGAACTAAATCAATTCATAGAAAGCTAAGTAAGTCACAACCTAAAGGTTTCGATAAAGCTCTTGACATTTCAGTTCTTTATAAGCAAAGTTAAAATATTTTCTAAAATGTAGAATAGCAAAACCTTTCAGTTTCCTTTTCATACCTTCATCTTATTCTTATTTGATAGGTTTCGCTTAAGCTTTTGACATTTGAGTTCTTCTATAAGTTGAGAGTTAAAATATTTTCTATATATTCTTTAAAGTGTAGAACAGCGACACCTTTCAGTTTTCTTTTCATGTCTTCATCTTTTCATCTTCGTCTCATTCTTAAGCATCTTCTCAATCTTCTCAAAGAATTCTAACTGTAGCAAGCCAAGCTCAGCTATTTGTGGTTTATTTGAAGAGATTTTCAACATTTGCATAACAAAAGCTCTTCTAGCTCTTCTAGCACTTCTCTAAGTTTGCCCAGGCAACTATATCATATTGATTAACATGACGCATACGCCATGTTGACTGTCATTGTCAACTTGGACCTTTCTTAACTGTTCCCTCTTCAACTCTCCTCTTCATCTCTCCTCTTTACACTGTCAACTCTCTAGTCTCCCCCTTTCCTTTCTACACTCTGCACTCAACTCTCACTCAGTTTGTTACCAATTTTCCTAACTAATTGCAGCCTGCTTTGCCATGTTTCATGTTGCCTTGTTGCCTTGTTGCCTGTGCCTGGCCTGGCTCGACTTGGCTTCCTGCTACTTAGCGCATAATTGAGCTTAACTCGGCATGGACAACTGGACAGATGCCTTTTTACTCTGGCTCTCACCCAGAAACTAGCGCTTCCCATGCCAATCATTTGCATTCAGCAGGCCAGAGAGTCAAACCAGCTTCATTCCCTTCTCCTTGCTGTGATTTACACTGTCTGGCATTATTATTGGGTTTGCTAGTACCGCAACCCTCAATCCCAACTCCTTCTTCCAGCCTTAGCAAGTCAGCTGTTTGTCGCAGCTGTCCCAACTGTGCAACTGTCGCCTCGTCGCATTGTTCCCGGCTCAGCGTTCGTTGAGCTGTCGAGTTGAGGCTGCAGCAGGAGAGCAGTCTAAAGAGAGAGAGAGAGAGAGGGTAGAGAGGAGGGTCTCTGCCTTGCAGCCTGTCTCTTTCACTTTGGCTAAGTACATTTTTAAATATTTACCATGTTGTTGGACAAGCTGCCAAGCTGGCAACTGTCCAGGCGCAGGTGGGCTGACAACAGGGGAATCACAGTGGGGAAAAGGGAATAAGAGAGAGATGGAGAGGGGGAGAGGGGGAGGGGGTACTACGGAAATCTCTGCCTAACTAGGCTTCAGTCAAAGAATTTTCCACGAATTGCAAATTAAAGCGTCGCGTCCGCGTTTTTGGTTTAATTTTGTTCGCCTGCCTTTGCTGACTTGCTGTGCATCGTTTCGTTTGGTTCGACATGGCACAAGGTTAAAGTTCAGTTTACCTCTTCCATTTCCTCTGCCTCACTCTCTTGCCCTTTCGACTGGCCCACCCAGTTGGCCACACTCTCGAAAATCGTGTTTCTAGGCACCTTTCCGCTTTTGCCTCCGTTTCTTCTGTTGTTGTTTTTCCTACTCTTTTTTCTCTATGTTTTCCTCTAGTTCTCTCCTTCCTACAGTGTCGAGTGTTGCTGCTGTGGCTGCTGCCGCGCGAAGTGGCACGACCTTTTGTATGACTCTCCTCTCACTTCTTCCCCCCCCCCCCCTAGATGCTTTTCGAGTGCGCCATGAATTGCGTTTTGATTGAAAAGAAAGTGACATTTCCGCTGATTTCTTTGCCGCGTTGCAGTTTCTGTTGCTGTTGCTGCTGCGAATTTAGCTTTTTATGCATGTGAACAGCGCCTCTGAAGGGGGCAGAGGAGGGGAGGGAAGTAGGAGGTGCAAGTTAGTGCAGCAAAAGTTTGGTCAATGTTTGCTCAGCTCGGTCTGCCCGCATGCATCGGCTGTAGTGAAGTGAAGTGTCAATTAAGGCAATGTTTGCCAAACTTTGACAGCTAATTTTGCCAGTTTGCCACACACACACAAACTTCGACTGCACTGCGTGTGTGTGGAGGGTATTGTGCATGCAATTGGCAAATATTGAAAGACAGTTTGCGCTATTGAACCGCATCAATGTTTAAGTTTGTTTCTTCTAATGACAGCTTTGAAGCCAAACTACATTGTGAAATACAATTTGGCAGTAACTTATCGATTATTTCAATAAATCTAATGCTTTTAGAGTGAACATAGTTGATTGGGGAACTATCGTTTCGCTTTTTCAAGTAGCAGCAGGTAGCTTTTTAGTTTTCTACCCTCCGTTGAACGATAGTTTCTGATACTATCGTAAATTTTAGTTTGTTAAATAGTTTTGCACTTTATCTTCTATGGTACATTTTTAAATTAAGCATTTTGCATGTAAACAGTCTGTTTACACTTCTTTTTCAATTCATCGATAGTTTCAGCTACTATCGCACAACCACACAGACTTTTTAGGCTTTCTTGGTGGTTGCTTCTGCAATACAGTTGGAACTATTGAAATCTCTCTTTATACTGTCTATATTTAAGGCTTAATTTTGCTAGTTCATTTCTCTAGGCTTATATTAGGAATTGTTCAATAGTTGTGGCAACTATCGCATGAGCATTAAATTTATTATGATTAGAAATCTGTTTTGTTTAATTCTTTATTCATTTTGTTAATAAGTTAACAGCAGTTAACTGTTTTGACTGTTCTTTCTATAATTTGTTTAATCTTTTTATATTGTTTGAAGTTTAGTTCATATTGCCGATAGTCTCAGGAACTATCGCGTGTTTAGACAGCCTGTCACTCTTTTTACTCTCTGTTCTTTAAGAGCAAATTTTACTGCTAAGCTTTCTTTCCTTTTCCCATCTATTTGTCGATTTGTCTCACTTTGCAACATAAAACATTGCTTTACTCTCTTCCACATTGCGTATACTTAACATCTTTATTAGCCTTAACTACACGCGTTATCCTGCTGATTTGCATTGCTTTCGTTTCAGTTTCTTTTAAACTGTTCACTTGATTTATGCCAAGTGCTCGAAAATTTACTTTTAATGAGGCAGAGGTGAAGGTAGCAGCAGTGACAAGGGCAGAGAGGCAGCAGAGAAGGCAGCAGAGAAGGCAGCAGAGAAGGCAGTAGAGGTAGAGGTATGTGTAGCCTTTGGTGGCAGTGCCAGCTGTAACGCGTGTAACTGACAGCAGTGGCGTCTCTGCAGCAGCAACAGCAGTCAAGTAGCTCACAGATGCGCACAGGGCAACAGCAACAACAACAACAACAACAGCAGCAGCAACAACAACAGCAACTACAACAGCAGCAACATTTATTCAAATTCTGGCAAAAGTTGCAGACTGAAACCGAAAGCCAGCGAGTCAGAAAGTTGATTCAATGCAAATTACACTAGCTCACACACTCACGCACACAAACACACATTTACTCTGATATTATAATATAGTTGCCACGCCCACTGCTGCTGCTGCTTCCCCCACTAGAGTTGCTGCCGCGCAATTAATAAATAATTTTCATTTCATTTTCATTTTCATTTGAAATTTGATTTAATTATGTGAAAGTCGCAGCTTACAAGGCAGCCCCATCTCCCCATCCCCCACCCCCAGCTCAGCTCTACCCCTGCTCTGACTTCCACTGTGCACCGCCCCCCTTCTCTGCTACGCCTCTGCCCCCGCCAGGTTGGGTTTACTTATAGTTTAAGTGGTGAAAAAGAACAGAAAATTAGTTGCCATTATGTAGATGTTGTAGCTGAAGTTGTTGTTATTGTTCGAGTTGTTGTTGCTGCTCATGTTGTATATGTTGCTGTTGCTCGTGTAAGTGTTGTTACTGCTCATGTAGTAGTTGTTGTTGTTGCTGCTGCTGTTGTTGCCTCATTTCACTTGTATCTTTCTTTTTTCAAGAGCTTTTTTCATTTATTGTTATTTAATTTGATGCGTCAAGTGAAAATGAAATTTGTGCTGTGTGTGCGAGTTTGTCTGTGTGTGTTTGTGTGTACTTTACTTAATTGTTGTTGTTGTGCTGCTCGAGTTCTGCTCGATGTTGTCGTTATTGTTGTTGTTATTTAAAGAGCGTGAAATCTCAAGTAGATTGCCGCCTCACGATGTTACCCAAAATCTTATTTAGCATTCGCATTTGGCTTGGCTTGTCTCCGGCTGTTGTTGTTGCTACTGCTGCTGTCACTAAGCTTGTTGCTGCTGTTGTTGCTGTTGTTGCTGTTGCTGTTGCTGCTTTGCTTGCTGCTGTTGTGTAAACATTTCACTTCAGCTTCGCGTCTGTAGTTTCTCATGCAAATCGCAAAGCAATTCATTTGTTTGGCCAACGGCTTTTTTCCGGCTTGTTGGCTGCAAAACAGCGCAACGCAGCACACAGCTCGCAGGCTGCATTTGGCTAGTTTATGGCCGAAAATAGCCGAAAATTGTTTGCAGGCTGCTGGGCGTAATTAAAAGTAGCCATAAATGGACAATAAGCAGGGAAGGAGAAGGAGGTAGAAGAAGGAGAGTATTTTTGAGGGGGAAGTATTGAAAAAGGTTAAGGATGAGGTGGACAAGGATGTGGGAATTGAAGGAAGAAGAGGTTCAAGAGGAGGTGGAAGAGGAGGTGGAAGAGGTGGGTGAAATGGAGAATTGGTTTGAGCATAAAAATGACGAGAAGAAGGTTGTTGAGTAGCAATAGAAGAAGTAGCGAAAGGTTAAGAATGAGGCGAAAAAGATGTTAAGGAGGATGCTGAGGTGAAGAAGGAGTAGTAAGAAGGATAGTAGTAGGAGTAGGTAAAGGGGAAGGGGAAGGAGTACCCACAGGAGAAGAGGAAGAAGAAGCAGCAACAGCTAAAGGATGAATCCCTCCACTGATGATGATGTTGCTGGTCAGTTTGCTGTTGCATTCCATCTTAGCTGAGCGCAAAAGTTCAGAGTGCAATCAAAATTCCTCTAGCTCAGGCAACCTTCTGCCTTTCTCCGCTAACTCCACCTCTTCTACTGCCTCTCTCCAGTCTCTCTCCAGCCTCTATCTCTTCTCCTTTCCCCATCTCCCTCTCAGCTCCGTCTACATTCCCTGTCAGGCATGTAATGCGATCTCTCTGCACTGCGTAAGCGATATCCATCTTAAGCGGCGTTACATTTTCCTTATGTACACAAATATTCCGCACTCCCAGCACAGCCGCCTCCCTCTCTCCCTGTCCCTCCTCCCTCCCCCTGCAGTCTCTTCATTTTTCATCTTTTTCAGCCTTATTTTTTTTGCACTGCACTCGCGTCGCATAACTTGTCGGGCAACAAAGCGCAGCCGGATGGGCCCGGATAGAAGAGCAACAACGTTGGCCAGTTTAGTACCCAACCCAAGTTGGGCTGCCAGCAGAGAGAGAGAGAGCAGAGAGGTGGGCGGGGCAGGGGGAGGAGCCAAGTTGCTGCTATGATATAAGTGCAGTGCATTTCATAAAAAATAAACTGGCGCGGTGTCTGAGATTGCATCAAATGCGGGGTAGTCGGGCGTAAAGAAGGAGGAAGAGGTGGAGGAGAGGACGGAGAAGATGCCAGGGGAAGTGGGTCTAGTGCAGATGCGGGCGACGGGGCGTGGCTTGTGGCAGATGTGCACACAGCAATTACATTATTTTACTTCAGCGGCAGCAACAAAATTGAATAATCCAATTGCCTTAAACGCGAGCAGCAAACAACATGCGGCAAAAGCAGACAGCAGCAGCAGCAGAGGTAGCAACAGCAGAGGTAGCAGCAACAGCAGAGGCAGCAGGGGCAGCAGGCGCAACTTAGAGCGGGCAGCAGCAACATGCAATAAGCAGCAGCAGCAGCAGTAGAGGCAACTTGGAGCAGGCGGCAGCAACAGCAGTAGAAGCAGCAACAGCAGTAGAGACAGCAACTGCAGCGGGCAGCAACATGCAGCATGCCACAGCAGCAGCTTGAAGCAGGCAGCAGCAGCAGAGTCTAGAGCAGCAGCAGCAGCAACTTGCAGCAGCAATTGTCAGCTATTTGGAGCTGCAACATTCCATTTGCGTGGTCAGTCAGACAACAACAATGACTCGTGCTCATAATTGTCGCAGTTGTGTCAAATGTGCAACATGTTGCTGCCACAAGCTGCTGCCTGCCTGCCCGTTAATTTGTTCTAATTTGTTTCTAATGCCTCAACAAAGCCTGCCCAGGCATATTTCCGACTTGTCATCATCGGCCTCAACTTGCACTTGGCCATGGTCAGCTAAGTCCACCTAGCTCTCCTCCTCTCCCTCTCCTTTCTCCTCTTCTTCTTCTTGTACATCGTTAATGCTGCATAGTGCCGTAATATTTTTCTTTATGCTTAGTACTTGCTTATTACTTCTGTTCTCTCCTGCCTTCTTTTCTGCCTGCTTCTGCTTTTTCTTCTTCTTGGCTGCTGGCCGAGTTTATTGTTCTAGTTTAGAGCCACCTCGGGCGGGCGGACCCGTCTTCCCATTGGCGTTGCCCGCTCTATTAACAGTTGTTCTTTCGGGTGCCTTCACTACACACACACACGCTTTACTTTCGGGTTTGTTGAACTCTTAATGAGTTTATATGCCGCACGGCATTAATGCGATCCATAACGAGCTTTGAATGCATTCGATGCCGCAGAAATCGGCCAAGGCAGAAAGGGGTTAACTGGAGGGGGGGGAGTATGACCAACGGATGCTCAACTAATGAGCTAGGGGTCAATTGTGTTCCTGAGCGGGAGATCTGCTTTGTTCTAAGGGGAAATTGAGTGATTTATAGAGAGCTTAATAAACGCTGATTAAGTCATTCATTGTATACGATTTTCTATAGATTGATGACAATTTTGCAAGGGGACTTTTGAATTAAACTATAGTTGGCAGTAGAGCAAGGGTTCCAACAGAAGTGGGTAAATAACTTCAAAGAGACCTTATTGAAATTGAGACTGAGGCACATTCAGAAAATAAAAGATAGTTCCCGAACATATTTGACACTATTTAATGCAAATAAATGAAACTATCGATAGGCTGGACTATTGTTTCTAAGGTATTCGATGTTATAGACAATACTCTCTATAGTCACTTGAACTATTGTGAACAAAGTAGCGAAATCATTAATAGACAAAGCTATTCAAAGCTTGCAATCAGTTTATTAGAGTATGATTGAAAAGAAAGAATGTCTTACTATCGATAGTATGCGCTTAAGTCAGCTGATGGCAACACTATCGATAGAAGGAGTTGATTATCGGCGAAACTATCGATAGTAAGAGTCAGTTGCAGGCCAGACTATCGATAGTAAGAGTCAGTTCCTGGCCAGACCATCGATAGTAAGACTCACTCGCCACTCGTAACTATCGATAGTATGCTGCTTAGTCAGTTGATAGCAAAACTATCTTTAAATAAGACTTATGTCATTAGTCTTTCAATGCTAGCCTTTTAAAAAAAAAGCTTAAAGATTATAAAACAATTCCGAGTGCTAAACAATCGATAATTTCTCCATGGCACCATAGATTTGACGTGTTAACATCAATGCTCACATGTGTTATGGAAACTCTTCACGCATTGAGTCGATTGAAAGTCGTCTACACTCGAGTTGAACCAATCTAATTCATGTTTACCCACTACTACTACTCCCTCTCTCCCTCCCTCCCGCTGTGATTCTACACTAGACCAATGGATGACTTTCAAATGCCAACATAATGTCTGTTGGACAGCAGACTCACTTTCTTTAGGCCCATTCGGTCAGTCGAGCGTCGCATTATTTGCTCTTTGGATACAAATTCACTTAGGAACGGACAAAAAACTCAATGAATACCCGACGAATACCCAATTTCAACAGAGAGTCGGGTAACAAAAGGCGGCTCGAACCGCAAAACGGTCAAAATGTTTACATTTTGTTTTCAACGCTAATACGCACATCAAACTTGGGTCTGTAAAGGGGTGGAGAGAGCGAGGAGAGAGGAGAGAGGGTAGACCTACCTTCCGTTAGAAAGACTCTTGAGTCTGAGTTGAGCTGCTACTCACGTACACTGCCTGGTGAGGTGATTGTTGTGGATAGAGGCTCGAGATTGGGAGGTTGTTGGTCTTACCTGCAAATAAAGAGAGAAAGAGAGAGAAAGAAAGCGAAATTAGTTGCCAGAATTTCGACGATAATCGCAACAGTAATAATAATAACAAGGGGCGGGGGTGAAGAGCAGTGTAAAGAGATGGAAATACATCCCCAACGCAACTCATTCGCATTTAAATAAGCCATCAACTTTCTACAAGTTGCTGTTGCATTACTGGCAATTTCAGGCCCATTACTTTTGATCTTGGGCAAAGAAGCCGCCTGTAGATTTTCAATTAAAGTCAGCAACAACAACGCAACAACAAGAAATGCCAACAGCAACAACAACAACAGCAACAAGTATGTTGCCTTTAATTTGTTGCGCCTAATTATTGCATTTGTTTTCGTTGTCTTTTGTCTTTGGTGTCTTTTCTTTCTTTTGTGGTTTTCTCGCCGTGTGTCTTGGCATTTCTTTTGGCTTATCTTACAGTCTCTCTCTCTCTCTGTCTGTCTCTTAACTATGCATAGTCTCGATGCCATTATAATGTGCAGTTCTGCCTCCGCCTCTTCTCAGTTGCCTGGGGGCCAACACTTTCTTCCATGGACTTTCTTTAGATTTATCTTTACAGCTTCGCGACCTGCGGCGCGTTGTGTTTTTCAAGCTTTGGCTTGGCTTTTGTCTTCTTTGCGAACAGCCGACGTTTTTCGCAGCGCTTTTCCAACAGCCACAGAGCCAGCAAGAGAGGGAGAGAGGGAGAAAGGGGTGCGAGCGGGTAGAAAAATGTGCGTTAATTATGGGAGTGCCTCGGGGTGCCTAATGTCTATATCTAATGTCTATATCATTGGGTCTAAGACTGACTATTAAAACAGTTGCTGGCTACATTGTAAAAACAACGAGTCGGCATTATAAAGGCGCCAGGTTGGCTTGTTTTTTGCCAGATATTCCGATAGAAAGACATTAGCAGTCATCGAAGCGGAGCTATAACTTGTATTTGGCTTGAGGCTTTAAAAAATAGCAAATATAGCTTTATAGTGGCTAAATTTTATTAGAGTTTATATAAGAGTGTGATAAATGGTTTTGTTATTAACAAAATTTTGCTATCAAGTTGACTTAATACATAGAAAACTTAGTTTTATTTAAAATAAAACATTATTTGAGATTGACGCGTGTCACGAACTTTGGTAAAATCGTCTCTCTGTCTCTATATCTGCAACAATATAGTAGTATAGCTATGTAATCAAGCAAAGACTGTTTCCGAATTAGAAAATGGTAAAAACAGCTGTGTATTGCTCTGAAAAAGTTCTTTCGATAGTCTTACGCGTGTCACGAGACACAAACAATCATTTCTAGTTCACAGCTATCTTTATGGCTCTGAAGAATAAACAATCAAGGCTTAGCTTTAACTATGTATACGAAACATGGCTATAAACAAGCTAAATTGTTAGTAAACCACCTTTAATTTCATAAAGGTCTTTCGATAGTCTCATTCGTGTCACGCTAGTAACATACAACCATCTCTAAGGCACTTTTTAAAGTCATAACTCAAGTATATTTTTAAGTATTCAATTTAGTTTTATTTAAAACTAAAGACAACCTAAACTGAGTAAGAACTTCCTTAAGTTACTTGCGATACTTTCACGCGCGTGTCACGACCAACGCTACCAACTGCAGCACCTTGTCACCTCAAGACGATGAAAAAAAAAAAAAAACTGCAGTGGAAACGATTTCGTCACAGTACTCTGTCTACGGTCGTGACCGCGCTGACTGTGGCGAATCTGCTGCACAGTGGGAAGACTGCCAGGAAGAATGAGCAAAGAGCAAGAGAAGAAGGGAGAGAGAGAGAGAAGAGGGGAGAGTGGAAACTGACTGCAATTTGCGACAAATTCTGTAAGAAAAATTTCACTTGGCAATAACTAAGCAAGTCAGTCTCTCTCTCTCACTGTGGCTCGTCAGCCATTTGTGGGCATTTTGTATAGTTTGTAACCTCAATTTGCATTTAGGTTTTTCTTTTTCTCGCTCGACAAATATGGATAAAGACAATTTTCGATTTTGGCTGTCGCTGTTGCTGTTGAGCTAGTGATTGCTCTTGGCATTGTATGGCAGAAAGACCGTTTTGATTGCTACATTGAGAGAGTTGTTGATAGAAAACGGAGTTCGAATCGAGTCGAGGTTAACAGTAAATCAATTGCCAGCAGAACGAAGAGAGAGAGAAGAGAGAGAGAGGGAGAGAGGGAAGGGAGGTAGCCAGGGAGGTATGTAGATAGAGACACATCAGCATTTACAGCTATCAATCATAATTAAGTGTATGAAAATCAAAATGGTCAGCATTACGCTTGGCTTGAAGCTGCAAGAACCTCATCTGGGGTTGCCAGCTTCCAGCTTCCAGCTTCATCTGCCTGTCGGTCATTGTACGTCACTGTTTGCTGTTGCTGTTGCCGATGTTGCTGCTGCTGCTGATGTTGCTGCTGCTGCTTTCGTCTGTTATTAGAGGTAATCATAAAGGCGCTGCGTGGCGGCGTCGAAGAGCGCGTCTCCGCCATGCACCGTTATATGCAGGTTAGCATAACTTGCAGGCAGAGAGCAGCGGGCAGCGGGCAACGGGCAGCGCAGTTGCTGCCACCAACAGCAGCAGCAGCAGAGCAACAGCAGCAGCAGCTTCTCACTCATTGTCAGGGGCGACGGTGGTGACGACCTCATCTCGTATGCAAACGCAGAGATACAAATGACAGAGGCAGCAACAGCAGATAAGGTTGTTGTTGTTGTTGTTGTTGTTGCAGCAGCAACAGTTGAGGTTGTAGCCGCAACAGTTGTTGTTGTGGTTGTTGCTCGTGTTTCTTGGTGCAGCAGCAGCAAAAGATGTTGCTCTTGTCGCCGTTGTTGAAGCAGTAACAGTTGATGTTGCTGATGTAGCAGCAGCAATATGTGTAGCAGCAACATTTGATGTTGTTGGTGTAATATATGATGTTGTTGGTGTAATAGAAGCAACATTCAAGATTGTTACTTTCGTTCCTACAGTTGCTGATGACATTGTTGCTGATACTGTTGCTGTTGTTGCTACCCTAGTCGCAGCAATAGTTGTTGAAATAGATATTGCTGTTGTGTCTGCAGCAATTGTTGCTATTGTCGTCACTGCAGTTGGTATTGCTGTTGCTGCTAGCAACAATCGAACTTATTATAGCAGCAGCAGTGGCTGTTGTTTGTGTTGCTGTTCTGCCATTGCAACAATTGTTGCTGTCATTTCTATTATTGCTGCTCTTGTAGCTCTTGTTGTTGTTGCTGTATCTATCATTGACATGGCAACTGCTAGCAAATTTAGCACGCTATCAAGCGCCAGCACAACAGCAACAGTTGCTGGTGCTGCAGCAGCAACAGCTTTCATTTTGGACCGGGTGACAGCTTGCTATGAGTAGTGGTTGCTGCTGTTGCTGTTGTTGCTGTTGCTGCCTGCCACTCGCTGCCACATTAATTTATTAGTTGCACTTGCAATCGCTGCAGCAGCAACTGTTGCTGCTGTTGCTGTGGTGTGTAAGAGATACGCACACTTTTTCGCTATGTTTGCTGTGTGTCGCCTATCAAATTACGTTCGCCTCATAGCGCGGGGCATGCCACAAGCCCAACAACAGCAACATGCTGCAAATCTCTGGCATTCGCTGTTGTTGCTGTGCTCATGTTGCTGTTGTGGCACTGAAACCGTAGCTTCTCTCTTGCTTGTTAGCAATCGAGCTAAAGTTGAGTGAGAAATGAGGTTTATGCGTTGCTCGGCATTCATGAATTGCACTGCACGAGGAATTCGCGACATTAAAACTGACGCTGAGATTAACCAACGATCCATCAATCGATCGAGCGAAAGTCAATGCAATTCAACTGCGCTTTCATCTGAAAGTTTAGTCAGAAAAAAAGTAAATACGATAAAGTAAACTAGAAAATCATTTCTAAATTTGAGAGGTTCTTTGGTAGAAATAAAGAGGATATAAGGTGATGTTGTGCTAATTATTGAAATGATCTTTAGTATAATTAGAGAAGATATAGGAATATGTTATTCTGAAATGGATTTCAATGATATATCAACATAAATTTTCTTGTCTTACATTGTAAGTTGACAGAGAAAAATTCTTTGTAGAAATCTTTCAAAACCAAAAGGTTCCTTGAAGTAATTAGAGAAGGTTCTAGTGTAACTTCTTTTATGTAGACACAAATATCTTAACTCATTTCTTCTATACTAAAAGTTCCTCTATAAGCACTTCCAAATCGAATGATTACTTAGAGTATCTATCGCTTCTTATGAGCTCCTCAACATTCCTCTAAAGACCTCTCTACATCAGAAGCTTTCTCAGAGTATCTTTCTCTTCAAATGAACTCTGAAAAGTTCCTCAAAAACCTTCCAAAAAACCTCCTTGCCTATAGTATCTATTGCCCTTCTATTACTTAAAACATCTCCAAATAACCTGCAATCTCTTTCCGCATAAACCTGCCACAAATTTGTTGCCCACATCCATTTGTAATGCTGCTGCCTGCAATTCTGCTGCTCCATCATATGCAGCTTGTCTATGGGCTTCAGAATGCATCTTTATCTACATGTTCGTTCCGTCTGTCTGTCTTTGCTGTCCAGTGTAAAATTCGCTCATTAATTTTCGCGGTCTGGCCTGACAGTGATTGAAGATCTCCTGCCGCTGGCCTGGGAACCATCAAGCTAAACCACGACCAGAGACTCCTGCACTCGGCTCCAGCTCCAGTTCCAGTTCCAGCTATGGTAGATTAATAAAACTGGCAGCCAATTGTGGTTTATTTTTGGTTCACTGAAGCTTTCCATTTTTCCCACACACACTCACACACACACACACACACACACACCTGACCCGCTGAACCCAATTAGTGTGGCTGCAGAGACTCCTTTGGGCAAATGACACATATTGCAGTCAGTTTGATGATGAGGAACGTGAGGATTTCCATTTCAATGCTTTCATTGGCTTGTTGTGGGCGTTGGTTTGGATGCCACGCCCACTGTTACTTTTGCTTTTCTATGCTGATGGGGCCAGCAATGATAAACTTCGATGACTTTATGATACACGTTTTGCTTGAGTGGAGGAGGAATTGCTTTGGTGCCTCCTCCTCCTCCGCTCGTTTTGCGGTTAGAAAGCGCATTCTTTGCCGACTTTAGCCTGGCCATAATTGCCCAGCCCCTGTTCCGTCTTTATACCCTTTTGGCAGCATTTGCTGTGGCTTTGGAAGAGGCTTAATGGAGATGCTACTAGTGGTGGTCACTGGTCATAGGGTTACTCCCCAGGCTGCTGCTCTGGCAGTTTCTTCTACTGTTACTGCTCCTTCACGTCTGGTGCGTTACTCATTGTCTCTTCTGCTTCTCCTTGAGCTACTCTTGCTCATCTTGGTGCTTCTCCTGCCCGTGCTACTCTTTATTTGGCTCCTTCTACTCCTTGTCTAGCTACTTCTGCTGCTCATTCTCTCTTTCTAGCTCCTTCTGCTGCTAATCCTCCTTTCCAGGCACCTTCAACTGCAGCTACTCCTTCAATACCTTCCACTCCTCCTTCCTCCTCACCTTATCTTTCACGCTTTTGTGGCTTTGTTCATTTGTGTTCGTGTGCAATTTTTTATTTTAATGATTTCAATGGAATCTGTAGACTTCCTTAGCCCCTGCTCCCCAACACTCCCCTACACTCATAACTGCTCTGTGCGGGTGTTGTTGTTGTCGCTGTGCTGCTGCTGCTGCTGCTGTCGACTTCTGTTTTGGCGAGAAAGTCGCCAAGCCGCATTCAAATGCAACACCAAAGTCAAAGTTAAAGTGTTTACACGCCTCTCTGACAATACCCACACACACACACAGACACAAACACAGACAAAGAGACAAATCTGACAAATGGCCAGACAAGAAGAACAACAACAATACAAATTGCTGGCGACGTGCAGCACGGTAGTTGACAACGGCAACAGCAACACAAGCAGCAACACAAGCAGCAACAGCCACAGCAGCAACATAAGCGTCAGCAACAATGAGCTGATTGTTGTTGTTGAAGTGGACCTGGCATTGTAATCATCGATATGCCGCATACTCTTTAGACTTCCCCCTCGCACACTCTGCATACACAGAGCCCCCCTTTCCCCCTATCTCTCTCATATGCTGCCCCCCTCTATATCAATATTTATCTATGCCATTAGGCGCTGCTGCTGTTGCTGCCGCCGTCACTAACTGCTTGTAATATCCGCAAAGGCCTTCGAGAGCAGGGCAACCCTAACCTCATACTTCATCCATATAACTTGTTTGCATTTATACCAAGTGCTCCACGAGCTGATCTGAGTTTTCTCGCATGGAAATTGACACTTTTGCTTCACGAAAATTGTGTCAAGTTGTCAGTAACAGCAGCAATAGTTGCTGCAGCAACGACAGTAATCAGTTGTCTGTGTGTCAGTTGGATGGCCTAAAAACTGACCACAGTCGCTGTGAAGTGAGTTGATACAGTCGCCTTGTGTGAAAATGAAATTGAAATTTTCGGGAAGCAGACAGACGAGGCGGAAAATCTAGTGAAAATGTGGCATAATGGGTGGAAAATGCAGTTGGCAAGTGTTATCGATAGTTGGTAAAGAAAACGGGCGGTTTGATTGCATTGTTATCGATATACGTGGAGGAAAGTGATAAATGGGGAACAGAAACTTGAAAGATGTGATTGCCGATAGTATAAATATCGATAATTCTAATATAAGAACTGTAATTATCAGTTTGCGAGTGTTATCGATAATTTGTAGACTAAACAGCTGGTTAAATGGCACTGTTATCGATATATGTAGAGGAAGGTGATAAATATGGTAAAGAAACTTGTAAATTGTGACTGTCGATAACAATTAGCAACGATAATTCTAGTGTTTATCGATAGTTTAGGGAAAAGGTTGCATAATGGGATGCAAATGCAGTTTTCAAGAGTAATCGATGGTTTATAGAAAAAAAGAGGTGTACAAAATCTTGAAAATAGTGATACCGATAACCACAAATATCGATAATACTATTTAATCAACTGTAATTATCGACACAAGGTACTCTAATAAAAGGTGGAGCCATAAATTCATATTGAAACTAAAAACAGATGTTATATCGATAATAACAGTTATCGCTAATGATATGTAGAGCGATAAAAGTGCTAAAAACTCAGCAATTTGCGCTTGGAAGGGCGAAAGCGCATTAATGCTGATCGATCGCAATAATTATCGATAATGCAGTTGTTGTCGGCACCTTAGATGTTGCTAATAATGATGTAGCTATCAAAACTATCATCATTAACGCTAATACAGCTATTATCGATAGTGCTGCAGTTATCGATAGTACACAAAATGACGCGCAGGCATGCAAACTTAATAACCACTTTCACTCAACTCAAGCCCAACCGCATTTGTCCTTTCCTGCTGTTTTAGCAGCAAAGCAACAGCCTCGACTAATCCATTTTAATGCGCTGTCATAAGGCTAAAGAGAAGCACAAGAAGAAGCACCAGAAGAGGCAGCATCAAAAGAAGAAGAAGAAGCAGAAGTGGAGGCAGAAGTAGCTGAAGTATCTATGCATTTATGTAAGCAACGTCCGTCGTCGCCGGGCAGATACAACAAATTATGCGCCCCGCCCTCAGACTCAGGACGGAAACTTTTATGCATTTTAATGGGACTCGGCCAGGTGGACAAGCCAGGACAGGACGGACCGGACAGAAGAGGACAGGACAAGGAATTACAATTTCCCATGCGAGATGAGACGAAACATAAATAAAAGCATAGCGAAGCGAAGCAAACAGAACAACAAATTAGCAATTTAAATATGCAAACAAAATGCGGCACAAGAAATGCAATAAAAATGCTCTTGCAGCAGCAGCAACAACATTCACGGCAGCAACTGTTGCTTTGCAGAATTGTGTCAAACTTTTTGTTGTTGCCACGCCCACTCGGCACTTTCTTTTGGCAAAGGGGCTATAAATCTTCCGTGTGTGTTTATTAGTGCAATTTCGAGTTTGCTTGCAACAAGTGGCAAATGGTAAAAGTTGCCGCCTGGCCCAAAAAAAACGATTTTATCGTTATCGATAGGCGTTTTTATCACCTAAGTGCCGCTGTAACTTACAAATTTCACTCTCTAACCCATTTAAGGCTTTTTAAACTGCACATTATCGATAGTTTTGGTTATCGACTGCTGTTTTATCGTTCCAAGTGCTTCAACTTAAAATTTTTGGGCAATTTAAAACGCAATTTGCGGCATTAGTTTCACAAGTTGCAAGTTAATTGCAGCCAGTGCGGCTTGTTGCATGTTTCTATCTCTCTTTTGCCATTCTTTATCTCTTTCTTGCTCTCTCTAACTGCCTATCTTCATCTCTCTTTTGCTAAGGAAAGTCCCAGAGATGCAGATCTCTTTCAATGCCAACGTTAATTGCAGCTGCGCATAGAAATTGCCGAATTAAGATTCGAGGCGGGAGCAAGGGGTTCAGTTCTTTGGGTCAAGACTGTGCTGAAGATCTTCAGTGAGGCCTCTGCAGATTATTACTGTCCCACTGTATTGTTGGTGTTGCTGTTCAATGTTGGTTTCGTGCGGCTCATCGCAAAATTTCGATGAGGATTTTTTTTGTTGTTTGTGCTTTAGAAAGTACAAATAAATTTATAGACCATAAACGCCAGAATAGCGGGGCAAACTTTATAAATAATTTATCAATTTGATTTCCATTGTTGTTGTTGTTACTATTGCTATTTTTTGTAGAATTCTGTGCGCAGCAAGCAGCGCAGCAGCGGCGCAGCGCAATTGAATTAGCCGCAGAAATGGCAGGCGATTTTGCGATTGGCAACAAAGCGAATTGTGATTTAAATGCAATTGGTTTTTCTCGTTGTTGTTGTTGTTGTCAGTGTGTGTCCCGCTCTATGTGTGTGTGTGTGTGTGCGCTATGCACAATTACACGACCTAGAAAGCCAAAGCAGCAGAAAGTAACGAGAAGAAAGCCAAAGACTAAGACAAAGTCGATGTCGGAGGCGAAGTTGAAGTTGCAGTCGAAGGCGAAGTTGCACTGGAGGCAGAAGGATGAGAGAGTGGCAGCAAGTAGAGTGAGGGACAGGAGGGAGAAGAGGTAGGCATCTATCGGCATTGGATTGTAATGCAAATAGTTTGGCCCGAGAGACATTTACAATTAGTTGCCAAATGCTGTGAGATCTTAATTTGGTCGTGGACTCGTGAGGCGAGAAAGATGCAGAAGAGATGAGGAGAGAGAGGGGAGTGCAGAGTGTGGGCTAGTTTGTTTTTCCTACTCCCACCCCCGTCTCCTTGTCAGGCAACTCTCACTCTCACGTTCAATGGAAAGTGCCCAGCATGCTCTCATTAGGGCAAGGCGAGTAGATGATCTTCCCTCCGACACGATCTCTGCAGAGCCCAGACAGAGTCCCAGACCCACGCAATGTGCCGTGTAGTAGCCGCGTCATTGCCGCAAATGAATTGCTTGTGCCACAAAATACACACAGCGAGAGCAACACAGATACCAATTATCTCGCTGTCTCTTGTTTATATTTAGCGCTGATCACTTAAGGGTTTTCGGACTCTTTGGATCTTGCGGCTTGGCCTATAATCGCCCAACTTGAATGCGGTTTCACTTTCGCAGTTTTCGCATTTCGCATTTACCCATTTCGAACACTAATGAGCTCCATTTTCCGTTGTCTCTTTGTCTGGCTCTCTGTCTGTTTGCCATTTCTCGCATTTATTATATATCATTTAAATTACAGTGATTAAAGTCGCTGTTGGTTCTCTGTCGGTTTGCTTGATTAGTTTGTTGTTTAATTGCAGCGCGAGGTAAAAGTTGGGTAAATAAATCAAACCGAAATAGAGAAATGCAGAAAAACCCTTTCCCAAGAAGAAAGCAACAAAACAACAGCAACAACAGCGACAACAATATCAGCAAAGATCTCTCTGTGGAGACTGCTCTCTGGCTTTGAGTGTACGCTTTCTTCTTGCTGCATTGTTCGATTTTTCTGCTTCTAATCATATGAACAACTGAAGTCGTCGGATCTCTTTCTTTCTCTTCTTGTCTCTTGGCCCTCGTCCGTCTGGGGCCTTTCTGCTTGAATGCTTTCATTTGCATTCGCCTGGCGGAAGCTGCAGCCGTCTAAGCACTTCAAGTGCCGCCTCCCCAAACCGATCTCTCCGATATAGCCTTCCCTCTTTACCTTCTACTCTTCACTAACATTTCTTTGTAATTGCTGCTGGTTTTTATTAGCTTAGGCCGCGACGTTCCTAACGGTGCCTGGTAGCCACAACCTTTGACTTGACTTGACTTGACTTATTTCATGGTCAGCGAATTGAACTTTCCCAGCTGCCGCTGCCGCTGCCACACGCAGCATTTTCACCTGCCTCTGCCTCAACTTCGGACTCAATCAGTCAGTTGTGGCAGCTGTAAAACTGTTACAAATTTCACACTTTTCCACATGCTTCTCAGCGCTGTGTTCCGGCAACTTTGACAGAGCGACACACAGTCCCCACACCCCCTTCCAGCAACCTAGTCCCCTCCCAGTCTCTCTCTCTCCTCTGTCTTTCCTCTGCCTTTTCCTCTACGGTCTCTGCTGTTTCTGATTTGCTGCAAAATTACATTAACTGCAATTCACTTTTCTTGGCCTTTTGTTTTTTATTATCTTCCCCTTCTTCTCTCTCTCTCTCTTTGCTATGCTATCATTATCTGCTCTATGCCTTGTAAAATTGTTGGTGTCATTGTTATGAGAGGCACGCGGCAAGTCGCGAGTTGGGGGAGGGTCTCTGCAGGCAGTGAAACTTCTTCTGGCTTTGCAGTCGCGGGGCGCGTAATGCAAATGCAAGAGAGCTGTAATTAATTGCCAGCTACACGGAACGGCGATGGGGCGTGGCTAGCGCTGAGAGTTGTGTCTGGCGCAAGGCTGGCTGGCGGACGGACTAACTGCCTGCCTGTTCTTTTTTTGCGAAAAATGCCCTATGCTAACTCGGGAAGTGGGCAGGTTAGAGCTATGAAATTTGGTATGCAGTTGCTTGAGTAGCTAGACATTATATCTGTTATAAGAAACAAGACCTAACTGACTTTATACTTAAGTTCTACCCGAAACAAAACAAAGATATGCTTTAATTCTGAATACATGACCTCTTTCGAACAAATTAGGTTGTTTAGCGCCTCTGCTTATGTGGTACTACATATTGCCATCAATATTTTACTCTTTTTCATAAACTACCTATGTGAACTCAGCACACAAGCAAGCTAAAGCTATGAAATTTGGTATGCAGTAACTTCAGTATTTAGACATTATATCTGATATGAGAAACAAGAGCTAACTGTCTTTATACTTCAGTTATACCAGAAACAAAACAAAGAAATGGCATAAATTTAAATTCATGAGGTATTTCGAGCAAATTAAGCACTTAAGCGACTCTGTTCATGTGGTACTACATATTCCCATCAAAACTAGCCACTTCTTTTTAGACTACCTATGTGAACTCAGCCCCAAAACATACTAGAGCTATGAAATTTGTTATGCAGTTGCTTGAGTACCTTTGATAACATATTTGACTTATGATACTTTACATAACTTATTTTATATTTCAGTTTAACCCGAAACAAAAGTTAGTTATGCTTTGTTTGGCAATATATATGCTCTATGAATGAAATAAAGCACTCTAGCTCTTTTACACTTCTGTTACTACATAATCTCAACGAAACCTGATTAATTTTCTCCAACTACCTATGTGAACTCAGCAACTAACCAAGCAGCTTTATGAAATTTGTTATATAGAAGCCCCAACAACAAGACTTCATATCTAGAACATGAGTTTACGCAATAATTCCTAATATACTTCAGTTATAACGGAAATAATGCTCCAAAATAATATATTTCACTCGCACTACGAAGTAATAACAAGTCTACTACTCCCCACAGCCGAGCAGACTTAGTCTCTTTCTCTTTTATCATTTCTCAGCTAGCCGCTAATTAAATGAGTTGAGAGCGTGAAAAAGTCGCATGTTGCATCATCAATTGCAACTGCAACTGGCAAACTCATACCATGCCTCCATGCCATGCGCCGCCATGACCTAGGCATGTGGCATGTGGCGTGGCGCGGTGCGGCAGTACCTTGTCTGTCTATAGTATATGTAAATACCTTCGTCTAACGGTACCACAAACTCATTATGATCGTCGGTATTCGAGTCGCTGACCCAAACCTAAAATAGTTTTTATAGTTTTTTATGATATTTGCTTATGTGATACTTATTTGTTCGCATAGTGGGGGCTTTGTGTGACGGATATATCTGCTAGATACGAGGGTCGTTTGATAAGTCCGTGACTTTTTGAATAAAATATATTTTTTTCGTCAAAGAAGCGTTTTATTTCTCAACATAATCTTCTTTTAGCTCTATACATTTAGTCCAGGTTTTTCAATTTTTTATTCCTTCCAAATAATAGGTTTTTCAAGGCCCTCAAATAGTCGTTTGTTTCTGTGTTTCTCTTCATTTGACCCGAATCTCTTACCGCCGAGCCATTTCTTCATGTTTGGAAACAAAAATAGTCCGGGGCTAAATCTGAGAATATGCTGGATGGGGTAGCAGTTCGTAGCCCATTTATGAAATTTTGCCATTAGCCGAAATTACTTTTTCCATTTTCGTTAAAATTCACAGATCGTTGCTTTCATGCCTATAAACGCAAACCAAAAACGCGCTTTTCAAATTTTACAGTCAGTGTTAATCGATAACTGCTGACAGGAGCAGTGTTGTATTTAGAGCAGGTGCGCGGCAAATACAAAAAGTCACGGACTTATCAAACGACCCTCGTAATACGACATTTGTGTCGATTTGTGTGTCATTAGCGCCTTTTGATCTATAGATTTCGTTTGGGTTCTTAAGCGCCTCTCGCGCGGGGCTTAGAAAGCGTGTAAATTGAAATGCGAGCGAAAGTTGTTTCTTCTTTCATTTCATTTCATTTCATTCCTCTCCATTCCATTCCATTTCTATGCAAATTAGCAGGCGACCCGAGAAGAAGAACTCATATATTATTTTTATTGTTTCTCTTCTCCGCCTCCTCCCCTCGCGGCGAACAATTATGAATTTTTGGTTTATTTCTTTTTCCATGTTCAACAATGTGTTAATTACAGGCCGCAACAACAAACAACAAGAAGAAAGAACAACAACAATAAAAAGCGTAGAACAAATCTGTGCTTAATCGTTAATTTATGATATTCCTAGCGGTAAATCGCCGGGGACAGTGGAACAACACTCGGACAGTGGGAACAATCAGCAGATGCTGCTGCTGGTCTGGCCTGGTCTGAGCGCTTGAGCAATTATGGTACGCGGGTAGATCGTAAAGTTCTAGGAGAACTTTGATGGGCCATTAGGGGCAGCTATTAATATTAACGATATCGCTGGGGCGACCTTGAAATGCGGCAAACACACACACACACACTCATGGGAGAAAGGCAGAACTAAAAGAACTATCAATTAGCAGGGCAGCGTGAGAGAGAGAGAGGAAGAAAGAATGGTGAGAAGAGTGAGGTAGTCATGGGAAAAGCTTCTGGGAGATGGGAAGGAAGGAAAGAAGGTACTGATTAGGGAGGTATCTAGTGAGTGAGAAACAAACATGTAGAGAGGGAGCGGGAGTTAGATTGAAGAGTAGAAGATTTATAAAAAGAGAATTGAGAATGGAATGAGAGAAAGAGATGATAGAGGAGACATAAAAGAGTGATGAAAGGCAGATAGGTTAGAGATAGAGAGAGATGAGATCGAGAGATGAATTAGAGATGAAAGAGAGATAAGAGAGAGATGAGATAGAGATGAGATAGAGAGATGAAATACAGATGGTATAGAAGAATACAAGGCAGAGACACAGAAGGGAAAGAGGAAAGAGAGAGAGGAATTGCTGCAGGGAGAATATGATTTAGACATTTGGAAAGTGAAAGAATGACAGATTAGTTTGGGGAAGAGTGAGAGAGACAGAGGTTAAGAGAGCCAGGCAGACAGAGCTAGAGAGAGACTGAAGTAGTAACAAGGAGGTAGACATGAGTCAAGAGAAAAAGATTGAGAAAGAATTAGATAGAAGGGTAAATGGAGAGAGAGGTTAATGACGAAAGAGATGAATAGGGAGAGAAGTAGATACTTAGATTGAAAGAGAGGAAGATAGGAAGATAGAGAGATACATATATGGACAGAGATGTAGATAAAGAGAGAGAGAGATAGATAGAGAAAGAGATAAACAGAGAAAAAATTCAGTATATAGATAAATTGAAAGAAATGTTGATCTATATCAACCCATCACTGCCTATGGAGAGGGAGGTTGAGATATTAATATAGACAGATTAAGCTGGGTAGAGAGGGTCTTAAGCCTCGTGGCTTAGAGCGCCAGTTAGATACGTGAGAGATTTCCCAAGCTACTCCCCAGATTACTAACAATTAAAGACTTCATTAGACGCACTGCAGGTGGCCCACTAAGCTGGTGAATCAATTAGGCAGGCACCAAAGAAGGAGAAGGGGCAGAGAAGAGAGAGTAGTAGTGAAGCAATGTGCGGGCGTGTGGAGGAGGCTGCCCCGCGAGGGCGTGCCTAAGGCGTCTGCAGCCTAACGCACATCTCAGCCAGGTTCCTCAGCCCGGCTCCTCTATTCCATCTACCTGTCTCTGTTTGTGTGTCACGTCTTGGCTACGTGCAACTGGCTCAACCTGTCGATGGACCCGATATAGCCAATTGTCCGCCATGTGTACTCTATGTGTGTCGTCTCCATCTCCATCTCTTGCTCCTTCTACTTCTACTTCGATTCGATTCGGTTCCCATCTACGACTCTACGCCAATTGGCAATTGCCAATCGCCTAGCCATAAATTATGTCGTCTCGTTACCTCGCTGCCTTCTCATCGTCATCGTCGTCATCCACGTCGTCGTCAAGTTAGGCTCGGCATCAAAATTTATAGGTCAGTAGTGGCTACAAATTGCTCGAGAGTGGGCAGCAGCAGAGGAGCCACTATCCAAAGCCAAAGGCAGCGCCGAAACCGAAGCTGAATCTATTGATGGAATGTGAGAAGCTGCCCTCAGACTGAGGCTGCGACTGAGACTGCGACATGACCGTAATCCGGACATGTGCATCGCCAGAAAACTGACCCACTCTCCCAAAACAAGCAACAGCCAACTGGCAACTGGCAACTGGCAACAAGCAACTCTGTTGTCGAAGCAACTGTTGCTGCTTGTCGTTGCTGTTGCTGTTGTTGCGGGCAACTTATGACAATCGATTTGCAATGGGAAAGCCTCAAGGCGCTCCATTTATAACAAGTGGAGAAGTTGCCTCTCTACTCTGGATAACTCTATAGAGGTTTTTTGTTGCTGCTGCTGCTGTTGTTGGTATTGACTATTGTTGCTGCTGCTGGCAGCAACTGTCGTCGTTGGCCGTTGTCGCTGTCTGTTTAGCCTGCCTGCCTGCGCTTGTACCAATAATTCTGCATTTGACATTCGACTTTGGCCCAAAACGGTTTTTTAAAGCGACAGTTCCCTCTCTCCCCCACTTCCCCCTCCTCCCTGCCTGCCCCCTTCCTGGTGGCATTGTCTTGTCTCTTGGCTAGTTATGCGCATAAGTTTTTGGCCAACTTTGTGGGCTAATTAAGCAAGTTATGTCGCAGAAAGAGAGAGAGAGAAGGCTCATTAAACTAACCTTATTATCCTTGTTGTTGTTGCTGCCGATGCTGCTGCTGCTGGCGCCAAGCTTCTGCTGATAGTATTCCTCGCGTGCATTCGTATTGAGACTGTCAATGAGCGCCGAGGCATTCACATGACCATCGTAGAGCGAGTCCTGTGCGGGAGGAGCTGCTGAACCGCCTCCAACTGTTGCTGCTGCTGCTGCTCCGCCTGCCGCTGCTGCTGCTGCTGCTGCTGCTGCTGCTGCACTGCTTCCTCCTCCTGCTGCTGCTGGCAGTGGAATGTTGGCCTGGGGCAGGCGTGTGTAGAGCTGTTCAATGGGCAAAGCAGGCGAGGATGTGGTCACCTTCTGTTGCTGCTGTTTGGTTGCTCCCAACTTCTGCTGCTGCTGTTGCTGGTACTGATTGCTGCTGCTCAGCTTCTGCTTCATAGTGGTTGCTGTGCTCGAGGTGGAACTGGCGGAGGGCGGCTTGGAGGCGGCGGCTGCGGCGGCAGCATTAGCAGCAGCAGCACTGCCACTGCTGGGACGTTGCCCATTGCGTTTGATGGCAGCAGTAACCTTTGTGCCCGAAGGGTCGCTTGGTGGCACGAATCTTGCCCAGTTTGCCCATGGTGGTCAATGTGCGTTGATTGCCAGCGCTGGTGGTGCTGGTGCTGCTGCTGCCATTGCTTGGCTCCGCATCGGCGGCAGTGATGGCTGCAATGTTGTTGTTCGAACGGGCGGCAACAAACTGATCATCCGTATCGGTGGCATCGGTGAGATCATCCACACTGGTCGTCGATGGTTGCTCGCCACTGCTGGTGGGTTGTGTGCGCTCCTCCTCCTCCACAGTCTCTCCATTCAAGTGTGGTCAATGCCGGCGCTGTAGTCTCACCCAGTTCCAGTTCTGTGACTCCTTCCACGCCTGCATCGGTGGTGGTGGGCAACTCCTTCATCAGTGTTGTCTGCGCTGTGACCTCAGCCTGCAGCGCAGCCTGTTCGTTCATGGAGTGCTGCAGCTCCAGCAAGGTGGTCTCATCCAGCAGCAAAGTGGGATCAGTTTCTGTGTCTGTGGAGAATGTGGTGGGCAAAGTGCTCTGCTCCTGCTGCTCCTGCTGCTGTTGCTGCTGCTCTGTGGACAGTTGCTGAAGTTGAGTGCTGCTGCTGCTTCGGGCCGAGGTTGCCTCGTGTTGTATCAGCTGCTGCTCCTCAATGTCCAGCGTTTCCTTGAGCCTGGCCACACGTTCCACAATCCTCGCTAGCATATCCTTCTGTGGCTCTGGCAAATTCTTTGTGTCCAACTCGAGCAGACGATCATATTTCTTCATATTCCTCTTCACCGTCTCAATGTCAGCGCGTGTCTTGGCCGCTGGTGGCGTCAACGTGGGATTGGGAGATGCTTCGGCCACAAAATGGGTGCGCGCACGACGATTGGAGTAGCCCACCAGCTCAATCACGCCGGGATACTCTGCCTCGATCAGTGTGGGCAGTGCCAGGCTGATGAGCGCCACCAGCAGCGCCAGCGAGCAGCTCCAGGCTGCACTTAGCGCCATCTTCTTCAGCAAAGGGGAAAAGCGTGAAGGAGCAGGAGAAGATCTCTAGAAGACACTCACACACGCGCGCGGGGATTGGGAGGATGAAACTCGATATTGCACTGCGGACACTCGCGTTTTTCTTTTCCAGTTTTTGATTTCAGTTTTGTTTTTTATTTTCTGTTTTTTTCTCTCGCGGATTAGTGTCAACTAACTGTAACTGTCTTTTAACCGGGTACGAGTAGCACACACGACGACGGGGCACTGACACACAGAGACACACCACACCAGACCAAGTTCAGGTCCGCATCCAAGAGTTGAGCAGGAGCAACTTGTCTTGTCTTGGCGCTTTTTTTTTTTTTTTTTGGCCACTTTTCTCTATCGCACACTTGTGTTTTCTGCGCTCTTTTTGCAGTCTTCTGCTGCTGCTTTGTTGCTCTTTCTTCTACTGTTGCTGCTGCTACTGCTGCGACTGTTGCTGTGTTGTTGTCGTTGTCGTTGCTGGCCGGAACACGACGTTGCGCTGTCTTCTAACGTCTTCGTACAAATGTTTCGAGGCGCGCTGCGGCAGCGTCTTTTAAAAATTTTCAACCGGAAAACGCTGCCGCAGTCGCTGCCGCTGCTGCTGCTGACGTCGACGCAGCTTAGACTTTTCTCCCAGACCGGTTTGCAGAAGACGACACCGAGCAGCGCCAGCGCCAGCGTCGAGTCGCGCTGCGAAAGATGTTCGATTTAGCAGACAAAACGCACACAGAA
This sequence comes from Zaprionus indianus, assembly GCA_018904595.1. Lineage (NCBI taxonomy): Eukaryota > Metazoa > Arthropoda > Insecta > Diptera > Drosophilidae > Zaprionus > Zaprionus indianus. The sequence goes on from JAEIHA010000140.1 coordinate 5,581,079, forward strand.
TTTCGCATAAATTAAACTAAAATTCTTAAGATTTGATTGCTTTATTTATTAATAATAAAAAGAGAGAGCATAAATGTGGCTTAAAAACCGCTAAAAGCCAAGCTTAACACAGATATTTGGCTGCAGAACAAACGAATCAAACGGTCGCTGTTGTTATTACAGTGCAGAAGAGCAGCTAACAGTGGGTTGGAGTGTTAACAGTGGGTTAAAGTGTTGCTAAGACTGTTAACAGTAGTTGCTTAGTCTGCTAACAGTAGGCTTAGAATGCTAACAGTGCACTGTGCAGTAGGTTAGACTGCTAACAGCTTGCTTAGACTGCTAACAGTGCACTCTCCAGTGGTTTAGACTGTTACACAGTGCGCAAGACTGTTAAGTTGCGCAGGCGCTGCAAACACTACTGCAAAGGCGCTGTAAACATATTCAAATCAACTGTAAAGCCACTGCAAACACACTGCAAAGCCACTTCAAACCTTCTTCGAACCTCTTCAAACATGTTGCAAACTGTTAAATTTGTTTTTGTTTGGCACGCAAATGAGCCAAAACGTGCAGAGTGGGTGCAAGCGATCGCCAAATATGCGAGAGAGAAGAGAGAGACATAGAGAGAGTGGGTGACAGAGAAAGAGATGCAGAAGAACGGCGTGCTATTGAGTGAAAGAGGGGGGAAGAGGGCACCGCAACGAGCCTGTTTAATTAGTCATGCCACGCACCTGTCTTCCCCCCCCCCCTCCTGCCTCGGCCTGCTCGACCAGATTCTCAGCAATTTTGGCCTGATTCTCGTCTCGGCTTTCGCTTCAATGTCAAAGCCGCCTGTCATCGACGATGTGCATGATGATGGTCTATAAAAAATACCAAATGGTCAGCCGGGCAACAGGTATAACCAGCATGCCCAGACTGACTGTGCATAGAATGAATGCTCCCCGATGCAGGTTGCCCCATGAATGCGGCACTGCGGCACCAGCTGCGTTTGCTTCCTCTTCCTCTTCTGCACTGTGCTTGGTTTCAATTTAGCTAAATGATCATATTTAACATAATTTCGACGCGTGTTCCTGAAACTAAGCTAATGGCTGAGGGGAGTCTCCTCTTACTTCTCTCTCTATTTCTCTTGGAAGATTCTAACTCCTGTTTGTTCTTCCTTTCTCTGGTAAATACTCTGCAAGCTACCTGTTTATCTCTTGCTGATTCTCCTAGACTTGTTCGGGTTTTTCTCTTACGGTGTGCTGGACAAGGTCTTCCTGCTTGCAGCTCTCTTTTCTACTACTCTACTGACTCTACTCTTCTTGTTTATCTTTGAAAGAGTCTTCCGTTTAATTTCTATTACCTTCTCTCTCTCTCTTACACTCTTTCAGACTCCCTGCCTCTTTCTCTCTTTTTTTAAAGTTCCTATCTGTAATTGAGAGAAAGATGTCATTCCTAGACTGGATCTTAGTATTCTCCATTAGGATCCCTGGTGATTCTTCCTATTCTTTTACAGAGTCTTTTGCTTGCCTTGTCTCTCTCTAACTCATTCAACCTCCTGGACTCGCAATCTCTATCTTCCATGCTCCACTTTACTCAAGAAGAATCGCTCTCTCTATCTAGTCTACTTTCTCATAAACTCCCTGTGAACTTGCTCTTCCTCTCACACTCTCTACTACATGCACTCCCTTTCTTTCCCTTCTAAACAATCAGCAGGACCTTCTTTTAATAGCTCTACCTCTTCTTGTGTCTCTTTCTTCAGTGAGTTCATCTCTCATAAACCTCCATCAACCTTTCTCAATCTGCTCTCTCTTTCATTCTCTGTCTTTCATGTTTTCTCTCACTCTCTTAATCTCTTTCTTATACATTCCCCAATAAGTTATCTCTCTCTATTTCTTTCGCAAACTCTCCTAGCCTTACGCTCTCTCTTTCTCTACCCCTACCTCCAACTCCCTGTTCTCTACTCACTCTCACTCCCCCACCCTTTCTCTCTCTACAGCACACCCTGCAATTAGCAACAACAGCACCGTCTCCCTCTCCTTCTCCCCCTCCATCTCAGTCTTCTTCGGCTTCCCAGCTACGTGCTCCGGATGCAAATGATCTTTATAGATTTCCATTTCTTTCTACCTTCCTCTTCATAGACTCTCTCATACCTTTCTCATCAGACAATAATTTTGCCATTGAAATTTCTTTCTTGTCCGCCATGGGAACCCGTCGCCAATAAAACAATAACTACAATAACGAAACGAACCTCCTCAGCTTGCCCAGGCCCAGTCTCAGCCTCAGCCTCGACTCGACTCGACTGCGCTCATTTTTCACGTAGTCGCGCAATAAAAGAAACTGAGCGTTAATTAAAAAAAAGTAGAAAAAATAACAGAAGAAAAAAAATGGCCATAGATCAATGCACCTGATAGTAGCGGACCATCCTAAGTACCTCCATGCACCCCTCTTGCTACTCTTCCTGTCTATACAAATTTGTCTACATTTGAGAAGCGCAGAGAGAGGCGCATCTGTTGCCCTAATTGAGCCACGCCCTCAGTGAGAAGCGATGACATGACTTGAGGCGCTTCATTAGGCCCCAAAAGCTGGGGTTCTACTGATCTCCAGCATTGACACACATGCAAATCGTGGGTGAGTGAGTGGGTGACGGGCAGCAACAGTTGCAGTTCCTCAGCAACAGCAACTGTTGCTGCGTGGCCAAAAAGTTGCAACCGGGCAACTTTCTTCGTCTTATCTTTATGCATATGCAACGCGGCGGCAGCGTCGGCGGCGTCTGCATTCTTTTTGTGGCAAGACAGCATAAAATATGCGAGCGACGCGACGCGACGCGATCATCTGCCAGCAACAACAGCACAACGGCAATGGCTACGGCAGCAGCAGCAGCAACATCTACTGCAGCAGCAGCAACTCTTGAACTTTACTAGCAATGAAAAGCTGCGCAGTGGCCCTTTAAGAGAGGGGAGCGGCAGGGAGGCAAGGAGTGGAAGACAGAGAAAGAAAGAGGGAGGTAGGGAGAGGGAAAAGAGATGCTGCACGAAGTTGCTGCTGCTGTTGCTGTTGTTGCTGCTGCTCAAGTGCCAATGGCAATCTGCTTTTTTTGTTGTTGGAACTGCTTTTTCTTCTGCTGGCTGCAACTGTTGTTGTTGTTGGCTGTTGCTGTTGTTGCTGTTACTATTGCTGCTGCCTCTGCTGCTGCAGTCATTGCTGCTGCTGTTGTTGCTGCTGTTGTTGTTGCTGCTGCTGCTGTTGTTGTTTATTTCCCTGCAGTTTGATCTTTTGGTCTTTGGCGGTAATTTTTGTCTGCACTTTTTCCCCGGCGCAATTGTTGCTGCTGCCGCTTGGATGGTCTCAGCAATGTTGCTGCCGCGACTGCTGCTGCTGTTGCTGCTGCTGCAATTCTTATTTCTATTTTGCGCTTTATCTGCAAGTTTTGTCTTCATTTTTATTTTAATAGTGCAAATGATTCCACTCTTTTTGCAAATTGCTGCTGATTTTTTAGCCTGCGATAAAATGCCGCAACAGCAGAGGCAGAGGGAGCAGCAGCAGAGGCAACTGTAGAAGAGGGAGCAGTACTGGAGACAGCAGCAAAGGTAGCAGCAACAGCCAAGGCAAGCAGCAGCAGCAGACGCAGCAACAGCAGTGGAAGCAGAGAGCCAAGCACAACAGCAACATCAACAGCAGCGGCAGCAACAGCAACGTTTACTGCTCTACACTTTCCTCTATCTCACTTAAAATCTGCCAGCCCTCACTGCCTACTTCTACTCAACTCTCTCCCCTCTTCCCTGTCTCTCTTTCCCCTCTCTGCCTCCCTTATCTACCTCCTTCCCTGCCTTCTCTCTTGCCTTCCTTGGCAATCTTTATCACTTAATGATTTGCAATAGTTTTGCTGGGTGCGAAATTAATTTGAAATATTACTATTATTACAATGTTATTTGCGTAATGTGGCCGCCAGATGGCGCATCGCAAGTACAGTTACCAGCAGCAGCAGTACAGCAGCAACTGTTGCTGCTGCCGTTGTGCATTATGCAAAAGCAGCGCAACAAATTTTTGTGATAAGCTAAAGACGCGAACATCTGCAACAGTTGCTGCTGCTGCTTAGGCCGCCTGCAATTACCAATTGTTGTTGCCGTTTAAATGATTGTTGCATTGTTGCTGCTGCTGCTGTTGCTGTTGCTGCTGCTGTTGTTGTTGTTGTTGCTGTGGCCACATTTAAATTTATTAAAACTGCGCAAGTTCTAACGGGCTGCGCCTGGACAGGAATGTTGCTGCTGCTGCCGGCGCCGCTGCTGGCGATCAATGACCGATCGTGGCCGGCCTTGTGACTACACATGAAGTGGTGGCAAGGTGCAAGGGGGGAGTGAAAGGGGGGATAACCTGGCAGACAATTAAGTCAGGCATCCTCTTTGCATGCGCCACTGATGCAATTTGATGTCATTTGTCATTTGCTTAATTGTGACCAAGTTGCAAGTTTCCTGCACAGCAACAGCAGCAACTGCCGTTTTTGCCGCTTGTAATTGTGGCAAGGCACGCAGCAACAGTTTCTGCTACCATGCTTGTGCTGGCAACTGTTGCGTCCTCCACTCTTGGGCCATTTAGTTTCAATTAATCAAGTTGTCGCTGCACGCGTCTATTAGCTGTTTATGATGTCTGCCCACTGCCCCCAGCGGGAGACCGGGAGGGAGGGAGGGAAGGGAGGTACTGGGTAGGTAAGCTTGAACTCATTAGCGGCGCCCTCGAGTTGCAAATGCCTCGAAGGCGCTTTGCTTTTTCGAATGTTCTCTCTCTCACGTGGCAAATGCCGCTGCTGCCTGGCGGCGCTTTTCGACTTCATTTGCGGCTCTTGTTGCTCTTGTTGTTGCTGCTGTTGTTGTTGTGGTTGTTGTGGTTGCTGTTGTTGTTTTTGTTCTTCTTGTTGTTCTTGTTGCTGTTGCTGTCGCTGTTTTTCGGACTGCTTTCGTAACGGCCGTCAGTACATGTTAAGTTCTTCTTCTTCTTCGTCTCTGTGCTTTTAATGCTCCATTTGGGGTTTATACTTTAGTACCGTTGCAAGGCGGCGCGACCACTAGCTCCTCCTGCTAGCTGCTCCACTTCTTCCTCCTCTCTTTTACCTCCTTGATGAGCAGCTCTTGCGCCCAGCTGTCACAGGTTCGTTGACTCGTCCAAGCTGTTGAAACAATCAAGTTGAACAACAAGTTAGGCCATTTGATGATGGCCTAACTTCATTGCATAACAGCTGAGAAGAGTTGAGCGTACAGTGGGTACAACGGACTGCACAGTGGGGCAAAGAGATAGGAGTATAGAGAGGGAGACAATGAAGGGAACGTGCTGTGTTGTCGACAGTGTAGCAGGCAGGGCGACACAGACAGAGAGGGAAATAGATCGAAGAACATACGGTCGGATAGAGAGTGGAGCAGGCTTCAGAGCTGACAGGGTAAGGTACAGTGGAAAGGACAGTGTAAAATACTGTGAGACATAACCGGAATATATACTTACAGTGCAGTAGAAAAAGTGTTAAACAAGCAGTTAGATGAACAGTGTAGGAAGCAGCAGAAGGCACTATGGGGCAGGCAGTGAAAGAGGCAATGGAGCAGACAGGGCTATGCACAGTGGTAAGCTGAGAGCTACATACAGTGGGATAGTTAATATTGTAGAATAGGAGACAGACAGTCAAGGAAGAGGGTAGCACAGTGGGATGAATAGTGTAAAAAACAGAGAAGACAACGATAGGAGTCAGCGCAGTGGATCAGAGAGGACCAAAGACTGAGTAACATACTGTGTAACAGACAACAGTAAGGCACAGTGGGATAGGCAGTAGAAGAGGCAATGGAACAGACAAGGCAATGCACAGTGGTAAACAGAGAGGTACTTACAGTGGGTCAGGCAATAGAACAGCCTGAAGAGACAGGCAGACAAGGGAGAAGGCAACACACTGAGATGAACAGTGGAACAGGCAGTAGAGCAGACAATCAAACAGGCTGTACACTCTACAGTAGAAAACAGGACCAAGAACTTATTCTATACTGAACAGTGTAAAAGTCAGAGGGGTAAACAGGCAATAGAACAGGCTGTAGCAGAGAGTGAGACGCACAGTGAGCTGCACAGCGCGACAGCTCGTTGAGTAATTGCCAAGCTTGGCAATTGAAACTCCTCAATTTAGTGGGCAATTTCGGGGTGAGCTTCACTTGTAGAGCCTCTTAGTTAGTGGCTCTGTCAGCTGTTGCTGCTTGTAATTCTTCCCCCATTTAGCTGGGAAATTCTCGCAATTCTCTGCAGTTCCCTCTCTTTCTCCCTCTCCCCCTCTCTTGCCACCTGCTTAATCGCTTATCTGGCTGGGATATCGCTAGTTATTCATTATGCGTCGCTGTAGATTTGGTTAATTTATTAAGCGAGTGCGTAGTTAGCCGCATAGAAGATGCTCAAGGCAGATAAAACCAGTTGCAAGAACGTAGCTGAGGCAGATGAGGCAGCTGAGGCAGTTGCAACAGTTGCATGCACCGCCCCCCACGACTAATTGTGCTCATTTCCATTTATCAGTTTGGCTTGCAATGAATTGCGGCAGGCAGCAAAAGCAAATTAAAATCGTGCCAAGTGTGGCAGAGACACCTTGAAGGGGAGGCAGGAAGAGAGGGGGGTAGGGGGTAGAGGGGGGTACATGAGCTGAGCTGAGCTGCCTCTGCCTGCATTAAGCTTTTAATTTAGTGCCCAAGCAGCAATTTTCATGCGTTGCAATTGTCTCGCGGACTGTGTTGCGTGTTGCGTGAGACAGAGAGAGGTAGAAAGAGAAAAGGAGAGAAGGAAGAGGGGGAAAGAGAGATGGCAGAGGCAAGTGGGACTGCCTGCTGTGTCGCTGTGTGTCTCTTGTGGCACTCTCGTGGCACTTGTTGCGCTCGTTTGCCAAATGCAATTAAATGTGTGTCGCTGTTGCAGCCTGCACCGGCAACAGTTGCTGCCACTGCTGCTGCTGCACGCCAGCAACTGTGCCGCATAATTGTGCCAAATGAATTTGTAATTATGTGTGTGTGTGACAGTGACACTGCTCTACGTGCGTGTGTGTGTGTGTGTGTGTGTCTTGCCATGAACTTCAAAGTGAGCCACAATCGCAGCCGGTTTGGGCCTCCATTGAGTGAGTGAGTGACATCACATGCGACTGGCGACTTGCGACTTGTGACTTGCGACTGGCGGCGCGACGCGTCTAAGCCGTGACATGACTCCAACTTCGTCTTCGACTGCGAGTCCGTCATGACACAAAGAAAAGAAGGCAAACAAAATTTAATTAAAGCGCATGACGACAAATTCCAACTACAGCAGCAGCAGCAGCCACAACAATGACAATAGAACCTGAAGATGACTGAGAACGTTACGCAGCTTACGCCACTGATGCCACTGGCTGACAGATGCTCCGACCCCGAAAAGTTGTCCAAGTCATGCGCGGCGGGGACATATTTGGCAAAAAGAAGAAGAAGGCCCCGCGGCACAGAACTCAACAGCGAGCCAAGAGCCAATTAAACCTGGTGAAGGTGACAAGAGCAGACCCCAAAGAAGAGTAGAGGGAGAGGAGGGATTAGTAGAGGGAGAACGAGAAGTAAAGGGAGTACAGGGTACTGGGAGAGCAGGCAGAGAATGAGTAGTGGCAGCAGGGGCAGTAGAAGCAATGAGAAGAGTAGGTAGTGGTGGAAGAAATGGAAGAGTAGTTAGAGTAGCGGATAGAGGGGACAGCTGAGAGAAGAAGACTATCTAGAAGAACAGAGGGAGAAGCTGGAGAGTCTACCAAGCTAAAGAGCAGACCTAGCTGGAGAGCAGTCGGAGCTCTCTATAGAGTCAGAGCAGAGAGTGTAGAAGGAGAAGAGAGAGAGAACAGCCTAGAACAGGGACAGCAGACTTGGCAGTCGAGGTAAGAGGAACAGTTTAGAGCAGGCAGAGCTATCAACTGAAGTAGGAGAGCCAGGCTAGAGCAAGCGCAGCCAGGGGCAGAGCTCCTCTTGGTCACAGCTTCGTCAATGGCAGCTTCCCCAAGTGGCCGTGGCAGTGTAAATGGGTCAATGATGGCTTAAATTCAGCTACGCCGCTGACATCTGATCGCACCTTTTGACTTTGCCCGATGATGACTCGCTGATGATGAGCATTGACGGATTCGGAGAATTGCTGGCATAGCTTGACTGAATGGGTTGGCTTGGCGGAGGCTGACTCAAAGAGGTAGAGAGAGATAGTTTAGCTTTGCAGATATCTTGGTGAGCTTAGCTGAAGAGGTAGCTTGAATGGGTTGCTTGGTTAGGTTAGTTGACTAGCTAAGCTAGCTAGACTTCTTAGTAAGGCTGTCTGGACTGTTGGGTTATCAGTTAGGTTGCTCTGTTAGCTTGAGGAAAGTCTTCAATAAATTGATAACTAAAGGTTCCTCTGCCAGTTAATCTGAATAGGTTCTTTGTTTGCTTGGGTTGCCTGTAGAGGTTGGTAGTCTAGGTTGACTAGCTGGTTACTTTGTAAGGGTAGCTTGATGCGATAGCTTAGCTGTAGAGGTGTCTCCAATATGTGTCTAGCTTGCTTAGGTTACCGGGTAAGCCTGCCTGCACTGTTAGGTTACTCGAGTAGGTTGTTTGCTTGGAGAGAGGGTGCTTGAAGAGGTTGCTTGGTAAGGTTGCTCTGTTAGCTTGATTCAATTGATAGACTAAGCTAGAGGGATGTCTTCAATGAATGGATAACTAAAGGTACCTCTGCCAGTTAGGTTAAATAGGTTCTTTCTTAGGTTGCTCGACTAGGTTGCCTAGTTGGTTACTTTTAGGGTTGATGCGTAGCTAGCTCTGCCTATGTGCTATGGTTTTGTACACTCAACTTATGATGATGATCTTCAGTTTCAGTTTGTTTATCCAGTTCGTTTTTTTGGTTTTGTTCTCCGCGTTTTGTACACTCAACTTATGATGATGATCTTCAGTTACAGTTTGTTTATCCAGTTCGGGTTTCTTTCTTTTTGCTTTCATCGCACTCGCTTTGCATTTCGCTCTGGGTTATTGAGATGTATTTCTAGTTCGTCTTGTTCGCCCCGCAATTTGTCTAATGTGCCAATTTGGTTGCAGCTCAAGCTGTAGTTGAAGCTGCTAACGATCCTGGTCGGGGTCGATGTTGATGCTGATGTTGATGTTGATCATCATGTTGATCTTTCTTTTGCGGCCTATCAATGACACGACGGGAATGCGAGACGACAAGCAGCGCAGAGTTGAGGTGAGATGTGGCGACCGCACTTGGTGGGTAGCGTTGTAATTTACACAGCGGGAAATGCAGAGGGTACCAAGGAGGGAGGAGAGAGGAGGCAGGTGAATCAGAAGTAACTGCTGCACTCACTTATCCCATTTATTTATTTTGTATTTTTGCTGTTTGAATTTAATTCACGATCTCCCTGACTGAGTGACGAGTCGAACAAAAGGCGCGATTCCCTCGACGCGACGCTGCAATCTTCTCCTGCTGCAGCTCCGGCTCCAGCTGCTTCCTCTTCTTGCTGCGAACTTTTCTTTTGGTTACTTTCCGATTTTGTCTGGTGTAGAAGAGAAGGGAAAGAGGGGGAGGGTAAAATCTTTACTTCGCTCGCGTACTTAACCGCAATAATTTTGCTCATTTGAGTGTCGTGGAAATGAGTTAACGTTGCCAGGCAGAGTTGGAGGGGGCAGCAACATCAACTGCGGAGGCTGCCGCTAATGTAATGTGAGCATTACTTATTTCCATTTTTTGTTGTTGTTGCCAGCTACCTTCCTCCTCTTCTTCCTCTTCTCATTTCTTGTTTTCTTGCCGCCAGAGTCAACTTAATTCATTAATTTCCCACAGAGCTGCAGCTGCAGTGGCAGCAGCAACGGCAGCAAGCAGGGTCGCGCCAGCGCCAAGCCAATTTTCTAACGTGAAACCGTTGAAAGTTATCACCTCAACAGTCTCAGTCACTCCCCCTCCCCCCTTCCTCGCCCCCTCTTGCCTTGCCTCGTGACAGCACAAATGAGCTGAAATTTTCGGCCAGAAACCGCATTCTCGAGCTCTTGTTCTGTGGCTGCAGCTGCTGTTGCCTCATGAACAGATTCCCTATGGTTCTGCCTCTCTCTTTATCTGTCTCTCTCTCTCTCTCTCTCTCTCTCTCTCTTTGTGTTTCCCTCCTTCTCAGTTGTCTCTCTCTCGCTCTCTGGCTGCACCGCAATAAAGTTGTTGGCCTCTGTTGGCGGTTCTTGGCATTGCCAATTGCTGTTATCAACCACAATGTGCAGCCATGACGAACTCTCAACTCGTACACTGCGCGAAAAGAATGATGGCAAATGTATAATTAGATTTATAATTTCTTAGAATACTTCTTAGTCATGCTACACTACAATTCTGCGCTTAATTAGGCAAAATATTTCGATTCCCAGCAAGTCTTTTAACTCTCGTTTCATACACTGCAAAAGTAAAAAGACTTAAAAGGCTAAAAAAATACATTTTAATTTTTTGGACCAATAATTTGTTGATATTTTTCGATTCTCCGCACAGCAGTGAATTTGTAGCTTATACACTGCACAAAAGAAAGACATAAATGCATAAATAACCAAAATAAATTCCAAATTATACTTCTAATTTATGCTAAACACCAACAAACAACAACAACAAACTCAAAAAAGGTTTAAAATTTGTTTTTTTTATATATCCCAAGACTTTCAACTATCACACTGCCAAAAAAAGTCTGAAAAACATGAAGAAATTTCCAAGAATTCTTCTCACTTATGCTCTACCTCAATTACACTCAAACCTAGTCCAATTTCCTCATTGTTCATTTCACACTCGCTCTTTTCTCTCAGTGCCTCATTCTGTTTGTTCCCATTTACGCCCTGCATTGCGCATACGCACAGTTAAACCGTCGACAAGCGGTTACACAGCTGCTCTGGGGTCAGCTTTGTTTTTACCGTGAATCGCCGCAACACTCAGACACTCATAGCCATGAATACTTTCGGTATTCGGTTATGTAAAGCGAGTATTCGATGCAGTTTCAGGTTTGCTCCAGTTCAACTCGGGGTCAACTTGAACGCACAGTTATGCGTCGCCTAAAGGTGTCAAGCACTACGACAGTGACCCAAAGAACAACAAGAAGAAGAGGAAGAAGAAGAGGAGGCAGAAGAGCAAGCTTGGCTAAAGAAGGGGAGCTTCTTTGTTGTCTCCGTTCTCATCTCTTATCTCTCTCCGTAACTGTGCTTGAGACACCTTATTGTGATTGTAATGCGCTGAGTTATTATATCCCCCGACTACCTGAGTTCGACTCGTTTATATGCTAATTATCCATAGATATATAGGGTATATATCTGGAGAATTTTCAATCTCTGTGTTGTCATATTGCTCTCAGTCGAGCGCGTCTCATTCTTATGCTAACACGCAAATTGACTTCGGAAATTCTATTGAGGCGATGAAAGTGTTTTTTCTGACCTCGATTCTTGCCTCGAAGACCTTCTTCTTTGGGTCTGCAACTGTGTCGTCGTCGCTCGCTTCCATTGAAATCTGTTGCAGATGTTTCACATATTTCATGTTTTTACTTTTCTTGTTTTTTTCGTTTTCCATTTTCTGTTGCTTTTACTGTTGTTGTTGCCTCTGGGCTCTGTTTTTGCATTTTCTGCGCATATTTTTCGAGTGCGCTTTTCCGTCATCCCACGCTCTTAATTACCCCCGAAGCAGACGTGCCTTGGAGCATCCTCAGTGCGGTGCGGGCCACTTTGTGTACAGTGTAGTGCAAACTTGTGGAGCAAAAGTGTAGGATGCTGTGGATAAAGCAGATGTTGTTGTTGCTTCGCTCTTGTTGTTGCTGCAGATCGGGGGTGTGCATAGTGTTTGAGGAGGGAAGATTGTGTAGAATGAAACCTGGTAACATGTTTATGCGTTATTTTATTTTTAATTTCACTCAGAAATATTTTTAGAATCGATTTTCATATTAAATTGCTTACTTTAATCATTTTAAAGCATTAAATGAGGCTTTTATATTTTGAATAAATTTTGAAGTTTTGATAAGGGGGTATCATGCAAAAATTTTACAAAAATATTGATTCTTTAAATTTATCTGAACTTTGATGTAGAACTAATCTAGTGTTGAAACCATAAATAAAATGCATGATATTTGGTTGATTAAAAACAAAGTTATGACTGTTTGAAGTCAAATTTAAGGTCACAAAATATCTTAGATATTTGTAAGGGGTGGGCATGGAATAATGTTCAATAATTGGAGTTATTTGAATCAGTTAAATTTAAATGCAGACTTTAGGCATTTAGGCTTCCAACACATAAAACAAATCATATTCCCGATAGAAATCAATTTATTTTTAATAAGGTTATGACCACTGCAAGTTGTAGTAGAACTACCAGATTAGCAAATGGGGTATCATAAAAAATTGTATATAAATTACAAACTTGGTAGTATTATTCTTATTTAGATAATATTAAGCCAAACGAGCATTGTAAATCCTGAACAGAAAAATATTTTTTATGATCTTCTGATAATCTTAGAAGAACAAATAAGATTTTAAAGACAATCTAGGTTCTAGAAAGGGAAATCTTGAGATAAAATCGTTTTTTGATATTATATTATTATTATTATTTTTATTATTTGAACTAATTGGAATTTTATTTTACCATTTATTGAAATAAACCAATGAAGAGGGCATCTCATGGCAAATTCCTTTACTTCCCATTAAATTTTAGTTAGTTTTTGCAAAATGCTAGACAGAATACATTGCTAGTTCAGTTTTAAAGTCATTTCCCTCACAAAGCATCTTCATACACTCTTCTTCATTCATCCTCCTGCTCTCTCTTCCTCCCACACCGTGTTTTCGTTGCCCTTTTTGCTACTTTCCCTATGCTATTTGTCAATTTAATATACAAATGGACTCGTTGAGTTCACGACTCCATGAATCCTCCCACTCGACAAGCCCTACGAGGCAACGTTGTTGTCTGTTATTGTTTTTGTTGCTGTTGTTGTTGAGCTCAAATAAATCTTCTTTCGATCAAGTGCGGATTGGAGAGTGAAGCAATAAATGACAGATAATTACTTGACTGGCTTTAAGAGGATTACGTGAAGGCAAAGTCTCTGGAGCAGCAGCAGCAGACTCAGTGGACCACACAGCGCAACAGACAGTGAGCAGCAGTGTGTGGCATGCAACGAGGCAACTTTGGCCAGCTTGCTGCACATTCGTTTTAATGATTCGCCAGTTGAGTTCATTAAAAATGTATTTCGTAAAAAAAATTGTTGTTATTTTTATGAGGCGCAATTGTTATTTGGCCATTTGCCGCACTGAATTATTCAGACTCGACTCGCCTAGCCTTGCCTTGCCTCGAATTGCAGTTGGTGTTGAGCTGGTGACGAGGGCATTGTTTGCCGCATGGCATGCAGCAGCTTCATTAATTGTCGACTTTCGTTGCCTCTCCCTCCCCTCTCTCTCAACTTGCAACACATGTCACGTCAGGCAGTGTGCAACACCCACAGCAACCGTTAAAACTGCTGATAATGCCATGGCAACTGCCTCAGTCTCTTCTCTACCCTCTCCCCCACCTCCTCCTCTGTTGGCCTGTCGCGGTGCATGCATCATCATCATCATCTACAGCTGTCAGCAGTCCGAGGCTGAGGAAGAGCAACCTTTGCCGGAGGATGCTGACTGATTTTCTCTGCAACTAAATCATGTTGCAAGTTTAATTTGATTTTCTCGACGTTGTGTTTAAAATTCCCCATTAGAAATGGAAAGTTGCGTCTGCCGAAATTTCATTTTACTTAACTACAGTACTCACTTGCTAAAGTTGTTGCTGCTGCTGTTGCTGTTTTTGCTTAGATCATTGCTATAAACAGGATATGAGCAACACATTTGCCAGTGTGGGTTATGTTTCCGATTGTTGATTTAGCTAATTAGCGAAGAAAGTTTGACCAAAAAACTTCCAATGTGTTGTCGGGTTAAACATTGCCAAAAATTTAAGAGATAGTGCTAGAGATGGCAGCGTGAGTGGGGTGGGAATTGAGTGAAGTGTGCTTCAGCTGAAGAACTATTAATAATTTACTTACTAATCAACTCTTTACGGTTTGAATGCAGCTAGAGATGGTAGCGTGAGCGAGGAGGGTGCTTCGGTGAAGAACTAATTACTCAACTCTTCTTAGTGGAAACTCTGCAGCGTGAGTGGGACATTCAACTATGAAGGTGCGCTAGCTGGGGAAATTTGAATTCTAAATAACTAATTTAATTTTAGGACTAACTGATAACTCGACTGTACAGTAACTAGAGATGGCCGTGTGATTAAGGGTCTAAATAGTGTATAATAACTGACAACTCTACTCTGAGGTTAACTAGAGATGGAAGAGTCGAATAAGGTAGTCAATAACTCAACTAAAGGGAGAGCTAGAGATGTAAAGTGTTGTATGTTTTTACTTATTTTATTTACTGTCTAAAATGCTCCTAGGGATGACAGCTTAAGCGCCGCAGCAACCCTAACTGAAGGAACTTTGAATTGGTTGATTCTTTACTCAGTAATCCAATCAATCAAATAAATTCATTCATTTCTCTACTCGTTTAGCTTGAAATGCTGTAAGAGAGAAAAGCAAGAGTTCTTTTGTAGTTAACAGCACTTCAAATCTATTAAAGCCCATCAGTAAATTTATTCCATTGATTACACAAAGCTTTTGTTCACGTGTTGACGGTTCGAGTAGCGCTGCCCACTCACGCCCAACTGCCGCCCCACTCACGACTCACGCCCTATGCTGCTGCTGTTAATGCCCTTCTGCTGTGTTGCTGCTGCTGCTGTTGCTGCTGTCAAAAGGATGGATTGTAATTTGGAAGCTTCGCTGTGTCATTAATTACTCAGCAGGTCACTTGAGCACGCCAAGCCAGCCAAGCTGAGCTGAGCCACGCCAAAGCGAAGGCAGCGTATTGAGGGCCATTCAGCTCAGCGGGATTCTGCAAGCTTAACTGCTCTTCGACTTTCTTTGGTCAACTGAAATTGGCAATGGACTTGGACAACAACAACAACAACGGCGACAACGACAAAAAGCGACTTCCCTGTAATACACGCCCGCTTTCGACTTGGTTTGTTTTCCCATGATCGTTTGTCTAGCCAAGCCCTGGCCAGAAAAACAGCCAGAAAAACCAACAACAACAACAACAGCAACAGCAACAATCAACGCGCCTTCAGCAGACGCCAATTCGTATGGCCAAAAAAAGAGAATGAGTAGGAGAAAGAAAGAGAGAGAGAGACGGAGAAGGAAGCGCAAAAAACTCGTGCGAGATTTAAAGTTTATTTGGCATTTAGTTTGGCTTTGTTTGGCGCGTTGCTATTGTCATTGTTGTTGTTGCTATTGTTGCTGTTGTTGTGCAAGTAAATACTTAAATATAGCACAGTTAAACAGTTTGTTGATATTGCCATAGCGAAAGTGAAACGCACAGACACGGAAAGCCAAAGCGATTCCGTCTTAGATCCCCCCAAATGCGAACTGCGGCTGCCTCTAATGAGACTTAATTACAACATCAAAGCGACGTCGTCGAGCCACCCTCCTCCCCCTTCTCTTCCCCATCTCTCATTCTGTTCCCATCTCTCATTCTTCTCCTTCCCCTTGCAGCATCCTCTCTTACTCGGCAGCTCATTAATATCGCGATAGGAGCGAGCTACCTGTGCCTATCTGCATTGCATTTGGCTAGAGCTGTCTGCGAGGTCTCCCCTCTCTGTTAGCTCTCCCCTCTCTCTCTCTGTCTCCTTCTCTGCTCTCTCTCACTCCACTCTCAGATTGAGCACACGCTTCGATTAGGCGCGGCCAAATAGGCAAGGCAACAGGCCACAATAACAAATCAACAGAAACAATAAGAGACAAGAACGTAAATAGGCGACGGTCAACAAGGTGTAGAAGACGAAGATACCCTAGGATAGAGAGAAATTTAAGAGTGTATAAAGATTTATAGCTGCATCTTTAAGTCTTGTACGATAGTTTATGAATAAATATATTTACAATAATGGGCAAAAATATATAGACAATTTTAGAAGATTTATTCATACCTCTTTATAAGATTCTTATTATCTATTTTTATTTTATACTGAACTAGTTTATTGAATTGCTTAAAATATCCGTTTTATATACCTATATTTTGTATATATGTTTATTTTTTTAATCTTTATACAATATATTTGAAGTTAACACAGATTTACGGCTTTAATTCCATATGTTTTTTACCATTTCTCAGTTTCCATAATTAAGAAAAATAAGAATTAAAAAATAATTAAGAAGAAGAAAAATTAATAATCAATTCAATCTTTATGGATAAGAATAACTTTATAAAAATATAGATGGACTTTAAAGACTTTACTAGTTTAATGTATAGTAGTATATCATGTCAGATTAATTTATAAGTATATCAGAAAAATTTAGGGCTACTCCCGCGGGAATATCTATACCTTCTTTAAGTTATCCATTCGCAGAATATATTCAAATCTATAGTTTATTCATCATGCATCATTCCTTCCACTATTCCTCCCATAAAGATCTACCTAAATTCCGTTCATAATGCCCACCAATCGAATTGAATAGCATTTTATAGCACTCGCATCTCCTCTCTATTGTTGTTGTTGTTTGCACATTTCACTTGAAATACCCATTATAATAACCCCCCTTGGAATCGCTTCAAGGGTATCAGAGGCGATGGCGATGCGCGTTCGTAGAAAAAGAAGAAAAACCGCGTTTACTTACCAGCTAAACTCTAAGTAGAGAAAGTACACGCGCTGCGCACATGTAAAAGTAACCGAAAAAATACCAAAAAAAGATGCGAATCTTCGCCTTTGCCTTTGGCTTTAGCTACGAGTTGTACTCGTGTTGTTGTTGTTGTTGTTGTTGGATTTGGATTTTGGATACGACTTCAGTTTTCTTTGGGGTCAAATCGCATGGCGCGCACTTTTACCGTTCGCTTTCGAAGCGCTCGCAAGAGACGCCTACATAGAGAGATGCTCTATGGCCAAGTCTGAGTATGTGTGCGAGTGTGTGTGTGTGCCTGTAAATATTACAACATTACTGTTGTTATTATTGTTATTACTGTTGTTATTACCATTGTATCTGCATGTTGTTTGCCCTGTCATTTGCATACTTAACACCTTCGGCACGTCTCCGCCTCGTCTCCTTGTCTTGACTTCATTCTCTGCATCTTCCAATTCCAATTGGATTTGGAATTGGGGAAAATTTCTTCACTTGAGCCATGGCTGACAGATTGAATGATGCCAGACGGGCAGGGGGATAAAGTCATAGTAGATGGGAGAGGGGATGCTCTCATCAAAGTTTTGCTTTTGTAATTAGAAAATAATCGACTGCATCTCTTTCTGAAGAGGCCAAAAGACGAGAGAGAGACGCGTCTCTTACTTTCAATTTCATCTGCATGTGCAGCCAGCTGCCAGTTCATATAGAGACAAAGAGAGGTGCCATGGGGGTAAAAGAGGGAGGAGGGGTGGGGAGGAATTTCTCGAATGGAGACGAATGTGAATATGTTTTCAATGGCTTTTTTCATTTGATGTTTGTTATGCATGATTTGTAAGTCTGTCGCTTTCTTTGTGCCGTGCGCTGATGACTTTGCATTGCACTATAAGATTACAATTATTATACCCTGTAATTATGCAGGTATCGAAAAAGGGGTGTATAGTATTGAACAGCTGTATAAGTGAGACATAATTGGAGCGGAACTTTTACTTTTTCGACTATTCTTTAGCTGTTTGCTGTGCTTGCTTGGAGATATCATGCTGAAATTTGGTAGACAGCTAGAAATTGATATAAAAGACCTTTATACTTTGAATTCTTTGTGTTTTAGTTTCACTTTTCAGTTTTAGACGTTTCTAAACCTTTGTGTTCTGTAAAACTCTGTTTACATTGAAATTTGATATAAAGCTAACACTTCCTATAAAAGACAGTTATACCTTGAATTCACTGTGCATTCGTTTCACTTTTCAGTTTTAGACATTTTTAAACTTTGTGTTCTCTAAAAACTCTGTTTAATATAAAGATATCATGCTGAAATTTGGTATAAAGCTAAAAATTGATTTAAAACACAATTATACCTAAAATTCACAATGTTTTATAAACAATTTTGACTTTTTAACATTTTTTAACCTTTAATTCCGGTAAAAACTCTGTTTACTATAAAGATATCATGCTGAATATCGATATAAAGCGAAAAGTTTCTATAAAACACATAATTCCTCTTATTCACTGCGAATTAATTTCGCTTTTCTGCATAAAATTCATTTCTTTTGTTTCCTTTGTTCTACACAAACCACTTTTACTTGCAAGAGATCATGCTGAAAGTTGCTATAAAGCTGAAAGTTGATATAAAAGAGCTACTAACGCGTCTTTATACAATTTCGCATGATTTAATTGCACTTTTCCTTTCATCTAATCAAAATAAAACATTGTTACGAGCACCATCAAAGTGCTTTATAGACAGATCTCATCACTATATCGTTATATAGATAATAACCAAACAGTTGGGGGCATTTAGTTTTACAACTTTTATTGCGGCTTATGGCAATCAAGCATTAAAATGTGCATGGGGTTTTTCGCATATGATACCATATAACATATGCCATATACACCTCAGTCTCCGATCTGTGGTCGGCTGAGGAGGAGGCCTACTACTTTCACTCGCCCTTGCTCCAGTTGAACGCATTAAAAAGCCATTATGACAGATGTATTTATCAATTTGAATCAATAACCAACTGGGGCATTTATTGGGGAGACCCTCTAATGCCACTGATTAATGGCCTAAGGAAGGAGAAAGAGAGATGGAGATAGAGGAGGGTCAGCTGATCGCTGATCATCAGCAAACTCATCGCCAGTCGGTGGGGAGGCAAATTACGAAGCGCCGTTAAGAAATTTGACTTTCTAAGGCAAAAAAAACAACACACTATAAAAGCACAAGAAAAAACAGGTGAAATCTCAGCACCGCTTCCTGTGCCGCCTCCCAGAGAAAGAGAGAGAGAAGGAGAAGGAGAGGAAGAGAAGAAATGTAGAAAAAACCTTACGGAAAAAAGAGAAAAACAGAATATTAAGAATAATTATGTCGAAGGTAAAACCGGAAAAAAATTGATAAGGTCGCCGCAAACGTAATGTCGAGCAATTAAATTCATAAGCGGCTCGCCCCGGGCTCTGGGGGCGTGGCATGGTCCGCCCAATTTTGCAGTTTCCCTTGCATGTCGCGTCAAATCGTGGCTAATTAGTGTGGAATATAGTAAAAGTGGAAAAATGAAGAAATTTTCATAGAACCCCCGACCTTTCTATAGCTAGTCAAACATGCAATGGGAGAAGAGATGACTAGATGATGGGGCCAAGATGGGGTCGCTCGATTCTTGGACGGATACTATTAGAGCTCTTTGCCTTTTGTCATGTTGTGTTTGTCTAATTTGTTTTTGTTGCTGTTGCTTTTTAATGATGTGAAAGAAAGTTATGCGCCACATTTGTTGTTTCTAATGATTCTCACTGGCATCTATTGTCAGCGCTCTATCAAAAACTGCGGTTCACAAATAGAAAATCACCTGTGCAAAGAAGAGATGCCATGCAAATCTCTGCCAGCGGCCATGGAGGAGCTAATCAATCAATCGAGCTCGGGCCGGGCACAGTAGCCAGAGTCAAAGGCGGCGGCGGCGGCGTCATCATTCCAAGTCATAAATATATGCGAAGGTGTCTACAGCTCGGACAAACAACACAGCACCACCTGAGATAAATAATTAGCCATCAAAATGTGCAACAGAAGCTGAGCTGGAGCTGACGCTGAGCCAAGGCGAAGAGTGATTTGCTGAAATTGGAAACTTTCGCCAGGTTATAATGAATGGAACGTATTGGCAGCCGGCGATGGAAGCTGTATGGATGGACTAAGCTGACAGTTTGTGCACTGCCAGCTCGCAGCGGGTGAGAAATTGAGAAATTGAATACGGTGTCAAAGGGCACGAGGTGGGCAAGTGGCGCTGTAACTCGGTTGAGTATGGGAACTGCGAGAACTGGCAATGAATTATAGTAGATTATGATGCCATAAAGATAATCTTAGAGTTACAGATAAAGTTAGGCACATGCGTGAGATGATGACTCGGAGGAGCTAGTCTGAGGTATAAAGTGAGAATAAGGGATTTACTATGAAGAGAAATAGTTAAAAATTATTGTAGTAAAAGTGGAATGTGGTGTCAAAGGTAGCAAGGCGGAAAAATGCCTCTAACTCAGTTAAGATAAAGAACTGTGGGAACCAACAAGGGATTACTGTAGATTATGATGCTGTAAACATAATCTAAAAGCTTCAGCACTGTGTAGTTATGCACAAGTTAGATATGCTGCTTTGTAAAGCAACCTTTGACCATAAACCTTAGGTTAAACCTCAACATAACTATGCAGAAGCTTTTGCTCTCTGTTCAAGCTCATCTCTCCTTCCCACAGTCTCCACTATAATGGCCACATATCATTAACAAATTCTTAACTGCTCCATATTTAAGCCTTCACCAAGTTGACCAAATTGCCGCGAAAGTGTTCTTGCCTCGTCTCTGTCTCTCTCTCTTTCTCTCTTGCAACATGTTGTGACTTAACCCAATTTAAGTGAGGGCCAACAGAGACAATGAATTATTTTTCTCATTTTCTTGTTAGCACTGCAATTTGGTGTCTGAATGCGCGAAATTTCATTTCCAACTAATAAAAAACGGTTACTCGTTGCGGCTTAAACTCTAATTAACGCCTCATGTGCAGGCAAGGTGATGAGAGAGGTGCCAGAGAGAGAGAGGGAGAGAGGTGGGAAGACTCTGCAAGATTGTCTCTCTAACCCCAGCGCAATGCTATAACTGCCTTATGTCTTACTGCCTGTGCCCATTCTGTCGTGGCCTGAGAACGTGGCGGAGAACATGAAGCAGGAGGAAGAACAAGGTGCTGCAGAGAGGGAGTTACTTGGCAGGAGAAGCTGCTCAAGAGAGAGAGCGAGGTTACTTGGTTGGGATATGTGAGATGTTTGACGAATCTTTTACGGCATTTCTACAGCCTCTCTCCGTGCCCGACCTCCTCTTCATTTAGACGCACTTTAAGACGTCATTAAATGTATATGATTTTATTATTATTAATAATTTCGCTGTATGCATTCGCTGCCAGCTGTAATTGCAGCGCACATAGACAAAGTCTCAGTCTCTCTCTTTCTTTGGACATAAGCCACAAAATCTTTGGGGTCTCAAGAGACTGATGCCGCTGGCCTAACAGTTCTTCTGGGTGTTTCTGTTGTTATAGTCGAGTTTTTAACGCGTTCAGCTTCCGGTTAAAGTCGTAAAAAACAAAAAGTGCTCCTCTTGCAACGCCTTGTTGTTGTTGTAGTTGTAGGCTTGGTCTTTGGCTTTTATGATTCACTTTTTTTTCGCCACGCTGCTTTTACACCTCGTTTTTTTACACTTGAAACTTTTTTATATGCGCTTGTTTCTTGATAATTTTTTCTTGTGTCTTTTTATGTTTTCATCTCTTTTTTTTTTGTGTCGTCGTCGTCGTCATCGTTTTGTTTGCTCTTTTTTGTAGTTGTTGTTGGTGGGGCATCGTCGTGCGCGTTAATTGAATTTGTGGCATGGCATCGGCCGCGGTAGCTTGCCCCTTGCTTTGGCCCCCAAGGAGTTATAGTCTATTTGCTGTGCCATTTATTTAATTATATCGCCGCCGACTGCCTTTCTAGCCGTTCAGTGACTAGCTCTGGCTCTGGCTGCGTCTAACCCTTCGCACCCTTTAATAATTTGCATTTTTCAGCTGTTTAAGCTGCTGTTTTTTTGCGCTTTTGGCGTTTTTATTGTTTTTGCCAGGAAGTAATCGGGTTTTTGCTTGAATAATCAGCGCAGAGTGAAGCCCAGCAATGAATTGTGGAGCAACAGAAGTGTGGCTCCAGTTTGTTTCTGGCTTGAATTGAAGAATAACTTGGGTACTTTTTTCTGTCAGCCAATGCTGGAAACTTGGCTTTTTTCACGCCAAAAATAGCTATTTTTAAAGGAAAAATAGCTGACATAAGAGAGCGGGAAAACTAGCTTTATTCTGACCATGAAGTGGCGCCCTCTTTTGTTTGAGCTGTGCTTGTTGCTGTCTATGCAAGCAGTGCAAGCAGTCTAGTGCTTACATAACAAATTTTTGTTTGTATAATTAAGCAGTTTTTTTTCGATTCTAAGTTCGTAATTGCGGCAAAAGTGGTGGAGATAGCAATGAGTCCTGATTGTAACTTGTTCAACTTTTTGTTCTTTTGAAAGTACACAAGTTTTTTAACTTTGTAAAGTGAAGTGTCCTAAAGTTTTGGACAGTTTTTTAAGTTTCTCCAAGTTTTAAAATCAAAAAACTCTTTGAAAAACAACGCTACAGGCGTCGTGGGTCGGTGGCGGTGCAGAAATGTTGTTTAACAGATGATTTTGCTAGGTGGCTGTACTGACTTATGTTATTTATTAGCAGCAGTCTTCCTCCCTACTCCTACTTTTATTGCATACTTTTGGGCAGTGTGGTTAAATCGTTGTAGGCTGCTGATGTGTATTTTAAAAAATAAATAATAAATTATTTATTTATTTTATTTTTTTTATTTTTAATTTATTTATTTTCTGTTAACTGTGGTATTTAAAAACTTAAAAAAATCACATATATTCACCAAAAAAACTCGATGTACACATTTTCATTTACCTGAAAATTCCACAACAGTGTATTTGTGCCCAGCTAAAAAAAAACTGATGCATACTTTTGTGCGCTAATGGAAATAAATTGCTTAACTGTTCCCACTTTGACGCACAATTTTGCTTCAAAAAATTCCAGAAAAAATGCTAGAATTCCCGCTGTTTGCTGATGTCGTGTTTCTCCCGCTAGGAATTTTTGAAAAAAAGCTAAAATTGTCGAAATATGAAATGAAACATCGTTTTTGCTTTAGCTTTAGTTAAAATAATTCATTTTTCATATAGTACATACATAATTTAAGGTTTATATTTGCTCGTTTTGGCCTTTATACAAGAAAATACGTTCGAATATAGAGAGTATGATAATAATAATAATAAAGTAGCTTGGAATACTTGTAGAATATTGTATTGGGGGAATTCGATAAAGGAATATCAAAACGATTGGAAGAATATTACATTGCGTTTGTTTGTTTGTTGTTTACGATTAAGTTTACGATTATAATTATACATTTTCATAAAAATATTAAAGCAAATATATTTTGTCGTTCGTTTCGCTCGTTTTGCTTGAGTGAGTGCCTGTGAACAGTTTCAAACTGTACAAGATGAATAAAAAAAAACTGCATTCTAATTTGGCACGCATTGGATTTGTAAAGTCGGAGGCGCTTTCAAGTTGCTTTGAAATGTTTAAATAATGCAAGAGCTGCGTATAATATATACAATTATTCATGAAGAGGGGGGAGGGGGATTATATATGGGGGATGCTATGTTACAGTTTCGAAGAACGCTCTATATAAATATTCATTACAAATGATTTGTATAACAAACTGCGTCTTAGAACTAATTAAATATTTTATATAATATTTATGTGTAGTACATATGTATAGCGTTATTACGTATATATATATATATGACCAAATTTTGGTAGCAACTAAAAACAAAACCACACTCACACTCAGACATTCACGCACTCGCATTCGCACTCACACTCGCATTCATACGCTCGTTGTAGTTTGTAGTTTCAGTTTAATCGTTAACTTGGCGAGACTCAATTGGCTCAGTCGACTTATATGCATAGTCCCTAGATGATACCCTATATATAGCCCATATAGATTAGTAGCGAAGGGGGTGTAGGTGCAAGGAGAGTGGAGGGGGGAAACTCCTCTAATCGTTGGCCATGCAGTAACCCGAGTAGGTCTGTATATTGTCCTCCAGAAAACTCTCGCCAGCAATGACACCCGATTGCGTATGATGACTGGGACAGCGATGACCCTTGGGACATTGGCACAGCGAATTGATATTGACCTCATCGAGGAACTCTTGTCGTTTGCGCACTGTGAACAGTTTGCAGGGTTGCTTGCGCTGGCAGCGAAGGCGCTAAGGAAGAGAGAGATAAGGTTAGAAGCTGGGAAGAGTTTGAGAAGAGGACTCTTCTACTCACTGTCAACGGGGAGCAGGCGAAGAGATAGCGATACGCTGTGCTGTCATTGGCCACCGGCTCACGCTTGGTCAGATAAGTCACCGAGTTCTTGGGACAGCGACAGTGCACAATCTGCTCGGTCACATTCAGCTCCGCCGCAGTGGTCAGTGTCCAGGTGTAATCACGGAAGTGTCTGCAAAGAAGAGAAGAAGAAATAGTTAGTAAAGTGTTCCCAAAACTCTTCTCAGTTTGTACTCACTTGCAGACGGGCAACTTGTGCACGGGTTGACAGAGTTTATAGTGTCGCGTCTTGTCCGCAATGGTGTGTCCATCCTCCACGCCCAGACTGGAGGGGCAGCCACCAATGTAACTGGCAGTCTCCTTCAATCCACGATGACCCGAGTGACGCATGTGCGCCGAGCCACGCGGGGACGCCGCTGCAGCATGTGGCAGCTCATTGTTCGACAGTTCCTCCATGGATGGCGGCAATGCCTCGTTGTAGTCCGGTGAACGTTCTAGATAATCGCCAGACTGCAGCTGCAGATCATCTTCGTAGACTGCGCCCAGCTTCTGCATGAGCTTCTTCAGGTGCAAACTCTCGAATTTCTTGTCTGGAAAGTCGCCGAGCAGCAGTCGCTTGTGCTGCAGCAGCTTCTCCTTCTCGTAGTAGTTGCGTAGATACTTCTGCGTGTCTGAGGGGTGTGTGGATGTTCCTGATGATGATGCACGATGACCTGATTGGGCATGCGATTCGATTCGGGACAGCGACATTGACGTTCAATCCAAGGAGTCTCATACAGGTCGATTTTGGAGCAGACTGCGTTGGGTGCGCACACAGGCAGATCCTCCTCGGAGTCCTGCAAGGGAAGAGGGGGAGAAGAGAAAACTGTTAAAGCAAGCACACATTTGCATAGTCAAGAGGTAGGTGGCAGGTAGAAAGGGGCTAGTGGGCGTGGCAAGTGGCTAGTCGAGTCAACTCGAGTTAATTTCATTCATTGGATTTGCTTTGACTTTGAAGTGCTGGCAAAGTGGCTGCCCCCTTGACAGTGTCCCAGCTTGTCCTTTTTGCTATACTATATGCGCGATTATAGTCATTTTATAGCACACATTGGGCAACTATAAGCCAGCTATAGCAGCATCTATAGCCCATCACAGTGCCATCTACAGTCAAAGTGTTTGTTTGGGTCGCTTCATTAATTGAATCTGCTAACGGTTCAGTGTGTTTGTGACTGTGTGTGTGGGAGTGTGTGTGGGAGTGTGTGTGTGTGCTGTGCCTGCTTGACACCTTGTTTACTTAATCCTTCCCCCTCCTATAAAAGCTTATGTGAGTGTCCTCCTGTTGATCCTATAAACATAAAACTGAACTAGCAACTGCGGATTCATTCGACTCGTTTCGTTTCGTTTCGTTTCGATTCGCTCTTCGCTTTTATTATGTGTGTTTGTGTTGTTGCTTTGTCCTTTCTCATTTGATTTTATTGTATAGCACTCTGGTGACAACAACAACAACAACAGGTTTCCAATGAAATTATCGAAAGCAATCAATTTTTTTAAGTGGAACTGTTTTTCAACGCATCTCGTGCGAGAACCTTTTGACATTTTTCTAGATTCGATTCGATTTTTTGGGCTCCTTCTTTGGGCTCTGCTCTGCTTTGGGCTCTGTTGATTTCTTTTTTGGTTGGGTTTGCTTTTGTTGGGTTTCGATTTCAATTTGATTTTCTGTTTTCGTCCCTCACTCTCTTTCCCTTCTCCTCCCCCGCCTCTCAATTTCTTGCTGTGTCTCTGTTCGATTTGTATTCAAATTATTTTCATAATGAAATCAATAGGCCGTTTTCAGGCTGCTTGCACCTGCTCAGCTAGGCTGAGGCTACCTGAGCCTCCTTCAGGTTTGTTAGTCCTACTCTACTCTCTCTCTCTCTCTCTCTCTCTCTCCCTTTTTCTCTGTCTCTGGCTGCCTGCTGTGCAACTACTTAGCGAGTCCATGACGAACCGGAAGTCCGGAAGTGATTTAGTGCAGAGGCTCAGACGGATGTAAATACATAAGTGAGTGCAGACACACACAAACACACACACACACACTCTGGCACACTCATACACACACTCTGGCACACTCATCACACACCCTGGCACACTCATTCACACACGTGTGTGTCTTTTAAAAAGGGATTAGCAGCACAGGAAGTAAACCGTAGCCGAAAAACCAAAGCCAAACAGGTTGTGCCCGGTCTCGCTATGACCTTTTACCTTTTAGCTCGACTCAATTGAGCAGAGAGTGCTGTCTTCTTCCCTTACCCCCTCTCCCGCTCCGGAAGCAGTCTCGGCCTGTGCTTCCTTCTGTGCCGCTCTTCATTAGTTTTATTTACTTCCGTTTGGCATTTTTACTTCCGCATCGCGCGAGTTTCCCACGCGTTTTTGACCTAGTTCAAACGGCACCTGCCACGCCCCCCCAACCATACTGCCTTGAACAGCTGCAAGCAGTTCCTGTTTTGCTCAGCCTTAACCCTTTGTTGACAGTTTGTTCCCCCCTCTCTTCTCTCTCTGTCTCGCCCCCTCGCTGAGATTAATAGAATTCCTAAGGATTCGAGGAGCCACTCGAGCTGAGAGCGGGGGAAACCTTTGTCGTGCCGAGGCCAAAGTTGAGGCAGGATATGCTTATGCGTAAGGAGTGTCTCTCTCTCTCTCTCTCTCTCTCTCTCTCTCTCTCTCTCTCTTTCCCTCTCTATCTGCTCCTTGTCGTGTAAGCAGCGTGGGAAATTCTTTGAAATTTGAGCAGCTTCTACGCGCCCCAAGGCGGGTCTATTGTTTTTCAGTGAGGGAGTAGAGGGAAGGAGGGGATGAGTTGGAGTAAGTGGAGTGTTGTGAAGTGCCTGCTACCGTTATGTTTGCTAGGCAAATTGTGGCACTGCCACTACAGCGCATTCCAGTGGCATGTGCTCATCGCAGCTAAGCGAAATCTTCAATCTACACGAGAGATAAACAAAGTGGGGAAGGTGGTGGAGAGTGGGGGAAGAGAAGGGAAGTGGGAGAGGGAGGTGAAGAAGGACGGTAAGAAGGAAGGGAAGAAGGAGGAGAAGGGGAGAGAGATGGGGAGAGAAGAGGGAAGAAGAGGAGAGAACAGTGAAGAGAGAAGTGATAGTAGAGAAGGTAGAAGAGGGAGTAGAAGAAAAGGTGGAAGCGGAAGTAGAACTATGAAGAAGATGTGCTAGAAAAGGAGGAAGAAGAGGTGGAAGGAGAGGAGGTGGTAGAGGAGATAGTAGAGGAGGTAGTAGAAGAATAAGAAGACGAGAGAACAGTGAAGAGAGAAGTGATAGTAGAGAAGGTAGAAGAGCTGGTTGAAGAAAATGTGGAAGCGGAAGTAGATGTGCTAAAAGAGGAGGATGAGGGGAAAGAAGATGTGGAGAAAGAGGGTGAAGAAGAGGTGGTAAGAGAGGAGGTAGTAGATATGGTTGTAGATGGTAGAAGAGAGAGGGACAAAGAAGAGACAGCAGAGGAGACAGTAGAGGAGGTAGAAGTCTAGAAAGAAGAGCAGAGTGTAGAGTAGGTAAAAGAGGAGAGAGAGAGCAAAAGAGATACTAAAGTATATAGAGGGAAGAAGAGAGAAGTAGCCAAAGAAAAGAAAAGTGAAGAAAGAATGTTGAGAGGGAACAGTAAAGCAGGGCTGCAAGGGAAGTTGGGGAGCAGCAGCAGCGCCAGAAAGTTGATGCCGCAGCGAGAAGTAGAAGGCAGTAAAAGTTGCGGCAAAAAGCAAACAAACACACATGCACACACACACACAGAGAGAGGCACACACATACGCCGGATATCCGGTTTAACGCGGCACAAGGAAGAAAGAGAGAGGGAGAGAAAGAGGAGGGCAGAGGCCGAGTCACGGGGCAAGGGCAACACTTTATAATTTGCGCTGCAGCAGCACGCGTGGCTCTTGCTCCCCAAACTGCTCTCATCCACTACCTCCTCCCTTCCCCCTCTCTCCTCTTCCTCTTCCTCTCCCCCTGTGCTGACAAACAATTAGCCTCAAGTGTCAAAGGTCAAAGGGGGGCAACGGCGTTGGGGGGGTCAAACGGAAGCTGAGACAATGCAGAGAGTCGCCAAGAGGCGCAGAACGTGCAACGTGATGCGGCAAGCAATGTGCAACTTTTGTCGCGCCTGACTTTACAAATTGAAAAGCTGACAGTGCAGCTAAGAGGGGGAAAAGGGGGAGGGGGGGCGTGCCTGGGCGTAGGCTTAAGCGTTGTCAAAGAGTTTTACGCACGCTTCTTTTTAATTGAATCAAATTGACCCTCAGCTTGGCCAGCGCAAGCTTGAATGACTCAGAGGGAATGGAAGGGGGTGAAGGGGGGAAAAGCGACTCAGCAATGTCATGCCTCATGTTGCTGGGGGCATGCGTGGAATGCCACTGCTGCTGCTGCTGCTGCTGTTGCTGCCTCATGCAACCGGAAGCGCGCTGCAAAGATGACAATGACTTGTGCAATGTGCGCTGCATTGCTGAGATGCCTTCACTGCTGCCACTCATTAGCCAAGGAGAGGAGGGCAGGGGGAAGGGGAAAGAGGGCAGGGGGAAGCCTTTGATTGTCGCGTAATACGAGACGACAGGCTGCACCTGCTGCCCCCCTCTCCCTCTCCCTCTCTCACTCTCCCGCTGCTATCGATAACTCAAACGGCAAAAGTTGAACAAAAGGACTTGCCACAAAGGCGCAGACCCGCATAAGTGTGCAAGTGTGTGTGCAGTGTGTGTGTGTGTGTGAGTTTGTGTTGCCAATCAGTGACATAAATTTGTGCATGCCGGAAGATGCCTGCGCCCTCTGTCTGCCACAGTCTGGCTTGGTGTTTGGTTCCCATGAGGGCGTTGACGCACAAAGACGCACACGATCGACAGGCGACGCAGAGGATGCCATAGAGGATGAGCCAGGATGCAGCAGAGCAACAGCAGCAGCAGCAGCAGCAGAAGGCAGCCAGGGAGCAGGCAGGCAGCAGGCTGCACATGCGCACCGTTAGGCAGCCGACTGGCACAAGTGTCGGCAGCAGCACACAACAACAACTGCAAGAGCAACAGCAGCAGAGGCAGCAAGAACAAGAGCAATGGCAACAGCAGCAGGTAGTTGTTGCTGCTGCTGCCCCTACTCCTGCCCCTATACCTACCCCTGCCCCTGGCTATGCAGCCTACCCCTACTCCTGCACCTACTATTGCCCAAGACTTTTGCTTCTATTCTTGGCTCTACCCCCACTCCTGCTGCTGCCTTTACTCCGACTCTTCCTGCTCTTACTCCTGCTCATACTGCTGCTCCTAGGCCATTCGACAACTGTTGCTCTTACTTCTAGTTCTGCTTTCTACTCCGTACTCCTTTCTCTATTTCTTATTACTGCACTGGACTCCTGTCTCAATCTCCTTCTTCTTCTCTAAACTCCTTATTATACTTATACTCCCTGCCTCTACTCCTACTCCAACTATACCTAACCCTACTCCTGCTCTTACTGCTGCTCCTAGGTCTGTCTACAACTGTTGCTCTTACTTCTAGCACTGCCTCTACTCCCTACTCCTACTTCTACCTCCTTTTACTGCACTAGACTCCTGTGTCAATCTCCATCTTCTGCTCTAAACCCCTTACCTTACCTCTACTCGCTGTCTCTACTCCTACTCTAACTATACTTAGCCCTACTACTCCCATAATACTGCACTAGGCTCCTGTCTGTATCTCCTACTCTTGCCCCTACTCCCCAACCCTTTTTATATGTTCCACAACTGTTGCTTCTACTTCAAGTTCTGCCTATGCCCCCTATTACTACTCTAGACTCCTGTCTGTATCTCCTACTCTACCCTATTTCTATTAAGGCTCCTATGACTGCCACCACAACTGTTGCTCCTACTTCTGCTCCTGCTGATCATATTTCTGTTCCTACTTCTGCTCCTACTTCTCCTCTTGCTTCTACATATAACTCTCTACTCCTGCATCAACTCCCAACTCCTGAATCTACCTCCTACCACTGCCCTTCAGACTTCTACTCCTGTTTCTGCACAGACAGGAGCATACAACAGGCTGACAGGCATAGGCTCCTGCACCCATTCTCCCTCCCTCTACTCCTGCCTCCACTCCTGCCTCAACTACTTTACCTACACCTACTTTGACTATCCTTACTCCTGCACCTACTCTCACTACCCCCACTCCTCATCTACCTACCCCCACTCCTACTCTACTCTACTCCTACCCCTGCCACCACTCTCCCTACTCTTTCCTACCTCCTACCCCTGCACCTTCTCTTCATGCTGCTGCCCCTTGTTATCTTTTGTCTGTGCGTTAATGATTTTTCTATAGATTTCCTTCTCGTTATGCAACATGTGGGCAGCAGTTGGCTGAGGCACAGATTGAGAGTGAGACGCAGAGATGAAGAGGAAGAGAGCAAGATGCTGAGCAACAGTTGCTCTGGGATTGGGTTGGCTACGGGCTGAGGCTGAGCTGAGGCTGAGGCGGAAGTGATGTTTGGTCACCTCACGCTGTTTACACGAAAATTCAATTAAAATTGGAAATTGTTTTCTCAAGCGGAAGTGTCGACGCGAAGATGAGGAATAGAAGGAGAAGAAGAAGAAGCTCTGCGGAAGTCACACGGAAGTTGCTTGGACCAGCAGCAGCAGCAGCAGCAGCAGAGGTAGCAACAGCAGCAGAGGCAGCAGCAGAGGTGGAAGCAGCAGCAACAGCTTCCACTTAATCTTCATCCGCTGCGGCGACTTTCAAATTGTTCTAGGTGTGTGTTCGTGTGTTTTTTGGGGCAGCCCAAGAAATTCCTAAGAAAACACTAAAAAAGTGAGTGGCGAAAGAGGACGGAGAGAGAGAGAGGGAGGCAGAGGAGGTGCTGGGCAAGCCGGAAGTAGAATGATTTGCTGCCTCAGCTCTCTTGAGCATATTTTGCATAGTCCAGAAACATTTTTGACTTCAAATGGGAACGGGGCCCAAACTCGATGTGCCACTTTGGCGCGCCTTAACGGAAACATGCCAACCTCAACAGCAGCAACAACAAGAGGTACAACAACAGCAGCAGCAGCAACAGCAGCAACGGCAACAGGCTAAGGAAAAAAATAAATTTCATTCATAAAAGTGCAAAAATGCCAAAAGGAAGCAAACCGCAGCACAAAAACGGTCAGTTGCAGACGCAGGGGAGGGGGAGAGAGAAGGCAGCAGTGTTGCAGAGACAGAGAGAGAGAGAGAGGGAGGTGAGGAGGGGAAAGGGGCGCAACAGGGCAGCTAAGGAACGCTGGGGTAACTGGTTTGCCCGTTTGCCAGGCCAATTGCAGCCGGGCAGCTTCGTTGTTGTTGTTGTTGTTGTTGTTGTTGCTGTTGCTGCTGCTGTTGCTGCTGTCCATTGTTATTGTTGCTGGCAACGGGGCAACAGCAACACTGGATTTTGCGTAGCTTGTTGATCGTCACAATTAATGAACGTCTACGCACACGGACATCCACGGAAACCACATCCACATACCACATCCACATTGCACAACAACAGCAACAGCAGCACACCAGCAACAACAACAACAGCACAGCAGCCACATTCGCAACCACATTCACATACAGATTCACATCCTCTGCTGCTGCCTTTGGCCGCAAAACGGAAAAAAGCAATTCATTCATTCATTCAAAAAGGGGAGACAACAACAACAGCAACACAAGCAACAACAGCAACAATAACAGCAGCAGTGGAAGAAACAACAACAACAGCAACAGTAGAAGAAACAACAACAACAGCAGCAGCAGCAGCAACAACAACATACACGGCAACAACAGCAATATCCACTAGCAACAACAACTTCAGCACTACCAACAACCACATGAGCAACTGTTGTAATTGTTGCTTTGGCTAAACCGCAAAATGTTGCTGCTGCAGCGTAAACATGTTGCTAGCTAGCAACAGCAGCACAGCCACCAGCAACTGTTGCTGTTGTCTCCTTTTACGCGCAGCTAAATAAATCAATCTTGGCCAATGTTGTAGCTATGGTTGCTGCTGTTGCTGCTGTTGTTGCTGCTTTCAGCATTTTTATGAATGAAAAGTTGCTGCTGCTGCTGTTGTAGTTGTAGTTGTAGCTGGCGTTGCTGCTGTTGTTGCTGCTGTTGTTTTTCGCAATTTTTAATGAATGACAACAGCAACAATTGCGCGTAACTTTTTTTTCTCTCTCGCTGTTGTTGTGGCCTTTTTTGGGCCGCGTCGCTTAATTACGCTCAAGTTGCAGTTGCTCTTGTTGTTGCTGCTGCTGTTGTAGTTGTTGTTGTGTCTGCTGTTGTTGTTGCTGCCTGCTGCCGTCGATCGTCTGTTTGCCTGTTGTTGTTTTGTTTAATGAACACATGCGCACTTGCTGCCGCTGCCGTTGCTGCTCGCGCGCGGTTTTTATGAATGAATGAATCAACAACAGCAACAACAACAGCAGCAACAACAACGTGCACGGCAGCAATACGCGCCCCGTTTGCGTATTTATAGTTATTTATTTTTCTGCCGTTGTAAACAATGCGCCTTTGGCACGTAATTAGCACACTTACAGAGAGCAGCAGCAACATCTACACAGCAGCAACAGCAACAACAACAGCAGCAACAAGAGCAGCAGAAGCTGCAGCAGACAGACAGAGCAACCAAATTGGAACGTGTCCGTCAATAACTGTAACAAGGTCTTGGCTGAAACGGAAACTCAACAGCAGCAGCAGCAACTACAACAACAACAACAGCAACACTAACAACAACAATTTCCGTCCGGATCGATCCATTGATCCATAGAATTGCTGCCGTTGCTAGTGCTGCTGCTGCTGTCGCTACTTCAGTCTCTGCTTCAGTCTCTGCTGCTGCCGTCGCTGCTGCTGCTGTCTCTGCTGCTGCTGCTGCTGTTGTCTCTGCTGCTGCTGCTGCTGTTGTTGTTGTTGCTGCTGCTGCTTTTTACAAAAAATTGTTACAAGTCGCATTATAAAAAGTTGACTTGGCGCGCGCGCCTGCTCCAAACTTGAGTCGATTGCCTCGAGAAACACGACAACAGCAACAACAACAGCAGCAACAACAACAGCAGCAACAACAACAGCCACAGCAGCAACAACAACAACCACAGCAGCAACAGCACTAGGTGCAACAACAACAGCGTGTAAAAAAAAGTGGGCAAACTAGTTTTTTTGGTCGATCGATCTGAGCATCCGTTGGCTCAGGTTGTTTGTAGCTTTTTTTTTACGTTTCTGAATGGGAACTCTTTGAACGAAAAAAAAAAAACAGCTAAAAAACATTGTGAACTGGAATTTTTTCGTAGATTTTTGTAGGCTGAATAATTGTGCCGCAATGTTGTTGTTGTTGTCGGTTTGTTATTGACAATATTTGTTTGTTTGGTTTGCTTGCGCTGAAATTCAAGCACTGCAAAGAAAACTTGGAGAGTTTTCTAGATTGAACGGGAAAATGAATTTGGCTTGAAAGTTACTTGATATTTGCAGATTTCTCTAGAATAAAATTTATTTAATAAACTACTCTTACATTTGTTTGAGTGTTGTTGCTAAATACACTTAAAGTGATAATAGAATTTTATTTAATTTTCAATATTTTTAAGCTTCTTTTAGACTTGGCTGAATTATTAAGATCTGCTTAAGTTTCTGCTAAATAAAATGGCAATTTTTTTTTTTCTAGAGGTGCAGAAACATCGTTGTTTTCATATGAAAAGCCTCAGCAAGAAACGATGTTTCTTCAAATCTTTTTTTTTTTTAGGAAAACTCAAGTTATATTGGCACAGTCTTCTTCTCGAACTTCTCAATCATATATACATGCCTAATCTTTTTTAACACCATTTAAACTCAAGTTCTATGTCAAGGTATTCACAAATTTTTCTCAGTGCTGAGAATTTTTTTCAAAAACCAATTTAAGCGTAGTAAAATTGGAATGAGTCTTTAAATGTATAGATTTTTCTATATCAAACTCATGTTTTACATTTCCAAAGTCCTTCTCAAATTTTCTCTCAATGCTGCCCAATATATTGCAGATATTTCTAGAACAGTTAAGTAACCTAAGAATAACTTTAACTCTTCTTCAAATTTCATTCATTATAACTGCAAATATATTTTAGACCTTTCCAGACCTTTTGCCAGTTATAATTCCAAAGCTCTACTGAAGTTTCTTTCAGTGAAATTTTAAGGTATTGTAGATTTTTCTAGTAAACAACATTCCCTAAATTTTTCTGAGTGTATACTACGATCTGAGCGCAAAACAAACAACAAGCGAAGCTTCTGTCTTTTGCCTCGTCTCTCTACTTTTTTCTCTCTTCTCCCTTCTCTCTTTCCAGTTGTTGTTTTTCCCGAATATTTTTCGCCTATCTTTCATTCTTGTTTATTTCGCCTCGAATCATATTGAATAATTTCTAAATTTAGCAGATAGAAAGGCAAAAAATTATGAATAAAATGTAAAAAAAGAGGCAGGGGAAAGAATCATCGTGGTTTGTAAGTTGATAATGATAGTGGCGAGCTTAGCATGATAACTTGATTATTGATTGGGGCAGAGAGGGGAAAGATTTAGCAAGAACGAGAGAGAGAGAGAGAGAGACAAACTAGACTGAGATAGCACTCGAAAAGCAGTTATGTTGCTCGTAAATTTTATAGAGGACAGTTTTATGATGAATGCCTGCGGCTCAATTATCATAAAAAGAAACAGAAAACACATAACTGGAAATGGTAGAAGAGTGAAAGAGTGAAAGAGAGAGAGAGAGATAGCGAAAAAATGTGTGTAGAAAACAAGACAGAGTCGTGCATTGTGTCTGCAGGGGGGAGGGAGAGAGGGGCACAAAAAAGGGCGTAGCTTAGCTAAGTCAACAGTAAACAACAATATTGCGCATACGCAGCGTTGTAGGAAATAAATAAAAATGCCGTTTTCACACCTGGCTGAATGTGCCAGAGAGCACACGTGGGCAGTAGTTGTAAGAGGGGGGAAGGGGAGGTGTGGGGGAAGATAGGGTACGGCGACATGTTTATGCATGATTTGTTTATGCATTTCTCAGACGATTGGAATTTCCAGCAGCCTCTCTTTGATATATCACGTCTGTCTCAGCTGCTGCTGGCAGCTCGCAGCTCTCGTGTCATTCATTCATTCACTTATTCACTCGTTCATTCATTCATGTCCACACATGCCACACAGCGCTGTGCCACGCGACGCGTTGTTTAGGCCAAATATGCGTGCCTGATCTGCTTGTATATGGCCAACAAATCAGACGATGATGCCAGCCTGTTGTTGTTGCTGTTGTCAGTGTTGCTGTTGTTGCTGTTGTTGCTGCTGTTGTTGTTGTTGCTGTTGTTGTTGTTGCTGCTGTTGTTGGCATCGCCCATTCAAACATTTGGACGCTCTGTCGCTTTTGCCATTCATTCATTCATTCATAGATTGACTTGCCCAGCGAAGCGAAACGCGCTGTCTCGCTGTCGCAGTCGCTGCTTACTGCGCTGCTGGCGTCGCTGTCACTGCTCATCAGCGCGTTTACGTTTTCATTCATTCGCTCTGCACACGCTCTGCCTCCCCCCGCCCCCTGTGCCTGCCCCCGGCCTGCTCAACCCGCTGTCTTCTCACTATCAACTGCCTTTACTGCTAGCTGCCTCTCTCTCTCTCCCCCTCTCTCCTTCCCCCTCTCTATCTCCCTCTCTTTTCCTCCTCCCTCTCCCCTCCTCTTTCCCCCTCTCTATCCCCCCCTCTCTCTGTCACTCACACTGCTCTCACAGCTTCGTCATCATCATCGTCGTATTTCATTCATGAATTTTCTTTCATTCAGCTTTGCCTCCTCTGCTCTGCCTCTGCTGCGCCTCCTCCTTCTACTGCGCCTCTGCTTAGCTGTCTTCCCCTCTGCTGCGCCCCTTCCCCTACCCCCCTCAGCTGTTGCTGTTGTTGCTGAAAACATTTTTAAATACCGGAACTGAATGTTTAGCGCTTTTAAGCATGGGAACTTTTTGTTTTCTTCTGGAAAAAAGGCAAGAAAAAAAAACGCTATCTAGCTGTCTGTCTTGCTCTCCCTCTCCACCTCTCTCTTTCTCACTCTGTTTCCCTCTCTATTTGTATGTTTTGTTGCTCTTCGAGCCATTTTTATGCGACCCAACAGGAATTTGGCTTTTATTTTGTCTATTTTAGGTGTTGTTCTTGTTATTGCTGTTGTTCCTATTGTTGTTGCTGTTGTTGTTAGTGTTGGTGTTCTCAATGTTGTTGTTGGTGTTGCTGCGCCTGCTTGGGGTTTTTATGCCTCGAAAATTTATTGCAGACAACAGCGGATCGAAAATTTATGGGCCAAGCTGATGGGCAGCGGGAACGCTCATAGATGATGATCTATCTATGGGGTATGTTGGGTGGATGAGTTGCGGAGAGAAAAGTTGAGAGAGAGTTAACTGGAAATATTCTATGCGAATCGTAAAGATCATGAAGGAGAGGGATTAGATAGATATTATATAGATTTTTGGGGCTTATTATGTATTCTTAATCATTTGTTTTGCCTTTAAATGATCTGCTTCGCTCTCTCTGCTGCTGCTTCTTCTTGTATTAGTAGACTAAGTCGTTCAAATTGTCCTATTTATAAATCATAACTCAGATAGACCATAGATATAATTCGCTGTTGTCATATTCAGATTATCTTGGTATACCTTTATTCACTCGTATATCCCTAATACTATTATATCTATATATCTCTTAA
This sequence comes from Zaprionus indianus, assembly GCA_018904595.1. Lineage (NCBI taxonomy): Eukaryota > Metazoa > Arthropoda > Insecta > Diptera > Drosophilidae > Zaprionus > Zaprionus indianus. The sequence continues at coordinate 5,617,726 of JAEIHA010000140.1, forward strand.
TATATTTCCATCTATTAATCTTACAAATAATCATTCCACCTATCAATCCTTCATATGGGGTCGTTTGTAAGTCCGTACTTATTGATTAAAATATATTTTTTTGTCAAAGAAGTTTTATCTATCAACATAATCTCCTTTGAACTCTATACATTTATTCCAGCGTTTTTCCAATTTTTTTTTTTCAAATAATATTTTCTATCTAAGTTTCTTTCCATCTTTGGAAACAAAAATTTGTCGGGAAATCTAGAATATGCTGGATGGGGTAGCAGTTCGTAGCCCAATTTATGAAATTTTGCCATGCTGACACGAAATTCACTTTTTTCCATTTTTAAAATTCACGATATCGTATGCTTTCTATGCCTATAAAACATGATCTATCTATTTAACAGTCAGCGGTTATATACTTTAAATATTTTCTGCATATAATTTTAAAGTCCCTCGTATTTATCTATCTGTCTATCTTTCTATCCATTTTACTGTCTAAATCTTTATCGGTTATATTTAAAGTATTTGTTAATCATTGTATTCCTCTATCTATTAATCTTTCTACCTTTCTATCCATCTATGAATCTCTATTTATCTATCTATGGTATCTATCAATCTACCTATTATATTGTCTATCAATCAATTTATTCATTTATCTCACCATCTATTTATTGATCTATTCAACCCTTTCTTCCTCTATATACATCTCCATATATTCATTTTCCTCCCAATCTCACCACATTGCACATCTCTACTTTCAATAGTTGCCCCACTTTATAGGGTATCTCACTAGTCAACTCTTTCTTCACCCTCTCACTTCTATTCTCCTTCAACTTGTTTGGCTTGTCAATATTTTTGTTTTGATTGTTGTTGATATTTCACGCCTTGGCCAACTGGCAACGAGGACAACAACAACAACAACAACAACAGCAACGACAACTAGGGAGTGTTTTGACTGTACATATAATAGAACCGATCTGTATATATGCCATATAAACGAGCGAGAAACCCTAGCAAAGCTAACAAATTGAAAATTGATAAGTGATTGCTGATTGAATGAGGTGAAGCAGCGACAGATGCAGGAGGGAATGCGAGAGGGGGGGGATACTGCCCCTCCCTGTGGCAACTGGGAGCTACTTAGTCACGCTGCCACTTCGTGCCGCAAACATTGAACTATTGAACTCGCTGATGCTGCCGCTAATTGGTCTATAAGGTATAACGCAATTGTGCGCGCGATGCTGCTGCGAACTTTTTTAATTGATCAAATGCGACGACAACAGCAGCAACAACAACAGCAACAACAATAGCAACAACAACAACAATGATCAACTGGGGCGCTGCTAGAAAAATGACATGGAAACAACTTTCATTTTTCATATAAAGCAATTGTTGCCGCCGTCGCAGTTGCTGCTGTTAGTGTTGCTGCTGCTGTTGCAGTTGCAATTAAGTGTGCCATAAGCAACAGTTGCCCCGTTTTTGGTGGGTGTCAAGTGTAATGGGCAGCACCACCAGCAGCAGCAGCAGCAGCATCAGCATAGGGCGGCAGCTAAATATAGAAACAGGCCCAGCCCCAAACTTGGCAAACCTGCTGCTGCTGTTGTTGCTGTTGCTAGTGTTGCTGCTGTGGGCTGTTGTTGTTGTCGGTCGATCGATCGATTGCTGGCGTGGGCACTGCAGCCAGTTACAAAGTTGTTGAGCAGGTGTCGCTGCTGCTGCTGCTGCTGCTGCCGCAGTTGCATTATGCAATCGAGTTGTTTGCATACATTGCACCGCAGCAACTGTTGCTCGCGTGTGCGTGTGTGCGTGTAATTAGCCGCGCAAATCTTATTTATTAGCAAGAGACTTACCCCCACTTGGTAGAGTATGCGCAGATCCTTCGAGTGCCTGTTGCTGCTGCCGCCAAGACGATGTTGCTGTTGCTGCAGCAACATTTGACGTGCGCGACGTCCAGCAGGCTCTGACTCCGTCTCCGTCTCCGTGTCCGTCTCCGTTTCATGCTGCTGCTCTGCTGAGATGCTGACTACGGCAACCGTTAGCGGCTTTTCGCTTGTTGTTGTTCCCGCTGCCGCTGCTGCTGCTGTTGCTGCCGCTGTTGTTGCTCCGGCTGCTGCTGCTGCTGCACCTGTTAACTCTTTGGCATCGTAGATGGTGTACTCCAAACTCTTGTGCTTGGCCGCCGTCTGATCTGAGCTTGGCGTCAGCTCGTACACCTCCAGCGGCAGGCGCGTGCTCTGCGCGCCGCTCACTGCCAGCAACAGCAACGACAACAGCAGCAACATTGCCTGCTGACTGCGTCGTCGACAGCGCAGCAGCGAGCGCAGACGTATGCTGGCCATTGTGTGAGTGTGTGTGTGTGTGTTGCTGGTGTGTGTGTGTTGTATGTGTGTTGCTGGTGTGTGTTGCTGCTGGGTGTGTTGCGGCTGTTGTAATTGACACTTTTTTGTGGGTTTTGTAAGTCGCCGTTGCCGTTGCCTGCTTCTTGTTGTTGTTGTTGTCGTTGATTGTTTTTTTTTATTCTCTCTGCTCTCTACAATTGCAGCTGCAGCTGTGACAGGTTGCTGACACAGGGGAGGGGAGTTGCAGAGGGGGGAAAGGTAGGTAGCTCGATCGATTGCAGCTCAAATTAGTTGGGCAGCGACTGCGCCCGCTGCGGGCGACGAGAGCATGGCAAGTGAAGCAGGTTTAAGGCACACGATCAAAGAGAGAGAGATTAGCGATGAAACGTTTAGCTGATGCAGCGATTAACGATAAACCGATTAACGATAGAACTGATAGACACACAAACAATGTTGAAGTTTATAAATCAAGTTTAAACTTCTTTCAAGTTGAATTTCTTTTCAGTTGAACTTCTTTTGAGTTTAGCTTCTTTTTTACAGGGTATCTTTAGTGGTTCTCTGCTGCGCGACGCCGCGTGTTCTCGACTCGACTCGACTCGTTTCGCGCTTCGTCTGCGTTTCGTTTCGCTCCGCGTTGTCGTCTGCTCTGGGCAACGTCACTTTTCGAACTGATCAAACAGAAAAACGAGCAACAACCACAACGGCAACTTCACTCGCAGTCGCCGTCGCCGTCGCTGTTGACGTCGCTGTCGGCGTTGCTATCAGTGTGTGTATCTGTGTGGCAAGACTTGAATGAATGCACACACACACACACAGTCAGAGAGAGGCAGTGTGAGTGTGAGAGAGAGAGAGAGAGAGAGAGAGAGAGGGAGAGAGAGGCAGCACACCCAGCGTGACGTAGGCTGAGGCTGAGGCTGAGCATGCCTGACTGGTTCGCCTGGTGAATGAATGAATGAATCTCGCAGCGACGCCAGCATCCAGTTGTGGTGTGTCTGCGTGTGTGTGTGTGTGTGCGTGCGTATCTATGTGCAGTTGGTGGACCTGCATAGCCGGCTCGCGTGCTGCGCGCTCGCTACGCCGTCGCCGTCGCCGCCAGGCCTGAGGCCGAGCCGAGGCCGGAGCCGGGCTTGGACGGAGTTGAGCTGAGCTGTGGACGACGCATCCTTCTGCCCGTTTTTGCTCTGTTTGCTTTACTTGTTTCCCTGTCTCCGAACTCTCGCTCTCTCTCTCTCTTACTCTGCTTCTTCCCCTGCCTCTCTCTCTCTCTATTTCTTTCATCTTCACTGTCTCTTTGTTTTTGTCATTTTTACTACGACCGGAAACTAATTCCTGCCCAGCGACATTGTTGTTGCTCCTCTTGTTGTTGTTGCTGTGTCTGTTGTTGTTGCTGTTGTTGATGTTGTTGCTGTGCCTGTTGCTGTTGTGCTTGTTGTTGTTGCTGCTGCTGTGGGTTTTTTCTGCCTTTTGGCCCGTTGCTTGTTTAATTTCGCGCGCATGCCAAAAAATAAGCATGAAAACGGCAGCTACAACAGCAGCAGCAACAACAACAACAGCAGCTACAACAACAACAACAGCAGCAGCTACTACAACAACAACAACAACAGGGCACTGTAGACTCTTCTTCAGGCTGAGCTTGGCCGCAGTTCGCGCGAAAAGCGCGCGCGCTCTTCTCAAGAAAGCGCGCCAATTTTTATGAGCCTCGCGATAAGGTTTCAACGCGCGTTTCCACTTGTTCCACACCCCTCCCTGCCCCTGACTCTGCTCTACCCCTCCCCATAAGTTTGCCTTACCGCTGTCCCTGTCCCTGCCACTGCCACTGCCCCTGTTCCTGCCCCTTTGCATTTCCAACTGAGCAACTGGAGAAGGCCTTCTTGGTGTGGCCTTCGAATCAGACGAAGTGTGCAATATGAAACTAGCAGGGTGGGAGAATACAGTTGGAGAAACATCGATGTTTCAAAGGAAAACCCTTAGAAAACTTCCACGTTTCTTCAGCTTTAGTTTTTCATATGAAACATCGATGGTTCTCAGGGCTGCTCCAACAGTAAATGTCGATGTTTCATATGAACAACTTCAGAAAACTTTGACATTTCTCTACCTGTAGTAGAGACCTTGATTGATATCTCAACTAAGTTTTGCTTATTTTCTGTAATGTAATAGTGTCTGTTTATTTTCGGAATCAACAACGAATTTAATACTTTAATCAAATAAATATTATAACCTTTATTAATTGTTTTACAAAAACTTCCTAACTAAGTGAATTATAATACTTTAAGTTTCTCTTAAGTTGCAGCAATTTCTTCATTTGAAAATGTTCAAACTGATTTGAAAACTGACATTAAGCTTCCGTTCTTTCTAAGAGAATCTAGAACAAACTATAGTACTGGGATTAATCATTCTAACTCTTTCCAAACTTTTGATTTGAAACTTTTATTAGACTGAGTTTATCTATACAATTAAACTTTAAAGGTTCTCTTTCAAATGCAATTTGGTTACCCAAGTTAAATTTAGTGTTCTTCTCCTTCCCTAATGAATCCCTCCCTTTGATTTGATAATCTTACAAGCTAAGTTTATCATACAACTTGACTTTCTTTGATACCACTTAAAGATGAAGGGTCACTATCATTTGCAAACTCTCAACTCATTTAATTACACTTTGTTTAACAAGTCTTCAAACAATTTAATGAATTAACTGTTCTAAACTTTGACCTACGCTAAATCCATTTGACAAACCTATTAATTGTTATATAATAGTGAACTCAATTACTAGATATTATTTCAGCTCTGTTTCTATCCTTTCAAGTTTATTCACTAATCAATGCTTCAATCCTAACATTCTAAACTCTAACTCAACTAAAACCTAATTTTTTCTTCTGCTGTCACTCTTGAACTGATTTTTAATTCAATCAAAGCTGACTTTCTATTTTTATTAAAATCTTGTACTTATTTAGCGCTCTAACTAATTCTTCCTCTCTCCCTCTTCTCTTCTTTGCAGGCAAAATGTATGCAGTAATTGGACGCAGACACGGCAAGATACTTTCGGGTGATCTGACACAGGGCAGCGGCAACTTTGCAGTGACCTGTCTGCTGCCGGTCATTGAATCCTTCAACTTTGCCCAGGAGATGCGCAAACAGACATCTGGCCTGGCCTGTCCCCAGCTAATGTTCAGCCACTGGGAGGTAAGTTGCAGCTGTTGCCCGCCGATGTTGCTGCTAGTGATTTTGGCGCAAGTGCGCCACGCAGTCGCCTTCAACGTGGCATGCCCCCCCGCGCTACCTACCTCTCTCTCTGTCTGGCCATATGCCATGTGCGTGCTCTTCGCTGATCTGCTCTGTGGTCTGCGCTTGGTCAGCAGCAAAAAATCTCAGTTTACCTTGGCTGCTGCTGCTGCTGAAGTCTTATAAGCTAAACCACAGCAGCAACAGCAGCAGCCGAGACAGCAGCAACAGTTGCTCTGCCTGAAAGTTATCTGGTCCATTTGAGGCTGCAGCTGTGTGCAATATTTCATGTTGCTGCTGCTGCTGCTGCCTCAAGTATCCCAACGCAAGCGGCCTTTCCCCTTCGACCTTGCCCTGTGGCCACTTCAAGTTGATCTTCCTCTAGCCCCCTCTCTCTCTCTCCCGCCTTCCGCCCCTTCTGCACCTTCTGTCGGCGGATGAGACCATTCAAAAAATGATTAATATAGACGCAGCCCATCACGCGTGCGCGCACACCACACTAAAATGTCAGCTTTGCTCTCGCCAAACGATGATATAATACTCGTTTTCTCTTAAAGACTTCTCAGAAGACTAACTGATTGACTGACTAACTGAAAGACTGAAAGAAAGACAGACAGACAGAGAGAAAGAAGAAAAAGAGCGAAGCAGAAACCGCAAGCCAAAAGAATGTTCCCTCTGAGGTTATTATAATTATTGCCGCAAATTATTTTATTCCTTGAAATGCTGAAACGCGTCAAAACTTTAGTTAAGCCAAGCTGGAACGTGTCTGGATTGAGAGTTATAAGTGAAGTGGGGATTAGTGTGGCTGGAGATTTTTAAGTAAGATAAGGTTGAGGAGGTTGTAGAGTTAACTTTGAATAGATCAATGCTCTATAAAGTGTGCTTTTGGGAATTCAGAATAAGGTAGGTTAGACTTGGTTTCGAGTTTGAAATTTATGCAAATAATCTTCATTTAGTTTTATATCTAAGTTATATGTTTTAAATATTAAATTGATCAATTTTCTATTGTTAGGGCAGATCTTGTGTGAAGACAAAGGTTTCTTTTTTTTATTGATTGCTATTCAATTGAATGGTTTAGTTGGAGAATCATCTCAGGAATTTAATATAACATTTATTTTTAAGTATTTTTTCACCCTAACAAAAACTTAGATTGTCTCTTTTTTAAAGAATGAAGTCCTTAAAATACACATAAACTATAAGCAATATCTTTTGCATTCTATTATACACTTTATTTGAGATGATCATATGAATTACATTCAATCTATTGCATTATTTCCTCTGAACGTTTCAATCCCAGCGACGAACAACAATAAAAATGGTTCTTTATTTCATCTTTTCTATTCGATTAGAAAGTTTGCATGGAGAAGAATCTCAAGAAACTTATTTAAACTCTTGTTTCCTTGTATTATATCAATTCTAGGACAAATATTTCATTAAAATGGAAATCTACTTTAGACTTATTGACTAAAGGAAAGGTATTTATCTATAAAACTTCTTGTAGGTTCTATAATTGATGCTCAAAGAGATAATATTTGATTATGATTTATTACATTCTTAGGGAAGATGATTCTCAGCGATTCAACGGTGTTAATTTATATTTGAACAATATAAAGCTTGAAGTTAGATCAAAAACTTCCCCAAAAGATGATCCCTTGTAAGTTTTACAATCTATTAAATTGGCCAGAGTGCTGTCCACTCGCCTCTTTCCAGATCTCTCTATAAAAATTTCATCTCCATTTGGTTCCGTGTTCCGTTTGTCGGCTGTGCGGCTAACTTGGAGTGCGTGAGCTTGTGTTAGTATGTGCTAAGCAGACTTAAAAGTATTAGTGTGTGCCTCAGTATGTGTGTCTATCTGTATGTATGTATGTGTGTGTGTTGTATATCGCCCAACCAATCGATAACAACAAGTTTTTGTATAATGACTTCCGGTGATTTTCTATTTCTCAGCTGAAGTTTTGCCCGGCAACGCCATCTACTCTCGTTGCCGTTGTTGTTGTTGTTGTTCGAGTTGCTGCTGCTGCTGCTGTTGTTGTTGCTGTTGTCTGTTTTGCTGCTTCGTATAATTTCATACGCATTTCCAGCGTCCGTTCAGCAGGGGGAGCAGCAGCAGCAGCCACAACAGCAACAGCATCGGGGCGACTCTTGCAGGGGGCAGCCAAGGTAACTTTCCGTGTTTTTCTTGTAGAAATCTCTCTCTAAACGGAAACTCGTTTGGCCTGGCTGCATTATTTTCAGCCAATGAAAGCCAGCAACAACAACAACAACAGCGAGCAATTAGAATTTGACAACAGCAGCAACAACAACAATAGACGAGCAACAGCAACAATAAATGACTTTGATGTGTGTCAACTGGGCACGCTCATCTTGAAATGTTTGCTGACAACAACAACAGCAGCAACATTTAAACAGTTATGCGCCCAGCATGTCCACGCCCACATGCCAACGCCACCGCCCCCTTAGGTACGCCCAGCGCATGCGTGAGCGAGCGAGTGAGCGTGTCTGTCTGTCTGTTCCGCTGACCGCAGCAGCGTGGGCGCAGTTGTCACGTGCCCGCAATAACAACGAAGGCAGCGCAAGACAGGGAAGGGGTTAAGAGAGAAGAAGGCACGGGGGGAGAGGGGGCGGGGAAGACAGAGACAGACAACAAGCAGCAGAGGGGTGTGGCAGAGGGGGAAGAAAGGGGGCCTGAGTGGGCTACACATTTGAATTTCTTGCCTCATCATCAACTTGGCCTACAATGTGTTCGTTAAGCAGCAACAACAGCTAGCAGCAACAACAACAACAGCACCAAGCTGAAGCTGTTAATGCAGCAACAGCAGCAACAGCCCCTGCAGCTGACCCGACGCGACGACCTTTTGGCCCCGGCAAAGCCTCATCTGCAGAACCGCAACAGAAACTAATTTTCAGTTTTCATATGGAGTATGCTACGCTATCTCTGTAGCTGTATCTGTATCTGTATCTGTATCTGTATCTGTGTATATATTTTTCACTTCACGTAACGCATTAAGTCACAAACACACACACACACACACACATGCAGACACGCTCGCACACTCAGCAAACACACACACACACACGCTGGACTGGGGTTTGGCCAGCATAAATATCTTGGCTCGCTGTTGTTGTTGTTGTTGTTACTACTGCGGCCGTTTGCTACTGTCTTGCGCGCTTTTGTTATTATTTGAGTTTGGTATACCCTGTAAATAGTGGGTGTGTGTGGTGGGGTATATCAGCGCATATGTAGTAAGGCAAGTAGAAGTCGAAGTTAGTTATGAAAAAAAGATTTACAAAAAAAGCTTAAATAATTATTTAGGTCTTCAGTAAAGTTGTTTAGCAAGAAGTGCCCCTAATGTTGTTATCGATAGTAAATAATCTTACTTAAATTTGCGTATAAAATTTAAACGATCTGACTGAAATTTGACCTAAAATAAGATTATAAATATTTTTAGGAAAGAAATAGAACGAGCGATTGATTTAGTTTGTTTTTTCAGTATGGAATACCCCTGTTAATGGGTTATGCTCTAGTTTTAAAAGAAATAAATGAAGTAGAAACCAACCGAAATTAAAGTTAGATTTAAGTCTTGAGTTTAATGTGAAATAATTCAAAAATTACGGAGATTATTTCTGAATCAAGAAATATCTTGTTCAAATGGAACATTTTCAGTAGGAATAGTTTAGAATTGTCTTTAGCTAGTGTTTTACTTGGAATATCCCTACCAATAGCGTTAAATAGGTAGAATTATCCCTTGTAAGTTCATCGTTAGGCATTAAAATAGTGATAGAATGTAGAATAAGTATAAAGAGAGCCTCTATTCATTGACTGTTAAATATATCATAATAATATATAGAAACAGATTTAAGCTCTTCATTGACATTAGCTCTTGCTTCTTAAATTCTTCTTACTTTTTATATTTCTGGAAATATTTTTAAAGCATGGACAAACTCCTACTCATTGAATGTCAAAAGCAGAATATAGCCTTGTCTATCTATTGTCTTATTTCTTTAAGCAGTACCCTTCATCTTGTTTTAATATATTTTAAATGTTGGGAATACCCTTATTTATTAAATATTGTATTGTTACTGCACTAGTTCCTTACAATAACTTCATTGGGAATACTCGTTAATAAAAATATCCAACAAAACAAACTCTGTTCGCTACAACTCGTCCCACCATACAGGGTATTCGTCTAGCACATCACTTCATCATGTACTTTGCTGTTCGACCGCCTTTTTCAGTTCCAAATCCCCATTTTGAGACTGAGTCGCCCAAATGCAGCGACTTTGGCTACTGGTCTTACTTACTTCGAGTGGAGTGTGTGGTGTATGTGGTGTGAGGTGAGGTGAGGTGGAGTGGTGGAGGTGGGGTAGAGGGTACAAGGTGAAGAGGAAGGCAGAAAGGAAGGGGGAGGGGGATCTTTTGGCTGTGCCTTTCATTGGTTGTGGTTGCTGCCGTTGCCGTTGCTGTGTTACTGTTGTTGTTGTTGTACTTGTTTGGAGTGTTTATCATTAACGCGTCGCATATTATTGTTATTATTATTGCTGTTGCTGTTGTTGTTGTTGTTGTTGTGCTTTGCATATGCGAGGCATAACTTGAAAACTACTTGAAGAGCAGACAAGAAAACAGAGCAGAACAGAAGACACAAAAACAGAACAGAGACAGAGCAGGAGAGGAGCAGAAGAAGAGAAGAGGGAAGTAGAGGAAAGAAGGAGGAGTAGAGGAAGCAGTAGGAGAGAGAGGGAGGGAGGGGGGAGCTTGCGTAGAAGAGTCGAGCAAGACAAATAACAAATAATCTGATAACTCGTTTTGTACCCGAAGACAGCAGCAGCAGCAGCAGCAGCAGAGGAGCCCCAAAGAGCCCCCAGGCGCGCACCAAAGGGAAAGTCTGCAAATAGGGAGAGGGGGGGAACAGGGGGGGCAGCCTGTGGCTAAGGTTGAGGCACGACTGAGACGGCCTGCAACCAGGTTGAGGTTGAGGTTGAGGCCGTCGTGGCAGTGCCCTAAAGTCTGCGCTGCCAAGTCGCACACACACTCGCACACACACACACCGCGTCGAGTCCAAGCCGGCAAGTGCTTAGCCAAGTGGCTGTGGCAATCCTTAAGGCAGTTGTTGTTGTTGTTGTTGCTGCTGCTTAAGTGGAACGTGGTTTGCATTGTGCGCCCTGTCAAAATGACGCTCGTCGTCGCGTCGCGACTTTGCAGCGCATGCGCAACGCGAGTCTGCTGCCTCACTCACAGTCTGTGCCACACTGTCCCGCCGTCTGTCTGTCCCACTGTCCCTCTGCCTGTCTGTCCCATTGTCTGTCTGTGTGTGTTGATTTGCCTGTGGTTGTGGACAGCGTCACCAGCAACAGCGCGAGCACCAGCACCAGCACTGACTGTGGCTCTGCTGCCTTGGCTGGCTCTCCGTTTCTGGGGCGCGATAATAATCTCAACTTGGTTTTTGGTTGCCCCAACCCCTCTACCTCTACCCTACCCCTTCCCCTCCCTCTCCTGCTGCCCCTATTGCTGTCACTGCCCCCACTCCTACTCTTTACTCCTACTCCTACTCCTCTGCACGCGGCAGCGTATTTCGGTAGCTGCCGCGTAAATTACCTGCATGCTGGACAGGTAAACACACTTCACACACACTCGCACACACACACTTCACAAACACACACACACATACATACATTCACACACTCACTCACAGCTCTGCCAACAACACAGCGAACACAATCGACGACGCATGCGTGTCTGTGTGTTTATTAGAGCCCTGTCAAAGTGAGAGGCAGCAGGAGAGGCAGTGGCAGGGGGAGGGGGAGGGAGAGGCAGGGAAGTAGCATACATGATGCCTTTTGTGATCACACTTGCTTGAAATTGATCTATAAAGTGCTCAAGGTCAGGTGGAAAGATGTCTCGGAAACTTAATAGAAGCTAGTCTGAAGAAAATAAATTCATTACGGACTTTTCTTAAATTTGATTGATAATTTCTGCTTGATACACCCCTTGTCCCTACTCCTTTGCATTTGCATCCTTTCCCTGCCTTGGCTGTGCCTTGCCTGCACCAACTGAAGCATGGTGTGGATAACAACCTTTGCGAGTGTTTTAATAGTCTCTACCTTGAGCCTCTTTGCCGTTTTGTAGTTCCTTAACGGCTGCTGTAAAGTGCACTGCGCGAAAAGCTTTAGCAAGTAGAGTAATGATTGTAAAATTGATGAAGGTTACTTTGCGAAAATTTCTATACCACTTATATATTATTTTACAGAATTGAATGACTCTGTTGATTTATTCATTGAAGGCATAACAATCATGGAAAATATGACACTTTTTCCTTAACTTCTTTATTCTTTAGTATTTGTTCCTATGAAAGCTTATAGGTTAAAGTTGTCTGACTTTTTATTAAAATAGGAAAAATAGACATGGATAACTGTCTAACTTTGCTCGGCACTGAAAAGTTATGTTATTCAAAAAATCTACACGATTTTTCAAACTAAAATTCTCATTTCAGGTGATTGTTTCTATGGCAACTATATGTTGAAGTCGTTTGATTTTGATTATATTTAAGACGCATATTATTTATACAAAATTATGCTGTAGTAGTAAATTTGGTTGCCATATCTTGCCAAATAACAAAAATCTTTCGATAGTTGCTATGACAGCTATGCGATATATTGGTCCGATGCGTCTTGGTGCGATTTATTTACAGCGTAGAGCAATAAGAAGTATGCGTACCAAGTTTTATAAAAGATTGCCCTAAAACTAAGAGACTTAGTTAGCGTTGCAACAGGCGGACAAGCGAGCGGACATACGGATGGACGAACGGACAGACAAGCTGAAGAATTGACGGACAGACGGGCGAATGGATGGACAAACATAACTAGATCGAACTCTCCTGGTGATCCTAGTTCGGAATATACATACTTTATGGTGTCGGCGATGTTTCCTATAGTGCGTTACAAACTGCTTATACCCTCTGCAAGTAGTGTACAAAGACACCTATTTAGAATTGCTTGTCCGTATATACCTTACACCACATAGCCAACTATGATCTTAGTGTACCTTGGCTGTACCTATTGATAAATGAACTTCAACAGTTCTTTTAGACTTATCAGTGTAACAGTTTAGTCTTTATACAGTTTAGTCTTTATACAGCAGTTACCTTTTCTTTTCTTGCCTGCCCCTTTTTCTCTCAGTGCACATCATCGCTTGCTGCTCATTTGTCTGCATCGGCTCAGACGCAAGCTTTGCGCACTTCTGGAGCACTTCAGCTGCCAAGCAAAGGCTCCTCTTGCTCTGGTCGCTATTGTTGTTGTTGTTGTTGCTGTTGTTCTACTTGACGAACCGTTGTGCGTAGGGCAAGCAGCGTCCCCTACGAGGAAGCTGTGGAGGAGCCCTGCAAGCTAAGCCCTCAGCCTGCTCTACTCGTGTTTGCCTCATCGTACCTTGTTGTTGCTCCTTCTTGTGGTTTCCCCTTGTTGTAGTTGTTCTTGCTGTTCGACTGTTGCGCATGTGCATAAGGACAGTCTGCCCTGGGTGTGTGTGTGTGTGTGTGTGTGTCTGTGTGTGTGTTGTGACATGGTTTGTTGTGCTCTCGGGATTGCCCTGCCCTAAACCAGCAGCACTGACTTGCCTGCCTTAGCTTGGCTTGCTCTGACCGCGTGTCGTCTTCGTGATCATGCTGGCTACTGCAGCTCCCCCGCCCCTCCCTGCACAGCCCGCCTCCTTCCCTCTGTCCTGCCTTCCTTCTTCGCGCAGTTTCCACTGCTGCTCTGGCGTTGTTAGTGGTTGTTAAACAAGCGAAACGTTGTGCCCGATAATGATCTACATGGGCAACAGCAACAGGAACAGCAGCGGCGGGGGAGGGGGTGCAGGGCACAGTGCGCAGTTTAGCGTAGTGCGAACAGATGGTGCAAAAAAGAACAACCAAAACAACAACAGCAACAGGAGAGAATCATGCCAGAAGTTTAAGGCAAGCGTATCCCAATCCGCCAAACTAGCAAGTCCAACTGGCAAAAGTCCTGAGGCCCAAAGGGAAAGATTCAGTAGAAACGCGTCTCTCTCTCTCTCTACACTCTCGCCCTGCGTGGTGTCCTGTGCGTGAAGAGGAACCTGAAGTGGTTGCTAGTGGCCATCATCAATCACACGAGCAGACTCAGTCAGCACAGCTCAGACTGAGCTCAGTCAGCTTCGTCAGCCATTCAGTAAAATTCTGCGTATCCCTTGAACCTGGACTGGGCCTGGGCCTGCTCTGGCCGTGTCTTATCACGCAATGCTTGTTTTGTATTGTTGTTGCTGTTGTTATTGTCCTGTCGCTCGCTGCGAAAGTCATTAAGGATGCGCACAACCATTTGAATGTATTCACACACACACACGCACACACACACAGCCCCTACCCCCGTCGCGAACCTCTTGAGTTCTGACAATGAAGATGTGAAAATGCACGCTTTCCCTGATTGCCATGAACAATGGACAGAGCACCTCCTCCTCATACCAGTACTTGTCGGCCCTTACGTACTCGTAAAACATCACGTAAATCCAATCACGAACCGTAACCGTCCTCGGGCGCAGGCGCATAGACCAAACGACGCCCTCGTCGTCTCTATTGTATTGTCTCAAGTGGGCTGCGTTGTGTCTAAATGATTTCCCGGAAAGGTTCGCAACTCGCACTAACTCACACCCTCTCCCTCTCTCTCTCTTGCAGGTGATCGACATTGATCCCTTCTGGCTGCCCACAACGGAGGAGGAACTAATGCACTTTGGCGAGAAAGCAGACTCGGCCAATCGTGCCAAGCTCTACATGGACAGTGTGCGACGTCGCAAGGGTCTCTTCGTGGACGAGCAGGTGGTGGAGCATGCGGAGAAACAGCGCACCCTCTCCAAGAACAAGTGAAAGAATTGCGAGGTAAAAAACTTTAATATAATTCCTGATAAATTTCCATGATATACATATGTATATACGCTGCTAAGGCGAATCCTGATCCGCCTGGTTTCCCTGAAGATCACCCACGGTCTCGTGTTGTATGAGGCCACTCTCCTTCTCAGGCACCTCCGGTACGGCCAGTGAGTTGCGACCGAGCACAATGTGGATGCAGCTGGGGAAGAGTAAGAGTGAGAGATAGTTAGATACTGTTAGGAACCTTTTTCTGGGTACTTACAGTACGAGCAGAAATACAGCCAGCTGTGTAGCTATGGTAAGAAGAAAGATACCTCCGCCATAGTTTGACTTGAGGGTAGCGCGATAGATCTGTGAGTAGCAGACGCCACTGATGAAGGGCACTGCATTGTCGCAGACGGAGAGCAGCGCAAAGACCTTGCCGCGTTCCGATTGTGGAACTATTTTGGAGGTCATGGAACGTATCATGGGTCCAACAATGGGACCCAAACTGCAGACAACGGCACCCACATAGAGTAGCATTGGTCCTGAGGTAAAGTAGAAGAACACACGCCCCAAGGCATGTGCCCAAGTGCCAATGAAGATGATGGTCTAAGGAGCAGGAAGAAGAATTAGTTGAAAAGTCCCAAAGAACTTGCTTTAACTCTTACCGTATCACGCCAGCCAAGCACCTTGTTCATAATGGGTACCGCTAGCAACATGGCAATGACAAAGGCCGTGGACTTAAAGGTCTTGAAGGTGCTGTAGGGTCCCACCTGCCAATCGAATTTGCCTAACGTGTACAGATAAAGATATCTGCCCTCGTCACGCTGGAATGTATAGAGTGCCATGCTGATGAGCAAGATGAAGAGAAAGCTGCGACGATGACCGCGACGTGGCTTGACCAACACCTCAAACGAATCCTTGATGTGCTGCTGATCGAAGAAGTCGCACCAGATGCCACAGCAGCCAAGTTCGCGTAGTGAGCGCTGATTGAGTGTGGTTTGCCACTAAAGAGAAGAGAAAAGGAGAAGTTGAAGAGAGAGACAGGGAAAGAGAGAAGGGACCCTCCTCTTAGCTCACCTTGAGCACTACCAGGGAGTACAGTATGGCCAGTGCCAACAGTGAGGCATTCACGGCAAACATGTCAGCATAGGATTCCTTAAAGACATTTTGGAACATGTAGGAACCTAGTGCGACCCCAGTGGGTATGGCCATCAAATAGATAACATCGAGTATGGTCACCCTAATGGTACGTTGTGCCAGTGTTGTAATGTCCGATATATAAGCAAAGCATGAGGCAAAGATTGCCACATCGGCGCCAGTCAGTGCCGATGGCAACGTTGCCGTATAGATGATGTACTCCACGGGCCAATTGGTCATCTTGGCATTCACCACAATCATGACGGAATAGATGAGCTTACCCACCAGACCCAAGAGAAGTGGAAACTTACGTCCACGTCGATCCGAAAAGGAGCCCAAGAAGAGCGCAATAATTATGGGAAATACATGCGCTGCAATGTTCTCCCATTGATGGAAGGATGCAGTGGTGTCCAGCACTTGCTGCTTGTGCTCTTTGTTCTCGTTGGCATTGATGTTAGCACAGATTTCAGCGCTGAAATTATGATTCACCCGGCACGCCTTCTGCACAAAGAACTCCTGTTCCACCACTGAGGTGAACATGAAGGCGAACATGTACAAGAACATGGTGGGTTCCACTGAGATGCTTTCGACTAAGTGGATTAGTCGTTGGCAGAGGCTATCAGTGCTGCGTTGACGAGGTGCTGCACCCATTGCGGCGGTGCTGCTGCTGCTGCCGCCCACTGATCTGCTCTCCATGCTGGGCCGTCGAGCATTTTCGTTGCCATCCTGCATAAAGAGAGAGAGGGAGTGAGTAAGTGACAGTGAAAGTGAGAGGGAGGGAGGAAGTAAGATATAAATATATTCTCTATATATATATTCTCTCGGAGGGAAATGTAGTCGACGAGATCATTCGCCAACGTGTTCGGGTGGGCGGTGAGTCTGTGAGTCTTGATCACCCAATGGGACAACTTTTATGTTAAGTCCCTTTCGATGACCAACCGGTTGCTCGCGTACCAGGGTAGCCCAGATGCATGTCGTGCCGCTCGCAATTGAATAACTCTAACTCTCTCTCTCTTGGAGGCAGGCAACGAAACTAGAGCAGATAGCGACTTGGGGCTGTTTCGATTTCGTTGTTGTTTTCTTCATTGATCAGTACCCAGCGCTTCGAAGTTCGAAAAGTGTATGCTCGCCCAGGAAAAGGAAAACCTTTTGTAGGCTGACTTTTGAGATTCTCTCGTTTTTTTTTTAGATGAAAACCCTTTTTAAACCCGACTTTTAGCGCCCCCTAGCGGCAAGGCGGGGAAATTCGAAAATTTAACATTTCACTGTTAACGTAAAATCCATTGAGCGCAAAAGTATGCAAACAATTTGAAGATGCGATTGAGAAAAAAGAGTGAGTGAGTGAGTAAGAGACTGAGTGACTGAGAGACGTAGCACTGAAGTCATGAAGAGTGAGTGAGTGAGAACGAGTGCTTCTACAGTAAGTCTAAGCAGACAGCGCAGGTCGGGTACAGTTTTTGGTCGAGGGTGAGCGAGCGCCGCACGTGTGCGACAGAGGGAGAGAGAGAGAGAGAGGGAGAGTGGTAGAACGAATTTATTAATTCGTGCGCGTGTTAACTAAAAGCTCTGGCAGCTCTGGTTGACGCTGCCAGAGCGAGTTCGTTTTTTTTTATGTTTTGTTCATTAAAATTTTTTTCCTGTGATAAGCAGCAGTAGCAACAGTCTGTCGAGCGTGTCTCAGTGTTTATGTTTGTGTGTGTGGTGTCATCTTGTGTTAGCTTTGTTTAGATTATATAAGCACTAAGCGCTGCTTTGGAATTTTTTGTTAATCGAGCGCCTCAATTACAAGCAACAATAAACAAAAAACCGGCGCAATAAACACAGACATAACACCTACACATACCTACATGTTTCAATATCAGTCTCTGCATGCCGCCTCAATAGGTTTCCTATTCGCTGTTCTGTTTGCCAATAGATTCTTCGTATTTCCATTGGCAATTGTGAAGGAATACGTAACCACAATAGCAACCACAGCAATCACAACAACACAACACACCACCACGACACCACAACGACAACTGCACCGCGCACTCTTCCACTTCACTATGCAAATTTCGCAATTTCACACTTAGTTTGCCGACACTTAGATTGAATAAAATCGACAGAGAAAATAAATAACTAAAATAACAATATCAACAATAACAACAAATGAATTTAAATAAGCAAGCTCGCTCTCACTCACCTCCGCCGTTGGCGTCGCCTTCGCTGTTGCGCTCATTTCACTCTCGAGCCTTTTATTGCTCTGCGCACTCTCGATTGAGGCTCACGATGTGAGCATAAAAGCTCCGCCCAGTGAAGCTTTTGCAAAGCTGCGAATTTGAATAAAGCGCGCGAAAGTTATTATGGATTGTTTCTTTAAGGGTTTGTTGTTGGGAATTGTAAACCTGGTTTTATTTGCAGACTTCTATCTTTAATCTATGGGCCTTTCCTTTACTCACAGTTTATAGCAATTGGTGCCAATTAATACTTATCTCCTTCAATTATCTGTAATTATCAATTATCTTAAGTGCTCGTTATTTGATAAGCACACCAAGTATATGTATGTTAACTGCACTAGTGCCTTGGGCAGCTCTGATTTTTAGCAACTCGACATTATTTATTGGCAAATTAATAATTTAATGGCCAATTAATGGAGAATCAATAGCTTAGTTATTTTTGCACATTTGTGTTTTTTCAGTAGTTGCACATTTCTCTCTCTCTCTCTCTGCTTCCCATACGACTTTAATTAGCAGCTTCGAATGTGAAAAACCAATTGCAATTGAATATGTAGATTACTATTTAGTATTTTCATCGGTCTCACTCACACACAGATTGAAATCAACATTCCATTTTTCTTGTTATCGCCACGATCATATAACACATTTATTTGTCGACAGCGTAAAGGCCTATAAACATTAAAAAAATACACAAAACAAAAACAAATGCTCGACTTTACAAGGGGCTTAACTGAGCTAATCTGCGACGTGACAACAACCTGTTTAATCGCCGTCAATCAACTAGAAAACTCACCTGTTGTACTGTTCCTCTTATAAGTTCTTATCAGTTGGCAGAACCACACACATACCTAGTCACACACACACACACACACACACACACACACACACACACACACACACACACAAACATAGTCCACTTGTATACCTATGCACAATTTTTCACATTTCTTAAATTCTTTTAATTTCTATTTTCAGATTGAATTGCAGCTCAGGAACAATTGGAATATTTACCAACTGGCTTTGAATATTTGTTTTAATACTAATTTGTATAAAAATAAAGTAAAACTTTCTTTGATTTTTAAATGTATTTCTTTTTTGTTTACTAAGGCATACGGGGAAATCCAGGAACCCGCACGCAGCCATATTCTGGATAATCTAGATTCTTTTGATTTGGCTATTTGTTTATTTAAAGTAAACTATGGTCAGTCGACTGTTTGAAAGAAAAAAACGATTAAAATAAGAATGAATTGAAGGAAAAAAAAACCTAAATAAAAAGAAAAGAATTCAATTTGAATTTATTGGATGCAAACTGGGGAAGGTGAATCAGGATATAGAATTTTAGAGTAGATCAAGAATTACTGTTGTTATGAGCAACGATAGGATATAACTTCGCCAAGATAGATCACTAAAACTATCTATCCATCGAATGCCAAGGCCTCAGTTTCGCCACGCCTAGCTTAAGGTAGTTGTACAGATAAGGTGGCAACCTTATCACCACTTGCTTTCATTCGTGTCCGATCCATTGAGAGTAGAGAGTTCGGCTGCACGCCCGAGCGTGTTCGGCATGTTCGATGTTTATCGGCAGTCTTCGTTTAACATGCCTCTGTTAACTTTAACATTTCACTGTTCAAGCTTTGTTCTGGAATGCAGCATACTTTCTACCGGTATTTAAATACAGCTGTTTAGCCATTTTTAAAGCATACTTTCGTGCGAGTTATAAATAAGAATTGCGTGCATTCGTTAAGCGCGCTGCTAAAAGGGGAAAATTGCGTGATCTACTCCGTAGCATGCTTTTGGGCTGGCGAAAGCTCACCCGAAAGCCTCTCTCCAAAGCACTCGCTTTCTTTCCTCTCTCTCTCTCCCCCTCACGGTGCTTTTGATTCTTAAGCCCCACCCCCTGCTCTGCTTTTCTGCTCGCCTGGTAAAATTGTCACTTGACGCTAGGAATTGCGCACATAACTTTCGGGCTGCAGTCGACTGCGCTGCTTGCGTCGCTGCATGCGCACTATGGGAAATTTGTTCAGGGCATAACTTCGTTATTTCTTTACCGATTGTTGCGGGATCTTCAGTGAGTACTTTATATGGTTAAATGAAGCTAATTAACAGTTAGTATTCATATTAAATTGGAGACATTTATCTGACATGCAAATGCGCTAGTCTCTTTTACGAATGTGACGAGCAAAACATAGACTAGGTGGAAATGGTGCCAATGGCTTTCCCGTTGCTGCAGCGGTTTCCCGTTTGCTGCTTGACTGCTCTGGCTGACTGGATGCGGCTTGGAGGGCTTCCCTTTGGCCAGCGGCGGTAGCAGCAGTTCGTAATACGAGACGTGGCAGCTTAGTTAGACTCTTCTCTCTCCCCTTCATGCCGTGCTGGCCCTGGGCAAGACGCGCAAAAGATCAAAAGGGGGAAGAGCAGAGACGGAGGAGGGAAACGCAGAGCGCGAGCACCCTAAAGAGATTCCACTTCCCAGCGGACACAGTCAGTTGACAACGAGCTGCCGAACGTGTCGCGTCGGAGTTGGCTACGTCGTCGCAGCAAATAAACGAGATAACAGCGAACGGAGGTTAACGGATTACACTGGATAACAATGACGGATTCAGATATCAAACCTATTCTGAATGAGGTGCCGGATGAACTGCAAATGGTGGCAATTGGGGGCGCTCAAGGCGGTAGCGGCACCACCAGCGAATTCCCCAGTGTGGACACCACACCGAAGCTATCGAAGCGCAACAGCTCTGAGCGCAGTTTGCCACTGCGCAGCTACAGCAAATGGTCACCCACAGAGCAGGGTGCCACACTCGTCTGGCGTGACCTGTGTGTCTACACCAATGTGGGTTCGGGGCAGAAGATGAAGCGCATCATTAACAACTCAACGGGTGCAGTGCAGCCTGGTTCATTGATGGCTCTCATGGGTGCAAGGTAAGTGAACTGCAATCGATGCCAGGCAAGGAAAGCAGAGAGAGAGAGAGAGAACATTCCATTGGATATCTGGGTTATGGTTAATGTGCTCAGCTAATCTTTGACTGATAAGGGAGTACTAGCACCTTGATAGGTCCGAACTAACGCCATCTCTCATTCACAGCGGCTCTGGCAAGACGACGCTAATGTCAACACTTGGCTATCGCCAGCCAGGTACGTGAGAAGATGAACACGATGCCGATAAGATACCAAGAAACTATACTCAGTCTACTCTTTCTCTCCGCATCTCCCTGTCTGCAGCTGGCACTGTGGTTCAAGGTGATATACTGATCAACGGCCGTCGCGTCGGTCCCTTCATGCATCGCATCAGTGGCTATGTGTACCAAGATGATCTCTTCATTGGCGCGCTCACTGTGCTGGAGCATCTCAACTTTATGGTCTGTCAACTAACTCGATCTACAACTTTAGTCTGAGCATCCCATTATCTTCTCTCTTGCTCAGGCCAAACTTCGTTTGGATCGTCGTGTGTCGAGTGAGGAGCGTCGTCTGATAGTTAAGGATTTGCTGGAACGCACGGGACTGTTGCAGGTGGCCAACACGCGCATTGGCAGTGGGGATGACAAGAAGGTGCTGTCGGGAGGGGAACGCAAACGTTTGGCCTTTGCCGTGGAGCTACTTAACAATCCCGTCATACTTTTCTGCGATGAACCCACTACGGGATTGGATTCCTACAGTGCACAGCAACTGGTGGCAACGCTGCATGAGCTGGCCACGAAGGGCACCACCATCTTGTGCACCATTCATCAGGCAAGTGGAGGAGGAACTTTCTCTCGAATTCCTCTCTAATCCTCCCCTCCCTCTCCAGCCCAGTTCGCAGCTCTTTGACAACTTCAACAACGTCATGTTGCTGGCCGATGGACGCGTTGCCTTCACCGGTTCGCCTCAGCATGCGCTGAGCTTCTTTGCCAACCATGGTTACTACTGCCCGGAGGCTTACAACCCGGCGGATTTCCTCATTGGCGTGCTGGCCACTGATCCTGGCTACGAACAGGCTTCCCAGCGTTCCGCGCAGCATTTGTGTGATCAGTTTGCTGTCAGTTCGGCAGCCAAGCAGCGCGACATGTTGGTCAATCTGGAGATACACATGGCACAATCGGGTAACTTCCCCTTCGACACGGAGGTGGACTCCTTTCGTGGCGTGGCCTGGCACAAACGTTTCTATGTGGTCTGGTTGCGTACCACATTGACACTGCTGAGGGATCCCACCATACAATGGATGCGCTTTGTGCAGAAGATGGCGATGGCTTTCATCATTGGCATCTGCTTTGCGGGCACCACTGAGCTCAGTCAAATGGGCGTGCAGGCAGTGCAGGTAAGGAAGGGAGAGGGGGAAGAAAAAGGGTGTGTACTAACTTCTTCCCTCTGCAGGGCACCCTCTTCATTATGATATCGGAGAACACCTATCATCCCATGTACTCTGTGCTGGACGTGTTCCCCCAAGGCTTTCCGCTCTTCATGCGTGAGACACGCTCCGGCCTGTACACTCCGGCGCATTATTATGTGGCCAACATATTGGCCATGGTGGGTGGGAGTTCACTTTCCTCTAAATACCTTATTAACGCCTCCCCCTACGCCTCCCTCTACAGCTGCCGGGCATGATTATTGAACCGCTGCTGTTCGTGGTCATCTGCTATTGGTTAACAGGCCTGCGTGCCACGTTCTTTGCCTTTGCCGTGACGGCCACCTGTGTGGTGCTGGTCATGAATGTGGCCACTGCCTGCGGCATCTTCTTCTCGACGGCCTTCAACTCGGTGCCGCTGGCCATGGCGTATCTGGTGCCGCTTGATTACATATTCATGATTACGTCGGGCATCTTTATCAAAATTAGGTGAGGAAGGAGGAGAAGGAAAGGATAACTTATTTCCCTTACTTACCTCTCTTTAACTTCCTTCCTCTCTTTCTCTTTCTTTTTCGCTTCTTACAGCTCCCTGCCCGTGGCCTTTTACTGGACGCAGTTCATTTCGTGGATGCTCTATGCCAATGAGGCCATGACAATTGCCCAGTGGTCGGGAGTGCAGAACATCAGTAAGTGTGGACTTTAATCCTGCTTCCCTTTCTCCACTGTCCGTGCCCACTCAAGCAACTAACGATTGTTGTTCTTCTTCCATCCGCAGCCTGCTTCGGGGAGAGCGCTGACCTGCCCTGCTTCCACACCGGGCAGGATGTGCTGGACAAGTACAGCTTCAACGAGGCGAATCTCTATCGCAATCTGTGGGCCATAGTGGTCATCTACCTGTTCTTCCATCTGCTTGGCTACTTCTTCCTCTGGCGCAGAGCGCGCAAAATCTAAAACATCCTGCAAATTATGTCGCCACCCTCCTCTTCCTCATCTTCTTGTTTATCTTTGTTTCCTTTCCACGCGACTGTAAATAAATGCAATTTTCAGAATGGAAAACACTTTTGTTTTTCTTGTTTTCTTTTGCATTTTTATTAACACATTTCTCGGAACGTTCGGAAAACAAAAACAGAACACAGCGAACTACATGAAACATTAAACACGATGTTGGTTCTCTTAAATTGACACAATTGTACTTCGTTATATCGCTCATACACATCTATATCATATCATATAGTATATATAGTATATATATTCAATATCGTTTATATAGCACTACGACAGCGGCTTAGTGAACTTAATCAAATTATAGTTTAAACCTTCAAAGAGTTTGTTCAACGAGTTGTTCGAGTTTATCTGGAGAATCTCTAGAACTATAACTAAGATAACACAGGTGTCTATAAATAAATCTATACATCTTCCACTTTTTACAATAGAAATCACAGCGAGAATTGATTTTTTGTTCGGTTTACAGTTTTCTTTTCTTTTCTTTTTGGTTTGAAGTTTTATAATTTGTATAAATTTAGTGTTGATTTCAGCAACATTGAGACGCGCACACACACAGACTTACACACATATACATATAGATAATGTTCATGTATATATAACATATATATAGTATATAGTTTAACGTACATCTAAAGCGTAATTAACAATTCGGTTTTGTTTTTCGGTTTTTTAGACTATTGAAAATAGTTGCATACTTGTATATATTTTGAATATATTCTCTGACTGTTGGGAGTTGCAGCACACATATATATCTGTCTGATTTAGCATATATATATCATTGACTGTTATATCTCTTCATACGTGATAAATCCATTTTGTATAACTCTTCAAATTTCGCGCACTCCCAACAGTTCTTCTTTCTTCTTTTTTGAGCACTAAAATTGACAGTTAGTTTTGGTTTTTCGCTTCATATATGCTTTGCTCGCACACTGCATACCCTGTAATGTGACTGTCTGTCTGTCTGCCTTGCTGCTTTTAGTCTACTCTATATAGGAACCGTGCCCCTTCTCTAACTTATCCTCTATCTTCACCTTTTTGACTTTCTCTTCTTTTTTGGTACCCGAAATTTCTGTGTGTGATATGCAGTTAATACGACGTTCAACATACCCTGTAGCTCTCTGGCTCAAGCTTGCTAAAGGAACACAAAGAACAACAACAACAATGCTTAAATGCGAGATCATAAAGTTCTTAAGTGGGGGACTTTTGGGGGACTTTGGGGGGTGAATACTGTTGTTGTGGTAGGCTGATCTGCCTATCGCCTGTTTCTCTCTATACATATTTACACACGTCGGAGGATAACGTTGAAGCCTCCTTCTCAACTGGCTATGTTTGTGCCTCCTACTCCTCTGGTTGACATCTCTTTTGACTGCGTCTTCGTTTCATTCACTTGTTTCTTGGTTACGTAGATTACTTACCCATTACGTTGCGTATTTCGTCACTAGCTATCGTTAATCAGTTTCTTCTTCCGGCTTCGTTGTGGACCCTCTCCTTTGATTCCTCGTTTAATTCACTGGCTATGTGAACACCTCTTTCCTTGAGAGGATCGACGCTTCTTTTTCGGCTTCGTGGACACTTTCTTTTCCTTCTTTCAAAGTCTTTACCTTCACTTCTTTTGGGTACATAGACTGCTGCTTCATCATCGCCGTCGAAGCTTCCTTCTCCTGCATCTTTTACTCTGACGAATCTGCGTATACTTCTCCAGTTATGTCTTAACCTTACGATCTTGCAACGTCTTGGTAACCATCTTAAGTTTTTACTTAAGCAACATAGCTTACTCCAGTCGAATATCCTTCTCTGTTTGCTTCTCCATCGGCAACATTCTTCTTCTTTCTGGATTCATCTTCTGCTCAGACTCTCTACCGCCTTCTCCTCCTTCTCCTTACGTGCTCACATCCTGCAGCAGTGCAGCACGAGGACTGCTGCCTCCGCCGGGCGTGCTGCCTGAGCTGTTGGTGCTGCTTATGAGGATCATGCTGCGACTATTGGGCAGCACATACACCTCACTGGCCAAGCCGATGGGACTCATTGATTGCGAAGTCTTAATGGGACTACGATTGGGCTCAAGTGTAGCACTTCGTGGTTGCCACATGCCATGTCCGTCTGCATCAGGCTCCAGCTCAGTGGCAGCACCAGCTCTGGGACTCACTGCACCACTCGTTTCCAACCCTCCCGGCGCTGTCTGTGTGGAGCTCTGACTCTCATTGGACAGCAGACGCGTTGTGGTGGTGCAACTGGCTGCCAAGGTGGTCACCGATCTCCGCTTGCGCTGCTGCTGTGAATACGTCGCTGTCGTGGTCAAAGTTTCGATGACATTGAAGCTCACCAGCGTGTCCCGCTTGCGCAACGTTGTCGTGGCTGAACTGCAACTGGAGACGACTTCACCACGTAGATTCTGTTGCTGCTTGTTGCTTAGATCTGACAAACTGATGTTGTTCTTCAAAAGTATCTCCAGATTCTCTATGGAATCCTTCAAAGCAATCTTCTCATCCCGCGTGATTTCCTCCTTCAGCTCAGCAACCAAAGTGCGTGGTGGTGCGGCGGTGGGCGTGACACAACTATCGGATACACTTGCAGCCGCATTTGCAGCGTTACGTAGGAGCGCAGGCAATGCGCCAATGGTCACCACACTGGAGCTATTCGATATGCTGGGCGTCAATCCAGTGGAGCTGGCTGTGGTGCCAAACGACGAGGAGATGTTGTGCTGCCGGCAGAGAGACTTTCTGCGCTGCGCTGTCAAATTTTGCATATTCGAATTGAGATCAATGTCGTCATCATCCTCATCTTCATCTTGCTCATCGTCGTGGTCGCGCTCTGCAGCTGGCGAAGTCACTGTATCTGGTGGTGGTGCTGCTGCTGTTGCATCCACTGCTGCTGCCTCCACTGCGGGTAGTGGCAAACTGTTGGGCACTTGCACCTCAATCCCCTCTGTTGTTGCTGCAGGCACAGCTGCCGAAGGAGGCGGCATCTCGCCCTTGGCCTTGAGAAAGTAAGTTATCATGGAACCTTTGCCCTTGACATTGACGCTGCCACGGCAGGTGAGCTCGTAGCCGCGAGCCTCCAGTATCTGTTGCATCTCTTGGGTCACCTGCGATGACGACGAAGTGTGAACGTGTTGATTTCAACAGGGAACAGCAGCAAGAGAGGGGGAGGTAAAGCAAGAGAGAATGAGGGAAAAAGAGAGAGAGAAGGAAAGTTAAGTTAACATAAATTCAAAGTGACAAGTTCATTCACACACACTCACACACAGATACCTTACCAGGCAGACACAATCAGAGGCAAGCTCGGGCTCAATATTTCATGATAACACGTCGGGAGCACAGACCCTTCCCCTTCCTCCCCTCCTCTTCTCCTTCCCTGCCCGCTTAATAATTTATTTCTTTTGCAAATTTCGTGCGCTTTTCGATTTTATCGGCAAATAAAATCAAATGCACGTTGGTAGCTGTTGCTATCTCCCTTTTACTCCACTCCCTCTCTCACACCTGCGTAATGCCATGAAATTTGTATGACGCCCACACGGCGTATACGCAACGCGTCAAGTTGCCCCAGCAGCCTGTTGCCTTTTGCACAGCGCGCCCACCTATTCATTTATCTGTCTGTCTGTCTGTCTGGGGCATTTTGGCCTGGTCAGTCTGCTGATTAGGGACTTGTTTGGAGTGGCAAATGAGGGAGGGAATAATGTTTGAAATGCGTTCAAATTTTATAGCGCAAAATTATAGCAGAGCGCGAGGTTTCGTGATTAGATAACTATTGCGTTTTAGAAAAAGGAATTTCGAGGAATACTCAGAGAGAACTTCAAAAGTTTCAAGATCTTTTCTTTAGAAGAATATAATAATGCATAGTATAGTAGAATAATAATGCATATTCAAATTTAAAAAGATTCAGTTTAGGAACAAAACTACCTACAAATTTCAGGCCTATTTATAGAATCTCAAATGCACTTAAACAGCGACACTGTTTCATTAAGTAGTGCCTAAAATTACCGTCAATAAAACTGTCAAGAAATTGATTGAAATTGAAATGAAATACGAGTTGAAACAGCCCCCAGAGGACGAAGGACAAAACCAAAGCTGTAAATCAAATGTCATGCAAAGCTACCCAAGGCAAATCCTTATTTTTACGATCTCCCAGAACCCTTTCAGTGCGTGACCATCAACTCAATTCCCTGTGGAATAATAAATGTAAGGGAATCTTGTTCCCCTTTATACGCACCTGTATGTGATCCACTAGCCCGGTGGAGTCCATGCGTGAGGCCACGTTCACCGCATTACCCCAGATATCGTACTGTGGCTTGCAGGCTCCAATCACGCCAGCCACAACGGGACCAATGTTGATGCCTGAGGAAGAGCAGGAGAGAGAGAGACAAGAAATGGAGGTAAATCAGTTGAGTTATACTAGGCATCTGCTGCTACTAAGCAATCTGCCACCCACCTATGCGCATGCGAAAGTTGTTGAAGGAATGCATGTTGACCTCCTCAATCTTGTCGAAGAGTTGCAGCGCATAATCCGCCATAGCGGTGACATGGCTAAAGTTAACCTGGTCGCAGGTGTTGGCCGTCAGCCCCGAGGCGGCCATGTAGGTGGCACCAGTGCTCTTGATTTTCTCAATGCAGCTGAAGGAGACAGACACAAAAAAGAAGGTAGTATGGTAAAGAGAAGTTGGCTTGTGGCTTGTGGCACACTGCGATTACTCACCGGAAACGCTCCTCGCTAAGCAGCTCATCGAAATCGGCAATAATCTCGTTGAGCAGCCGCAGGCATTCGACGCCCTCGTTGTTGCCCTCCAGTTCCACGTAGAACTCGGAGAAGTTTGGTATGCTAGCGAAGAGGATGCACACGGAGTCGCATTGCTCGTGGTAAAGATCCTGCAGCGAGAAGGCAGTCAAATGTACCAAATTCGATTAAATACGTAGACAGCCTACACACACACACACACACACACTCCCACACACGCACACTCACATAGCCACGCACACATACGCGTTCTTCGTCTGTGATTTGGTTAAAAGTTGTTGATTGCGCACTTAATGTGGGCCACGTTGGGCGCCCTCCTGGACCAAAAGCGCCCTCCCGTGTGTCCCCGTTGCGCATTGAACCGTTACAGCCTGCACACACCCCACTGTGCACAGTGGTTACCCGGTAATTTGCAAATTACACCGCAACAGTAACAACAAAATTTTGTAATTAAAATTTTTCGAAAATTTCGTGGCAAGTTTGCACATTGTGGCACAGTGGGACGCAATTAGCGAGTGAACACTGTGAAGAGAGAACTTTGACCCTCTGCACTTTAAACAAGCTACAAATTGCACCCACACATATACAGCTTAACATACACGGACACACACAAAACACTCTCTTTAAATGTCAAATACATTTGCAGTTACAGTTACATTTACAGTTAGAGCTTTAAACACAGTGGGAGCAATACTCACATCGAGATGTTTCTCGCGACTCAGAAAGTGCTCGGCAACATGAACGGGCAGAATATTTTCGAGCAGTTTGCGATTATAAGCCTGCAGATGCTCCATATCCTCTTTCTCCTCTGTTGATGAAAAGAGCAGCCATGCCAGAGTGAGACAGACAGAGAGAGAGAGGGGGGGAAGAGAATGTTAGCGAGAGTGGGCACAACACGAAAGAGAATAAAAAAAAAGGGAGCGTGAAATTGAAATATCAGTTTATCAGTTTACCGAAGCGTAAAGCGCAAAGCGCAAAGTGAAGCAGACAAAAAACAAGCAAATTGTGCGAGGATGGGGAGTGTACGACTAGTTTTATACTCTATATGGCATAGTATCAAGGGTGCATTTGGTAGTTCTTTGTTTTTATGGCAACTCTATGACAAAAAACTGAGTAGATGTCTATAATAAAGCATTTGGGAGACCCTAGTTTTATACTCTGTAGTTCCTATGCAACATTTATTTTATGAAATATGCTGACTATTTAATTCTTCTATATTTTTATAGCAACTTTGTGCCTTTCACCAAAATAACTGTCTACGTCAACTTTGGATTTCCTTAATGCACTGTATTTCAGCATTAATCAAATTAATTTTTATGGCAACTTCAGGCTCCAAAGTTGTTATAAACTTAAAAAAGCTGCCTAAGATTTAAGTTTTGAGTATAAACACTACCATTATAGTTTTTACAAGGCTGAGGGTAAAGGCTAATAGAATACAACTATATTGCTGAATCTGAAAATAATGTTAGTTGCTATAAAGTTGAGAATTTAAGCTTAAGTATAGCCTTAATTCACTGTATATTCAATAAAGGTCAAATGTAATAGATTTGTACTCTCCCTCTA
This sequence comes from Zaprionus indianus, assembly GCA_018904595.1. Classification (NCBI taxonomy): domain Eukaryota; kingdom Metazoa; phylum Arthropoda; class Insecta; order Diptera; family Drosophilidae; genus Zaprionus; species Zaprionus indianus. The sequence goes on from JAEIHA010000140.1 coordinate 5,647,094, forward strand.
TATTTTATGGCAACTTATACTTCCTATAAAATCGAAAACCTATCCCAATAACCGCCTCACCCTACCTTAGACTTGTTGCACCCTCTCTCCATATTTATAGAAACTTCTGTCTCCCAAACTACCATAAAACAACCTTACCCCCTAGTTGTGCATACCCCATCTTCACTCCAGTGTGCTCTACAGGGCATCAAAAGTAAAAAATAAATGCGAAAAAAAAGCGCGCTGCATAAGCTCAGGCGGCAGTCAAACATGAGTGCGACTGTTTGACTGTATTAGCGAGCATGAGTGTATGAGTGTGCTAGTGTGTGTGTGTGTTTCTGTCTGTGTGATGTCTGTGCCTGTGGCAAGCGTGTGTGATTGTGTGTGGGTTGGTGTGTGTTTGTGTGATGCGTACTAATACAAATGAAAAGGCTTTTGTTAGTGAAGGCAAACGGAAACGCACAAGATGAGCAATGCTTCGGATAAGCGAATGTTAGGGGGAAAAGTGGACAAGGGAGTGAGAGAGAGGAGGAAAGGGAGTGTGGGAATTGTTGTTGAGTTGTTGGAGAGACAGGCAGGCAGACAGAAGGACAGACAGACAGAGAGAGCGACAGGCAGTCTGTCAGTTAGCGCAACAACTTTTGCAGCGCTTTAGCTAATTAGCAGCAAAAAAACAGAGAGGGGAAAGGGAAAGAGGGAGTTAAGAGAGAAAGGGAAAGAGGGTAGGGGCAAGGGAAATAGAGAGCAGGGTAAGGGCAAAGGGAGGGAGCAGGAAAGGGGCACAGAAGGAGAACAGGGAACGGGGCAAAAGGAGACTGCAGGGAATGCGCAGCCAAGAGTCAAAGAGGGCAGTGAGCGGGGGCAAGAAGAGTATTGGGAATGCGGTCAAGGAAGCGGGGGATGCGCAGAAGGGAATCATGAAGCACTAAATAGTAAGCAAAAAGAGAGCAGCGTATGAGAATGGTCAAGGGAACAGTACGAATTAAGCATGCAGGGAACTTCAACAAGGGAAGCAGAGGGAGGCCCCACATGCGTATTTAGAGTGACCTCCTCCTCTCACTCCTCCCCACTGTCATAACTCACCCGTTGCCTGCAGCTTCCAAATGAAGTCCAAGCGGTATGTGGCCTCCGTTTGGTGGCTATGGAAGATTAGAGCCAGCATGAATGCAAATAGGAAGATTGAATCAATTATATAGCGCAGCAGGGCTTCCTCATTGCTAATGCAGTCAGTTGCCAGTTCCCAGTTCCCAGTTGCAAGTGCAGCACACCAAAGTTATTCCAGTTGATTAAAGCGTAATGCACAGCCAGAGGCAGTCCACAGAAGGAGGGGGTAAGAGAGGGAGGGAAGAGAGTAAGATAAATGTAAATTGTAGTGTTGCCAGTTGTCAGTTGGCTGACTTGATAAACGCAGTGCAGTCGGCTCGTGCTAAATACAATTTTAATGCAGTTTGCGGCTGCTGCTAAATGCATTTTGCAACACTGGCGCAGCAGCACACAGACACAGACACAGCTGCGGCACGTGGCACTAGCGACAGAGAAGAAGTCTCCAAATTGCATTAGAGCATAATTCGTTTTTGCTCAAGCAACTTCTTCTTCTGCTCTATAAGATATATAAAGACATATATAGAGTGTATATAGTGTATATACTTACGCCAAGTCGGCGCTCATTTCTCGACTGCGTGTGTACAAGTAAACAGAGCAAGCCATGTAGCTGCCAGCGGCAAGCAGCAGCAGCAGTAGCTTCAACATGATGCGCAGCACTTGATACGTGGCACAGCACATCATCGAGAGCAGCGTGAGCAGCAGAAAGGTCTGCAATGGAAGAAAACCATAAGAAAGACTAGGTATAAATACATATAAAGTTATGGCACAGGCAGCAGGGAAGGAGGAGAGGGAAAGTAGAGGTAGAGGGAAGGGCGGGCAACCCTTTGCTACTTACATTGTAGGCCAAGTAGAAATCACAGCCAGTTGCCTCCGCATGCTGCATACGCTCCAAGTCACTGATGCTGCCAATGTTATTACTGCTGTTGTTGTTGTTGGAGTTGAAACCACTGTAGTTGCTATTCACGTACCACCAGCGCCATTCTATATGCAACAGCTCCAGCTGACGCTGCGATTCCTGCAACTATAAAGACATGATTTATAAATAGAGTCAGAGGAGAGAGAGAGGGGGAGACAGAGACTGTACTTAAAGTTGACTTTGGGCCACAATTGACTGTTAATTGGCAGCAAGGATACGCACTCTCAGCCAGGGGCAGGAGGAGAGCGGCCATAAAACGAAATGTGGCCAAATGAATAGCGCGACTTGGCAGTAAAATGTCAAAAAGTTGAGGAGGGAACAATAAGTTAAGAGGAAAAGTAGGTAGAGGAAGACGAGGAGGTAGAGGAGGAGGAAGAGGCAGTATTAGAGGGGGAAGAGAAAGCGCTAGAGGCACAGCCAGGCAGCGTAAATGAGATGGAGGCAGAGGAGGCGGGAGAAGGAAAAGACAGAGGCACAGCCTGGCAGACTGAAAAAGAGGAAGCAGATGCACAGCCAGCCTAGCTGGACAAGGTAGGGAATCAGGGCGAGGAACTGGTGCAGAAGGAAGGGGAGGAGATAGAGGAGCAGGAGGAGAATGTAGAGAAGTATGAGGGAGAAACTATGGTAGAGGAGAAACAGGAGGAAACAGTAGTAGAGGCACAGCTAGCCAGGCAAGCAGGAGGAGGCAGCTAGAAGCGAAGAGGGGCAGCTAGAGTGACAGAGGAGTAGAGGGAAAGCCAGTCAGTTGGAGACACAGATAGAGAGGAGTAGTCAGGCAGCTAGAAGGGAAAGCAGTCAGAGTAGACTCGTCAGACGGACCACGAACGTTGTAACAACAAGTAGCAACATAAATGGTGCACACACTTCATACATGTGACATGCCAAAGATGCTTGCTGCCATCCCCCTCCCTCTCTCCTCCTCTTTCTCTCCCTCACTTGTTGTCTGGGCCAACTTTAATGGAAAAACTTTTGTTTTGTCGCGTCCCAAGCAACAACAGCAACAACAACAACATCGAGACTAAGCGCACCCTCAAAAACGTAAATTTCATTTTTATTATTTTTAAGTTCGAGCTAAAAACTTTTGAACAGCAAACAGAGAGAGAGAGAGAGAGAGAGAGAGGGGAGCTTATCATATGCATACTTAAAAGGCATTTGTCATTTTTCTTGCCCTGTCATTGTTTATGTTATTTATAAGGTGCCCCTCATTTAGTACTTACCATGGCAAACAACGTGGTCAACACAATCAGGCCCACACTGGCCAAGGCGAAGAACTGCGACAAGGTGCGATTGCTGTGTATGCGCTGCGAGAATTGCTTGATGCCAATGGGTAACTACAAGTTCGAACAGAAATTTAAACAATTTTTAATGGTTATACAATAAGGGAAAGTTTCCAATTGAGATTGAGCTTAAATCGCGCAGGCTTTAAACTGAATTTAACTTGAGCTGCGTCTATAAATATATTGGAAGTTGTGCCCTCCACTTACCTGCCAAGTGATTTGATGACAAGCGACCAGGAAGACCAGCAGTAGCAGAAGCAGCAAAGCGCCTATGGACAGCACCAGGCAGAGTGTGGAGCTGCAGTGGGAGTAAGGTAAACAAAAGACGAATATAAACAATTGAAGTGGAACTTAAAGTGGCGCATGAAGTTCCAATACCATTATATTTATTAAACTTAAACAATTCCCTTTCCCTTTATTCCCTCCTCACTCACCTCTCAAAGACCGCAAAGCGCATCAGGCTAGTGCCGAGCAGCACTAGCAGACTGCAGTAGAAATAAACGCAGAGCATGCGATCCGGTTCGCTAGCATACTGAGAAAGAGAGTAGAAGAACATCACAAGTATTAGGCAATCATACCCTTCCTCCATCATTCCTGCACTCACCTTGCGCTCCAGCGAAACATCCTTGAAGCACAGCAGCAGCGACTGACAGTGCTCGGCGCGCAGATGATCTATGCTGCGTGCATCGATGGCGCGCATTAAGTACTCATTGACCTCATCCTCGGGATCTTTGGTGCTCTCCGCGCTGTCGCCGAAGCCGAATCTGAGGAAAATTAAAAGAGAGAGGAAGGGAAAGAAGGAATGAAGGGAAGAGGGAAATAAGGTAGAGAGTATGGAAAAGAATAGTGAAGGGAATTTTGCAGAAAGATGAGAATTGAATAGGAAAGGCAGTAGAGAGCCTCCCTCTCTCCTCTACTTACTTGGAGGTGTGCTTCTGTGCAGTGCCATGTCCCATCATGCGCAGCTCCTTGGATATGTTGCCATTCACCTGCAGCCGATTGCGCGACTTCTTGTGCTACAGAAAGAACGAAAGAAACATAAATGACAGTTAGAGAGACAATCTCAGTACTTGTCAACACCTTCTCCCATTTCCTCTATCCCACTCACCGGTCTGTAGATGTCGCCCGGCACAATTAAATACGTTTCGATCTGATGATCCTTGAGATACGAGTTTCTCTCTGCGCCCTTGCCCGCCTCCACTTCGTAGTCGCCATCGAGACACTTTAACGTCTCCTTGGTGATGTGGACGCGTCTGTAACGAGAGAAGAAGACAATCAGGCTGTGCCTCAGTGGATGCTAAACGGCTCAGCGGCATGTGGCAGCCAGCCGAGTCCATTGTGGCAGTCATTATGTGGCATTACAAGCTGCACTTGCTGCCACCTTACGCTCCTCCTCCACCCCAAGGAGAAAAGTCTCCGTCTACGTAAATAGTTTTTAATGTATTTTCATTGCTGCCACAGTGCGGCAGCTGCAGTGGCAGCATCAGCTTAGCTCGCCAGCTTTATTAAAGTGTCGTTGCGCGTTGGCATCCTCAACTGTGCCACGTGGCAGTTGCCGTGGGGCAACAACTGCAGAAGCAACAGCAGCAGGAGCTGCAGCAACGACGTTGTGGCAACAATGTCTGCTACTGTGTGGCATGTTGTTGATTCTATTGATAATTACATAGCGCTTTGTTATGAATTGCCAGCGAATCCCGCAGCTAACGAAGTTTTTGCATGCCACACACAGCTCAACTGAGCTGAGCTCAGTTCTTGCAACTTGAGGCAACAACAGCGCAGCGCGTTTTAAATTGCAGCTTAACAGGCAAAAAGAGGCGTCTCCCACTGTCTTCTCCCCTAGGGCACACTGCAGTTATTTGCTTTTAATTTCACTCAACTCAGTTGCTGCCACAGCTGACCCACATTGACTCAACAGTTGCTGCAACTTGTAACAAATTGCTAAAGTGTTGTTGCTGAAAGTGCAACTGAATCAACAGCAGCAGCAGCAGCACTAGCAGTAGCTGCCTTAAGTGCCTGGCCAGTTAGCGGGGGGCGTGGCAAGCCTGCAACAGCAACAAGGGCAGTGCATAATCGATTCGGCGATTGGGCAATGAATGAGGCGAGGCGGCAACTTGGAAGTTCAGTTACCAATAACTTGCCAGTGAGTGTGTGTGTTTGATGTGTGTGTTTGCCATGAGTATGCAAATTTGCGCAAGAACAACAACAGCAATAACAATTACAGCTATTACAGCAATGTGTGCCATTGTAGCGACACTTGGCCAAGTGTTGAGAGAGTTTAAAGTTGCCGCTAAAGGTGCAACAGGAGCGGATTAAAGTGCAAAGGGTTAGCTGACAAGGCAAGAGAATATGGGATAAAGAGAACAATAGGAGAGATAAGGACAAAAAGAGAGTGAAGGGCAGTTTCTTGGCCATAACTTATGCCCTTTAAAGCAAGTTGAGAACAGTTTGAGGTGCAAAAGGAGCGTAATCTATTAAGGCTTGAAGTGTTAGGATAGAATATAGAGATAGAAAACATGAGTGCGAAGGGTAGACTGTGGTTAGGAGCTGCATGGAAAATATTTATGCACTTCTAAAGTCACATCTTCTTAAAAAGCTGCAACAGGAGCGTATTAAACTTAAGGTAAGTGCCTTAAAAGACGAGAGAGAGAGTGATTAAGAGGGAGTAAAAACGATAGAGAGAGAGTACTGAGCTGTTACTAGTGCTTCTTCTGAGGTCACATATATCTTTAGGAGCAGATTTAACTGAAGAGGTGTGACCTACAGGCCGAAAGAGAAGAAGATAGAGAGAAGACACCTTAATAAAGTTGCTTGACACTAACAATATACTCCTCTGCAGTCACTGCTAGTCAACTCTTCAATATCCTCCTCTGCACTCACAGTTAGTTAGTGCTCCTTTCAATCTGACTCCGCTCCTGTGCTCTGTTCAACTCTACTGTGCCTCCTTGGCCAGTCCAAAAAGTTGACTTTAATTGCACGACACTCTCACGCAAGAGCAACGACCAAGACCACGCCCACTACTACACACACATGCACAATGGAAGGGGCTGTCAAAACGGAAATGAGACAAACTTGTCAGCGGCTTTTGCGGTTGCCGCCGCTTTCAACTAAAACTTTTGCTTGGCCCTGGATAACGAGGGAATGTGGGCGGGTGGGGCACGCCCCCACGCTACAAAGCACGATAAGAACTAGAGCTGTGTGCTGTAATGCCTTTCATTGCATTTCTGTTCTCAAGTGAAGTGAGTGGAAGTGGGGGCGCATATCAAAGCGGGTCAAAAACATAATTCTCAGCTGTCGTAAAGTGGCACACGGCACTGACCACGAAGGAAGGAATAAACGACGCCTCCAACAACTCCCGACTCCTACAATTGACCATCTCCAGTGCGAAACTGTCAGCAAAGAAAATACAATCAAGTAAGGGCCCAAAGACAAAGCCCTCGTCGAAGACAGTGGATAATGTGCTGTGGGCCACCGCCTTGTCCCCAGGATTAGGCGGCTCAATGTGTTGGACAAAGCGTAAGTCCCAAAAAGGGCTCAAAGCTTTGAAGTGGTTGCCAGACGCCTTTTTGTCTATACCTTCCCATCCCTTCCCCTCTCTTTATCCTGTCAAACTTCGACTGACACTAAGTAATTAATAGCTTAGAAAAGTAAGTAAACTGTGCGCCCAGTCCAGACAAGCCTTCGAGTCCTCATTCCTGGGCCAATCTGATATCCATTAGCTGCAGTTGGTAACGTAACGTTAACACTTACCCTGGTATGCCGCCGCTCTCCATGTGGTTGGCCAGTGTGACATCGTTGGACCAAACATCGAATTGCCACTTGACCAGGCCCAGTACGCCGCAGTGCACCCGCCCAGTATGGATGCCCACACGCATGTTCACGTTCACGGCCATTACCTCACGCACCAGACTGCAAAGAGAGGGAGAGAGGGAGTAGAGAGTTGAGAGAGGGAGTTAAGAGAGTGCCACATTACAAAAGCCACACAATACAAAGCCACAACTTGCATTGTTCAATTGTGTGTGGGTTATGCTGCGTTCTGTTTGTCTATATGTGTGTGTGTGTAGGTTGTGTTCTTATGTGTTGGCGTGGCTTGTGTTCCTATATGTGTATGTGTGTGTGTGTGTGTGTGGCAGTTGTTTTGGGTGTTGTGTGTGCAATGTGCTACTCCAGTTTCTACTCACGCTATTGCGTCAATCATATCGAGTCCCATTTCAACGGCACAGTGTGCATGATCCGGTCGCGGCTCGGGCAAACCGGAGACGCAGTAATAACAGTCGCCCAGCAGCTTAATGCGCAGACAATGATGCTCGGCGGCCAATCGATCAAAGCTGAAAAGAAAGTACAAAAAAGGTGAAACGCAAGTGAACAATAGTTACAGGTGGGCGGGAAAAAATATTATGCCAATTTGGAGTTTCTAATCCACGCACTGCGTATACGCTGCCATTTTGTATGTGCAATTTGATCGTTAGCGCAGTGTAACCAACTGCAGTAAGTAATTAAATGCCTGCAAGCACGTATACTTTAAATACCAAACGATGCACGCTTTGCAGCACTGCCATTTTCAAAGTTCAATTTAATTGCATGGGCGGTGTGACCAGCGAGCATAAGCTGTTTAATACTTCCAACAAATACTTAATAATACCTAATAGGAAGCTCCGACACTGCAGCACTGCCATTTGAAAAGTTCAGTCTTGCGCAAGGTGCTTAATCAGTACGGACAAATATATTTTAAATGCCAAACAATTCTCACACTTTACAGCACTGTCATTTTAATTGCGGCTTTGATCGCACGCATACAAATAAATATGATAAATTCCAAGCTTAATGCACCCACACATTGCAGCACTTACTGCAGACATACCAAATCACTCTGGCAACGCTTCACAGCACTATTTTGCAAATTAAACCGGCTCAACGAAGTGACATCATCAGCAACTGCAGCAACTGCATTGAGTGCAGTTCAAAGTGTAATTGCATTTCCCATACCAGCCATATTTGCCTTAGTTGCTGTGACTAACAAATGTTGCAAATTGCGGCAAATAGTCAATACACTCGACCAGCAAACAGCATCAGCCGTAAAGTGCTGGGCAAACGAAAGAGAGCAAAAAAAAAGGATTTTGCCCTGGCAACACCTAACGAGCCTAAGCTCTCTGTGGCACTGTGGCGTCCTCTGGCGTTGGCCACTCGAATGGTGCAATTAATTTGAACGAAACTCTCGTTGTATTTGCAACTGTTGTTGCCGTTGTTGTTGTTGCTCGACTCTTTTGACAGCGCCCAAAGGAACAGCAAAAAGAGGCGAGGAAAACAACTGGTAACTTGGTAGCAAGCAGGTCGTGGGTCACAGGTCACAGGTCATGTCATTAGGTGTGCCCCGAGAGGACTTAAAACTCACCGTGCAAAGAGCTCGTTGAGCAGACGCACCAACTCCTCGGCCGTGCACTGATCCGAGAGGCTTGTAAAACCGCAGATGTCCGCAAAGAGAATGCTGAAAAAGGGAAGAAGAAGAAAAAGAGAGGAAGAAAAATACATAAAGTGTAAAGAAATGCAGAAAAACAAAAGGAGTTAAGAGATTAAGTGCAAATATTACAACTTGCGGTTAGTGTGGAAGAGTTAATGTGCTCTGCCTCTCTTTCTGTCCCTCTCTTTCTCTCTTGCTCTCAAAGGAATTCCTTAATACATAAAACAGACATGAAAACTTTCGCTTTAAAGTCCACACGAGTTTGAGCTTGACTTCGGGGCCAAATGTGGCTGCATCCCTCCTCTCCCCTCTCCCTCTCTCTCTCTCTCGCCTGCTGTTGTTGTTGTTGCTTTAAGAGCGCAGCTTAAGCGGCTCAGCGCGTAATTTAATACAGCCATCAGTCGGAAGGGGGCGCTGTTTCTGCCAACAGGTGCGCCCTGAAGTATGCTTTATTTTTCAAGTGAGCGTTGAGTGTAATTGTGTGTGTGACAGTTGGCAATGTGTGCAGTTGTTCTTGTTGTTGTTGCTGACATGCATAAAAATTCATTGGTAGGGTTACGCACACAGCGAGGGAGAGAGAGGGGGAGTGAGAGTGGGAGGCAGACAGAGAATCACGCACAGCACGCGTCAAGCAAATTTATTGACTTTGCATGCAAATAAATTTATACACAGAGACACAGACAGCGCAACACGCACACACGACACACACACACACATACACAGGAACGGTGTCGCACACACTCACCTGACATTCTCATGGCGCTGTATGTAAATCTTATGAAACTGCGTGTCACGTGGCTGGCCCGCAATGTCGTCCTTCATCTCCATGGCAACGTGCCGCGGCAGCACCGAGAGCAGCAGACGTTCCTGCAACATACAGAAAGGATAACATAGTAGGGAGAAGACATACGCACGCACGGATGGAACATGTGTGTTAGTCAAAGTGAAGCAAAACACGTACAAAGCTGCAGGGGGGAACGGGGAGGAGGATGAGAAGGAGGAGGAGGTGAGGCAAAGCAACAGGCAAAGGTAGTGGGAGTTAGTAGGGCAAGTTAGAAGAGAGCGAGGTGAGGAAAGGAGGGGAGGCGAGGCGAGGAAGGGAAGTTAAGGAAGGAAGGGAGAGGTGAGGAAGTAAGAGCAGGCGAGAAGGAAGGAAGAAGAGAAAGGGAAAAATACAGGAGAAGAGAAAGATTGAGAGGGACTAGAAAGGAGGAGAGGAAGACTGAGGAATGGGCAGGAACACGTGAAAGGCGACTCACTACGTTGGGTAAGGAGCAGGAGGAAGAGTGAGTGAGAAAAGTAGTTGCAAGAGAAGGGGGAAGAGCATGAGGAGAGGAATGAGTAGGTGAAGGAAGGAGGAGCAAGAAGAAAGACAGTAAGTAAGAGAAGAAGGTGCAGGAGCAAGAAGTGAAGATGTAAGAGCAGCAGCACCAGCAAGGGGAGGAGCAGGAGAAAGAGACATAGGAAGTTGCAGGTAGTTGGAAAAGTAAAACACACACCAACACACACAGGCACACACATAATCCCCAAAAAGGCGTTGGCAAATGAAGCTATGCCAAGTGCGTGACGGAGAATTTGTCCTTTTTTGCTCCAGCTACTGCTCTTCATCACTTGGAGGCATCACTGTTTGCTCTGTTTGCCATCATCGGCTGCCAACAAGTCATTGCCACGCCACGCCCCCTGGCAGCCACTTCTAAGCTGTCTGCGGGGCATGCTTGTGCTACTTCTTCTCCTTCTGTTCCTTCTCCTTCTATTCCTCCTCCTCCTACTGTTTCTTCTTCTCTTTTGTTTGCAGATTCATTTGCCTGTGTCGCCTTTGATGCACAGCCGCCTGCACAGGCCTGATTGAAGTGCCTTGCCTTCCACTCCCACACACACAACTACACACACAGACGCATTCCTGGCCAGGAAGTGCGCCTCAACACTCACCTGCTGCTGATTCTCGCGCTGCGTACGCAAACGCGCCTCGATGCACTGACGCGTCTCAATGAACGCCTTCCGCTGTGCCTTCTCCTTGGGCCAATGCGTGTAGACGCCGCTGAGATTGGCCAGCAACAAAGCAATGCAGGTGCACAGTAGCTGTGACATAAAGAAGAAGAGACAGAGAGGGAAGACAAAGACAAAGAGAAAGGGCAGAGAGAGGGGGCCATTAATGTCATTCCGTATCAATAAAGAACCATTATAGAAGCATCATAAAAGCCTCAGTTAAGCAATGTAAGCGTATACGTGCTGGCTGCCACGCCCATTGCCGCCCTTTTTGCCGCTCACTTTGATTCAATTTTGGCAACAATTAAATTTTATTTATTTATGTTTTTTACACGCGTGCGTGAGCTGAATTTATTGTCACGTGCCCCGTGGCCGAAAATTCAATTTAATTCGCGTACAAAACCACTCAGCCACGCCCTCCGTCCGGTGTGTGTGTACGCCCTCGTGCAACATGCCACATAATGTCGCACATTTGCGGCTTTTGTTGACGGGCTCAGCTGCAAAACCTGTTGATAGATGAGCCTGCCACACCGCCGCCCACTTGATTTGTGGCAGCCACAAACAATTGCAACGCAGCACTCTCTCCCTTACTTACTTCTTGCCACGGTAGTGCAGCCTGCAGCTCCGTCTGCGTCTCCATTGCCAGCTGCGTGTCCAGTTGCCGTGTGTATTGTGTCGTTGTGTGCGTGAGGCAGCTATACAAATGCGTGCCACTGAGCAGCATGCCACCGATGAGGGACTCACGCAAACGCAGCGGCAGCATCGTGTAAGTCATGTAGATGAGCACAATGCAGCAGGCGCTGCCATTGAATGATTTGCTGTGGGAACAGAGAGCGAGAATGATGGGAAGGGAGAGAGAGGCAAAAGAAAAAGGTAGAGAGAATAGGGAGAGTAGATTAGCATTAGACAAAGATAGAGCAGCAGGCGAGAAAATGATTTGTTGCCGTTTCCCATTGCCACTTTCTCACAACCTTTTCTTGTATTCTTTCCCTTCAATCCTCTCACTTTTTTCTGGCCCTTTACTTCACTTTTCTTCTTGCAGATTCCAATGGCGGATTCATCCTTCTTATACTGACTGTTTCTTCTGATAATTTTCTATAATTTTCCAATTCTCCTGTCTACTCCATCTACTTCTACTTCTAAATTCTTCAACGCCCTCTTCGGCTCCTTCCCTTTTTCCTTAGTTTATCCTTCATCTTTTCCATATTTTATATTTCCTTTGCCTACTTCATCACTTTCTCGTCTACTTTCCTTTCACTTTCCCTCTCAGACTCCCCCTTTATATTCTTCTTTTCCCCTGTTTACTTTCCCCCTTCCTCCCTACACTCCCCCTTCTACCGCCCTCAATATATGATCCATTCTTCTCTCATCATTGTTGTCATCTATTCTTGTTTCGGACACAATTAGCGTGCCGCAGCTGATGCCATGATTAATTTCACTCCAACACAACAGCTGTGAGAAACTTGACACCCGCGTGCCAGCCCCCCTTCTGTCCCTACCCCCTCCCCATACCAACCTGGGCTGCATGGCATAACTGACAGCAATTTCAATGGCCAGGAATGTGCCCAATATGACGTAGGAGACGAGCACCAGGAATATCTCATTCATGGCCGGCTTCGAGAGAATGCAGAGCAGAACTGTGGGAGAGAGAGAGGAGAGAGAGGGAAAATTAAGTATAGATATTGTATGTGTATGTGTTTGTGTGTGTGTGTATTTGTGTGTGTGCTTGGCATACTCACATGCATAGACAATGCCACAGATTAGCATGACAATGAGAAAAACCAAAACTGTCTCATCGATTTGCGTAATCAGCGTGAGCAGCAACTGTGCGTAATTCAATGACGACTCCAAATTGGACGCTAAACCAAACAGTGCCGGTTGCTCCTCCTCCTCCTTCACCGCCTCCTGCTTTGCCTGCTCCTTCTCCTGCTGTTTCTGTTCCTCCTCCAGCTGCCTCTGCTTTGCCTCCTTCTTCACTTGCCTCTGCTGTTGTTCGTGATCTGCCTTCCTTTTTCTGTCGTTGGTCAACAGATTGAGCACTTCATCACGTGCCCCATCGTAGTTGTTGTTGTTGTCGCTGTAACCGCTTTCACGCGAATTCGTAATGCGTTTAATGCCAGCGGCAGCAGCAGCACGTGGAGCGGGAGGAGGGGAAGGAGGCACAGGAGCTGTAATAGGCTGTGCAGTGTCAACAATCAGTTGATGTTGCTGATGCTGATGGTGCTGCTGCTGCTGGGCACGTTTGAAGCGTGGTTTGTATCTGTAGGAGGAGAAAAAGGGAGGGAGGAGAAGAGAGGAGGAAAGCAGATTAAGAGGGAAGGTAAGGAAAAGGGAAACAGGTATGAGGCAGCGGAAGAAAGCAAGAGAGTTAGCCAATATTCATATGCATATCAATAAGCTTAGGCATTATCTGAGTCCAACTTGCGCACACACACTGGCAAACAAACACAGCACACACACACACAGCATACTCCCGCATACTCAGCATACTCTACACATACACACACAATGCTCACACTCGCACACTGCTCGGCCCATCCATCTTGCCTTGCATAAATATGAAAATAAATCGAAGTCACAAACGAAAATCCTAAATCCGTTTGTCCAAATGGAAATTCCAGCACAAAGTTTGCCGCCCGCCCTGTCCCCTCAAGCTTTTTCTCGCCTTATTGATGTATTTGTTGACTGGTTTTATTGCTTTGCTGGCCTCAGCTTCCCTGCTTCACTCTGACTTGCCCCTTTCCCGCTTTCTCTATCTTTCTCGGCAGGCATAACAAATATTTGCACGCGCTTTGCTGCTGATGTTGCCATTTGGCTTGCTATACCTCTCTCCCTCTGCCCCTTTTTACCTCTCTCTCTCACTCACTCAACCCCTCTCCCATCCCCCCCCCTCTCTCCCTCTCTTGCTGTTTGCCCTTTGTTCTAATTTTAACTTCAAAAACGGACGCAGCAGCAAATATCGTAGCATACTTTTGTGGGCTTCATGATTGAGTTTGGCACACGCGGCGTATGCGTAATGCGCAAAGGCAGCCCCTGGGCTTGTTCTCTGCCTGTTCTCTGCTTGTCAAAATGCCAAACTCAACCACAATGCCAAACTGTGCCGCCTCCAAACAAGGCGTGTCCAACTCTCTCGCGGCCACTCACCTGACTCGATGGCGATGCAGCTGATGATGGTGTTGTAGCTGACGCTGGTGCTGCTGCTGCTGCTTATAGCGCTGCTTGCTGTGCTGGCGTCGATAATGTTTGCGCTTTCACTCGCGGTGCCAGCAACAGCCTGCTGCCAGGCGCATTAGCCGCCACCAATTGATGCCCCATTTGCTGTGGCTGCAACATCGCCAGCGTCGCCACCGTCGTCGTCCTGGAAGTTGTCGATGTGGTAGAAGGCGTCATGCTAGCCAGGCTCACATTGCCCGCAGTTCCATTCTCGGCCAGCAACAGCAGACGTTCCACAGCCGCTGGAGGCGTCATCGTCGTCGTCGTCGTCGTCATATCGAGATTGCGTCGCAGCTGCAACGTTGTGAAGACCAAATGGGTGCAGGACAAGGCCAGTATTAGCGTCAGCAGCAGCGCCAGAATGTGCGTCGTATTACTCTGATTCATGCGCAGAAAATAACGCTGATAGAGCATTTCCACCTGAGTGAAGACATGAACATGAGAAAGAGATTTTCCACCCAAAAGTAGAGAGACAATTTTGTGTGTGCGCTCGAGCAAAGGGATTTGCCACAAATGCAAATGGAAACGGAATGGAAAGACAGCTAAGGCATGCCTTAGGTTTGATACTCTATTGGGTAATTCTTTAAAGATTATTCATTTACAATGTATTGGCTAATATTATAAGGCAATGTTTATTGTCATGTAATGTCGTATTGTTGTCTAAGGTCGTAAGAATTTCGATTTGGAGGGAAATATGCAAGTTTTTAATATAAATCTTCATACTCGGAGGATTGTTTCTTAAAAAACTGAACTTCATTGTAATCCGATTTTAATGAAATACGAGTTCTGTTTTATATCACCATAGATATAAAGATGGAGTAGTTTTAATACGATATCATAAAGGCCAATACGATTTTTTTATACTGAAACCTTATTTTGGTTGATTGTTTATACATTATCTATAGGTTAAAGTCATTCAATTATAATGAAATTGTATTAGTTTATTGAAAACAAATTCAGAGTTTAATATGGCAAGTTAGCTTAAAAAATTTAACTAAATGATATTTTCATGGGATTGTTGTATGATATAGTAATCATATCTGGATGAAATTTGCACAACATATTAGATACAACTTATAGGAGAGATAAGCTGAGTTTAGTTGCAATATCTTATAAAACAAGGAACATTAAACAATATTTCTAAAGAAACTAAATAGGCACTGAACAAGAAAATATATTTACTATCTTTATATGTATATGTATGTTATAGTATTATTGATATCTCCCTCTATGCTCTACCACTTTCTGGCCAAAACACTCTGTCGTAATTCTAAAAAGCATACAGGCAAATCTTGTCTGCACTAACACTGAACAAGAATATATATTCTGCAAGAGATACGTGTATCCTTCTATGCTCTAACAAAACGTAAACACTCTCAGCCAGAGTAAAATAAAAAAACAAACTCCAAAACGATGCTAAGCTGCGAAATGGAGCTGCCAACTGATTTTCACTAAATGGAAATTTGAGAGCCAGCGAAATAGAGTAGGGAGAGGGAAGAGTGAGGGGGAAGTGGGTGGGGTGGGGTTTATTTATAAGTAGCTTACCTGCAGGTTCTTGAACTGATGCGTCGAGCAGAGACGCAGAATGATGCGATTCAAGCGATACCAGAACGACAGGCTGGGACTGCCGGCGGGAATGCCCGAAGTGCTTGGATTGTTTGCCTCCACATTGCTGCGACCGTCGGCATCAGCTAGAGAGAGAGAGGGAAAGAGAAGGAGGAGAGAGGTATAGTTAATTGCAACTGTTGCCCATAACTGCTGGCATATCAATAACCAAGCTGCCTGGTTGCCTACTTCCCTTCCTGCCTGCCTCCCGCTGGCAAATTGAAATTTCTACTCAGATTGCGATTAATTTCGTAGTTCAATATATGTGAGACAGCATTACAGTTGCCTTGCAACTTGTGGCTGCCACACCGCAGCAAGCAATTTGCAATTTGTGCTGTCGTTTGACTCTGATTTGTTAACCTGGTTCTCTCGATGTTCTCTGTAGAATATCAAATGAAATGAAACCTTGTTTCGTATGCAGCGCACAATGCCATAAAATGTTGTAAAATCGTTTGCAACTGACCCCCATAAACCGCAGTAACAAACAATAACGAGGTGGTGCCACAAGAATAGCAGTAAATCGTGTCAGCAGCATATGAAAATATGTTATTCTTTTCATTCTTTTCGCTCCCTTTCCCTTCTCTCACATGCATCAATAAATAAATGCCAAACGTGATTATGTAAATTTCTATAGAAATCTATATATACCATATATAAAGCATAGTATGTGCCGCTGCTGCTGCTGTGGCATGCCCCATTCATGGTGCGTGTGTGTGTGTGTGTGTGTGTGGCAAGCAGAAGGAACTAACCGACGCCAAGGCAACGCACAACAAGGCAAAGCAGCTCAGGCAAAGGCTGAGGGAGCCAGTAAAGCAAGGGGAGAGAGGCAAAGAAGGCAGTGGAAGGAAGAAAGAAGGGGGAAGAGGGAAGAGGGGAGAGGACGAAGCGAAGTAGTACAGGAGGTGTGGCAGACCAGAGCTGCCACATAGCAAGCTGCAGCTCAGAAGCTTAAGCAAGGATCGAGTACAAAAAGAGTAGAGAAGAAAGAAGGCAGAATGGGGATGAAGGGAAGGTAATGGAAACCAGGGAAGACAGAGGCAGAGAGTGGGAAAGAGAGGCAAGTAGTTGCTTGTGGCTGCCACACATAGGAAACTGAAGCTGAGAAGCTAAGGCAAACACGAAGCAGACTAGCTTGGGCTGCTGCTGCTCGTCAGATTCAATATGACAATGACAATCAACTTGTGACATTTGAGGCGACTCGACCAGCAGCAGCAGCAGCTTGTCCCTTGTCCTGGCAACATACTCCCCCCTCTCTCTTCCTGCAGCAACTCTGCCGCACGTGCTGGCATTTTTATTAGCTCAGCAGGCAGCCGAAGTTGCTTGGCTGCCTCAGCTGCCTGCAGTGCCTTTGCCTGCCTGCATCCGGTGTGGCTCCATTACAGACGCTTATCGCAGGCGTTGTGTTTTCTACTTTCCCCTTCCTTCCCTCCTTTCCCCCTCTTTCTCTTTCTCTTTGTCTTCCCCTTCCCCCTACTTACATTGCTGCAACAGCTGCGTCTCGTCGCGTTGATAGATCATCGGGCTGTGGCAGGTCGAACTGGAGTTAGTGGAATCCATAGACTCGTCAATGTTGCAGCGCGTTATGCCGGCCTGCAAAAGAAGAAGAAGAAGCAAAAGAGAAATACTTGTAGTCGCACATTAAGTATACGTTTGCGCGCGTATTAAGCATACGCCGTGTGCGGCTTCACTTCAAATGCAAAACTCATGCGGGCGGGCAATGTTACCACGTTGTTGTTGTTGTTGTTGTAGTTGTTATTGTTGTTGTGGTGCTCAAACAAATTGCCGCCTACCGTGGCTTGGCTGCCACGCCCACTCTGCAAATGGCCACACAGCGAACGTTTGCTTTTTGTGTGCGCCTGTGAGCGCCATCAACTTTTTCAATTGACACTCGACAACGGCGACGAGTAACGTGTGCAAATATGAAGTGGGAAGAAAATGGGAGGCAGAAAGAAGAAAAAGTGTGGGAAAAGGGTGAAGGAAGAGGGGGTGTAAGGGAGAGGAAGGAGTGGAGGTAGGTAAAAAGAGACAGACACACGTTTGTCAAGTGTCCCCAGTGCATGCAATTCAATATGTTTTGCTGTTTCCATGTGTGTGTGGTATGCGGCGTGTGTGTGTGTGCAGTATGTGTGTGTCTGCTATGTGTGTGTCTGGTATGTATGTGTGTGTGTGTGTGGTGTGTGGTCGTTTGCCATACGTTAGGTTGCTTGTTAGTCGAGCTGAAGGTGTTAACTTTTTGTCAAGTGCCTGCACTCGTTCACAGCAACAACACCAGCAACAACAGCAGCAGCAGCAACAACAGCAGCAGCAGCAACAACTGCAGCAGCAACACGGCAGCAACAGCTACAACAACAACAACAGCTCTACTTGGCAACAGCAACAGCTTTGGCAACAATGCAAAACTTTTAGCCTAAATGGTTGGCTACAACGACCAAACGGCCGTGAGGAGTTCTGTTGCCTGCTCCATTTTCCCCTTTCTCCTTTTTGCGCTCTCTTTGCTCTTGTTCTACTCACTCTTTTTCCACTCCGTCTGCACTCTCTTGTCTTTAATTTACACTCTCAATATTTTACGCCTCATCTGCCCTCTTATTCCTTCCTCTCGTTCTCTGTCTCCATTCCAAAGAGCTCAGCTTCCTGACCTGATCGTTCTTCTACTCCCAATATGCCTCTCCAGCTTTTAGATTTCCACTCTCCCATTCTCTCTGCCCATCTGCTTCCCATACTTCTTACTTGCTCCCTCTCTATCTTCAGTTTCCTCTCTCTCTCGTTCCTCTTTCATCACAAGTATTCACTTTGCCTCTAACCTGCTCTTTGTTCTCTTCTTTTACTCGATTTCTTCCCCAAGTCAGCCTCTCATCTCCGTCTCCGTCTTTCTCAGTTGCTGTCTTCTACTCTTTAAGTTCCTATCCAACTCTTTCACCCATTCTCAAAATCTCTCATGCATTCTACCTCTCACTCTCTATACTTCACACTCCTTTTCTATCCCTACGCTCTCTCATGCTCTCCTTGCCCCTCTGCTATTCTCTGTCCCTTGACACTACTCTTTCCCTTGCTCAACCTCTCACTCTTTGTCGCCTTTCCTTTGCCTTCCCCTAACCTCCTTCCCTCCCTTTATTTGACTAAGTAATTGTATTTTAATTTAGCATCCATCTCTGTCTAATTCCCTCCTTCCTGTCCCCCTCCCCCCTGCTGCTTTCTCGTGGCCAAATCGAATTAAATATTTAAATCGCAGCCTCCTGCCGTGACTGTCCATTAGGTGAGCAAATTAATTGATGCCAATCCCGGTAAACCTGGCCAACTCTAGCTAACCTTCCCCTTCTGCCCCCCCCTTCTCCCCTGCTCGTGGTACGTGCCCCGTTGTTGGTCCCCAATCAATTGGCAACAACTTACCGCAATCAGGCTGCTGCTCACCATCGCTTTGCCTCCCTTGACATTGCTGGTATTGAAATGTTCGATCACCTCCCAATTGGATTTCTTTGGCGTTGACGGTTGTGTCTGCGGTCCTCCTCCGCCTCCTCCTGCGGGTGACCCTGCTCCGCTAGCCGAAGAGTGCCCAGGTACATGCAATTCCATTGAGGTTTGCGTGCTGCTCATACTGCTGGTGGTGGCGGCCTGTTTCAGTGATGCGGAGCGACTGAAGAACTTTCGATGCTTCGACGGCAACATGGATGAATCTCCCTGCAAAATGGAGCGAAAGCAAAGCGTAATTTAATCGCAGTTGGAAGCGGGAGCGGGGGTGTTGCCTTGGGGCTGCTACTGCTGTTCCTCTGCCTCACCTCTTTGCTGGCAGCCAATCCTCCTGCTGTGCCGCCATGTCGCATGCCACGCAATGAGAGACGCTTCGACCATTCGCGCTTCTGACTCTCTGAGGAAAGCGAGCGAAAGATGTGCGTGGAGCCGCCACTGCTGGTGGTGCCGCCCGAGGTGCTCATGCTGCAAGAAAGAGGCGGAAAAATACAAATCATAAGAGGAGGCACACATTGGAGAAGGTTTGTATTAAAGAAGCTGCAAGTTTGAGAAGGTTTTGAGGGGAGATTCAATCGGGTTGAGGGGGAATAAACAGAAAGTTGAATGGGGAAAAGGTTCAATGAGAAGAAGGTTGATTGGGGGAAAGGTTCAGTGAGGAAAAGATTTGCATTGAGGAAGGTACTGTAGAGTAGATTCATTGAGGAGAAGGTTGAAGAAGGTTTACATAGAGGAAGGTGCAATTTTAAGAATATCTCACAGAGATTTAATGAGAAGAAGGTCCTATGTGAAAAATTTGATTGAGGAGAAGGTTAAGTGAGAAAGAGTTTCATATTGAAGAAGGTACTGGAAAAGATTCATTGAAGAGAAGGTTTTTAGTAGGGTTATGGTACATTGATGAAGGTGCAAGTCGTAGAAGGTTTACGGGGAAGGTTCAATACGGATAAAGTTCAAAAAGGAGAAGGTTCAATGCGAAGGAGGGTTGATAAAAATTAGGTTGATTGAGAAGAAAATTCAGTGAAGAAAAGTTTTACATTGGAGAAGGTTTTGGAGCAGATTCATTAAGGAGAAGGTTCAATAAGAAAGGGATTCATATTGAAGAAGTTTTACTTTGCAGCAGACTCAGTAATGAACCAAGGTAAATGCTCAAGATGGGAGCGCAGTTAGGTTGAAGGTTTAGATCTGAGGTTATTGCGGCGTTGGGCTTGAAGATGTTGCTAAGTTTGCGGTAGGAGTTGTATCTGTGGCACGGGCTTCTAAGTAGACTGAGGTAGTTGAAGGCGGGTTGGAGTTGGCAATGGGGTGGTCTTGAAGCCACAACTAACACTGAGGAAGGAGCTAAGCCTGCATTAAGAGTTGGTGTTGAAGGCGAAGCTGAAACTGTGGACGGGCCTGGAGCTGAGGCTGCTTCTGTTGTTGGTGTAGGAGCAGAGCCTGAGCCTGCGGCTAAGACTTGAGTAGGGGCTGCAACAGACACAGAAGACGAGACCAGAAACTGGGCCTGCTGCTGCTGTTTTCGGAGCTGGGGCTAAAAATTGATTTTCATTTTACATGCTAAAAAGAACGAAGTGCGCTAATTTCTAAGCAAATTGCCAATTTTTTGCTGTGTTGGAGCGACAGAATTGGGCATTAAAACAATAAATTCGATTTTAGCAACAACAACAAAGCAACAACAACAACAGCAATAACGCCAGCAGCAACACAAACAACAATGGAAACTCAAACAAGCAGAAGAGCAACAACAACACAAACAAGAACGCCCACGCCTTGCCGAACTGTGCTCGCTGCCAATAAATATATCGTATCGTAAGGTATCGTATCGTATCTACATTGGGGCGGCCCACTTAAGTCTCACGAAATGCGCGCCAGTCACGCGAGGTCGTGGCAGGTAGCATGGAAAGATGATGGAGAAAAGAGTGGGGTAGGCTGAGTAGTAAAGAGGATAAGGAGTAGGGCAGGAGAAGAGTAGCAGTAGGAGATGAAGAGTAACTCGACAGTTAACGTGGACTAAGGATTCGGCAACAGCTTTAAAGGCAACAACACAAGAAAATAATTGAACTGGAATAGAGAGCAGTGGGGAGTAAAAGAGGAAGACAATAGAAGGAAGAAACTAGCAGAGGCATGAGACGAGAGAAAAGTCTAAGCAGAGGAAGACAGCTGAAGACGAGGCAGAGGTCGAAAAGGCAAGCGTGAAGTGGTAGGAGCAACGAACTAGGTTGGTAACTTATTACTTATTACTTATTATGTGTGCAACTGTTGAGAGTCAACATGTTGAGACCCTCAACGCTCAACAGTTGAGACTCATGTTGCACGACACATGTTGAGACACATGCTGCGTGCAACACGTTGGGTCAACATTGGTATCAAGTGTTGACTATAAATATGCAACATGTTCAATGCAACATGTTTGACGCAACATGTTTGATGCAACATGTTGGGGCTAAACCAATTGGAAGGCAACTGTTGAAACACAAAATGTTGAGAGTCAACTGTTTAGACTCTATGCAACATGTTTGATGCAACGTGTTGTGGATAATCATGTTAAGGCCCAATAAGTGGGAAGCCCATTATTGAGAGTCAATTAATTAAGACCCAACAATTAAATCTTGAGACTCAAAATTTGTAGGGCAATATTGTCGATGCAACATGTTCGATGCAACATGTTCGATACAACATGTTTGATGCAACATGTTTGATGCAGGAGGCCACTGTTTAGAGCCAATTTATTAAGATCCAAAAGTCAACTAATGTGACTTAACTGTTGAGATTCAACTGTTGACACTCAACATGTTGCGACTAAACTTAAGACAAACACAGTGTGGCATCGAACATGTTACATGTTCAGACTTAACAGTTGAGGCACATATTGCTCATCATATGTTGAGATACAACATGTTGCATGCCAGAACTTTTGAGACACAACATGTTTAATTACATGTTGCAACTGTTCAGACCCTACATCTTATGATGGACCCAATATGTTGATGCAACATGTTTGATTTAACATTTCAACGTTTTTTTATGAAATTTTTTCAAATTGATGTAAGGGGCGTTTCAGCCAGACAGATAATTAGCTCGCTTGTTATGCGCAGCGATATCCGACAAAGATAAAACTCAGAATCCTTCCCCTCCATCGCAGACACAGACAACTGTTGCCCAAACCAAGAGAGAAAGCTCTGAACCTCGGTGCGTTTTTATGGCATAGAAATCTCTCACAACTTTTCCTATAATAACTTTGTCTGCACTGAGTAAACTGTGCCACAGACAACAACAACAACAAACTGCAAAACAATGAAAAGTCACTGGCAGAGGTGAAGAAGAGGAAGAAGAAGGAGAGAAAGAGAAGAACAAGCAGAACACGTCTTAAGGCCCAGACCCCATTCAGACACGATTCGGTCAGGGCGTTGCTGCTTTTTGCTACTGTTTCTCATTCTCTTGCACCTTTTTTTGGCTTTTGTTTTAGGGGAAAGAGAGAGAAGTAGGGTAACAGGGGAAAAGGGAGGAAAGGGGCTAGAGCCGTGCAGATAGGGGCGTATTAACGTTTTTGTAGCGCACAAGTGCCGGAGCCGCCGGCATAAATATGTCAAAAGCAGCGCGCTATAAACAAATTGTTTTTTGTTGCCAGCTCGAAGAAGAAGCAGAGGGGAAAGGAGAGGAGGTAAACGTGTGGGTGGGGGAACAAGCTAAAAAACAAGTGAAAATTGAATGGAAATCGACAAGGAAAATCGAAAAGTGTTTGCCAGAAATGAGACACGTCACAATTGAGGAAGCTCCGCTAAAGGAGCCAGTTAGAGGTGGGGAAATCTTTTCTGCCACTCCCCCCCTACACAATACCCCTCTCATCTGCCTCCTCTCACCATTCCCCTTCTCAGCACTGCAAATACTTGGAAAATTCAAGATTAGTCACTCAACGTAGCCACTTTTCGCCACTTTACCTCAACGGAATGCGTGGAAAATTTTGCCACCCGCAGTGCCAGACACCAAGTTGCAAATAGAGGGGAAGGGGAAGGGGCCACGGGCAAACCACAACACTGGCATAGACCGCAATATGTATTTATCTAATTAAAAAGTTGAAAGTGTTTCTCTCTAGCCTCACCCAAATATAAACTAATATATAAAATAAGATATGCTGTGTACGAGATACGTTTGCGGGAAATTGGGAAAATGAGTAAATTGGGAATTACTGAGGCCAAAGCACATTAAAATATTTATTATATTTTCTCTCCCTCTCGTTCTCTCTGTCTCTCTCTAAATATAAATTCGCATTAAAATGCCAGAAAAGTGTCAATAGGAATTAAATGCACAACAATTTGCTGACTGCTGAAAACTTGACAGAATTATTAAATATTTTTTGACAGTTGTACGATGGTAAAATACATAAAATACTGCACAATAACCCACGCCCCCACAGCCGCCCACATGTGTATATACATATATGATTGAAGTTTTGCCAAGAGCAGACAGTATTTTTCTATTTTGTGGCAGATTCAGGTTGAAATTGAGACAAAATTCACGCACGAACGACGCACTAAAGCTGAGCTCAGAGGGAGCAAGAGAAGGAGCAGAGCAGGGGAGGGGAGGGAGAAGAGCAGGGAAGGTGAGGGAGAAAGGAGGCAAGGTAAAGAGCTAGACAAGTCAAGGCTCAAAGTTTTAACGTTTGAAGCATATGCTAAAATCGTCTCTAAGCCCAGAGACGTGAGAGAAGGCTAGAAAAGGTGAGGGAGGAAAAGCAAAGAGAGGCAGCCGGGTAAAGAGAAAGAGGAGAGAGAGAGGAGAGGGGGTGCAGAGTGGTTCTCACGGCAAGTAGTTGCTTTTTAGTAGGCATTACGTGCACTGAGCTGGCCGACTTACAATTCGAAAGTCGCTTTCAGCAGCAGCCTCTCACTCTCCCTCTCTCTCTAACGCTAAGCCCATCAAAGTAGACAGAAAACACGAAATCGGCAGCTGATTTAATTAGCCAAGAAATGGCGGCAGCTAATGCTGTAAGTTGTCAAGGGATTAAAAGAGTAGAATAGGCAAAAAGGAGAGAGAAGGCTACTTAATCAATGTCATAGTGGGGGCAGGGGTGGCAAGCAGAGACAGACAGTGAGACAGGTAATAAATGTAGCAGATAGCAGGAAAGATGAGGCCAATTGCAATTGTTGTACGATATGTAAATTATGCGATAAGAGCCCTTACTTGCCTCACCTCTCCCTCCCTCTCACACTTTATCTGCTCTCTCTCTCTATCTCCCTTTTTGCCTCTTCTTGTACTGTCTCTTTATCTGCCTCTCCCTCTGCCATTACAGTTCAATGGCAATTCATTAGATTAATGGCGCTAATGGGCTGGTAAACATTGCCACAAACAACAAGCAATAACAACAAGTACAACAACAACAACTGCCACAACAACAACAACTTAATGTCAGCTTCGACATAACGCGCCAAAAATTAATAACAACAAAACAAATTCTCGATAAGAAAGCAGCAGCAAATTAATGAGGCCAACGCCATCGCACGCTCGTTACTCCCTCGACCACCAGGCGAGAAAGAGCGACAGTTGTAAGCGACGGCAGCACAGCTCACACACACACACACACACAAACACACACAAACACACACACACAGAGCTGCACCCTTGAGCAGCTAGCGCCTGTACATCCCCTCTTCCGCCCTCGTGCACTCTCTGCCCGCTGGCAACACTCATTCACTCGCATCTCATGCATATTCATTCATTAAGTTGGCTAAAACAGCTGCTGGCATTTTGCTGGCGCGAACCCTTTACTCTCCCCTTTCCCCCTGGTTCAACTCTTTTCATGCTGTCTATATATAGGAAGTCAGCCACAAAACAATATATTCTATATACGTTCCTCTCTATATATATTTTTAGCTTCTGTTCTGTTCCGTTTTCGATATTTATGCTGCCATGTGTTGTTGGCCTTGTTTACGCGCCGTCATCTTTTGTATTTGGTTTGGTATTTGCTGTTGGTTACCCCCCTTCCCCCTTCAATTCCCACCCTGTATTTGTTTGCATTTCATTGACGCAAAGGTGTTGCTGACAAACCTGGCCAAAAACGCAAATTTGCAATGGAAATTAATTCATATGCGCCCTTGGCAGTGAAAAGGGGAATAGGAAAAAAAGAAAGAAAGGCAACATAGCAAACATAACGTGTGCGCACTGCTCTCGTTCAACATCATCTATCATTGGGTTGCCTGGTCTGTCTGTGGTGTCTGTATAGTGTAATGCACATCCCCACGGGTCGTATGCGCAACATGCAGCAGCGCTGCTAAAAGCTTTGAGCAGCCAGGCAAATCGCTTGGCACACAGCAGCAGCAGGAGAAACATACTCAACTTATTACTCATACGCAGTGTGCGCTTCACTACAAAGTGGAAACTAAGAAACCCACGTGAACGGGTAGAAATTCTCTGTTTACAGGTGGAAGAAAGAGGAGAGAAGGAAGTTGGTTAGCATATGCAGCCCAGGCAAATATTTAAACTTTATTATCCAACTGCTCTGCTGCTGTTGTTGTTGTTGTCTCGACTCTTGTATTGTTTTGACATCTATGTAAATATTTAAGTGCAATGCAGATAAAATATTTGTATAGTTCGAAAACGAAATTGAGTGCACTTCCCTTTTCCTGTGGGCGAAGCTAATTGAACATTTGTTTAAGCAAATATATGCAGCTTATCAATTCTTGCTTTACTTTGTCTGTTAATATTTTAACAGCTGTTAACCTCTGACTCATGTGTGGAAAGTCACTGAACTATAATCCTGCACTTAGTTTCAATGTTTTCATATCAAACATAATTCACTTAGTTTAAACGTGCTGCAAACATTTACTTAATAATTGGCAGAGTTCACTGTTAATGTTTTAACAGCTGTTAACTTATAGATTAGATTGTAATATTGTGTATTGTATTATGTATGGGAACCTCGTTTTCTGAATAAGAAGGCTTTACATTAAACATTCTACTATCAAACATTCTTAGCTCTGCTTATACATTTTGATAACAATTGCTTAACATTAAGGAGAGTTGACTATTACTGGTTTAACAGCTGTTAACTTATAGATTAGATTATGTTATATGTAATGTATGCGTACATATTTTAATGCCTGACTTTTTTGTATATTTTATCTACGAAAATATTTCTAAAAGACTTATATTTATTTAACATTTTGATACCTGTCTTAGATTATTATATTTTAACAGCTTTTACTCCAAATTTTAGTTACGTTTAAATTTAAATACATAAAGCCCGTTCCCAGTCAAATGAATTGATTACTTCGGTTCAACATATTCAATCAAACATACTTTACTCTAATTAAATGCCCTGCTAACATTTGTGTAACATTTCACACTGTTATATGTTAACATTTTAACAGCTGTTATCCCATAGTTCGCACCATTAACCTTTTTAATGATACCTCATTCTGCATATGCTTTACCACTCCTCTTCTACACTTTTATTAGGTTTTCTCTACTCTCCCCCACACATGCTGTCAACATCTACTTAACATTTTGCGCGTGTTGATAACCGCACGCCGAAGCTATGTTAACAGTTGCGTCATAGCCCAAAACGCGCTCTTAAGTACGCCAGCAAAATGTGTGCCTATTATTTTATACAATCAATGAATATGAATTATGCGTGTTTACACATCCAAATACAGAATAAAACACAATTTCAATTTCTGGTTTTCGCAATAATTCTTTGGTAGATAAAAATTAATTCACTCGATATTATTATGCACACGATTGTTATTTCCGATTGTGTTATTAACCACATGTAGACGGAGCGATGCGTAAACGATACACGAATCAAAGGAAATTGTTTCAAAATACATGAGCAAATATTTTGGTTTGTTTCATTCTCATTTTTTTATGCACCAAATTTTCACCATCAAGGTTCTGCCGACCACAGACAGACAACACTTCTCTCTCGCTCCCTTTCCTCTCCAACTATGCGAAATACCAACGATTTATTAAATTAAATTCACAGATCGAACAAAAGGATTGCTCGGGGGGTGCTGAACATGAAAACATACAGAACAACGGCAGGGTGAAACAGAAACAGCAACAACACTCATAATTAATAGCAACAAAAGAGGGAGAAAAGAGAGAGAGAGAGAGAAACGAGCTGCACATTTTGTTTAGCTTACAAATTTGTTAAAACAAATCAAGCCAAAGATAAAGCTAACAAAGTGCCGAGCGAACAATTTTTGAATGAAAATCAAGAGGGAAAAGAAGAGAGAAGGAGAGAGAAAGAAGGCGATGCGATACAAATTGCTTAAATTGAATAAAAAATGTAAACATATTCGACAGGCAACATTTATGAGAAGTCTTCGACAAAGGCAAACAAACTCAACAGATATCAAACTTGAGCCTAAGCTGCTTAACGACAGCAACAGCTGAGGCAACAGGAAAAGGGGAAGAAGAAAAGACAAGAGGGAAGAATGACTTACTAATTTGCGACATGATCAAGTTAAGCAAGCGTAGCCAATGACAAACAAGCCAAGGCAAACGAGCCAAACAATCCTCTAGCTGTTTAGATAGGCACAGAAGGCACAGCAGGCAACAGGATGCAGAGCAGCAGTCGCCGCCAACGGCCAGAGTTAACCTCTCACCTGCCTCCGAGGCCCTCTCTCTGTCTCTCTCTCTCTCTCTCTTTCTAGTCTGCATTGTTGGACTTATGAATGCATTGTGGAAAGAAGCAGCATTTCTTGTGTTTTGTGCCCTGTGGCCCAATGCTAAATGGGTCAAGTGGGTAGCATAAGCTGTGGACACTTGATTAAAAAGGTTGCAATTTAAGACTTGATTAGGTTGCACGACTTAAGAGAGCTGTATCTTAACATTCTGCAGAGGTTTAGTTAGTATATGGCATGAACTTCTGTGATTTATCCTGCACATCTCTCTAACTTACTCAAGATAATTCCCTCTTCTAGTTAGCAATCTATTAGTCATATCTCAACTTAGTTTAGAGTTCTACTTTGCAAACTTGTCATGTAGGGCTTCTTAATTCATACTTCAACATTATTACCAACTTTTCTCCTTCAACCTGGTAATCTGTTAGTCATATCTCGACATTTTTCTAACTTCTACTTAAGAAACTTGGCATGTAGAACTTCTGTTATATATTCTACTTAAAAACATCTTCACCTCAACATTATTCTTAACTTTCCCCCTTTTACCTAGGTATTTGCCAGTCGCATCTCCTTATACTTCACAGTTCTAGTCAGCAAATTTGGCATATAGCAAGCCAGTTATATTTACTATGCATATCTCAACTTACTCCTACCTTATCCACAACTTTCTTGCCTCTACTTAGGTATCTGCAAGTCGTTCTTCCTTCCCTCTGGCTGCCTGTTTACCCACCAGCTCTCCTTCTCTCTCTTTCTCTCTCTCTCTGGCATAGTTTAGGTTTTTGTATTGTTTCTGCTGCTGCTGCTGCTGTTTCTGGTACTGTTGGTCTGCTGCCCCTATGCATTGTTTGCTCCCAAGTCCATTATCCTTTATGCGTTCCATATGCCACTGCTATAATGCTGCCTCTATCTGGGTCTGCATGTGAGTTCAGCTTCAACTGCATATTTAGTTGATGTTTTGCCTCGCTTTGCTTAACTAAACGAACAGTAAAAGCAGCAATAGCAGCAAGCAGCAACAACAATAACAATTTAATTAATATTATGCAGAGAGGGCCCCTTAGGCCTCGCTCTCGGCCGCCTCTCAGGCCTCTTGCAGTGTGCATCAAGTGCACACACGGCGGCCTGTCAATGCCTGCTGCAGGCCTGACACTGAAAATGCGAGAGAGAGCAAGGTCTGAGACCGCGTCAAGTGCTGATTTGGCATTTGTCCAACCTGGCCAAAGGGTCGCAAGCAGGGACGAGGTACGAGCCCTAGAGCCCTGTCCAAGTTGAAGGCAGCTGCAGATGAGCAACAGAGAGAGAGAGAGAGAGGGGGAGGGAGAGGGAGAGAGAGGGGCAGCACCGGAGGCAGATCAAGCTGCCTCGTCATTGATTTTCACAAATGTCGAAACACATTTTTGTTGCCATTTTCAGCACTTTTCGCATTTGACTGACCCACTGACTGGCAGGCCGAGGCAGGCCCGTCCAGGCACCCGGAACCGTATTCATTATGGTCTGGCTCAGCTCATTTGCATTGCATGCCACATGCCGAATAAACAAACAACAATTTCCAACGGTTTATTGGTGATTTCACGATTTGATTTTTGTGATGTTAAGTTTTTGTTTTGTTTGTGTTTTTCTGTTTGCTTTAATTTTTATTGAGTTCATCGCGCGGCGCGTGGCAACGTCACCACCAGGCGGCGGCGATGCGGCGCTGCAGCCTGTGTGCCTCGTTTGGCAGTTGCCAGCTGGCTTCAGTTGCATTCAGGCAGGCACGAGTTGCCCAGAAGTTCAAGGACACTGAAGTTCTCTCACTCTCTCTCTCTCTCTCTCCTTCTCTCGTGTCAAAGGGGGAATTAGAACTGTGTCTGGGATTAGCCACAAGGAAGGAGTAGAAATGAAAGCAAAAAAAAGAAACGTAGCAGATTGCAAAGGCGACTCCTTTTGCCACACTCACTTGGTGCGTGTTCTGTGTGGCAAATGAGCCAAGCAAATGGGGGGCCAATGGGGCAAATGCTTTATAGCTAATGAGGCGTAACCGTGTCCAAGCCCGGCAGGGAAGGCAAAAGAATTTCATGAATAAATTAACGCACTCAACAGCTGATTGGATTTGCTGTGTGTCCCTTTTAAAAAGGAGATATTGTGCCAGGATAAATTCAATTACTAATTGCCGTCGCTGTCGCAGCACATAAATCCCAGCAATGTATCTAATAAAGCAACTA
Source organism: Zaprionus indianus (assembly GCA_018904595.1). Lineage (NCBI taxonomy): Eukaryota > Metazoa > Arthropoda > Insecta > Diptera > Drosophilidae > Zaprionus > Zaprionus indianus. The sequence goes on from JAEIHA010000140.1 coordinate 5,676,910, forward strand.
AATAACCCTCCATATTCAATAACATACGAGTATAACAAATAAGGCACTCAATCTGCCTTATCGCAGGAGAAATCATTCGGGCTCCCTTTGTACATGTCGGGCTACCTTACTAATTAGAGCACATGTTCTACTTAATTAGCTGCAGATTAGATACGAGCGGCAGCGTTTATTGATTTCATTGATTGTGCGTGGGAAAGGGAAGAAGGAAATACCTTGAGTGCTGTAAAGTTCATGAGAGAGAGAGAAAGAGGAATAGAAAGGTTAAAGGCAATGGCAAGGAAACATAAGATCAATCACTTTGAATTACTTTGCCCCTTTAGATTAATATCTGCAACTCTTTAACACCTGAGCTAGACAATTTATGGCAAAAGTTTCAACAATTATAGCACACAAGGAAGGGGAAGTGTGAAGCGAGTGGGAAACTCATAGAGAAAGGCAGAAGAAACTCATAAAGAAACTCATAGGGAAAGCCATAACCCAAGGAAGTTAAAAGATCAATCAATGTAAACTTCTACTGCTATTTAGATCGATATCTATTACCTCAACTCGAACCCTTCTACAAGCAGTATTACAACAATTTATAGCAAAAGTTTCTACAATTATAGCACCACTGCCTTGTAAGCAAATACTTTTGCTTTGCCAGGCATTCCAAGAGAATTAAATTGCCAACAGCTTTGGCAACTTTTATCCCAATTGATGCACACTAAGTTGCCAAACTTTAGGCACAGTCTACCTGTAGGCAAAGATGCCTATACACACACACACACACACAAACTTGCACACCTGTGTCTGTGCCTTAGTAACTTAATACGCAGACTAAACAAATCATGTAAAGCCAAGCGTCGAAAATGGCAATCGCAGCACATAAACTTTGTCTCTCGCACAACTAATTGCCAAGCGCCGTTGTCTGCCACGCCCCCTGTTCCCTCCCACTTATTGTCTGCCCTTTGTGCGCACATATATGAAACTTATTTGGTTGCAATTTTTATGTGTTTGCGCCAGCGTGCGTACAAACTAATTTACCACCTCATTACGTATACTTAATAATTTATGGAATTCATATTAAGCATACGCAAAGCTAGCCGCAAGAGTGAAGCTCAGACATAACGCAGCACAAAGTACACACCCCCGCACACACACACACACACAAGGAAAATACAAACACACCGCAAAACTGACATTTACAATGGCTGACAGCGAACCGCAGCGCAGCGCTGCGAAAACAGACTAAAATAACACACGTAAAAGCCAAAAGCGATTCGCCACGACAGCCGATAGGGGGAGGCGCCACACACACACACACTGGCAAGGCGTGAGTGCGAGTCGTGCAACAAAATTAAATAATTAAGTGCTTAGTTTCGGGGGGAAGGAGGACGGGCAAGTGCAGCTTATGAATAAAGTAAAGACTGAAACACACTTCGAGGTGCCTGGCAAGCAGGAGGATTCAACTGCCCCCAAAACTGACCCGCTGTCAGAAATAAGAATGAGAATTTATGTGCAGGGCATACCTGTTACAGGGCGTGAGGTCTCCTCCCTGCTACTAAGTACGCGCACGTTATATTTAAGCGCTGCTCCTCCTCCTCCTGACCCCAGCAAATCTTAGCTTCCGCTAACGGCTCCCGCTGCTGCTCCTCCTGCTGCTGCTTCTGTTCCTCCTGCTGCTCCTTTCTTCTACTGTTGCTCCTGCTTACTCCACTCCTTCTTCTGCTCCTTCTCTTCTCCCCGCTTGCCACGTCCTTGTCCTTTGGTATGATTATTTATTTGTACATTTTCGTATGCATTGAAGTACAACAGGCGACGGCGTCGGCCTTGCAACAGTTCCTTGCCCCCCCTTCGAATGGGATTGAAATGCGCGTTTAAATGAAAAATATCTCAAATAATTATAATAAATACATTTTCGGCGCCACAACCTCGCTTAACCCCTCTCCCTCTGCACTTTGCCTCTCTCTCTTCTCTGCCCTTTCCTTCGTCCTACGCCAAGTGTTTTCTTATTTGTTTCGGCCTTCTGTTTGTTTTGGGCCGCGTCAAAAATGTGAGGGGGGCAGGAAAAAACTTCCCTTGTTGTGTTGGAGAAAATGGAAAATTTAAATTAAACTGATTTGTTGCTGTGTTGTGTCGCTTCAATTTACGCCTGCGCTGCGGCTGCTGCTGCTACTCCTTCTGCTTGACAGCGTTTTTCGCTACTTCCCTTTTAATACCCTTGCAGGGGGTAAATTTATTTTGATAAGGAGTTTGCAATGCAACTTGGGAGACAGATCTGAACCCTTAGAGTATATGTTTTCTGAATTAATTGCACTAGAGATGTCGATCTAGTCAAGTCTGTCCGTCCATTCGTTCGTTCTTCTCTCCGTTCGTCCTTCCGTTCGACCCTTCCTTCTTAAGTCCTTCCGTCGATACCTATGTCCGTCTGTCCTACAGTCTGTCTGTTGCAACACAAACTAGTCTTTCAGTTTTGAGACCTATCTTGAGGTTACTGAAACCAAATTTTACTACATCAACTTTTTATATTGAGATTGGAGAAATAACTTATCATTCCCAAAAGAAGACATTATATTGAATATAAACAATTCAATTAAATACTACACCATTATATACCACTAATATATGAACAATCGCAGCACATAAGACCCTATAAGGGCATTAAACTTCCGACCTGACTCAGTCAGCATTTCTTCCTCATTTTTCTTTTATTTTCTGTGGCTTTGCAGCATTCAATTTTCAATTTTGGTTTTACAATTTAATTCACACAAAATTAACGCGTATTTTAACAGCATTTCCATGTGAAATGTCATGCGGGCAGCGCTTAAGCTGCGACCTATAAATATTAATCATACGCATCGTTGAACGATTGATTGTCGCTGCAATTACTCTGCCGTACAGCAAATCATATTAATTAGTATTACGCTTATTAGTTTGACCCACTGTGCAAATTGGCCAGCCAATCAGCCAGCGAACGAGTGGGCGTGGCATACGCCTTTTTGCTACCGACACCACAGAGAGAGAGGGAGAGAGAGAGAGAGAGAAATGAGTTGTGTGCGATTTGCATGCGAAATAGCCTTGTTGCAAGACAGGACACAACAGGCAAATGATTGTTTTGCCTTTGTTGGATCATAAACACGCCATAGGACCATCAATGCGAATAGGGTTCCCCCTCTGCTTCCCCCTCCTCCCTTCGATCAGGCAATCAGCTCTGGCTTCAAAGCGAAATCAACGCAAATTGAAGTCAAATTAAAAATGCAAAAATAACAACAATAATCACAACAACAACAGCAGCAGAGTGAACTCAAATCAAAAGTAGCAAGTCTCATTTGCTGGTTTTGATTTCGCGCCTGAGTAAATGAAGCGCAAAATGAGAAAATAATACCAAACAAGAGCCAGTGCAGGAGAGGGGGGGGGGGGGGGAGTGAGGCACAGACAAAAATTGTTTCGATTTGCTGCCGATGTTGCTGCCACTTGAGCCGGAAGTGCGCCGAGTACTAGCAACAATGCCGCAGGAGGATGCAGCAACAGCAACAGCAGCAAAGCTGAGCAGGACTTATCCGGCAGGCAGGAGGAAGAATGAAGAGGAGGGGGTGGGGAGGCTGAGTTTGAGCTGCCATTGTTATGACTGCTGTAATACGCTTTGGCGAGGAGATTACAATGTCTGATTACTTTGTTATTAATAAATACAAAAGCGAGGAATACACACACACACACATAAACACAGTAGCACACACAGCAACACACACAGCAACACACACAGTAGCACACACACAGTAGCACACACAGCAGCACACACACAGCCCCGCTGCCAACGTTGCGTATACGCGTTTTTATTATCTACTCTACGTGTAGCTGTGCATTGTTGTACTCAAAACGTTTATTAATAAACTGCTGTGTGTAGGTGTGTGCACACTGTGTGTTTAGGTGGGTGTGTACCCAGTGTGTGTGTGTGTTAGTTTATGCTGTGTGTGTGTGTGTTGTATATGTTTGTAAGGCCACAACAAAGGTGAATGCAGTTTGATTGCCAATGTAAATAAACGAAAATTTATATTCAATTTTCTAAGCTACTAAAAATTGTTATTGTTGTTACTTTTGTTGTTGTTGTTGTTGCATGAGTCGAGCAAAATATATCAAGAGATTTTGGCATTTGAATGTAACTCGTTTTAATTCGATTCGTTTTGCATTTGTGCACAAAAGTTTACGATATTTAATTGCATTTTAATTGCCTCCGGGCGAAGTAAAGGTTTTCCCCAATGTCTTTTCTCTGTCCGTCCGTCTCTTTTTAATTGAGCGTAAAATTTATATTTATAATATTGTATTATTGTTTGTTTTATTGCTGTTCAATTTGTTGTTTTCATTCGTTATTTGTTTGGCTTGGCCTGTGCTGTAATTTGATTATAATTTTAATTTGCTTTTATTCGTTTTTAATTTCACTTTGTTTTTTATTCGAAACTCACTTTCAGTTCTTGTAATTTTATATGTTTGTTTTTTTGTTGTTCACTATTAAATTTAATTACATTTTAAATGTACTTTATGGCAATCACTTTTTATGGCAATGCGATTAATATACGAGGGTCGTTTGATAAGTCCGTTTTTTAAAAAAAAATATTTTTTTTTAAAAAAAAAATTTTTTTATTAAAAAAAAAAATTTTTTTTTTAAATAAAAAATAAAACCTTTTTTTTTTTTTATTTTTTTTTAATAAAAAAAAAAATTTTATCTCAAAAAAAAAAAAAATTTTTTTTTTTTTTAAAAAAAAATTACCCCCCAAACACTTTTTTTTTTTTTTAAAAAAAAAAAAAAAAAAAAAAAAAAAAAAAAAAAAAAAAAAAATTGGTAAGGGGGAAAAAATTAAAAAAAAAAAAAAAAAAATTTTAAAAAAAAAAAAAAAAATTTTTCCATTTTCTTAAAAGTCGATTCGCTCAATGCCTATCGAAACGCGTTTATATTCATCACTTATCATTCTAATTGATTGCCTTCAATTTATAAACAATTTGCATTTCTTCGGATCATTTGTCATTTGTTTGCTCACTTCGCGGCGCAGTGGGGGCGGGAGCAGAGGCGGAGCAAGGGGGGTGGGGGGAGTCAGGTGTCAGTTACACATTTTTGGGTAAATGATTTGTATCTATTGCCACTCGAATCGGACTTTGTGTGTGTGTGTGAGTGAGTGTTTCTCTCTACCTTTTTTAAATGTAAACCCCGAAAAGTTTTTCACGCGTTTTTGGAGTTTTTCTTTTGGCTCCGTTTCCCTCGATTTGGCTCGCTACGCTTTCGGCCACGTTGAAACCGCAACTGAGTTGAATTTTCCGAGGCAGCGGCCTTTTATGCGCTTTTCCTCGCAGTTTCGTTAAATATTGAACAGACTCTAGAGCTTTCACTGCAAAGCTTTCGAGGGCGCCTTCAATCGTGTGTTCAGTTCGCTTTCAACAGTTGCTTGCCACAATTGCGACTGTTGCTGCCTCTGTGTTTACAGGTGTTTGTTTTGGCCCGAATACGTTTTATTGCCTGCCCAAGTTCCTTTGGGGGTTTTCCCATTTCCTGGTACTCAATTTATCTTTTACATTTTTTCTTTTTTTGGTTTCGGGTCGCTAACCGCAACACTTTGGCTGTGGTTGCGCTTTGACTGTGGCGCCGCGTTGCAGGCAAACATTTGCCACTTGTTGCATGGCAATTCAACGCAGAACTTGGCAACAGAGAAAAGTCTGAGAAGAAACTTGCTGCTTGTTCTCAAGTTTGATTTTGGATTCACTCTACGCACTTATAAATAATTCAAGAGCGTGCAACAAAAGGCCATTTAAACTTGTGTTCTGTCTGCCAAGGCAAGAGGAAGCAGAGGAAACAAGTTTGAACTTCAGCACGCGGGAAATACCCTGTAAATGAAAGTCAGTTTTTAAATGGGAGGCATAAACAGATTCTAAAATTTAGCAAAAATCTTCATTAACACTAATTGAACATGAATTATTCTGAAGTAGAACCCTTTACCACTTTAAAACTCATCAGGAATCTCCAAAAAACTTCAAAAAACTTCAACAATATATTTTTCTTTAATTTAAAACAGTTAAAAAAGACATTCTAAAAGTTCAAATAACTTAAAAAATAAAAATAAGGAAAGAAAATGAAATTGTTCTTTTAATGCAAATGCAAAATTAATTTTCCCCTCAAACCACAAACAAAAAGACAATTCGCAGAAAAATCGCTTAAGTTTTGCCAAAGTTATGAAAGAAAGAAATAAAGAAAGAAGTCGAGAGAGCTGAGAGTTCAAAAGGGAAAAGAGACAAGTCAATAAGAGAGAGACTTCAGTCAATACCCGTGGCAAGTTTATAATAGTCAGGGGTATAACAACATTTAAAAAACCCAGAGATGAAAAATTAATGGAGCAATGGGAAAATTGCTGAATTATTGACAGAGCGAGAGGGAAAGAAGAAAATAAAGAAAAGAGACTGAGAAGCAGAAAAGAAGGCAACGCTTTCCCTCTCTCTCTATGCCAAACTTGGCTAATCAAAATATATGTATGCGGGCAGGCGCAGAAAACAAAAAAGGACTACATTGTGTCAACAAGCAGAAGGCACAAGGCAGCAGGCGGCAGGACCCGCTTCCAGTGACAGCAGCAAGGATTGAAAAGTAAAAGCGACAACAGACAAATCAATTGTGTGGCCACACGAGGCAGCTGCAGCAGCACGACGACAAGGACAACAGCAATGATAATGACAAAGATAGGAATGATGATGATGGTGATAGTGATGATGACGGTGCGGAAAAGGAGCTGGACGATGCTGCTAAAGGAGTTTGTGTGTGCGTGGCAAACAGAATGAAAAACATTTTTCTAATTTCCTGTCATCAATATCAAATGAAATGTTATAGCGCGCAGGCAGAGGCTCTACTTTTCCTCCTCTTCAACCTGCCTCCTTTCTTCTCCCTTCTCTGTCCCCGCCCTCTTTGCCGCTTTGACAGCTCTCTAATTGAGTTGTTGCCACAGCGTTGCAAATATGCGAGTGTCGCGCGTATTTATACAGTTTCTTCTTTATTGCGTATGTACACGGATGTGTGTGTGTGTGTGCGTTTATGTGCTCTGCGAATTTACGAGTTTACGTGAGTGTGCATGTGTGCGTGCGTGCGTGTGTTGTGGGTGTAAAAATAAACAACAAAAGTTGGTTAACAAAATTCGTTTAGGTTGCCGCGTTTAGAAGCGCAGTCTGCGTATGGCGCGATAATGATAACCATCGTCCAGCAGCGCCGAGGACTCATCACTGTGTGGCGCTGGCACGGGCACCAGTACCGCTTCCTCCTCCACCTCTGCGGGCACCGCATTGTCATCCAAGGGCGGCAAATAGGCCTCCACAGCGGGCAGTGCAACTGGTGACAGATCGGGAATGATCTCCGGTGTGCGATAGTGATAACCATCGGCCTCCAACACACCCGATGCTTCCTCAACATCCTCATGAGTCTTCACCTCCACAGGTGCCTCAGTCTCCACGGGAAGCAGGTTCCTCAGTGGTAGTAGGCACTGCCTCTGTGGTCGTGGTCACAGGTTCCTCGGTGGTGGTAGTCGTAGTACTTGCCTCAGTTGTGGTTGTGGTCTCCTCCTCCTCATGCTCGTGCTCTCCTTCCAGTGGCAGTGGTGGCAGGTACTCGTTGCTCAACTTCAGTTCCTCCACAGGTGGCAAGTAATCACGTGGCGGCTGGAGTACATGTGGCAAGCTTGCAGCATGCTGCTCAACTGGTGGCAAGTAGTCACGACTGGGCAGTGGAGGCAACACCACAGGTGGCAGGTATTCCAAAGGCAAATGCGAAACATCGCGACGTTGACGCAAGGTGCCCGCATTGGCGGAGGCCACCAGAAGCAGCAACAGGCTGGAGAGGAAATTGATATGCTGGGAAAGAAGGAGGAAGGAGAAGAAGTAGATGAAGCTTGGGAAGGGCACCTCAATGTGGGGCACATCGCACTTACCATTTCGCTGGGTTTTTTTTGTGGCTTGTCTGGTTGCTACGTTCGCGATGGGTTGCGATGTTGTGATGCCGCTGTTGAAATCAACTAAACTATTTATAAGAAAAATTAGCAAGAGATTGCAAGAAGTGCGAGCGCTAAGTTCGACATCGAACGCCGACCGCAGTCGAACCTCGCACACACACACACAATCGAACCGGAATCTTAATTTACCATTAACAAAAAATGATCAATCCGAGACTCAGTTTCAGTTTCAGCTACATTTGTTGTTTGTTTGTTTTCATTAAACACACTTAGCGACACCTTCCGCAATGCGCAGCGTCTTCAAACCTGTTGCAATTGTTAAAGGGAGCAGGCACAGAGCGAGGGAGGGGAGGGGGGATTAGTCTCTGCTGCGTTCGATGTACGCCTCGTCTAATCGCTTCACGGCCATGGTCAGCAGCGGCTGAGAAGAGGCCTGATAACTCTCTCGCCTGTGTTTATTCATCTACACAAATTATTTATCTTTGCTTTGCTTTGTTTCTATTTGCTGTGGCCGAAGAATTTTTTGAATTTCGCACTCAACTTACTTAACATAAAAATATGTCAATATTTCTTTATATTGTTGTTGCCCCCCACCAATCGCACATTCTACAAACACACGCGTCGTTGATCTCTGAAGACCTCTCACAAGTGATATTTTGATATTTGATATTTTCAATGTCTCCCTCCCCGGCAACAATTGAAATTGAAATTTTCAATGTCAGTTGTAATTTTGTTGGTTTGTGTGCAAGGTTCCATTACAGACAATTACAACGCATCAGATGATGCAGCACTTCTTGTGTCTTCTTCTTCTTCCTCCTCCTCTTCTTCTGCTTTTTCACTGGGTCCCAGAACGAGCGGGTGAGCGAATGTGCCACAGAGAGTCACGACCGTCCCTAAATGCAGCATGACGCGGCAATTACAGACTTATCACACATACGTCACGTTTCCCCTTCTTCTCTCGCACGCTAAGCGGCTTAGGGCAACAACAAACTGAATGAAAATCAAATTCAAAATTTAAGAAAAGAGAAGCAGCGCAAAAGGGGGAAGGTGAGAGGGGAAAGAAGGGTGCCTGTTGACCATTTCAATCAAATGCAATAAACCAAGCTAAGCTTGTCAGCAAATCCATTTTTCGCTAATAAAAATATTAGTACTGACAGGGGGAGTGACAGAGAGGGAGGGGAGATGGAGAAATATTGACAGAGAAGGGTACAGAGAGGGCTACAGAAAGGTAAATGGAACATAGACCGACAGGCAAAGGGACACTCAGTCGGGCAGTCAGACAGTTAAGCAGACATTCAGAGAATCCGCTCCGTCATTCATATATCAATTCAATACAGTCCACCTTGTGTATCTATCAGCTCAAATAGAATCAGCTATATATATAACGCCTTTATCTTTATGCGTTTTTCCGTACACACATTGAAAAAATATTTGACGTGAGAACAAACAAAAAAATGGAAATAAAAATGGAAACAAAAATAAATCCAAACTGCAAAAGCAAAAAGCGTAAACCATTTTTACTCCCACAGCAGTTTCTACCTCTGCTCTCCCCCCTCCCTGCTCAGTCCTATTCCCCTGGTTGCTCCCCGCTTCTGACCAGCCCTGGGCTCTCTCTCCCACTCCCCCTGCACTTCCCCTTCTGCCTGCACACATTTGCCTGCACAACGTAGTCAAATTCAATGTAATTTCTTCAGCTCTCATCGTTCTCGCTCTGTTTTTTTTTTCTCTCTTCAGGATTAGTAGAAATTGAAAACGCTGGCGGAAAACTGAAACCCGAGCCGCATTTTCAATACCTGACACCCTCTGCCTACCCCCAACTCCCCACTGCACAGTTGTTGCGCTTAATAGAAAAGCAAAATATTTAGTTAGGGAATTTTAACTATATAAGCGATGGCGATGCCATGGGCAACGTCATGGATGCTACCACAGATTGATAAGGGAGGCAGCAATCGAACAGAGCAGAAGCAGAAAGGTTGGAAAAGAGAGAGCGGAGGGCCTAGAGGGGACAGCAGGCTGCGCAGAGATTTCGAAACGAAACGAAACGAATTTTACAATAAAATCCGCGCTGGTTAAACGAAAAATGTGCGCCCAATTGCAACTGTGAACAGGCGCAGTAAGAGGGGAGACAGGGGAGAAGAGGCAAGCGAAAGGGGAAAGAAGAAGAAGCGAAAGGGGAGAAGAGGAGTCAAGGGTAGGGAACAGCAGAAGAGCCGTCAGCGAGGCTGTCCAGAAGGCCATCAACAGTTGCTGGAGGGCAAAAAAGGCCAACAAGAACATGAGAGTTTGGCAGGCGCAATCAGAGGCAACATTTTCAACATACAAAATTGGGATATACTCGTATATAAACTTTTCGATCCACAAATATGTACAGTAATTACTGCACTAATTAAGGCAACTATTTAGGTAACTAATGTGCACTAACTACACTAAATATCCAACTACACTTGAGCACAATAGTTGATTCCCACAACTAACTCAACTTGATTTACTCCCTCAGCGCAGTCTCAGCATTAACATGCACTGCACGCCCGTCTACGAAACTAGGCAAATATATAGTGCAATATATGTTCTACAGAGATAGGAAATGTATTCATTTCATGCAATATGCAACAGTTGTGCGTGTGTTGTGTGTGTGGCACAAACTGGCAACAAACAGGTTGCAAATTAGACGCAGTTCACGTGACTGTCACTTTAACACATTACGCTCCAATTACGCAGCGTGTGCGGGGGGCAAGCAACGTGTGGCAAGGCTCAAAGTTGTTGCATATGTAGAGGGTGCAAGAGGGTGTGAGGGAGCGTGTCCTTCTCCGTTTGTGCGTCTCACTTTCTGCATAATAAAATCAGTCGCAGCTTGTCGCCAGCTTCGCACCAAAGTCGACTCGAGTCGAGTCGCAGTTGACTGTTGCCAGCGACTTAAGCTGCCACAAAGGGGGCACAGAATGCAATGCATACTAAGCAGCAGCAGCTGCCAGTGCTCAGTTATGCAACAGGCAGAGAGGTAAACCTGGCTAAAGGAAAACTCAAACCTGGCAGCTTGCAAACTGGCAATGCAAACTGAGCTTTGGGCCAAAAGCAATTTGCCTTTGTCTGCTGGTACAGAGTTGCCTTCTGTCCTTGCCACTGCCACCTGCCGCCTGGCTCTGCCTCAGCACCTACAAAGGTTTTTGTCTCCTGCTTCTCTTAACACTCTTTTCCCAGCCTTGGCTGCTCAGATTGTGCCTACTTCCATCGCTCTTGCCCCCTGTTTTTGTCCTTGGCTCTGACTTCCTTTTCAGCCTTTGCAGCAACCTCTTATTATCAATTTTTGTTATCTATTATCTGTCTATTATCCACTATCTACTATTTTCTACTGTCTAATATCAACTGACTATTTACCTCTTACCACATACCTTTTCTGGCTTTGCTGCAACCTCCTATTATGTATTATCTGTCTACTATCTACTAACTATTTTCTACTCTCTAATATCAACTAACTATTTACCTCTTACCACATACCTCTTACCTCTTACCTCGTACCTTTTACCTCTTACCTCTTACCTCTTACCTCTAATCTCTTACCTTTTACCTCTTACCTCTTACCTCTTATCTCTTATCTCTTATCTCTTACCTCTTACCTCTTACCTCTTACCTCTTACCTCTTACCTCTTACCTCTTACCTCTTACCTCTTACCTCTTACCTCTTACCTCTTACCTCTTACCTCTTACCTCTTACCTCTTACCTCTTACCTCTTACCTCTTACCTCTTACCTCTTACCTCTTACCTCTTACCTCTTACCTCTTACCTCTTACCTCTTACCTCTTACCTCTTACCTCTTACCTCTTACCTCTTACCTCTTACCTCTTACCTCTTACCTCTTACCTCTTACCTCTTACCTCTTACCTCTTACCTCTTACCTCTTACCTCTTACCTCTTACCTCTTACCTCTTACCTCTTACCTCTTACCTCTTACCTCTTACCTCTTACCTCTTACCTCTTACCTCTTATCTCTTACCTCTTATCTCTTATCTCTTACCTCTTGCCTCTTACCTCTTACCTCTTACCTCCAACCTCTTACCTCCAACCTTCTAGCTCCTACCTTCTCTTCTTACTCTTTCCCCGACTTTCATTTCTCATTCTCTTTCTACCCTTTCTACCCCTTCCCCTTCACCCCACAAAATTTAATTACAACTTAAAGGTTTTCGCTGTTTTTTCTCGCGGTTTCTTCGCACTGTTTTATCCCTGGTCCAGGATTATTTATTATATTTCAACCCGTTGATTTGCCGCACTTCCTTCTTTCTGCCTGCCTTCGCTTTCACGGCTTTCCATTGTCAAAGTGAATTTAATTGTCTCAATTATGCGCTAAACGCTGCCGTTGTCAAGAACTTTCAACGCGTACAACCTGAAACTCTAAAGACCTGAAGACCTTAAACCCAAATCAAGCCAAGGTCAGTCTTTAAGCCATCTACCCCCCATCCATCCCGCATTTTCCCTCGCAGTATAGTCAACTTCATTTCCCACGCAAAATAATCAAGTGACTTACTCAAAAAGTTAACGCAATTTTGTGGCAACTTCAAAAGTTTCGCTCAACTCTTTGGGATACTGCTACCTACTACCTACACCCTTCTACCACCCTACCCTCCCCCTTTGTATCTGTTGTGGAATTCCAGCAGCCTAAACCTCAGGCATTGTTGTTGTTCCGCCAACATTTTCACGCACAGTTGAATGCACTTTGTTGGCGGCGACGGCAGTGGCGTTGCTCATCAGTTCACAATCTTTGTAGCATTAAGCTGGGCGCCCAACGTGGGGTGAACTTCTGCTGCTGGATGTTAAGGACATTTTCAGTTTGCTGACACCTGGCACAGACGCATTTATTACGTTTACGTTTTTTGCACCAAATTACTTTTGTATTTAATTAAAAGACAACAACCTAATGCACCCACACACACTCACACACACACCTGTACACCCACTCACCTGCACCTTTACTATGTCTGCCTGTCATTTTGATAATTTTACAGTTATTTGCGCATAATTCCCTCCGCCTCTTGCCCAAAAATAATCGAAAATTCCAGCACGGACTAAAAAGTGAACAACGCGTTGGAAATTTTTCATATTCATCAAGTGATTTGGGCGGAAAAGCGACGGAAGCAACAGGGGAAACTCAGGTGAAAAGTGAGGGAAAATCGTGTGGTAAGCGGGCTGAACGAATCAACAGCAAATTCTGTTGTGCAAATATGGGAAATTGTGCAAATATTGAACGGAAATATCCTGCGGCTTTCGATGCTCCGGTTTGACACGTGCCAGGGGGGTGCAAAAGTGGTAGAGGGGGCGTGATTGAAAACCGCGTGAGCTAGCTAGAGATGACTGGCAGCTGCAAAACTTTAATACTCTTCACTGCATGCGTGTGTATGCATGTGTGTGTGTGTGAGAGTACGCGCACTCGGCCGCAGCATTCGCTCATTTAACTCCTTTAAGCCTCAAAAGCTTTTGGTCATGGTCGAGTGTGTGTAGGAGGGTCCTAAGTGTCTGTGTGTGTGGGAGAGGCTCTGTGAAAGGCCTGTGTGTGTGTGTGTGTGTGTGTGTTAATGCTGGCGGTTGACGTTTATAATTTTACACCGAAACTAATTATATTAACTTGAGAGAGCGGGGAACGCGCTCAACGGAATCAGTTTATGTAATGCATATGTAAGAGCACTAAGCGTGTGTGTGTGAGTGTCAGTGTGAGTGGGTGTGTGCGTGTGTGTGGTTGCGCTTTTGCTGCTGCTACACATAATAACAACAATAGCACTTGGATTGTAATTTCCAATTAAGCTCAATTTAATGCGCTGTGAAGCACAGGAAACACAACGCACTCTCTGACAAAGAAGTACTGCCAGCAAATGGGCAAATGTGGCAATGTGGGCGTGGCAGAACAGGACATTACTACAAGACAACAACGACCATGGGACACTTCTAGACAATTGCCAGCGATATTGCCATTTACCAACTATATTAGAATTTATTGTTTTTCACGCAGGAAATTACACTGCAAGAAAGGAGATGTTTAAACACAGATGTGCACTGTAATTGCCAGTGTACCGAACATCACAGGCCTGTATACACCCTGTGCAAGCTATTTGTAAGCGCTGTACACCCTGTGTATTGTACTACCTGTAACTGCTTTAATTGTCATGTAAGTATACCCTGTTTTTGCCCCGTTTTGTCTGCTTGAGACCACAACAAACAAACATTTTTAATTACCACGATAAATCAATTGTGCATATGTCACCCTGTGCACGCTCTATGCACCCCGTACACCCTGTCTGCTGCTCTACTGCGGCGAAAAGAGCCATCCATAAGCGAAACCGTCACTTTGCAAACTAATTAAATCGACAACTGGCGGCGCTGGGCTACAATTTTAATTGAAAGCCATTTGGCTTCCTACAACAACAAACATGGCAAACAAACTGACAAACAGTCAAACAAATAGAGAGAGGGAGAAGGGAGGGGACACTCAACTTTGCTTCTGCTGAGTGCTGTAAGTCGCATGTCCTTCCACAGTCTGTTTGCCACTTCAAATTGAATTGAAGGCGGCACGAAACTCATTTAAGCGACACGGCAATTGTTGTAGTACTTCTACAACATTGTTGTTCTTCTTCTTGTTTTATTATTAAACAAAAAACGGAAAGACGCAAAAAAGATGAGAGCGAATGGTGTGAAAAGGCAAACAAAAACAGCGCATAATTAAAAGTAATTGAAGACCGAACAGAAAAGTGAAATTCGAGACGTCTGTGGAAATGGAAACCTAATTAAAAAGCATAAATCGTGAAAATCGGAGGGGTGCCCCTAACCTGGCAAACTTGATCTAATTGAATAGCAGTCATTATCCTCTGTGTGTCTGCCCAATGAACCCAGCAAAGACAACAACAGAAGCTTGCTGCATCTGCAACAGCTGTTGAGGCGAAATTTATATGTAAATTTCAAATTAAATAGCGCTTTCAACAGGTCAACAGGGGGTCCCTTCCCTCCCCCTTCACTCCCCCCCTTACTTCACCTGCTCCCCAGCGAGTTGAAAGCGCCATGGAAAGTAAAACAAATACAAACAGACACAAACAAACAAACAAAACTGACTGAAACGGCCAAGCAAACAGAAATCAAATTGTTATTGTTGTTGTCCTCTGCTCCTCTTCTCCTTCTCCATCTTTTTCTTCTCCTGCTTCTTCTGCGCTTTTGTTTGCTTATTTACTTTCATTCTCATTTGTTGCAACGCCAGCAGAATATATCCAGCTGCAAGGTGTCTGGGGAAATTAACAGTGCCTCAGGTGCCACACACACACAACCTGTAGCCGTGACCTCGACCCCTGCGCGACCCCTGACCCCTGCACCCACTCCACCAAAGTGCTGCTGATTTTTAATGAAATATGACTTTGTTAGGCAACCATCAGCAAAGTCAGAATCAGCAAACAGCGTCAGCGTTCACCATCAAAGTCAGCATCAAACTGTATACCTTCTGCTCAAATATAAACGAGACTGGCTCAATAAAACAAAAACGGTTAATTATTCTTTAATATTTATTTTATCCACTTCAAAATAGTCACCAATAGAGGCGATACACATATGCCACCCTTTTTTCCAATCTTCATAACACTTCTGGTAGGCCGCTCTAGGTATGGCTTTCAGTTCCTTCTTCGAATTCTCTTTTATGACTTTAATCGACTGAAAATGCTATCCAAGAAGCGGCAATTTGAGTTTAGGGAAAAGAAAAAGGTCACACGCTGCCATGTCGGGTGGATACGGTGCTTGCGGAACAGTATTTCCATTGTTTTTGGTCAAATAATCGCGTACAAGACGAGACGTATGAGCAATTTATGGAACAAGTCGAGCAGACACACGTCTCATGCCCAAAACATCGTCAATAATGCTATGAGCTGATCCATTTAATATGTTAAGCTCACTAGCTATCTCTTTTTCAGTCACACGACAATTTTCCAACACAATTTTCTTTACTTTTTCGACGTTTTCTTCGTTTATTGACGTTGCTGGGCGACGATCATGGGGCAAGTTCTGTAGCGATGTACGGCTGTCCTTGAACAACTTATACCAATCAAAAATACGTGCACGTGATAGGCAAGACTCCCCATATGCCATCTGCAACATTTTCATTGCGTCCGTCGCACTTATTCCATTGGAATAACAAAATTTGCAAACAAACTCTTTGCTCAACGTTAATTTCCATAGTAAAATTCGTAAAACACACTCGAGGTTGACTTGTTTATAGTGCCGTAAAAAAAAAACTATGTGACAGATCGCGCTTAAATTTGACATGGAAACATATAACAGTCCTGTCAACCTAAGCAAAAAAAAAGTATGGCCATATGTCATGTCCTTGTCGAGTTATGGATAAAGTCTCGTTTATATTTGAGCAGAAGGTATTGCGCATACGCAACGTTGAACAGGGAACCATTCTCAGTTAATTATTACAAACGAGTGCGCAGCTAATTGGAGAACGGAGAACGAGTTAACGGAACGGTGTTTTGGAAGGATAAAACACCTTTGGCGCAACGAAAAGGAAAAGCCCTTTGAGTTGCCAAACATGAGTTTCTGATTTTCGCTGTCATTTTCCAGCTAGAAAATTGCTTAGTCGACAAGGCACGAGTTCGCTTGATCTCCCTTACTGCCTTCCTCCCACCTTCCCCTCCCCATTTTCTTTTGCTACCTTGTAGCTAAATTTGTTCAACACGCTTATAGCAAATTATCCTCTTCTCTATATTTATCCACTTATCTGATTCTCCTCTATAATTGCTTTGCTTCGATTTTCCCCTGATTTTTATGCGACACGCATTTTCTGGCTACCTGAATTTAAATTGAATTTTAAATATGCATAGGCAACACTTGAGTAGGTTAGAGAGAGAGAGGGAGAGAGCAGGAGAAAGGTAGGGGGACGGGGCTGCTACCCCTGTCTAATATTAAACTTCATCGATTTTTTGGACTGCTTCTTCAAGTTTTATAAATATTTATTCTCCGCATTTCTGTGTGTGTCCTTGTTGAATTTTGCTTTTTCTTTGCCAACCATGAAATGTGAGTCGAGGCGAAAGGAAACTGCATAATCAATGTTGCTGCTACTGTTGCTGTTGCTGTTGGCCACAAATTTTTATAAATGGCATTTTTCCAATGAAGAACTATTGCCAATTTCAGCATATTTGCCTCATACACGTATGTGGACCCTTTTTGGAAAATATTTCGTTACTCATCTGTTCATTGCTGTATAATGAATTGACAACGAATCGATGAGGCACGATGAAGCCCGTCTGGGCTGGCCAGATGACTTTGTGCAGTAGTCTGTAAAGCAGCTGAAAATCTTAACACAATATGAATGACAAACAGACGAAAAGTTTCAGTACACGGTAGAATACACTACATTCAGTTTTGAATAACTAGTGCAAACACACTAAGAATATCTTTAAATGCAGCCTTCTGTCGCCTATTGCTTGCTCACTCTAATCCACATATGCAGGCAAAGTTCACAAAAAACTGAAACATACCAACAGGGGCAGGCAGCAGTGTTTTAGGCTCTAAGGAAACTTGAATAACTTTTGTATTTGTTATACAATCGCATTGAAATTTACAGGAAGAGATAGATACTATAGTCTGCCAAATATATAGCAAAGTTAAGTTGTTGTAATTTGCCATACATCACTTACAATTAAAATCAACAAATTTAAATATTGATTTATGGAGGCGGTGGGCGTGGCAACCAACATTTGAAATACACTTCATTAACTAATGGTATGCAAGAACCTCCTTGTCAAATTTAAAGTCTCTAGCTTTTATAATAGCTATGATGGTGATATTCAAACAGATGCACATGACTATCGACAAGTCTATTGATGTTGACCAAGGATTAATATATAGACTCCAGCAACGCATCCTTCTGCCTTTGCTGCACAAAGTTAATATACAATTTCTAATACTCAAGGAGTATAAAAAGCCAGAAAAATGTTTCGAAAAAAACCTATAAAATCCTCTTAAAAATCTCTTTAAAGTCAAATCTGGCTGTAGGAGTCTTTAAACACAATCACTCATTCATTCGGCTGTGTTTCGACAGCTTTAGCTAGACACAATTTAAACCGCAGCCTGTGCTGCGTAGTCGGTTGGCCTCTGATGGATTTTCCGCCTCAGGATTTTCAATCACTTTTCACTTCGTATTTTCAGCTGACAGCAACCGCAGCCAGCAACGCTTTATGGATTTATGTATTACGATGTCAAGATGTGTTATCATTGCTCATTGCTCTCTCTCTCTCTCACTCTCCCAATCTTGCAGCTCATCAGTTTTTCAATAGGCTCGCATCAGTTTAAAGTGACTTGAATGGCACATTAGCTGTCTATCTGTCAGTCTAACTGTCAGTTTAACTGTCGCTCTCTCTCAATATTTATAACAATTTTGAGGCCTGTTAACAGGGCGTGACTTAATTATACTGCATAGGTTAATCCCTTTCTCCACTTGGGACACTCGATTTTAGCCTTCTGTTTAAATGAAACTGTTTGTCAACGTTCGGGAATTTATAGGCCAATTAATGTTGTGCTGGCGTCAACGTTGCGTATGCGCAATGCGACAAGCAAATTGAATGATGGCAAATGCGTGTCCTTATTCTCGCAAATTTGTCAAGCAAAAAGGATTCTCGTGTAGTCGGCAGATTGAGCACCAACAACAACAATAAGTAGGTGGCAGCAGCGGAGGCAGCAGCAGTGGCAGCTGTTTTCGCGCTGTAAGAAAGCAATTTAAATTTCGTAAATAGATTTGGGCCATCGATACGTTCCGAAGCGAAAAGGAAACCAAAAAAGAAACCAAGCGAAGGGCGAAAAGGCCAAGCTGGAAAAAGGAGAGAACCCTTTTGCTGTTGTGGTTTGTGTTATTGTTTTTGTAGCAGTTGTAGTTGTTCTTGTTTTTGTTGTGACCGTCGGGTTCTTTGCTGCCTTTCTTGCTCTTGTTGTTGCCTATTTAAAATATATAAATATTTTAACTTAATAAATGCGGCATCAAGTTGCTTTGGCGCCTGCAGCAAGCTCGTTGTCCCTCCTTTCTCTCTCTCTCTCTCTTTTTCTCTTTCTTCCACGCCCACAAGTTGCACGAAGTGCTGAACACACACAAGCTACGACAACATTTGCATAAACTAAGGCAGACAACGTCGCTTCAGGATTTGTTTTCTTTGCCGTTTGCCCTTTTCCTTTTTCTTCTACTTCTACTTTTGCTTCTGTTTTGTCTTTCTGCTTTGTCTTGCATTCAGCCCGCGGCTTTCAGTTGCGAACTTCAGCTCCAGTTACCGAAGCGCACAGGTCCAGCGGCAACTCTTGTTAAAGAGTTTCTGACCTGCTCCTGGTTTTACGCCTTTGCTGCCTCGGACACTCGTGCACGGCTCAGGTTAACTTTACACGCGACTAATGGTCACTGAGCCGTTGGGAGTCGCTTTAAGCTGTTGCCTGTTGCCTTTGATCGCCACAGCAAAACGAACAGGTAAACCAGTGCGAAACATGTAAATCGAACCACAAATGGGCAACAGAGAGAGAGAGAGAGAGGGGGGAGAGTAAGAGCGCAAAAGTTGCTGAAACAAAATAGACATAAAAAATCGGCTTTTAAATAAAATCACAAGTCAAGAGGCGCTATACAAAAATCAATGGACCAAGCTCAATTTATTGCACAACGACGACGAGAGCAGATATTTTTTGTTCTTTCTTTTCCTGACTGGTGCTTATACCCTGTAGACAGGTGGCGGAGTAAGTGCCTAACTGCTGAAAGTTCTCTTCAAAGGGGAAGTTGGAAGTTGATTTATGGCAGCTACTTCAAGTGGCCAGAACTGCAGTTTACTCCATGGAGTTTATGCTAACTCTATGCTGAAAGTTTCAAATCTTTGCCAGAGCATCTGTCGGTTGTGCAGCCCGCCTTGGCAGCTGCTGATTTTCACATGCCACTTTTCTGTTTTGCTTTTTTTGTTGCTCATACTATAAATTATGCTCACTCACACCAAACTAGACACATAAAATATTGCACATGAGTGGCTTTTAGATGAAGAGAAGCAGAGAGAAAGATAAGGAGGAAGGGAAGAAGAGGGCAACATAGCATCAAGAGAACCTGCTCTAGGTAGCAACAAGTAGCAGGCTGAAAAAATGTGTTGCCTACTTTCAGGCGGCACAAGACGCAAATGTGCGTAGCAAAACGGAAATTGTTGCCGCCTCTTAGGCAGACAAATAGACAAACAGACAGCAAGAAAGAGGGAGAGGGGGATGCAAGGGGGACACTGCAGTGGAGAGAAGAGTAAAGAATAAGCAGCTAAGGCATGATTTACTCAAAGTCTTTATATGATTATACCGTGAGTGGGGCAAGGAAAAAGGAACAGGAAAGCTGAACAGACCTAGCTCATTTGCATGCGTAAATGTAGAAATGCCCCGCCCCGTTTTGGTCACGCCCACATGCCAACACAGCATCGCCATCCTGTCGTGTGTCGAGTCGAGTTCATTAACAATGCAACAAAAGCCACGAACAAAATGCCAAAATGTCCTTTTTCAGTTATCGAATTCAATTTGCAAGGCCTATTTGCTGTTCTGTTGTGTGTATATTGTGTGAATGTTGTGTATATTTGTTGTTTTTGTGTGTGTGTTGCTGTTGTGTGTATGTGGCTTTTGTGTGTGCGTTGCTGTTGTGTCTGCTGCTGTTGTGTGTGTAATTATGCTTATGACTATTTAATGACCTTTTCGTTTTGTATTTAAAATCAGATTTTCCTCGACGTGTCATGGAAAAATTAAATCAATAATTAATTTCAGCAACAAGTTACTGATTGCAATTTGATAGGCCTGTATGGCTGCTGCCACGCCCTGCCCTCAGCCTACACAGCTGTGCACAGGGCTATAGGATTGCCAAGCCTGCCTCCCCTTCCCCAGGCCTCCGCCCTTCAACAGCTGACAGGCCCCAACAGATTTGCAATGCATATTTAAAATGTTATAATTAGTTTTAATTTTAAATGAGCACGCGGGAACGAAGAGAGGTAGAGCAAGGGGAAGAGCTAGAGGGAGAAGAGGGGTAAAGAGACGGGCAAAGAGAGATCAATTCTGACTGAGCCACTTGACTGCTGGACACTCGAGGCGAGGCCTATGAATACGCATCGTCAAGCACTTCCGCAGCCTCTTGAGCAAAATTAACACCTCAACAGAACCAAAAACTACTTGACCGAAAAGAGCTGAACAAAAAAATATGTATAAAATCAAGTCAAAAAACCGACGGAAAGGTCAAGACGAAGAGCAATGTCAAGGGGGGAAGCCAGAGAGTGAGACAGATAAAAACAAAAGCAAAACAAATGCAAGGAGACACGCTGAAGATGGAGATGGAGACGAAGACCACGACCAGCTGAAGATCTCAAGTGCCTCTTGAGCGGCCCAAAAAAAAAGCAAAGAGCCGAGCCAACTATGCATGCGTGTGTGTGTGTGTGTTGTTGTTGGAGATATTGTTGCTGTTGCTTTTTGAAGATTTTTAATTAAGTTGAGCCCAGGCAACAACAAAAAATTGGAGCCAAAACAGCAACCGAAACCAAGCGCAACTGAAGCCAAGCTGAAGCTGATGTTGAACTGGAACTGGAACTGGAGCCGCGTCTCTTGGCCTGGACTGAAGTGCCTCAAAGTTTTTGCTATAAATTCAGCGGTCTGCTAGAGCAAAGCCATCAAACAGCAACAGCAACTTTTAATTGCCAGACGCAGCAGTAAACCCAAAAAAAAACAGCAGAAAAAATGGTTAGAGACGAGTCGGAAAAACGCAGGATGACTCAGGACAGTGGAATAACTTCAACATCTCTCAACTCATCTACACCTCTCGCTCTCTCTCTCTTTCTTCTTCTTTAGAAAATCTTCTCGCTCAGCAGTGTGCTCACCCTTTCCGCCGTGGCCAGTGCCGCTTTGGCTGCACCCTCCTCTTCTTCGTCTCGGCTGCGTCGTGATGTCTCCGAGTTGGTGGATGCCAGCGCTGTGGACTTTGCGCCACCAGTAACGGAATATTTGCCTGCCATTGAGGATGGCTCCGGTGCCACCGAGTTGCCCAGCGCTGCTCTGGGCGAGCAGGGCTACGAGTATCGCACTGTGCGTCGCCTTAAGCTGCGTCACCGTCGCGATGTCTCGCACCTGCCTGCCAACCAATATTTGCCACCTCAACCAAGCAACAGGTACTTGCCTCCGGCACCAGTACCCACTCCAGCAGCTGCTCCTGTGCAGGCCACCGACGACACCGAGGAGGTTGTCTCTGCCGTTGAACCTAAGGTGGCACGTGAATATTTGCCGCCTGTGGAGGAGGTGCCAGTAACTACTGAGCTCCCAGCTGTGGAGACTGAAGCACCTGCAGTAGCTGAGGAGGTGGAGCAGCCTGCTGAGGAGGCCGATGTACGTGTGGTGGATGTGCCAACTGGCTCACTCCAAGCTGATGGCTACCACTACAAGCAGCCCAGCGAGCAGCCTGTGGAGTTGAAGGAGGCTGCCAAGGAGTATTTGCCACCACTGGGTGCCGATGTGGTCGCCGAGGGACCCGCCGATGGTGAGAGTGCTGTGCTCACCAAGGATGGTTACCAGTATCGCGCCATACGCCGTTACCGCTTCTAGGCAGGAAAGGATTAGGGAGCAACTCAATGTTCTGCTGCATTTTGTATTTGATTTTCAGTTTTTTGTTAATTTGTTTTTTGCTTGAAATAAAATAAAGTTTTAAAAGTTTATAATTAATGTTTACTGTGCATTTAATAACATTAAATTAAATAGAGTAAATCAGCTAATTGCTTTAACAGCATTGACATCTATCAAACATGGCAAAATAAATTGTATTTATTGCAGTGAAAACATCCATTTAAAAATAAAAGTTGAACAAATTATTAAAGCCCATTTGGCATATAGTAAATTACACTTGTAGCCAGTAAATTACACATTCATTATTATGCTGAATAAATCATGAATAAATCAAATAAAATTTACTATATACAATTCCATTGTGTGCTTCTACAATAATAAGAATTATTTCCATGAATTTTGAATTTAAATTGACTTTCCCATTTGTGTGACATGTGACAAAAAGTTTGCACGAAAAAACTCTAAAAGTTTACGCACTTTACGTTGCGTATACGCAACGTGTGCGCTACGTGTCTATTGCCGCCCACCATTGCGCACGCCCTGTTGTTAGTTAGTTAGTTTTGCTGCTCCTTTGACAAAAAGTTATGTCAGACAAATTATTGTCCATAAAATGAGTCTTTAAACGGGCGCCAATTAGTGGCAACTTGTGTCCAATGGGGCATGCTGCACCTTCCCCCTTTCCCCGTCTCGCCTTT
This sequence comes from Zaprionus indianus, assembly GCA_018904595.1. Taxonomy (NCBI): domain Eukaryota; kingdom Metazoa; phylum Arthropoda; class Insecta; order Diptera; family Drosophilidae; genus Zaprionus; species Zaprionus indianus. The sequence continues at coordinate 5,700,162 of JAEIHA010000140.1, forward strand.
TGATATGCATATCCTGTCGAAAGCATTTTATATTCATGCGCCCATATACATTGCCACACACATACACATACATAGAACTGAAGTGCCACCGCGTAGCACGTTGCCATGGCCGCCGCGTTGCCTTTAAGGCTTAATTAATGCACTTGCGCGTTAATTCGACTCAACAGCAGCAGCAGCAGCGTCAGGAGCACCATCCGCAGCAGCAGCAGCGGTGGCAACAGTAGCCACAACAACCAGTAGCAACATTAAGTGCGCACTCAAGATAAATTACTTGGCTTATTGCCGCCGTTGCCGCCGCTTTTGCCGTTGCAGCAGTTGCGGCACGCAAAGAAAAATCGCAAAGCAATCGCAGATAATGGGAAAAGCTTAACATTTTTCAGCAGTTTTTCCACTGCTGCACACACACACACACACGCACTCATGTGTAATTGTTACTTCCTCTTTTAATTATGAAATCAATTGCAGGGAAATTAAATTTCATTTACACAAATTTAGCTCGATTAAAAGTCAATTAAAGATTTGTTAAAGAGAGATTTGTGACTCAAAATGCCCACACACAGCTACACATGCCCAGCCTCACACTCATGCACACCCACACACACACCCGCACACTCACTCATAGCCAGAGTTATTTGTGGGGCGACTAAAGATTGTCAACTGTCTCTGACAGCCCGCTTATTGCATATTAAATTGCGTGTGTCAGACAGAACAACAGAAATCAAAGCAACAAGTAACAAACAGCAACAACAACAATAGCAACAACAACAACAACGTCAACAGCAGCAAAAACAGCAATAATAAAAACAGCAACAATGTGAAGCACAATCAGTTTGGGAACTAGCCCGGAAGGACATTTGCGATTACGATTGAGCGACAATATGAGTTTGCCTGTGTTTGCTCCCCCTCTCCCCTACCCTCCGTCCCTCCATCCCTCCTTTCCATCTTTCCTTCATCTCTCCATCTGTCCTCTCCTTCTGTCCTCATCTCCTTCTCGCCTATACTCAATCTCTTCTTGATGCCTTCAATCTTCTCTTCTGCTCTGGTTTACTCCGACATTCTTGCTCTATATCTTACTTCCCCTCTCACTCTTTCCCTCTCTCTCTCCCTTCCCCCTCTTTATCTCCCCTTTAACTGCTTCACAAATATTTAATAATAATTTGACTTTTCACCTTTTTGTTATTTTATATGAAACTTTTGATTGAAATGCGGACACAAAAGAGTTTCCAGTTTCGTAAAACGATCTTTGCTCTCTTTTTGTCTTTGACAGCTCAGCCTGAAATGTTTAATAACATGTGTGCATATTTATGAAATTTATTTCTGCATTACCAGGCTCGGCATGTCACATGCACACACACATACACACACACACACATTGACAGGCGCACCGACGCACCTTTATACGCGCATACTTATGCAATGCTCTTTAAAATGAGCAAAAATCACTGCAGGCCATGAAGGTTGTGCGAGTGTGTGTGTGTGAGTGTGTGAGGAGTGTGTGGTTTGTATGTGTGCAGGTGTATATATGTGAGTCAGTATGCATGTGTGTGTGTATGCGTTTGAGTGAACGCTCGTTATATTTCGCATGTTTATACTCCTTAAATTGCCTACAGTTTGGAAAGGCTATATGAGTTTTTAAGTTTAAATTGTTAGTTCATCGAAAAAGGCAGAAGTAGTGAATTAAAAAGAGGACAGAAGATGGCATACGAGAATCAATTAATTGAAAAAGGGGTAACTTTAATGGAAAAAGAGCGGACAGTTGAATTGAAACATATATAATTAAAAGATTCGTATAAATGGACAGAAAGATTTACCAATTTATTTACATTTCCACTGTTAAAAACAATAAAATCATTAATGTAACATAAAAAATACTCATATCATTCAACAATTATAGCTTACCCCACAAAATAATCTGCAGATCTTCATCTTAAATGCTTATCTTGACTTCGAGAGCCATATAACAAGTATACCAATCTCTCAATCTTCCTCTAACACTCTAACATAGTAGGACTTATCTTTCTCACCTCCACAAGGACCCTAATCATAATTCCATTACTCAAAAATCCAAAAACCTCATTCCGCAGGGTATTTAAAATGTCCCTACAACGCACCTTTGCCACTTTGACACTTGTGTTTTTCGGTTTTTTTATGCACAATCACTTGAGGTCGCTTTAGAGCTCTATATAAGCCATATATATTCGGTTCAAACAAGCTTTGGTGCTTTAAACAACATTTACGAGACACTTTGAGCATCGCCTTTGATGGTTGTCCTCGTCGTAGGTTTCTTAATCAGCGGGGAATGTACACCCTATAAACAGAGAGAGAGGGCGAAAGAAAGCAGTGGCAATTCTCGTAGGAAGAAGGCAATTTTGAGTTACGACAGCTGCTAATTGAGCAGCCCCAAAAAATAGACAAGGTAAAAGAACCAAAAAGAAGCAGAAAACAGAAAATTTTCCACATTACAGACTGTCTTACGCTCTGTTTGCTCTTCACTTCGTACCTCCCTCTTTCATTATTTCCACTTGACTGCCAAGTTTTTAAAGATCATGTCTAAATTCCAAAATGATACAAACTAAGCGCCATTATAGAGCATCTTTGACATGTTCTACCTGTAATAGGTTAATGAACAGTTGTTTTTGCTGTTCTTTGTTGTTGTTTTTCTGTAGCAAATATCAACAAACATTTTAACTTAATTAAAATGATACAGCGGACAGCAAAAAGTGTTTTCCACCACACAAATTGGCTCAATCTACACAACAAACCAGGCCTGCTTTCACTCCTCCTTCCCCCTGCCTCTGTCCCTACTCCTGTTGTACTTGTACATAGCCTAAATCCAACCTCAAATTACACAATTTTGTGGTCAGGCTATTAATTTTATAACGCACACGGGCCCCTAGAACTTTTCAACTTCAAAAATGTGTTGAAATGAAAAATTGTATGCCATATGTGAGGGTGTGGGTGCACGTGTGTGTGTATGTCTGTGTGTGTATCTGTGCGTGTTTGTGTGGGCAAGAAAAATGTTATTAGTTTTGGCCGTTGCTGAAGCCAGCCTAGTGCAAAGCTCCAATACACCCACACGTACTTATCCCTTGGTAAAGCCTACACAGCAAGCCAACGCATTTTCCTGGTGAAAATCATGTAATTTAGCCAGGTTTTTCTATGGAGTTTCCCTTACTGCAATTAGTAACATGATTTTTCCGTTGACCAATTATGTAATCCAAAACAAGGCCTGTTGCTTGAATTTTAACTGGATATTTTGCAACTGTTTTTGTTCAGCTTCCTGTTGTTGGCCGGAAGCTGTAAAGCGGACCTTGGCCCGAGCCTGAGCCTACTACGGTGTGTGAAGCCTAATAATTAACCAATTACCAGAACGAACTTCAAAGCCAAGAACAGGCTCCGGTGCGCAACGAGCAGACAGACGAGCAGCAGCTCAGCTTACCTGCCCGAAAAAGGCAAAATAGCAACAGCAGGAGCAGCATTGGCAGCCGGAGATGGCCCCAGACTCGTTTGGTGTTTTCCCGGAGTTATGTGGCGCACGCTTCCTTCATTTACAGGCGCTCCCTCGCTGCGAAAAATTGCTTATTCATAGCTGACTGCCGACCAAATGAGCGGCCATTAACTTAATCCACGACAAAACTATGTTGCCCTTTCCCCAAGACGGTTAACAAGGGTAGCTCTGTTGTAGACAGCAGAGAAAGGAGGAGGAGTGGAGACAGAAGAGACAAGAGGAGGGTTGGAGAGGAGAAGGGTCAGTAAGCTGGGAGCATTGGCCTATTTCAATGTTGCTCCTCCACTTGAGAATTGTAAAGTTTTGTTTAAATTTTACGCGTAAACTAACTGAATCTGAATATGGCTTAAAGGCAGTAGACACGCCCACCTTCTCCTTCTCGCCACCATCTTTTTGTGTGCGGCATAACAAAGCTGATTTATGCACTTGTTCCCAGCTCTGCAGAGTATTCAGGTTGAGGGTGGCGGGTTCGCAGAGTTCAGGGTGTATTAGGCTAATGAAAACGGTGCAGAAATGACCGAAAAATGGGACTAAAGATAACAACTTGCTTTGGGCATATAAACACGTACGCACGCAGCCCCCTCCCCACCAACAACAACGTCCGGTGGGCGGGGCTGCTGCCACGTATAAGTAACTATAAAGCACTTTGGGTTCTGCCGAATGAAATTTAGACAGTCAAACTGAAGCCGGAGACGAGCCCAGCACGTGAGTGGGGTGGTGGCACAAGGAGGCGTGCACAAAATCAGAAGTCAGGGATACGCTCACGTGGCCATGTTCGTCGACCTTTGTTAGCATCACTGACAGCACGGCCGTAAGTTTGGTTACCCTGGAAACGACGGGCGAACAGCATCGGCAGCAACTGTGAGGTGGAAATAAAAAACGCATATTGCGTAAAATTCGATGTCAAAGGCTGACGAGAACGACAGGTGCGTGTGCGGCACTTATGGCTGGCACTTAGTCTGGGCCTAATACGCATCATTAGAACATTTAACAGGAAGCACGTGATGGCTCAAGATGGGAGGCTAGTGCGGCAGGCCAACAAAGGATTTGTCAAGTGAATTTTAAAGTCATATTGTTGGAACACGCACACTACACACGAGCACCTGCGGGAAACCCAATACAAATCTTCACTTTTATGGCACAAAGCACCGGGGAAATTGAATTTTTATGACTGCTTGGTATCACGTAACTGGTTAACACGCCATTGTTATTAGGTTTGCAGGTATTAAAACGTTATTTTGTTATGTAACATTATATATTTGCTTTACTACGCAGTAAAATTAGACACGATTTATTTTCACCCACGACGGCATATTTAAATGGCGGCGGCAAGACTAACACAGCGTTGCCAGACCACGCAAAACAGATAATTCATTTGCCATTCACATAGGTTGGCTGTGGAAGTATATCGATAGCCGATAGTTTGCGCTAAACCAAAATCAAATTCAAACTCTACCCGCAATTTGTCTTATTATGTTTTAATTACATAGTTTATAAAGCTATTTCACTGTTACATCTTTAATTAGTTGCCATAAGCAGAGTGCAATAAGAAAAGGGTATTTCTGTGTTTGTGTGTGACTAAATAAAAGTGTGTCTGTGTGTATGGGAGATGTGCAGATTAAAAGTAGATAAAATTTACAATTATCGAAAAAATACTTGAATGCACGCACCGAATTCGCGTCTTCTTTGCTGTTACTTTTGTTTTTGGTACGAACTTTGTACATATTTAATATATTATTAAAGAAACTAAACTAAGAAGCTTCCTTCATTGCAGCAGCAGCAGCTTCCTAATGCATTAAGTAGACAACAATGGAGAGTAGCGCGGTGGCCAACAGGGAAGATGCGGCCAGCGACCTTGGTGCTCCAGAACGGCAGTAGTATTCATCACAGTCGGCATCCAGTATGCTCTTGTAATGCTTCTTCACATCAGACCAGTTGCACAGACCCACTTTGCACCAGTTCAGCTGCACCGCATTCTGATTGAGGAAGAACACAACCTTCTCCTTCTCCAGTTCATTGGGACAATCGAATTTCACGGCCACAAAGTTGCCCGCAAATGGACCCAACTGGCTGACACGCCAGCGACGACTGGTCATCTCATCCGCGTTGTCAGCACGCAGTGCCACATCATCCTTGTTGATGCCCAGCGCAGTGAGCAGTGTCTGCAGCCCCGTAGAGTGAGCGAAATAGGCGATGGCATGGGGAGAGCTTGAGTTACTCAGCCTAGTCACCATATCCTTGACGGCACGACAATTGAAGCGTGTATTCTCCTCGAATCCATAACCAGAGCCATAGTAATACTTCAAGATCCTCAGCATACTCCAGCACGGTAACATGGCGTGGCAGAAAGACGCCGCACCACGCACTGGTGCGATCCACCATCCAAGCCTGCTCATAGCGGCAAATATCGAACATTAGCCTGATGTCATCTTGAGCCAGGAAAGAGAAGCTGCAAAGAGGGAAGACAATTAGAGGGGGTTCCTTTCTGGAATGCACTCTTGCTTACCCCAGACGCTTGGCGATCTCTGCCATGGTGTTGTTCCACACAGCACTGGAACGATACTTCTGATACTCGGATCCCTCGCTCTTGTAGTTCTTGTCCTTGAAAGAGCTGCAGTAGTCGTAGGGACGCAGCAGCAGATCCTCGTCGGGTATGTCCGCTGCCTTAGCCACAGTGCTATCGCCAAACAGACCACCGGCAAAGGCCTTGAAGCTCTCCGTGGTGCGCTGGGTGTCGGTGTGACGGAACTGAAGAGGAGAGAAGAAAGTAAGTGTTTTAGGAGGAGGATAGCAAAAGAAAAAGGAGGAGGTGAATGACAGGAGAATGAAGAGAAGCAAAGCAAGAGGCAGAAAAGAAGAATGAGCATTGTAAGACAAAGAGCAGGAGGAGAATAGCAAGAGCAGGAGGAGAAGGCGAGCATGGCATGAGGAAGAGGAGGACGAGCTTAGCAGGAGAAGGAGAAGATGCATAGCAAGAAGAGGAGCTGGACAAAGAGGAGAATAGCAAGAGTAAGAGTAGAATAAGTAACGAAGTTTTCCTCCTTCTCCATCAACAAGAGGAGAAGGTGGAGCATAGCAAGAGGAAGAAGAACAGGCAAAAGGAACATAGCAGGAGAAGGAGCAGCACATCAAGAAAAGGAAGAGCAGGCCTTACCAGATAGTAACTATCATTATAATTCTTGGGCAGCACGTTTGGATAATATAGCTGATAAGTCTTCGCTGTGCCGCGCAGATCCTCATAGCCCTGCTGCACCAAATGTTGCTCCAAATCCACCGTGATGCTGCTGTTCCACTTCCAGAACTGCAGAGCGAGCAAATCCTCGGAGCAAAGTGCATCCGTGTCCGGCTGCGTTCTCCGCGTGCGATAGTTGTCTACTATCAAATTGCGCAGCTAGAAAGGAAAGCATAAGTTGCATTTAAATCGTAATAAGGTTGCACATATTAATCTCCCTCCTTACCTCTTCCAGACGCGGTGCCTCCTTGATGGTATTGGGCGTGGGCAGACGTGTGCCATGTCTATGGAATATCCAGATCTTCTTGGGCACACAGCCGGGCACCTCGTACTGCTTGTCCATGTTGGTGCCCTTGACAATCTGATAGGCTGTCTTGGAGCTGAACTGACGCGTCTGTGCGAACGTTCCCGGTCCTTGCCGAAGCAGTAATCCTCCTGGGCATTGGCCAACACGGCCAGCAGAGCCGTCAGCAGCAGCGGCAACAACAGACGACGCATGATTGCCAGAGGGGAGCTGCAAGAACAGGAGCAGAACGAAGAGGAGATGATGTAGAAGGGAAATTTAAGTGGCCCAGCCTTTTGTCGATATCCTTGAACTGTCCGTGTTCGTCTGTGGGCTGCAACGTTGTCATATGTGGCACCCCAAAACGGGTGTGGCATTTAAATTGCTCCAAGGAGTTGAAGCCACAAAGGAAGGGCGCGAGAATTCAACGAATTTTTCTCCGTTCAAGGAAAATGCGGACTCACACGCACACACACACACATACACACTCCTGCACACACACTCACACCTGCACGCCCGACACCTGCTTCGAAATTAGGCTAATGATTTTGTGACTGACAAATTGCTGCAGTTCCTCCAGCCAAAGCTATCGTCACATTTGAACATTGAAAATGAGCAAAAATGGGTATACTAACTTTGTGCAAGTGTATGTAACAGGCAGAAGTGGGCGTGGTAGATCATACAGAGAAAGATTCAGACATTTCTGTCTGTATGAACACGCAGATCTCAGCTAATAGAAAAGCTAGAGACATCAAATTTGGCATGAAGATTGCTGTATATCGTATGCAGATAATAGGATTTTAAAATATGGCATATCCTATTCTCCGCCTACGCAAATCGGTAATTTGTGATCATGAAGCAAAGTATTAAGGTCATGTCTTTGAGCTTCAACATATTAAAAGATAAATAGAACATCCACTTATCCCCCAAATTTCAATCCAATCGCATAACAAACACAACAGTAATTGAACTTAACAGTTACCACGCACTAAATTTTCTGCCACAATTTGCTGTTGGGAATTATAAACACATCCTGTAAAGGGTATCTTAACTCTCATGTACGCTTCACTGTCTTAAGTAACCTTCTAACTGTCCTTAGTCATCATCAACAAATTGGGTCAAGACGCTGGGGCACAACAAGTTGGAAAATGGTCATAAAAACCTGTGTAATGCTTCAATTTGTGGCGCTGTTTACATGACTGGGAGTAGGAGAAAAAGAGGGGAGGGGAGGGGGGTAACCCGCATACGAAATTGATTTATCAGCAATGTATCATCTATAACCCTCCCCCTAGGCAAACCAAATAAGTGACACAATGTACGTTTTAATTGAATCGATTCTCTACGCTACTTAGCAGGCTGTGCGAAAGGGAGAGAGAGAAAGTGAGAAAGAGAGAGAGGGAAAGACTTTTCTGTTTGTTCTACACAAAATTACGTACATATTTTACTCAAAATGAGCCTCAAGAAAATATTGAGCAAGAGCAACAGGAATTTGGCCATGTGCTTGTAAGTAGACCCAAGGGATACCCTTTCAACTATAATTCATTAATCTATTTACCTCCCTCCCTTAGCATACCCTCTGCTGGGGCCTTTGGCTTGGCTGCCTTTCTGGGGCTTTGCTACTTTACCGACTGGCGATTGGTCACGAATTATATTCCACTTTATAACACCAAATACCCCAAGGAGGAGAAGAAGTGAGGCACGAACAAAGGTAACACTCTTGACTGGTAAAGTGCTGCAACATGTGGCATAACACTTCTTTCAACTCAGAAATCCCATTTTTATATTTTCTCTACTTCTTCAGACTTCTTCGAAATACTTCGCGGCGTGCTTGTGCTATGTTTTTCCCACTTTTTATGTTTCCTTTTTACATTCTCTTTGGACTATATTGCTGAAGGTTGCTTCTACTCACAATATTGACGACGCCACCGCCTGATCAAATAAACAGACAACTATACCAAAATATACATCAATGTTTTCGCTTTCTATGGATTATTTGTATGATACGAAATGCATTTGGGCATCGCATCCCCATGCAGAGTAAATAAATCTGTGCCAATACAAATACACACAAAATCTTCATCTAGATCGATGGAACAACAAACAGAAAAGAACTAAAAGCTTGTTAATTTGTTGCAAGCACAAATAGCAATGAAACGATTGTGTACATAACAAACTGTGAGATACCCTTTCATTTGAGATATGCATTTTGTAAAATATTAAATATTGTAAATTAGTAAGAAAGTAAACTAAAGTAAAGATTCTCATTTTGCTTGATGTATTCCATTTTAAAGGGGAAAGATCTTCGCTCTTTGTTTAAGATTATGCATATTTTTTTTTGTTTGATTCGAATCTTTAATGTTTTAGATTTCTATATTACAAATCCCAATTATTAAGAAAATTGGAATCTATAGCATTATAGAAACTTAGTTGAAGGGAAACAGATTACATAGTATGTAGTACTTTAGTAGAGCTCATCAGGCTCTTTTAAGATCTTGAATTCGTATAGATATTGTTCGAAATATTGCAAATATATCGTTTGTATACTATATATAACGTGTCTATGGATTAAAAGTCCCTTATCTGTCTCTCTATAAAGATTTATATAATCTTTGCAGAGTTTAAGGTTTTAATACTTTTTAAGATCAATAATGTAGACCTGTTAAATATCCATAAATCTTAGAATCGATAGTGTTGAATATATCTAGTTATTAGTAGGTTTTAAAGTAATATTATAAATGAAAATGTTATGCAGCTGAAGATCTCACGTAGAGAAATCTTATAACAAGAGATCACTTATAACTCGAGAATTCTTATAACTATACTCGTACATCTTCTTTAATTAAAGATGTCTACTTCCTTGAAATCTTATCTAAAGTAATTTTCTAAAGTTTTATCATCTGTTCCACAACCATTGCCTTTTTTATCTAACAAACCAAACTACCCTTCCCTACAGGGTATCCACAATATTCCATTTAGTGCTCCCGGCAGCAGCAGCAGCAACAGCTGCGCCTCAGATCTCCTGTCAGCGGCTTCTTGTTTACAGCTTTGCATCATTCCATGCAATTGTGCAACTTGTTGCGCTGTGACGTCAACATGGGCCTGCCGGGGCATGTGCTACAGAGAAGGGGGCAGGGCACCGCCCTAAGTGCTGGCAGGGCGCAATTAGCCTAGGCAAATGGTTTCAATTTCCAATTTACGCATCGAGTTCGACAAGCCAAGGCCGCTGAAGGCTTTCAAGAGCGACGCATCCATTAGACATCTAATGGAGGGGGCACGGCCACGCCTCCTTCCCCGCCACCCCCTTTCTAATTGCCAATGTAAATTCGCACTGCAGTCGCCATATAAAGCTACTGCAATTGAATGCGTCGCCTTTGTTCGCCTCAATGCGAAATTAAAATTCCAATTTGACACAGCGCGCTCACTTTGCGAACTCGTGCGGGGCACCTCCCACACACGCCCCTCCCGCCCACAATAATTCTTGATGTGTTTTAAAATAGCCACTGTATACGGCGACATTATAATACTTATATTTCTTTATTTTCCATAGCATTTTCTAATTCGATTTGGACGCGCCTGATTTATGGCCTTATTTATGTTTTCATTAATGCGTACGTGACATTTAGCTAATTTTTCGCATAGTTTTTCCGCATTTTCCCACTCAAGCGTAACGCAAATTGAAAACAGCAGCAGATTTTTCTCTGTTTTCTTCCTCCAAACGAACGAACTGCCCATTGTCCAGTGAAAAAGCCGAAAAAAACGCGAGTTTGTATCATATTTTAATTGATTCGTTCTGGATACGCACAGATTGCCAGGGCGAGATCATTGAACCGAGTTCCCAGAGAGTTACGTAATGCCTGGGCTGACTGTGAATACGCTGCAGCTGCCCAAAGGTGAATGATAAAGAGACAAACGTTAACGGAGCGTTTCTCTCGCGTTTTGCGCGCGTTTTTACTCGCGCAATTGACAATGCTACGCGAATTCGCTCAGTTAATGCCCAAAACTCGACTTTAAAGGCACTTATAGTGATTGTGTGATATGGTAAATGATCTGACACTTCAATGCAATGCATATTAATTAGCGGAACTGTGCAAAAAGCAAGAGCAAAGAAGAAGCTAACTACGAATCACAGCAGAAACTAACTACAAATCCCTCAAATTAGCATAAACTATATATAGTACAGAGTATGTCTCGTCGCCTCGACCGGAACAACGTCTGGGCACACAGTCAGACAGTTTTCGACTGTTCGCCTCTAGTTAATATGCACAGCGATAGATCATCCAACCCTTTGGGAACTAATAAAATTCATCTGCGCTGCGCCGCATTTTAAATTAAATGAAGAACGACAGAGAAACCGAATCCGAACCCAGAACCGCTTGGAAACGTCAGACATTTCCCAAATGATCAGTTTGATCTTCGGGTCTGGGTCTATGCGCATTAGACGTTTAATTTATCACCATTCTACAATGATAGGCCTCCAAGACGGCGACGACGACGACGACGACGACGATGACGACGCCTCCGACCTTCTCCCCTTCCTGCCGCCGTGCTCGCGGTTTGTAAAAATGATGTCTGACCTTAAGGGGAGAATACTTATAGATAAAGATAGCTAAGCAGTCTAAGGGGGCATTCAGGGGAGGAGTAAATTTCCTAGCGCATATTTTGAGTGCTGCTTTGGAATTTTTTAGTGAGTTCTTCCTCGTGCTCGGACACTTTGGAATTTCTTATGACTGAGGAACATTGAAAGACTTTTTGGCAAACCACAGAACGAGGCGTGTTGGAAAAACTATTGAAAAATACACTGGGAAATTCTTCAACAAATCCGTTTGTCTGCAAAGATTTCTGAACAACATATTAAGTAATTCACAATAAAAGTCGAGAGAGACAGCAACAAGATCGGATGTGTTTGACATCAAACGCTATTTTTGGCATTATTTTCATGCAAGATCTGAGGAAAGCAAGAGTGGATACATATCATGGGTTGGGGAGGGGGTAGGTGCAGGCATGGGTACTCTGCCTTTTGGTTAAGGTTAAGTGCAGACCGAGAGAGAAGACCATTGCCAGAAAATGACTTTTGGCAGCATGGCCAAAAAGCTACACGAAAATGGTGAATTATTTTTGTTTTCTTTTCTGGTTTAATGACAAATTTCTCAATTTCTGAATTGAGGGAAATGGAAAATATTAATATTGTTTTTAGTGGAAAATGCGTTGACAAATTGAAAGACGATGCAGCGACAGGTGGCTAGAAAAGATAGTTGATTAACTAATAAATAATGATATATGTTCATTAATGAGTTTAATTTATTCTTTTTAAGTTTATTACAGGGTATACAGAGTACAAACTAACTGGAAAATGTTTAATATATTTGAGAAAATTACTTTTAAGTTTAGTATGATAGAAGTCTAGTGCTTTAAGATTGTTTACAGGGTATAAAGATGTTTCTTAAGTCGAAAACTTGACGTACTTTAAAGGAATTTATATTTAGAATATTTTATCAAAGCGATCAACATTTATAATTGATCTATAGGATATAAAGTAGATATAATTAATAGCAATATTTCTATTTTCCAGCCACAAAAACTCTTTAAACTATTTAAGCAATGTAATCTGCCCCATCGAGCCACTTACAGGGTATAAAAGCAGCAGAACAAATAGAAAACTTAGTAAACATCATAGAAAAACCTCTTCAAACTTCCCTACCAAAGTGATCCACCTCAGTGGGCAAAAAACTATCCAATTTGATATTGTTTTGAGTAAAACTCCTTACAAATAACCAAGCAAACTGCATTAAGCTCTTAAACCGCTTACAGGGTACAAACAACAAAGCGACTTAGTGGAAAATTTAAAGTTCGTTTGGAGGGAAAACTTCTTCAGAGTGCGGGCCTAAACCGGTTTACAGTTTGTTAACAAACAAATTTTCATGTTGTCGATTGCAGTGTGGTTTGCCCCAAAAGCAGGTCGCGATCAGGTAGCCAACAAGGCAACAACACACACGAGACTGTTGTGTGTGTGTGAAAACACACACACAACTCTCTGTGGTGTGTGGGTGTTGCGACTATCTGTGACGAATGTGTGACATTCTTGAAGCATTTTGTTGACTTTGGATTACCATGCGGCATTATTTAATGAGCCCCCCCCTTTAGCGTGTTTAATTAGTTAAGCTGCCTATCTAACTGTATCAAGAGTCGCGTGCCGCAACGCGGCTCGAGGCGCGTCATAAATCTGGCAAACAGCTCGCGGGGTCGCGCCCGTTTGCGATTTGTTAACTCCGCCTCGAGCGGGCAGAAGTTATCTATCTCTTCACTCACTTATTTTAATTGTCCAAGAATTATATCATGTTTGTGCACTTGCGGTTTGTTTTGTTTTTTTTTTGCGAATTTGTTGTTTGTTAATTCATTTGAGTGCCAAGCTAATTACTTTGATTGTCATAGTAATTGTGGAGTGAGACGCGCGTTTTAAAACGCGTGCAAAACGCGATCGTCATTTGCATGACTTGACCAGGCCTGGCTACCTAAGGGGTTTTGGGGTCTCTATCCACAAAACAGCTGCCGAATTGCTCAGCCTGTGTTACGTCAACATAAGTAAGAACAATTTAAGATAATTATGTGTGTGTGTGTGTGTGTGACTGAGATCGCTGAACTCAAAAACAGACATTGTAATGTGAATTTCAAAAAAACAAGCATGAAAAAACAGTTAACTTTAGCAAGTCTTAAAACTTAATACCTTTTAGTTTTTTTGGACTTTTTCTTTGTAATTTTTTGTTCTTTTTTTTTTGTTCTAATTTTACATTTTACTGTTAAATTTTGATTCATTTCATTGAAATAAAAAAAAAAATTAATGAAAGACTCAATTTTTGAAGGAAATTACAAGATATAGTGATTCGATTTTTATTAAATTAATGCTGTATATATAATAGAATATACGCCTGAGCTTGGTAAAGTTTTACTTCAGTAATCTTTAAAAATAATGTAGATTTTTACTTAAAACTCTCTTTTCGAGCGATCTTTACTACGACAACTATATGTTATAGTAGACCGATTTTCATGAAATTTTAAGAACTAAGTCTAGACATAATAAAACATATGATGCAACAAGTTTCATTACAATAACTTGTAAAATAACAAAGTTATACCGATAGTTTCTTTGGCATCTATGCGATAGTTCATTCAGATGCGACTCATATACAACATAGAGATTTAAGAAACTTACTGTATCAAGTTTCATCAAGATAACTTTAAAACTGAGACACGAATTTAACTGTCATAAGACTAAGAGACCCTTTTAGGATCCCTCCCATTGTGCATTACTTGTTTCTGGTCTCGAAATTAACATACCCACTGCAAAGGGTATAAGGTAAGAAAAGAAGTGGACAAGCAAATGAGAAAAAGTCACACGAATAGCCCGCCAAGAAACTGATTAATGGGGGCCCATCAAATTCCAAGCGATTTTCATTCATATGCAAAGGGGAAAACTTCTTTCACAAGCCAGCAAAACATTTTCTGTTGAGCTCATCAGAAAAACAACATCGTGGTACCCCGTAAGTTGTTGTTGTTGTTGTTGTTGATTCAAGAAGCGCCGTCAAATTCTAAAGACGTTTCATATTCGTATTATATAATGATTTTCAGACCGATTATTGTTAACACGACACGACAAACAGGTTTCCCACTACGATTTTTTTTTTGGCATGACAGCAAAATGTAAAAATAAACAAAGGTAGCTTTTATTTGTTTTCCGTTTTTGAAATAATAATTACAACAATAGTACGAGAATAGTACGAGAACTCATATGATCTGTACACAATGAATGTATAATAAGGTGTTTGGTTCAATTAAATAGTTGCACTCGGAATAATAGATTCGTAATTAAGCGGGTGTGAAAGCGAAGAGAGAGAGAGAGAGACAGCGCAATAGATGATGCGCTGCACTAGACTGTATTTTTGATAGAGCTCTCAATTAACATTTAACATTTCTTGGCTAATTCGACAATTAACACGACGACAGCGACAACGACGACGAGAATGTGTTTTTATATAGGGAAATAAAAACATTCATAAAAGAAACTCAGACAGACCTATTGAAATTTATTGAAATAATGCACTTGAACGCTGGCTTAACCGTTTCGCTAAACGGGTAAACAGTTAAACGGTTACAAACGACGGGACACACTACAGACTGAGAGAGAGAACCGCACGCGAACGCGTCTCAAGCGAAACTAAAGCAACAAACGAGTTGCACGAACGTTTATAGGGGGCCCCGAATGTGGGAGAGTGGGTGAGAGAGCGCACAAGAGAGAGAGGAGAGAGCTGAGCAGGCGTGCCCACTCGTTGTTTACTCTCTCTGCTCGTTGGGGCAGGCTGCAGGAAGAATTCTATGGATCCTAAGTATGTGAAGATTATACATTAATAATATATGCATGAAGTCTGATAATATTTGAGCTGATTATGACACTGTAGAGACGACAATGTAAGGGGGTACTAGGGTGAAGGCATAGCTATAATGTAGGTACAGCTATGTGGGTATAGTAACTGCATAGGTATAGTATAAGCTAAATATTTCACTCTCTCGAGTTGCTCTCTTTTTTGATTGAATTAGGCTGCAGGAAGAAGTCTACGAATCCTAAGTATTAGAAGGTATAGGCTATATAACTCTCTCCTCTTGGTCCCCCTGATTGAGTACTCAGAAAAGTACTACGAACCGATGTACTAGAGGCAATTATACAAAATATATATATTAACTATCATAATATTCGAGCTGATTAAGACACTGGAAAGGCGACAGCGTAATGAAGTATCAAGGTACGCTACAATATGTATAGCTAGAGATATGGCGCTATAGTAACTGTATAGTTAAAGTACTGGTATATCTATAATATAGACTATATAGGTAACTCATGGTTACTCAGTATAACTGTAGTATAAGTACAACTAATGGCAGCGATATGGCGAACTGGAAAAACAAAACATTGAGCCTTAGCCTTACTAATGCAATTAATCACAGAGCTTTGTTTTTCTTGATTCGATTTGGTTAGTTTTGGAAAGGCACTTGAGTTGGTTATAGAAGTCACAAATCTTTTGATTTCTGCGTAAAAGTAATTCGGCTGATTGTGTGACACTTTGGTACTTGACATTATCGCATTGATTTTGTTTAGGCCTCTCGGCTCTCTTCTTGCGTCATAGACTCAAGAATTGATATATGGTGTTTGTCTATTATAGATTTGGCTTCGCCTAGGCAAAGGCGTCATCGGGCAACTCATTGGCCGCCTCCATGCGTAAGAACTGCTCCAGGGCGCGTTCAAAATTCCACTCCGCCTCCTCCTGCATGATGCGTGTGCACCAACGTGGACGCAGTCCGGTAATCTCCTGGAATATGTGCAGCTTGTGCTCCTTTACATCCACTGTATCCTCCTGCTTTGCACTTGGCTCCTCCTTGGGCAGCTCGTAGAAACGAAAGCCATCGCGTTCCTGTTTCTTGGTGGGATTCATAATGTTAAAGCGCTCGTTGATGATCTTCAGACGACGTGCGCGTTTGCCAACGCCCTAAAGGTAGGAGAGAGAGAGAGTGTTAAGTGATTCTACTATGCTTCTATCTACTCACCAATCCAGTTGCCTCCACCTTGAGCACAAATTGCCTGCTGAAAGCCAGTAGCAGATCGGGCTCATCGCGCAGCAGTCCACACACATTGATGATTGTCATCTTGGAGTCATGGTACATCACATCCGTCTGCAGCGAGACAAAATCGTGAGTAACCTCGGGCAACTGCATCAGCACATCTATGATATCATTGGCGCCCACATTCACTCGACATGTGTCCCGCGAGTTCTTGATAAGATTACGCTGATGATAGTTATACTTATTGATGCGTTTAAAGAGCTCATTACTGGGCCGAGAGCAGCGTTTAATATCATAGCTGGAGGTCAGTGTGAAAATCGAATTATCTCCGTAATATTTCATTAGATTGATGCGATTATCGAGTTTCTCGAATTCCCGTAGAAATGGATAGAGAAACAGTTCCCCTACCAGCTCGTATGCGGCAGTATCGCAAAGGAAATCCTTTTGCGGAGCCAATCCCGGCTTACTGCTTAGCTCAACACCATCCAGAGTGGTCACAGCGGGAAATATATCCTTAACTGCCTTGATGTACTCGCTAGGCAGGCTGTATTTGTTACAGACAGGATTGCCATGCAGTCGCAATGACTTAAGGGGAACATCGCCGAGTGAACTAATATTGGAAAGCTCATTAATCCAATTGTAGCTCAAGTCCAGAGCCTGTAAGCTGCTCAGCAAGGATAAAGTGCGCAGATTATTCGGATTGACTATCTTATTGTGTCCCAGACGCAGATCAATCACGCTGCCAAGGAATTTACGTGAAGCCATCTGCAAAATGCTGCTCAATATCTTCTCCGAGCTCATCATCACAATGATCTGTTCCAAACCATCGGTCTTCTGAAAGTTCTCCAAATTAAGCACACGATTCATGGCAGTAAACCTCTTTTGGATTGCCTGTTCCACACATTGTCGCGGCTCCACGTGCCCAGACTTGAAGGAGCTGACATTCATGCGCAGATAATACGGAATGGAACGCACAAATTCAAGCTTCGTCTCATTGCCTGTGGTCACCAGCTGCGGTACCTTCAACTCCAGATTGTGTGTATGCGCCAAGTGATGAATCATCTCGAAACAGTTGCGCACCAGGAAGCGATGTTCGCCGCTATCGAACTGGATGGAATTAAAAGAGAGGGGCAGGGTCAGTAAGGTATGTTTTAGGATACATATTAAGGTAACTGGCTGTCTAATAGGGTATCTAACAGAGTATATAATAGGGTACCTTCTAGTCAACTCACCTTGTAGTAGCACGGATAAAATTCACACTGTATTGGGTTCAGTATGATGCAAAAATATTCAAAGAGCAAATCCTTAGTAATCGCATGCTCTGCGTCGGGTATCTGAAAAGCAAAAGAAAGTTATTTACCAAAATATACATGGAAACCACCCACTTCCTCACCAGAAAAGCATGCCAACTCTGGCTGTCCTTAAACTGATCCAACTTCCACTTATTGCTCCAGTCAATGCGCGTGCCATCGCACTCCATATCGATCTCATAGTTGAGCGGCGTGTATGTCTTATAGAGGTTCTCAAACGGCATGCCATCCTGCAAAGAAATACCATATGAAGTACATACACAGATCAATTAAGGCGTCACCTACCACATATTGAAAGTTAGCCTGCAGCGGCTTAAGGCACTCGGGATATTGTGGCTTCTTAGTCAGCGGATTATCAGCCAGATACAGATGCTTGGCGCGGATGCGCTTTAGATCCTTTAACAAGCGCAAATCAGAACTCAACTGAAAGAGAATCATGATTAACACAGTTTAATTTAGAGAAACCTTCCTTGAACCCACTTTATTGCCACTGAGATCCAGCAGATTGTAGTCCACATCGCCAAAGAGTTTAAGCGGGCCTAGATCACTGATTTGATTGTTCGCCAGGCTAAAGCCTTTGACAGCACGGCGACGATCATCGTTGTTATAAATGGTGGTGCACACGAGCCTCAAGATGGCCAGATTTGAGAGGCGCACAATGATATGTTTAAAATGAGGATTTGCACCAAAGTTCGTGAGATTCAGCACACCCGGCACACCCTGATAGGTTTCCAGCTTGTCCATGAGACGATCAATGGCCTGAGAAAGTGCACACTGTTAATATGGAATCTAAATGATAGAACAATCTTACTTGTGAGATGATTACAGCCGGCGATATTTGCTTGCGATTGTATCCAGCTACATTGAACCGTACGCTCAAATTGAGCTGCAAGCCCGAAGAGACCTGTATGCTCAGGCGACGACTGAAGAGTTTATCCAGCGCCGGAGTGCAGCTGCGCGCCAGAAAGGTGTCCACATATGGTCCAGCCTAGATAAGGTTAGACTGTAAAGGTTTTTCTCAACAAGGAATGATATTTACCCACCTGATAGTCAACCGGACAAAGCTCTTCTCCTTCCACAGCCTTAAAGAGCGCATCCACTATCATTTGGTGCGGATTCGAGCTGTAGTTGAGAACTCCTTCATGGTGGATACAAACCTCAACCCAATTCAAGCCAGGAGCGCCGTCGTAGTGTTTTACTTTGTAATATTTGTTAGCATCCCTGTAATCCACCACAATGGGACAGGAACGATCTTTAAAATCGACAATGCGCGCCTGTGCTGTAATTAGTTCAATACTTATTTTATTATTCTGTATTTATTAACAAATTCTTTCACTTACGAATATGCCTGTTTGCGTGCATTTTTCTAGCCTGTCATCGATAACAATACAAAACAAACTGCAGCTTTAAATACTCATATCGATATCCTCGCTGGAGGAGCAACAGAGTTGCCGATTGTGTAAATAGAGGAACAGCAGAGTCGCAGATCAACCCTTAATTGATATCGATATCCTCTGTGGAGAGGCATTTCGTATACAAGATGACAACCCTCCGAGATAGATCAACCCGTACTTCCAAAAGGAAATTTTCTATTTAATTTTATTTTCTCATTGCTTAACACTATTTATTCTTAATGGCTAGGAACCCAGAGTAGTTAGTGATCTCTACAAGAGATACAATTTGTTTTACTGTTTCGATGCCTTCTTGTTTTTGTTGTTTTCCTTGCGTCCCTGATACAGTCCGGTGTAGTAGCCCGACATGTACCAGGCTGTCAGCATAGCCACAAAGTCCTGCTCTGGTTCACCTTCCACGCCACCACCAGGCTTAAACATTGGCGGTACCAATGGCATTGGTGGCACGGCCAATCCTGGCGGAAGCTGCGCAGCTGCTCGCTTTGGTTTGGGAGCCGCCTGAGTCTTCTTCTTAAAGTTCTTCGTACGCTTCTCCTGCTCCGCCTCAGCTTGCTTTGCTACCAGTATTTGCTCCTTGCGTGCTTCAGGTCCCCATGATGGCAAGAGATCAGATAGAAATATTTCTTGCTCATTTTCATAGCCAACATAGCGCAGAATGCAGGTTTCGGCCTTCTCGTCAATAGACACTACAGTTCCCTCATAGTCCAAGCCATCAGTGTAAGTGGCACGAGCAAATCCGCCCACCTTGTAAGTAACTTCCTGGTCCAGCTCTGGCTCGGATGTTGTTGTTGCCTCCTCCTTTTTTTCGTCTTCATTCAGATTTTCCTCACGACGGTTTGTGGAGTCGGCGATGCGACGGGCCAACGTCTCGCGGGCCAAGTTCACAGAATCATCGTAGGCCTTAATCAATAAGGTGTCGTCCCAAATGTCTTTATCATCCGACATAATAAATCCGTTTTGCGTTTTTTTTTCCTGATGTGTTCGTTAAAAGTAAATCTCGAAATGCTGAGTGTGTATACGCTTTGGCGTCTACAAGCGATACAATCGAACGCTGGTATCGATATGTTGGCGCTGTCATTCTTTTGTGAGTTCACTGCATTCCAGGTGAATGGCAATTGAAGAAGAAGCAGCGCAAAAGCGAAAATCATTCTCACGCAAAAGTTTGTGTTTTCATTTCGGTAAATAAAATATTTTCATAAAATATGGCTACAGTTGAGACACTATACAAGGAACTCACTGCCGAATGGACAAAGAAACCCCCAAATACGCCCAGATGTGGGCAGTTGCTGGAGCAACTTAAATTGGCACTGGTGAAAATGTCTTTTCTGCCCACAGACGGCAGCGATGCACAGAATGCGAAGAAACTTCTGCTGGCCCGCTCTGTGCTGGAGATTGCCGTGGAGCACAGTGTGCTGAACAAGGATCTGCAGGCCTTCGAACGTTACATGTCACAGTTGAAGTGCTATTACTATGACTATGCGAAAATCATTGGCGAGTCGGAGAGCAAGTACAAGTTGCTGGGGCTTAATCTGCTGTACCTACTGTCCGGCAATCGTGTCTCAGATTTCCACACCGAACTGGAACTGCTATCCGTGGACATTATTCAGCACAATCAATACATTAAACCCATTCTGGCACTAGAGCAATACATCATGGAGGGACGCTACAATAAGATCTTCCAGGCGAAATCCTCCATGCCCGCCGATGTGTACAATTACTTCATGGATCTGCTAGTGGAGACGGTACGCGATGAGATTGGTGCTTGCATTGAAATGTCCTACGAAAAGATCACCGCCAAGGAGGCAGCTAAGCGCCTCAACCTGCGTGTGCCCGATGAGATTAAGGCATTTGGCGAGAAGCGACAATGGAAACTGGAGGCCAATGGCATCTATAGCTTCACAGACCGCAGCATTAAACCCAAGGAACTGTTGCCCTCTGAGGAGCTGGCCGAACAGGTGCTCAGCTATGCACGCGATCTGGAGATGATAGTTTAGGTGCAACACAGAATGATCATTGTAATATTAATTCACACTATAAATAAAAAACAATAATATTCAAATAACCGTGATTTCTTTAATCATCGCAATCACAGCTGGACGTGTCCCCTGTAATGTGGCCACATAGGCGATGATTAAGCTATCGAAATATCGATACACCATATGTGCTGT
This sequence comes from Zaprionus indianus, assembly GCA_018904595.1. Lineage (NCBI taxonomy): Eukaryota > Metazoa > Arthropoda > Insecta > Diptera > Drosophilidae > Zaprionus > Zaprionus indianus. The sequence continues at coordinate 5,721,681 of JAEIHA010000140.1, forward strand.
GAGTAACACATCACTAATTTGTGGGAACGAACGGGACGAACGAAAATCGCTCGTTGCGAGATAAATTAAATACATTTTATTAACTCCGGGGCAACGCAAATTAGTTAAAAACACCAACGCAATGGCCTGCAACGCTAGCAAGACGCACCTGCTGCGTGCCATCTCCGTGAGTATCCGTGACAATCGCAACTTAACCAACAAATTTGTGGCAAGGCAATGCAAAAAAAATTTACCGATTAACCGATTACGTAAAAGTTAAAGTTGCAATAATTCACATAATAAATGCATGTTTTTGTTTATATTGGAATAGAAACGTGGCTATGCCGTCTGCCCACGTCCCGTTGGTGACACATCTGCCATCGGTGTGAATGTGTTGGACAACAAACTGGTGGTGGCCACAGCTGACGCCTCTGTGCCCGTGTCGCGTGTGTCCATTGTGCTGCCGTAAGTTTCATTATACTACCTAGTGCCTAGGAGTACCTACTAATCCTTCTCCTCCATCTTACAGTGCCGGTTCTCGTCACGAAGCCTACGACACACTGGGTGCCTCGCATTTGCTGCGTCTGGCTGGTGGCCTGAGCACGCAGAGATCCTCCGCATTTGCCATTGCACGCAACATTCAGCAAATCGGTGGCTCTTTGACTTCTTGGGGAGATCGTGAATTTGTGGGTTACACCGTGACCACCAGTGCTGATAATGTGGAGACTGGTCTGAAGTACCTGCAGGATCTGGTGCAGCCTGCCTTCAAGCCCTGGGAGCTGAGCGACAACGCCAAGACCATCCACAACCAGCTCGACTCCATCTCCAAGGAGGTAGGCAGAGTGTCTATATATAATTGAAAGTGTCACTTACTTAACTTTTCCTCTGCAGGAGCGCGCCGTGGAGCTGGTGCACAAGGCTGCCTTCCGCACGGGCTTGGGTAACTCCATCTACATCCCCCGCTTCCGTCTGGGCAACATCTCCAGCGAGAGCCTGTTGCACTATGTGTGCAACACCTTCTCGCCAGCCTCGGCTGCTGTCGTTGGTGTGGGCATCGATTGCAACGTTCTGTCTGGCTTTGCCCAGAACTTGGACTTCCCCAGCAGCGGTGGCAGTTCCCAGAGCAGCAGTGCCAACTATTATGGTGGTGATGCACGCAAGGATACCGCTGGACAGCGTGCCGTCGTTGCTGTTGCCGGTCAGGGAGGCAAAGCTTCGGATCTGAATGAGGCTTTGGCCTTTGCCATCCTCAAGAAGGCCGTCTCTGGTAACCCAACCAAGTATGGCAAACCAACAGGCATCTTTGGTGAGGCCATCGGTGATTCCCCCGTCACTGTGCGTGCCATCAACAAGAGCTACACCGATGCTGGACTCTTTGGCTTCTTGGTCTCTGGTGATGGCAAAAATATTTGCCAAGCAATTGACCTCTTGACACGCGCCCTCAAGGCTGGTTCCATCTCGGACAAGGATGTGGCACGTGGCAAGGCTGCCCTCAAGGCCAAGATCATCGATGATTACTCCTCGGACTCCGGTCTGAGCAAGCAGATTGCTCGCCAGGCTGCCATCAGCCGAATTGTGCTGGATGCTGAGACTTTGGTGGCTGCTGTCGATGCCATCAGTGTGTCGCAGGTTCAGGCTGCTGCCAAGAAGGTTGCCGGCTCTAAACTGTCCGTCGGCGCCATTGGCAACTTGGCGCAGGTGCCCTACGCTTCGGACTTGGCTTAAGTAGATTATCTTCTGTTGTATAACCTGTAAATGTAATTTAATTTCCGCCGGAGAGACATCGTAACGAATTAAACTTGTTGGAATTCGATGTGGATATGGATGATAATTGAATGGGGAACGGGAAACAGAAGAGGAGGGGAAATGGAGATTACTCAGCACCTACAAAAAGCTGTAGTTCCCTTTTAATAATGAGGAAAGAAAAGATTCCACTTTAGAATATAATCAATTCTCACGGGATACTCCCTAAAAGAGATTTAAAGTAGTTGCAAAAGATTCCTCTGCTAAAATGTCTACATACCCTGTAGACTTCAGTTAAACCTGCAGCTAACAGATTGCCATATCTTGTATATATATATTCGTGTACATTTATTAGACATTATTAGACAATTAGTTAGACATGATAAAATTTCCTTAATTTAAAATAAAGCGTTAGTCCCCAAGGGAGTTAACCGTTGAGTTCTCGTAGATGCTTTCACATTGATGCTGATGTATAACAGATAGAGATACAGTATTGTATATATATAGTTGCACATGTATGCCGCATGTATAACAGTTGGAATCCTAGACGAGAATCACCACGAGAATGGCCACAAAGAGTGAGATGATCACCAGCCAATATCCCCAGGTGCTATCGCGTCTCGTTACAGCGTTAATGCCGCGCGTTCCTTGCTGCACACCCGACTCCACGCGATCCATGCTGTTCGACAGATTGTCCAGAATGTTATTCTGATCCTCCACCTCATTGCCCAGTTGGGTAGCAAGCTCCCGTTGCCGGGAAATGGTGGCGGATAGCACTTCCAGACCACGATTCTGTTGTTCCATGATCTCTGCCTGCGTCTGCCTCACAGCTGACAGGGGGGTGGGTCGATTTGCTTCTCTTGCCGCTGCTGCAACCTGCTCATCCGTGGCCCACTTTGGGTGGTTGTAGCGCACGGGATGTCCGGTGGATCGTCCCTCAATAGGCACATTATTTGCATGTGTGTTCTTGGTGAATCTGCACTCTATATCATACAGCTGTGCGTTCAGCTTGTCATAAAGTTCGCTGCGTTCCTTGAGCTCCTCCTCCGACCTTGTGCCCCACAGGGTGGCATTCTCTATTAATGATTTCAAGTGATTGACATCGTGCCTCAACTGGTCCAATTGCATATCGATGGTGGAGGACAAATGCACATATTCCGGCGAATTGGGTGGCCCACCCAAATGCTGGCGCTGCTGGATCTCCACCAGAATCTCATGGAAAAGGCGCTCGCAGCTCTCGTACTCGATTGGCCTGCAGAATACAACGGTAAATTTAGTTCTTCAGTTTAGTTATACTTAATTGAGGGGCTTCTATGGGCAGTATGATCACGTTTTGTGTACCCGTACTTACCATGAGTCATGATCCAGTAGCGACATCGTTGCAAATGTTTATCGCCCGCTAGATTTGCAGCATTTGCAGGCGTTTTTCTCGCGGATTTAACTGCGTTCCTGTTTTTTTATTGTTGTAAGTCAACAAGGTTCCGTTATCAGCTGTTCACCGTTAACAGTGCAGTTAACAGCAACTGTAATAGTAACATGGCCCAGCTGTTAAGCACTGTGCGCACTGTTAAGGTTTTAAATACACAACAGTGTATTTTTAGTGCATTGGCAAGCAAATATATTTAAATTTAGACACAATTTAAATTCTTTGCTTATTTTATACGACATAAAACGCCAATTCGACTGACTGAGTTGAGTTTAATTAAACAACAAATCCCAGCTTACAGTTACCAGGGCTACTAGATCGATAACGATAGCAGTTTTGATGGCAATTTGACACTATTTTGATTTTATCTGCATACAGAGACGTACACAGCCATATACACTATAGTAAATCACAACATATTCAATCAAATGTAACAATTAATTAACAATTAGCCTAATTAAGCGTTTGCTCTGCTTAACATTGCTCTTCTTTGCGTTTACAGCACCCGTTGGCGCCATCTGGTGCACGCTAACGTTTACTAACACTTGCCGCGAAACATGTTGCGATCTGCAACACTGACAACCAAATCATTATTTACGTTAAAAATAATTCCGTGCTGTGTGCGCCGTGTGTGGGTACGTTCCCGTTCGTTTCTTTGAAACCAATTTGAATTGAAATTTCACCGTTATTAATTTTGAAAATTAGCTCTATCACGAGCTCAGTTAAATTGTTAATTTTTGGATTTCATTGAAAACCAATGAAAATTGTTACGTCATATGAAAATTTCGGTGCGGAAAAGTGACTTCCCCCACAGCAGCAGCACCAGCAGTGGCAGAGCAGCAGCGACAACGACAGAGCAGCAGCAGCAGCGGTAGCATAACTCAAGTCGCGGCGGTACCTTTAAATAGAGAACAACAACAACAACACGCGCGCTGCATGTGCTGCACACACACACACGCACACACGCAACGCACACAAACGCATAAATACGTCACACACACACATGTGTGTGGGAGTGTGTGAAAGAGAAAGAGAGCGATAGAGTCAGTGATAGTAAAGGACATAAAGTAGTCGGTGCGTAGAATTTCATCTGTGTGTGTGGAACTGTTGTAATTTTTGAGAGCTCCAATATTCACTTGTAATTGTGATTCGTAGGAAGTAAGATCTCTAGTAGTATAAAAATAAAAATAAAAGTGTAATTCAACTTAAATTCGGAACCCAACATAAAAAAACACAATCAATCAAAACAAGAAGCTAAAACATCCCCCAACTAGACCATCAACCTCTTTTAATATCAACATTTTACCATCATAATCATTTATAACGGCTAACAATTACGTCTTCTTCGTCATATCGTGTCTTCTCGTCGTGTGCATTCGTCTTCTACTTCGTCTTCGTTTTCGTCTTGTCTCAATCCGTATTGAATAATAAGCTTAAATAACGTAACGTAATAACGTAAGCGAAATTCCCTAATAACGCAACGTGAGAAGTGTCGTCCTGCTTCGCCACCTTCACCTCCACCGAACATCTCCTCGTGCATCTCCCCCTCACTGGCAAACAGAAACTGCAAGTACAACAGCAACAACAACAACAACTGCAACAACAACAACAACAGGCAAGAAAGAGAAGAAGAGAAACCACTCGAGGCTGCTGTCAAGACAAATGCAACGATTTGGATAACGGTGAGTGTGTTGAAATGGGCATGGCATGGGGTGGTGGGTTGTCTTTCTTGGGGTATGGGGTATGGGGTATGGGGAGTTGTGGTGGGTCTCTAATTTTTGGTAAAGCGGGAGAAGGGGGCACTTTGTGGCGAAAATTCTATGCATGCAACTCGTTTTTCCAGAGTTGGAGTTACACACGCACCACACACACACACACACACACACACACACACACACATACGAATTACGACTGTTTGTGTGTGCATGCAGCGGAAAACGTGTTGTAGTTGTAAGAAAAACCAGAAAATCGAAACCGGGAATTGGGTCAGTATGTCAAATGCGCGAGAGAAAGAGTGAGAGGGAGAGGAAGACAGGGGAAAGGTTCTTTAAAACGAGTCTTTGTTGTTGTCAGTCGATTTGTTCTTTTCATTTAGTCAGCCGCACTTGACGCTAGACCAGCATCCACACATGTGTGCACGTCTGTGCATGTGTGTGTGTGTGTGCGTGTCTCTCCATGTGTCTCTTCATATGTGTGTGTGTGTCTGATTGTCACTCGCGCGTGGTTTTTCTTTTGCTTAGCATTTCGTTGCGCTCTCTCTCTCTCTCTCTCTTCGCACTCTCTGCGCTCTCAGTTGATCTTGCACTCAGCGCCGCAGTCAACTGCGACTGCGGCAGCGCATTTACCTTGAGCTCGCCTGCACTTGTCACGTCTCACGTCTTACGCGTATCTCTCCCCCTCTCGCTCACTCCCATGTGGAACTGACTGTGTTACGTTTTTCTTATTGGACTTTTCGGTGAACTTCTAAAATGGAGCCACCTTTCGAAACACTTAACCGGACTGCGCTGCCTGCCCAGTTAGACAGCTGCCAGCAGAGCGACTCCGGCTGCGTCCGCTTTTCATGTTTGCTAATAAAATTATTACGATTTATCCGACGGCTGCTAATGCGTTTTAAGGTCGCCTTCGTTGACTCTCGCGCCGTCGGTAGCCGCCGTGCTGCTGACCCATTAAAACGTCTTTCACATGATATGCGCCGCTTACATTTCGCGGTCCATTTAACAGAGTTCCCCCACCCCTCCCGCTGGGCGGAAGATTGGGTGTGGAAGGGCCAAGTTAAGACTGTGGTTCGTGTGATTTATTCTACAATTGTGCAGAGAGAAAGAGAAAGGGAGAGAGAGAGATGGCTAATAGGCGTGCTGACACTGCCTATTGGCAACAGGGTGACCGTATTTGTGGGTGCAGGGAAGTGAAGGGGGACTGTGGGGACAATTTGCAGTGATTTATTATTTGTTATGCAATTGTAAGTGAGAGAGAGAGAGATAACTAATAAGCTTAGGGTGATCAGAGCAAATTTCATCTTAAATTGCCTCCAGGGTGACCATATTCGGCATGCAAGTTTATGGCTGGGGAAGAACAGCGAGTACTTATTTATTGTGATGAATTTAAGACCCTTTGTTAAGCTTAGGGTGACCGTATTAAAAGTAAAGCTGTTAGACCTAATAACTAAGTCAACTGTCGCTCGCAATTAGTAGGGTGACCATATTATTCTCTGTAATAATTAATTAGTTTCACTTCAATCCAATGCCCGCTGAGATCAGCAAAAGGAATATATAGTTAGCTAGTAAGACCAATAAACAAGCCAGCAGAAAGTGGGAAAGAGAGAGATGGTAGAGAGGGAGAAAGGACTAGGCGATTAGGGCACGCAAGACGAAGTTTGTTCTATTTTGGGGGAACTTTTCTACTTCCTGTTTACCCACAAAGCTTGCGCTCTCTTATGGCTAACTAAGAGAAAGAGTGAAAGAGTGGGACAAAAGGAAGTGGGAGTGGGAGAGAGAGAACAGAGGGATGATGAACACGTTCGTTCTATGATTTTTGCACTTCAAGAGAACATCTGATTTCCGAGTCTGATTGTGTTGTTGTTGCTCTTTCTCTGTTGTTGCTGCCATCCTTGTTCCTCTCTTTATTGTTATTGTTCTGCTTCTTTTTGTTGTTGCTTCGCCTATTTCTCTCTTTGTTATTGTTGCTCTCCCTCTGCTCCTGTTGGCCAGAGTGAGGCATCAAATTCGTTCCATATTTGCATGCGACTCCCGCCTTCTCCCCACTCTCTTCCTCCTCTCCCTCTCTTGCTGTGTCGGGATATGCCGAGCGCAATGTTAACCTATATAAATGTTGTTGTTGTCGCCCAGCCACCCCCACAATGACGACGACGGCGACGACGACGACGTCTTCGCTGCCTCAGCTGCTGCTGGCAGCGCTGTCAGTTGAAGGTTCTTTTTATAATTTAAAACATTTTTTTTTGAGGCGACGACGGAAGCTTTTGTTGCTTGCTTGTGCTGCCCACGTCGACGTCGCTGTCGGCGCTGCTGTTGCTGCTGCTGTTGAGCTTAATGCTGAGTGTACGCATCAGTGAACTCAATTTAATTATCATGATTGTTTTTCTCGCTGTCTTTTGCCAGAAAATTCAAATTCAAATTTTCCAACTTCACACACACACACACACTATATATAGAGTCGCAGTTTGCATAGCCAGGTTAACACACACGTCCGGCGCTTGTTCATTTCAGTCGTCGTCGTTCCCAGGGCAGATTTCCATCGCGCTTATGTAATCGAGAGAGAGAGAGAGGGAAGAGAGAGAGGGAGGGAAAAAGAAAAGCAAACTACGTATAAAATTGATAAAAGCGCGCTGCGCTGGCCATAATTACGTATACGCGCTGTCTGCGTGACTGTGTGTGTGTGTGTGTGTCCCTCTTTGTGTGTCTGTGTGTGTGTGCGCCCTTCGCCCATTTTTTATCAGCACGTTATTTATGCGCTCCTCCGCCATGACAGATAGAACGACAGAAAGCAACAAACAACAACCAACAACAACAAGAACAACTCGCACACAACAAAGAGCATTTGAAGTGCAGCGTAGCGCAAAGAGAAAATAAAACTCTCGTTGTTATTGTTGCTGTTGTTGTTGTTGTTGTTGTAAGCCCGAAACGAAAAGCAATTAAGTCGCCATGGCTCATTGCACAATAAGCAAAGAATCAAAAAACCTAAAACGCACGCAGCCAGTAGTAGCAGCAGCAACAACAACAGTAAGAACAGCAACAGAAACAACAACAATAACAGCAGCAACAACAACAGTAAGAATAACAGCAGCAGCAGCGCCAGCAGCAGCGTCGGCAGCGGCAAACATAACTGTGTTTGCTTGGCCATCCATAGCGCACATAGCGACGCAGCCAACGTGCTGCCATGACTGCGACAGCGACGTCGACGTCGACAACTCTAAATGGGAGAGGAAGAGCAGCGGCTTAATAAATAGGCCAAATATGTAATATCGCTAAAATGTGTTTATTGTAATCTTTTTCACACACACACGCACGTAAAGACACACACATACGCACACACACACACTCACACGCTAACTGGCTCTCACACGTGCATTGCATCCCTCGCTAACGTATTTTTTTGTTGTGCGAGCGCCAAAAACAAAAAGGGAGCACACGAGAGAGGGAGCACAAGAGAGAGGGAGCACACGAGAGAGTAGACGTGCGAGAGCGCGAGTAAATATGAGAGCGCCGGTCGAATAGTGGGTACTACCATGGGTAAATTAAGTTATACGGGGAGTATAATTAATATAGTTGCTGATCTGACTGAGAATCGAAGTGAATATGTATTTATGTAGGCCTCTCTTCTTACTTTACAGAGTATGTTAATGTTAATGTTACGGTTGCCTATCGATATATCGCAGATTATGTTGATGTTATTTACAGTGTTGTACTGCTTCTGACTCATTATGTAAATTCCACTAGATCGGTCTGCCAGCCCACTGTGCGCCGTGTGCCGACTGAGAGTGTTTCTAGTAACAGAACGAGAGAGCGCTATTTGTAACTAAGAAGAGAGCGCACCTAGTGTGCCGACTGAGAGCAAGCCGAGCACGACGTTAGCCGTGTTGGCCGAACGTAAGCCGAGTGCCGAACGTAAGCCGAAGCAATTTGTGCTCGCCGTAGTAGTGCACGACGACGACGTCGCTGTTGCCTACGCTGGCGTCGCTGTCGCTGTTGACGTTGCTGCTTGCTGCTGCGCTGCTCACTGTGGGGGCCCAATTGGTCGCATTGCGCTCGTGTCGCTGGCTGAGTCGTTGTTCTACCGTCGTGATTGCAACACTTCTGCTTCTGCTGCCGCCGCCACAGTCACAACACACTCTCGCCGTCATTTGCCGTCGCACTGTTCACGTTTTTCACGTCGGTAACTTTTCGTTCTACGACGCGACGTCGCAGTCGCAGCCGCAGCACAGCAGCAACTCGTACGTTAGACGACATTTCAAAGCAGCAGCAGCGCGGTGTGTGTGTATGTGTATGTGTGTGTGTCCCCCGTGTGTGTGTGTGCCAGTTTTCGTGCGTTCTGTGCTGCAACAACAATAATAACAACAACAACAACAACAGTTACCACACACACAGTGAACACGCTGTTGGCCGTGTTTAAAAATATAAACTGCGTTTTTTTCGCCAAAAAAGCCATAAAAAATAATTTCCTAAAGCATTAGCCCAGACCAGGCCCACAGGGGCCAGACAAGAGTCAACGACAGCGGCAGCGGTGGCAGCAACAGCAGCAACAACAACAAATCATAAAAAAAAAACACTATTTCGGCCTGGTCAGACAGAAAATGCCGCCGACTCTGAGCCCCAGACCCCAGCGACAAAAACAGAAATCTGGCGGCACAACTACCAAGTCAACTACGACACAAACAAACAAACACACGTATAGGCACATTTATATAGCCACTATATATACGCTGATATTGTGTGTGAACGTACTTGATTTTGGGTCTATACTGGCTGCGATTGTTGATGTTGTTGTAGCTGTTGCTGTCGTTGTTGTTGTTATTTTTGTTGCTGTTATTGCAGCTGTTGTTCTTGTTGTTCTTGCTGACCGTCGCTCTGGGCTCGTTTGGCGATTTTCACCAGAAAAAGAACAAGAATCGCTGGGAAGAGAGGAAAGGGAGGGGGAAGAGTGGGAAAAACTCGCGGCCAGGAGCGCGCACAAATTTAATGCGTGACACACAAAAATTTGTTGTTGCTGTTCTTTTTGCAATTGTTAAAATACAATTTTTGTGTATACGCCAAGCGCGCGTAGTATCCCCCTCTCCCCCTTCCCCTCCTCTTCTTCTCGGCCCGGCACAGCAAAATAGTCACAATGTGCCGTCAATGTGGCTCTTGCTTCTCTCCCTCTCTCTCATTCTTACCCTTGTCCTGCTGCTCTGCCAGTCGTAGCGTCGTCCCTTGTGTGTTGCCATTCGCACACGTTGCGTATACGTAATAGCCATAAACAACAACAACAACAACGAGAACGAGAACAACAAGAACAGCAGCAGCACGCACAGCATTCGTTATACCCCCACGCTGCCTCGCGCTCTCTCTCACTCTGCCACTCCTCCCTCTCTTTCTGCTCCCTGGCCTCCTTCAGCCCCCCCTCTCTCTCTCTCTCCTTCTCCCCATCTCTTTGGGAGTTTCTTCTCTCGCATGCAGAGCGCATAGAAATTCCGTTTATTTTCACGTTGGCATTTTGACTGCCCTTTGATGAGTTGATAAACGAGCCAGATTAAACCCCTCTGCAAACACACACACCCCTACTCTTCGGCCCCCTCTTAACCCTGATTCATAAGCACATGCAAACACACGCACACACAGACACACACACACACGCAGAAACGTGCACGCATTGCAGACCAAGTTTACGTTGAAATGTGATAAAAAAATGAAAGAAAGAAATGAAAAATTATTATGAAATTATTTATTCATTTTAAGTTTACGGTTCAGCAGCAGCAACAACAACAAATACACATGAAAAAAAGGTGCTAATATATTTTTAAGCAGCCATAAAATATTTGGCTCGAACGAGGCCCAAATAAATGATATTATCGAAAGAGCGGCCCGAAAACAAAGTTAAATAGAAAAAAAGAAATATACAAAAAAAAAGAAATAAAAACCAAAAATTCAACATCACCAAGGCGAGCGGAAAGTTTTGACAAAAAAAGCAAAAAAGTGGAGGAAAAATAAGGTAAAAATGCCAACCAAAAAGTAGATTTATTTTTAGTTGCATTCTCTGTTGAAATCAAAATCAAAAACGTCGCATAAAGGCGGCGACAAATGCCAAGTCTTCTTTCACTCCTACAATGTTCTCTGCTACTCTCTCCCTCTCTCTCTCTCTCTCTCTTCTCTGTTCGTCTCTCCTGCCCATCACTTTCCCATTCTCTTTGCTCCTCTTTTAAAATAACCCACGCAGCGTTGAGAACATCATCTAGAAAATCGAAATGTTTTCAGGCCCGCGCGACCAAATGGCGTTGCTGTGAGTGCCATTGCGACTGGGAAACGTGTCGCCAGGGAGCTGCTAACGAATGATATACGTATTTCCTATAAGGGGTGTCTGTTTCTGTCTCTGTTGCTCGCAGCTAGAGCTGAGCAATGTGGGAGGAAAATGCAAATCAATTGTTGTGGGAGGATAAGTGGGTGACATTTTCCTTGAGAAGGGTGTAAGGGTTTTACAAGGGTTTGTATGTAATTTATAGCTTATATTTATGTAGTTACTAGATAGATATATAGAAATGTTTTATTAACCAGTCTTTATCTAAGAATTCCGCTATAGATCGGATAGTTTCATGAATTCGTATTTAAATATTTAAATATAGCTTTATGCTTTCGACTTCCCTTGAGGAATGATAAATACCAGATATAAATGAAGCATTATCTAAATACCTTCACAAAAGTAACTTTATTATTTTTATAGGTTTTTGATGTTCCAGATATTATTATTATTTTCAATAATGTTGAATCTCTTCGAAACTTTTTGAGTCTCCCTTTGAATATCCAATACATTCTATATTTATTCTGTAAGAATTTTCCGTATTTGTGTCTTGTAAATCATTCTTTAGATATGATTCGATAAGAGAAGATTCTATTTAATATTCTAGAGATACTTTTATTTGATAAAAATACTAAAAATATTGGAATACCTTAAATGGAATATTTGACATTTTCCCTTAATCTCAATCTCATCCATCGCCACAGTTTAAGCCAATTTGCTTACTTATTCTAACTTATATTGAACTTTAAGTAAAATATTCAACATGTTTAAGGGAAAATCCCAAGTCATCTTCACTTTTCATAAGAACTTCAAATATTTTTAATAAAATATTTACGCAATTTATCATTTGCAAGCTCAATCCCACATCTCTTCCACAGTGTTCTAGCCAATATAATATCTTATCCTAGATGATATTCAAGTTGAAAGTAGACTTTGCTGTGCAAAATAAGGATTTCAGCCTTTTCTAGATGAAAATACTTGATAAATTCTCAATCCTAATCAAAGCTGTCAACCACAATCAGCTCAATCCCCTCACAATTGTCACACTTTCAAGGCAGCTCAAAGCTTTGCTGCCAAACAGTTTGTGCAAATCCTTTTTATCGCTCCGTGTCTGTTATTCGCACCTGCATCAACAGGATTGGAACACCCTGTATATGTAAATCTAAAATTAAATGCGCGGCGGCGGCGGCTTCTCTGCGGTTGTCTTCAGTTTTCAGTGTTCATTGCTTGTTGCCGTTGCTGCCATTCGACGACGACGGCGACAAATCTGTGTTACTTTACAGATTTTCTTTATAACACACACACAAATAACTAAGTACTCTGTGTGTGTGTGTTTGGCATATATGTTTTCATTTAATTTTGAGCCAAAAAGATACTTTTTGTCTTTCTTGCCGCGAATCGTGCCAAAAAATAAGTCGTTGCTGCCGTCGTCGTCGTCGCCGTCGCACTGTTGACGCTGGCGGCGTCGGCGACATTGGCGACAGCTGTTCTGCCTTAGCCCAAGGGGGCGTGGCACGCCCCGGGAAGCTGCTCTGCTGCCGCTGCTGTTGTTGGTCATAAAAATAAAATGCCTTCGAGCTGTTATCGAAACGACGAGCGACGGCATAAACTTTGTATAGAATGTAGAAGACTGTCTGTCTTGTCTGTGTGTGTGTATCTGTGTGGATTGCTCTGTCTTTGTGTGTGTGTGTGGCAGGCAAATCTGCGCCCAAGGCAGGGCAAAAAGCTAAAATAAAACGAGTCGAATTGCGACCCAAAAGCGCTTAGGATTCGCGTTGGAACATTACTTTGACTTTCAATTGCTGGCAGCGAGCCAAGCAGCAACGTTTCTGCTTTCCCTCTTGCTGCTCTTTCTCCCCTCACTTCTCCCCCTCTCCTGCTCAGTGAACTTCGCCCACATGCAAAGAGATTTGGTCAGGCAATCGACCAACTGACCCAACTGACTCTTCCACTCGGTTAGCAGCACTGTAGCGTAGCTTGCCAGCTAGAGAGTCTCCTCTCGATATATTTGGAGCGTGCCAGTGTGTGTTAGTATGTGTGTTTGTGTTTGTGTGTGTGTGTGTGTTAGGTACACCCACCTCGACCTAATCTCCATTTTTAACCCGCGGGCTACACGCACTGCGGCACTTTATAGGCCCAATTATTGCCCAGCCTGGCCTGGCTCGCCTCATTCAATTCATTCATGCAGCCAAGCGCGCTGACTTTCAGCTTTTTACTACACAACCAATGCACACACACACACACACATGCACTCATACATACATAGAACTCTCACACTCACAGTTAGCCACGCTTCATTCATGCATTCAAACAAAAAGTTAATATTAGTTATCTGCATATTTTCACGGTTTTGAATCGAGCTGCCCACTAGCGGATATACTCACAAGCATACTTCATCAATCACACACACACACATATATATTACACCTATATCCGCTGAGAACTGTGGCAGCTGCCACCACCTGAGCAATTTTTCAACAATGCCAACTGGAATTAACGCCACAAGCAAATACTATTCGAATACTATTCGAACTGACTGTTGAATGGGAAGCTTGATGTGGGATTTTCTTATTGCCCGAGTGTGGAAAATACAAAGAAAATCCCATTATTATGGGGTCTATATAGATTATGCCAGAAGAATATAAACTCTAGGGGGGGAAAATGTTATTTGAATTGAGTGTTGAATGAGAGATGAGAAGGGGCTCGTTGTGTGGGATGCACTAGGTGAAAGATCTAAAGAATCTAATAATTGAGTTTTTATAGTAATCTAACAGAAGTATATGAGCTCTAGGTGAATATTGTTTTAAAACTATGCGAATGATATTCAAATTGAGTATCGAATGAGGAGGTTGAAGTGGAATTTTCTTTGCCGTAGTGAAATATGAGTGAAGCACTCGTGTTATTGGATAAATATAGATTATTCCCCAAGAATAAATACCCTAAAGATACATAATTCATGGAGAATCTGAAGAAACCCTCATATTATGCTGATTTATAAAGATTATGGTAAATTAGAGCAAATTGTGGGGAAATTATATCGTCCAATTCAATGCAAAATACATAAAAGAATCAAATATAGATCGAAATCGGGCTTAGATAATTCCCAAAGAATATTCTACGTGGGATTTATTTTTTCCAAGTGGAAAATGTGTGGAAACCCTGATATTATGTAGATTTATATAGATTACAGCATTATGGAAACAAATTATGGGCAAATTAAAAATATTCTAGAATTTTTTTGCATACTGTTTACTGTTTCTTTTCCATTACTGAAAGAAATTGATTTATAAACTTAATGCAATTTTCCTCTTAATATTAATTTTCTTCTACATAAATTGCAACAAAATCAAGCTAATTTTCGCGTAGATCTCATCTATTTATATGAGAAAGAGACGGAGAAAAGAAAAAAACAAGCACATCAATCTTTTATCTTTAGCGTCGCATTTCGACACGCTGCGAAATTTTCTGATGTTGAAATCTTTTCAGATCGCAACTGCGGCAACTAATTTTCTCGCTCGACGACGACGACGACGACGAATTGAACGTGCTCTCTCGCTTACTCGTTGTGGCCTCTCACTCACACGTATTTCCGGTTGTTATACACTTCATAATTGAGTTCTGTGCGGGATATTAAGTGACTGTGCTAATGATAATGCGCCTTGATTGATTAGACGATTATAAAATTGCAGAAAAAGGTGTGAGAGAGTTTTTTTAACTGCTATAATTGTTGTATTATATAGATAATCAAATATTATTAGCAGTATTATTACTTTTTTTACGTTAATACTTGAAAAAGTGATGGTAATTCTCTTTGGTATTCATATATAATATCTGTATGTGAAGCTAATTAGTTGATGTGGGATGTGAATGGAAAGTACTTTTGTATATTATATAGTTCATCGAGCTTAGCACCTTTTTACGATAGTACTTAGTATACTTTCTATAATATATCTATTTTAAAATATACTATATATTCATATTCAGCTAATTAGCTAAGATAAGTGAAAGATAAACGTTTATTCAGGCTTCATGCTGCAATTTCTATAGTCAAAGTAAATCTTTATAAATACTTCAACTATTGAACAATCTAACTTGATTTACTTTATGTATAATCTTCAACTTAATCTCTAAATTAGCAACGAAGCTTCTCTAGCCTTCAGTTTATATATTTTTCTCTATATATATTCACTATACACCCATGTGCAGTATTTGTTTTATGACTTTCAACTTTTTGCACAACTTTTTCAACTCGTAAAGTTTATGTGGGTGCACACTGGGAGAACTACCGAGAGAGAGAGAGAGAGAGAGGGAGAACAAGAGAGAGATAGGTGGGGAGGGGCAAGTGAGATTCGGTGTCGGATTTGTGGCTTGAAAGTAGCTAAAAGCTAAAGCTGCATTTAGTGGCAACTCAAAGCTAATTTGCCTAACTTGATATAGAAGTGTATTTATTTTATAACTGCGGCGATTTTCTTATTGCACTTTGTAATTAGATTTTTGGCTCGCATAAACGGGGACACACAACGAAAGAGAAGAGGAGAGAGAGAGAGGGAGAGTGTGGCAGACAGTGCGACGGACAGTGGGGCAAATAACTTGCTAAATAGTTGAGGCGCAAATTTGTAACGAGCCAAAAAACGATGCCATTTGTTCTTGTTGTTGTTGCTTGAAAACAAAAGCGAAAACGACTGCACGCTGTGCTGTGCTGTTGTTTGTGCAGGTGAATTTCGAGTGCTTAAAAAGGGGCAGCAGGGGGCGTGGCGCGCAGTGGGGGCACGCGTGTCTATACATGCAACGACGACGACGACGACGACGAGAGTTGGCAGTGCAAAAGATGCAAATGCAGGGCAAGAGAGAGATATAGTTAGACGAAGGCGTTGCTTGATTGAAGTGCAGAGACAAAGCGACGAAAGAGAGAAGGGAAAGAAGAGGAGAAGAGGTAGGGGAAGGAGGGGAGAGAAGAGAGAGGTAGAGGAGGTGGAGGGCGCGCTAGAGACGCTTTTGATGACGTGCTCAGCTGCGCTTTTTTCACTTTTACACACACCTACGCACACACGTACATACACACGCTGACGCAGCGCACACCCACAGTACGCGCTCACTCATTCTCTCTCTCTCTTCCCCCCTCTCTACCTTCCTCTTTCCCTCTTTCTTTCCTTCTCTTTCTTACTCGCCACATTGTCTGTAGATTTTTTGCATTTTAATTTTATGCCCTGCTCAAGGAATGAAAGCGCCCCCACACACACACACAAAGGCAGCTGCGTCTACGAAAATAGTTGGCAGCCCCTAACCGAACACCCTCTCTTCCCCCACCCCCTAACCATCCCCACAAGTCGCACTTTTAGGCCATTTCTTTGCACTTTGCCTTTTACGTTGCTTTTCCATGATTGCATTTTTTATAGCCGCAGTTTCCACCTCCCCTTCTCCTTACCTCTCTCTCTCTCTCTCTCTCTCTTTCTTCGCTCTTTCTCCTCTACCAATAAATTTGCATATTTTGTAGCGAAGCACCTTGCGCTTTGCGCTGGCATTACGCATACGCCGCGTCGTTTGCCACTAGAGAAGAATCGATTCGGCTCGTCTCTTGGGTATTGAAATCGCTTTTTAATGACTTAATTTGGTAGATCATTTTTTGGTGCAGCTCTTGGGTATATCAAATAACGCTTGAATCCTTTAGGGAGCAGGGGGGGGGTGTGGTAACTATTGTAGAATGATGCCAAGCAGCCATCAGCCATCGCTCATACGCAGTGTTGTCTGCTGGACTGGCAGCAATAAATCATTTGCCAAAACGCTCGACTAACTTTGCTGCCACAACCACACACACATAGAGAAATATAAGGGTGTGGGGTGGTAGCATGTTTGTGGGCGGGGTGGGCGTGTCAGCATATTTTGTGTACATTACGCTGCGAATATTGATTCAAAGAGTCTCGACTTGGGGAGAGTTCTGCTGCTTAAAGTTAAACATTGGACACAAAGCCCCAAAAAAACCAATACAAATACGCTTTGGACACAGTTCTCACTATGTGTGTGTGCGTGTGTGTGTGTGAGTGTGAGTTACACACACATCAAACAATTTCACGCTGCCTGCTGTCGAGAAAAGTTTCATTGTTTGATACAACTTTGCTTTGGCTTTTCACAAACACACACACTTTGATACACTCACATACACCCCTACCACACACACACACACACACAAATATAAACCTACGTCCCTCCCCCTCTTTCACACACATTCACACACACTCGCCTAACGTTTTTCTTTCTTTTTCTGCCTTCACACGCTTTGTAGTTTGTCGTTTCCCTTTTGCTGCTGCTGCTGCGAGGATTATGGATTTTTGTGTGGCAGTAGCACAAGCATAGAAAGAGGGGGGAGAGGCGAGGGGGGTAACTGCTGCTGTTGGGTGCCTGGCAAGCCATCAATTTTGTTACTGCCTCTGCCGCTAAGGCATCGTCAACATCGCGCGTCCTACTGTCGTGCCACGTCTCTCGCGCGTCTGTCGTGCCTCATCATCGTCATTATGATGTTTGTCTGTTGGTATGTCTGCCACAGCTGTCCCCCCCTGCCACCTCCCGTATCCCTGCTTAATGTTCGCTACAATTTCCTTTCACTTGACTGACACCCAAAGCAGCAGCAGCAGCAGCGGCGGCAGCGACGTCGACAGCATCGTCCTCGCCACACTCAAGGAGTGTGTAACATATTTCTGGCCCTTTTCGCTTACGAAGGGAGGGGTGGCAGCTACTTCCGGCGCGCTGTCAGTCAGCCTCTCTATGTGGGTGTGTGTGTGTGTGTGTGTGTGAGTGTGCCATTTTTGCGCTTTCTCGCATTACACTTGACTTGCTGCTGCTGCTGCGGCCGCAACTTCAATTGACCTTTGACTGTGAGTGCACTGTGCCACAGCAGCACACCCCCTCTGCAGCCCCTCTACATTTTGGGTAAGTTATGCGGCAGCACGCGCGCAGTTTGGACAGCGATTTGAGCCTGAGCTTGTTTGCCCTGGGGATTTGTGATATACCCAGAGAGAGACAGAGAGAGAGATAGAGAGAGAAAAAGAGTTGAGAAACCGTTGAGCTTTCGCCTAATTGTTCTTATGTGACTTACATACGCTTATCGGCTTGTCGAGCTACCAGTCTCCCAGGGCAGCCCCTTTTCACCTGCCTCCTGCCTCCTTTCCTGCTGCTCTTCTTCCTCTTCCCCTTTGCCTAACCTTCCCTGCTTCCTGTTGTGCAAGGCGTTGCTTTCTTCTACCTTTTTTGCCTTTTCGTCAGCATTTCTGACTTTTATCTGCCTTGGAATATCTGCAGCCTTGGCTTGCTCTCGTCCTTCCCCCTTCCCTCCCTCTCTTTGCCTGCCCCTTTGTTGCTTTTTATTTGGGCAAGGACATGCCGTCGGCGGGCACACACACTCGATACTCACACACACACAGGTGAGTTCACTATTTTTATCTCTCTCTCTCTGTGTGTGCGAGTCTCGTGTGGGCAGTTTAGTCTGCTCTCGAGTGGGGGAAGGCACGTTGAACAGGAACTGAGATAGGGAAGTACGACGGCAGCAAACTCTTTTTGCCAGCCCACTCGACCTAGCTACCTTCCTGCGCCGCCCTCCCCTCCCCTGGGCTAAGTGTGCCAACACAGTCGCCCACATTTTGCCATTTTTATAGGTCAAATGTTGCACATCACTCCCGTACCTTCCCCTAGCGCAGTTAGTTGTGCAGTTAGTCGTGTATATTCCTCTCTGTACATTACTCACTGTTTCTCTATCCCCCTCCTTTGTTTATCCCTCTCTTTCTCTCTATAAATATATATCCCTTACTATCATTGAAGCGGTCACTTTCTCCCTCTAGCTTTTTGCCTAGCTCCCTCAGCCTTGCTGCTTTTTTGTTCCTCAGCCTTGCGCCCTTTCTCCTCTCCCTACCTTTCTCTCTCTCCCTACCTCACTCCAGCTCCCTCTCATTCGTTCTCCTGCTCTCCCTCACTCCCTTTTTCCCGTCTGCTGATTCAATAGTTTCTCGCTTACTAATTGCATTGCCCTAATTGCCCGAGTTGCGCTTGAATTGTGCCAAAAAAACGCACCAACAACAGCAACATCAACACCAACAACAACAGTAAAAGCATCTGTGCGCTATATAGCAAAGTTGCCGGAATGTTTAAATCTTGTTTCAAGGGAGTGTATATGGGGGGGAGGGGGAGGCAACTAACGAAATTGTTGCATGGTCTGAATCTGATTTCGATGGCGCCTGCAGCCAATCCAAATGCTGCAAATGAAGGCTAACATTGCAAGTGTATTGACAGCTTATATACACACACATACATATCAGTACATACATAATGTATGTGTGTGCGTGTGTGTGTGTTTGGTATGCTCATGAAGTTCATTTAGATTGCATTTGCGAAATATTTGTGTGATGAGAACACACACACGAAACAAATCAGCAGGATGCAAACAGCATCAGCAGCAATGACGAGAAAATCAATGATATGCCATGTTTAGTATATACGAGGGTCGTTTGATAAGTCCGTGACTTTTTGTATTTGCCGCGCACCTGCTCTAAATACAACACTGCTCCTGTCAGCAGTTATCGATTAACAGCTGACTGTAAAATTTTGAGAAAGCTGCGTTTTTTGGTTTGCGTTTTATAGGCATTGAAAGCAGACGATCTCGTGAATTTTAACGAAAATGGAAAAAAGTGAATTTCGTGTGCTAATGGCAAAATTTCATAAATTGGGCTACGAACTGCTACCCCATCCAGCATATTCTCCAGATTTAGCCCCCTGTGACTATTTTTTGTTTCCAAACATGAAGAAATGGCTCGGCGGTAAGAGATTCGGGTCAAATGAAGAGAAACACAGAAACAAACGACTATTTTGAGGGCCTTGAGAAAACCTATTATTTGGAAGGAATAAAAAAATTGGAAAAACGCTGGACTAAATGTATAGAGCTAAAAGGAGATTATGTTGAGAAATAAAACGCTTCTTTGACGAAAAAAATATATTTTATTCAAAAAGTCACGGACTTATCAAACGACCCTCGTATATATATTTGCTAACATGTGATATACTATATAGTATATGTCTGTTTGTAATAAAAATACTATGTACACCAAGCACCAATTGAATACATCTATTTGTCTTACTCTCTACACTCACTTCCATTCTCTTCTTATCTATCGATTTGAGAACTTTTATATAGAAGACCTTTGTTATTATTGACATTACCTCCTCTACTTGCGTGCCAATAAACCTACAACTATTTTGTACCATTATCTACACCTACCTTGCTTTCATTGCTTTCATCTATTTGCCAAATCTCTCTCTCCCATTACCTCATCATCCATTACCTTTTTACATTGCCATTACACCTAGCACTGCTTTGTTAGTGCGGTTTCCTATGCAACGCCTTTGCCAGCTCCCTTTTCTATTGATAACCTCCCTTATGCTGGATTTTCGAGAGTACCTAGAATACCCAAACCTTGCAGCTACTTTGTTAGTTTTTTTTCTTCGATATTTACCTTATACTGGCCATTATTGAGTCGCCTTCTTCCATATCTACCTTATATTGGGCATTATTAAGTTGTTCATTTGCTTGTCTACTTACTTCAATTAAATATTAAAAATATTCTGCTTCATTTCGCTCTTGCCATAACCCAATAAATTCTGGTAACCTAATGAGACTTTTAGACCCATTTCCTTTGACTCTTTAAACTCTACAGTGCCCTAAAAAATTGTTCTTATTTTTAAGCTCTTTGTCAACTTGGGAAATACCTTCCAATATAGTCTTAACTTCCCCATCGTCCCCTTATATCTTATATACTTATATCTTCAATATATTAAACACTTCTACCCCATCAATTCTCAACATTTCTTACATGCCAATAAACTAATTGACCTCCGCTACATCTTTATCTTCTCAATCACTTGCATCGACTCTACAGGGCATCAATTAGTCGTTCTCTTTGTTCTCACTGAGGCCCTCCAGTCGAGCTATGTGTGTTATTATTAAATTCTTTCGCTGGCTTCGTTTTCATTGGCATTACGCGTGCTATTTTCGCACGTGGAATTTTACAATAATGTTGAGTGCTTGCAGTACGCAGAGAGTGTGGGGAAAGTGCCAGAAAGAGGGCGAAGTAGGGGAAGGTAGTGGAGAGAGAGAGAGGGAGCTGCAAGTGGGTGGCGTGGAGTGGCGCGGCGCTGTGTTGATTAAATTCCGCTGATAGCATTGAAGCTTGTCATGTTCGACTGTGATTTTCCGGTTGACCTCAGCCCAATGTAAGCGTCGCAGTCGCCGGCAGCGTCAGCGTCGGCATCGGCGTCGACGTCAACGTTGGCGTTGGGCTGACACTGCCAATTTCAGGGCCTCTTTTTTGATGGGTATTTTAATAATGCAGTTGCTCATACAGTTTAACGAGTGCTCTACGAGAGGGAGAGAGCAGGAAAGGCAGATTGAGAGAGCGAGATGGGGAGAGACTGACAGAGAGAGAATAAGGAGGGAGGCAGGAGAGACCTAGAGAGAGGCAAAAGCAATTGCTCATCTTCATTTGTGGCTGCCACAAAATTTCATAATTTTCTCTTGTAAATAATTAAAGAACTCATCATAGAGATCTAGCTGCTTGAGTGGATTATGCTCCGTCCCTTCACTCCTCCCTTCCTCATATGATTTATGTCAGGGGCACACTTAGCCCAGGCGCTAGAAACAGATCTTTTTGGGCAAAAAGCTTTTACTTTTTTGCTTTTTGGGCCTACAAATGAAAATTTCATCTCGTATTTTCTTTCTTCTTCAACATTTTTCTATAAATAAATGCAAAACATTTGGTTGTGTTGAAAAACAATTTTTTTTCTGAAATTGTGACGCGATTTAATGAGTGAACAAGCGACGTGCATGTTCATGTTTATATTTGGTGTGGGTTGCTTCTGCTGAATACACAGTTATATCTTCCTTTTCCATGTTAATTTATTAGTCTAATTTATGATATGGTAGGAAATTGAAGCCAAAACGAGCGTGCATGAGCTATAATCACGTGTACAGACACACAGTAGCATTAACTCTCACACCCAGACAGGCTTATTGTTGGAGGGGCACGAATCGATAAGGCGCTTCCAATTTGGACTTATGCATTGCTAATGAAAATATAATTATGTTTTTATTGGTGTAGGTGACAGCGACACGGCGATAAGCAACGCCCTCGCTTGGGTGAGGGGAAAAGGGGACAGATAAGGGGTCGAACAAGAGGATTGCCTCGGGGCCTCGCGCAACATGCTAATGCTGTTCTAATTGAACGCTGTCTGTAGCTACAGATTGTATCTGTATCTCTCTCTGTGTATCTATGGGATACAACATGTTGTATGTATTTTGGCCATTTCATTGTTGCCTGCGCTGCTGTCAACTTGGGCCGCCGCGTCTGGTTAAATTTAAACACACGACTCTCTGTCGCTGAAGGTGAATTTATGGCGCACACATGTCGCTCAACGTAGACTGATGCAGCGTGCTCTCTCACGGTTGCTCTCTCTCTCGGGAGATTTGTTTGCGTGTGACATGTGTCGCCTCGCTGCGGGCAGGTCCAAAAATAGCTGCATTTCAATATGTAGGGGGCAACATCTTAAAACGCAGCATCTCTACTTCTCACTCTCTCCCTCTCACTCACTTGCTTAGATTTTTAACCTACTCATGCGCTACTCTTCTCTCTCTTTACAGATTTAAATAAAATATAAAAAACAATCCTCACGTTGAAGCAGAAGAAAAGCTGGAAAACATCAAGAAAAGCCCAGCAGCAAACGAGAGAAGACGATTTGTCGGCCCATAGACCAGAAATATATATATATATAAATTATATTATATATAGCTAGCTAAATCCAGTATACATGCGTGTTAGACTAGACTGGAAGACAACAACCATCACAGCTGTCAACTAAGTGCAAAGCCTGAGTGCGCAAGAGGGAGAGAGGGAGCCAGTTCGAGAGAGAGAGAGCGCACGCTAGTTAGTGGTGCGTCGTTTCGTTTCAACCGTTTACAGTTACAAAAAAACAGCCTCAAGATTCTGCCCTTTGGAGCCAACTTTCGTCTGGAGACGACACCAGCAGAGATGCACAAAATCGCAGCTGCCCCACCGGCGGCAACAGGGCCTGGCGGTGCACTGGAGGCGCCACTGGCAGCGCCCAAATACGGCACACTCATACCCAATCGCATCTTTGTCGGCGGCATCAGGTGAGTTGTTCCCCCTACTAACCCCTAGACCAGGTACCATCTGAAGGAGCTACCCTATAGGGGGAGCTACCTTTTTAGACTAGCTACCTTACTAGAGTCGCTACCTTGTTAGGAGAGCTAGCTACCTTGCTAGAGTCGCTACCTTGTTAGGAGAGCTAGCTACCTTGCTAGAAGGGAGCTACCTTGTTAGGAGAGCTAGCTACCTTGCTAGTGGAGAGAGCTACCTTGCTAGTGGAGAGAGCTACCTTGCTAGTGGAGAGAGCTACCTTGCTAGTGGAGAGAGCTACCTTGCTAGTGGTGAGAGCTACCTTGCTAGTGGAGAGAGCTACCTTGCTACCTTGATGCACTTAAGACTAACTCATCCCTCTCTCTTATTTCTTTTCTCCAGCGGCGACACCACCGAGGCGGATCTGACGCGCGTCTTCAGCGCCTATGGCACCGTGAAGAGTACAAAGATCATTGTCGATCGCGCTGGAGTGAGCAAGGGATATGGATTTGTCACATTCGAGACAGAGCAGGAGGCGCAAAGACTGCAGGCGGATGTGAGTACCAGCGTTTCGTAATGTTGCTAATGTCGCCTGTCAGTTAATTTGATCGATTTATCGATACATTATGATTTTCCGATTACTGATGCTTTTTGTGTAACGGGAAACGAAGTCACACACACCAACACACACACACACAGTCTACACTAACAGTGTACACTCACTCACACTAATATAACCACAACAAACTTACACACACACACACACAGATACATACAGAGACACCTCTCTACGCAGCTGTGAAGTATTGAAACGCTATAATGTGCCTCCGATCTTTTAGGGCATTACCTGACCCACGCCGTCCACTACTGTGATATAGATATGTGATTTATCGGTGTGAGATTTATCGATGTCCCATTTATCATCGATATGTGTGTCGATCGACGACGCGGTACGGACACGGCACTCTATTGTAATTCTTATATATTTCTTGTATTCTTCTAATTGCGTTTTTGTTGAGTTACGTTTCTCGAGTTACGTTTCCGTTGCGTTACGTTACGTTACGTTACATTCATATACCATACACACCCATACACACACACTTACACCTACACACACATATACACTCTTTAACATAGTTCTAGATCGTCCTTGTAAATGCATTTGATATATTTGAATGGCAACGACGGCTGCCGTTCCTCGTTCATTCGTGTTCGTTTTCATATTCTTTCTTGTTCTCGTTCTCGTGTTATCGTGTGTTATCGATAACCAAAAATCAAACGCAGAGTTGAGTTGCCAGTTGCCAGTTGAGTTTACTTTATTGCACCAATTTTAATTTAATGTTTAATGCGTTCGAATTACGTTTTCATTTGCGCAACAACAAATTTAACAAATAAACCGAAAATATAATAATCATGATTACTATATCTTTAGCTAATTTGCGGACGAATTATCGCCCTCTCAACATCTGGTGCATTGTAATTATCGATACAGCGCTATCGATAGCACAGATTTAATACAATTTCATTTAGATTTCTCCTCATTTACATTTCTTGGCAGTGGAGAGAGAGGGAGGGAGACAGGTGAGATGAGCTGCTTATTAAGCAGCTTGCCTTAAAAGTTCATTGGACGCCAGCGCGCCAGGGAATACCGCAATCAGTCGATGTCGTAGTCGCTGTCGTCTCTCCCCCGCTCCCCCGCTCATCTAACAAACGGGTTAGCACTTTGACTAAATACAGTCAAGAACTGGGCTGGGTTTGGCCGAGCCTAGAGAGAGAACCCTATTAGAAATTAGCTTGAGCTTTTGTCTCGTGTGTTGCATAACACAGCAGCAGCAGCAGCACCAGCTGGGTACCTTCTTTCTCTCTCCCTCTCTCTTCCTCTCTCCATCTCTCTCTCTGTTGCTGCTGTGCTGTGTCTCCTTTTGTGTGGGGCACATTAAGTGAAAAACTTTTCCACTTGTCATTAAATGTGCATTGTTATTGCGCTGCTGGCGCACTATGCAACAACGAGTGAGGTGTGTGTGTGTGTGTGTGTGTGTGTGTGTATGTTAGTGTGGCTGTGTGAGTGTTGTTCCTACAGCCTGCAGGCAACTGTCAACAGCAACAGCAACAACAACATTAACAACGGGATGAGAACAAGGAGAGAGAACTCTCGACACACGCACATACAATGGCGCCGGCAGCCGTGGCAACGTTTAACGAGATTTTAATGTGCACACACACACACAATACACAAATGGCAAATACACATGGCGCACACCCAGTCACACACACACGCATTCATACGCACACTCGGCTGCGCATTTGCACTAATTAAATTTCGGTTATCAAAAAGTTTCGTTTGAGTTTTAAGCCACATTGGCAAATTGAGTCCGGCCTGATAGAGAGTAGTAGAGCCTTACCTATATAGAGCTAGCTTAGCTTAAACCTCCCCCCCTTCCCTGCACTTGCTAAATTAGCTAGTTATTTCTCTCCCTCTCGCACACACACACACAGATATACTCGTTCTCTTCTCATCTCGTTACTGCTGTGAATATGTTTTTGATAGCCACACTCAAACCACACTTAGGCGGGCTACATAATTGCCCCAGACCAGCACACACACAACCCGTACACACACACACACGATCTACACACGCACACAGCCCGTACACACACAACCAGTACACACACACAACCTGTACACACACACGGTAGATACACACACCCAGTACAGAGACCTCACTTCAAAGCGGTTTCCTCTCGATAACAAAATTGAAATGTTACTTTCGACAGATGCGTTTATTAATGCGCATTTCCAATGTCCGTAACTGTCCACAAAAGGGGAGGGGGGGTCAGTGGGCGTGGCTGTGTTTGGTCAATGGGCTCTTGTCGCTTTATAAATGTACAACTGTGAACCCGCTTCATGCCCAACATCGTCGTCATCGCTCTTGCTGTCCTTTTTGTGTGTGGCCGTGCGAAACAAAAGGACCAAGTACGAAGCCCCCTTCCAAACTCTGGGGCTCAGACTTGGGGATATATAGAGAAGCCGTCAAAGGGTTCTTAATTAAATTCACCCAAGACAGAAGTGGGTCTCTCTCGTCTCGTAGATCCTTGGGGGCCCATACGTACTATATAGGCTGAGAGAGAGAGGGAGAGAGGGTGTTACTTCAACTCGTAACTCTCGTTTCGTATGTCGAGGCGGCCTTTTGTTATCCTTCTGTGTGTCGTCTCGTCTTTAGATTCGTCTTTTATTCTCTTAGAGCGAGTGGGGCGTGAGGAGAGGGGAGTAAAAAGGCCTCTGTTTGCCTTGCAGCGGTCAAAGGATACGCCAGAAAAGTACCAAGTGGGTAAAGAACAAAAAGAAAACGGGCTCCAGATGGGGCAGAGAAAGAAGAGAGGGAGAGGAGTAAAGCGTAAGAGCACCTCAAGCAGGCGGGTAGCAGCTGTCCGCAAACATTTGCTTAGGACGGAGAAGGCAGCCACCTGACAACCCTCTCACCCGCTGCTTCCTTCCGCTACCCTCCTCCGGCTCCACCTCCTTCACTTGGGTGGCGCCTGCTGGGTGGTTTTGTGTTGGCTTTTCATGCATTTCAAGTGCAAATCGCTGCGGCTATCAGCGGCTGATTGGCAATTAAAGATAAACTGACCCGTGTAACCGGGACCCAAGAATAAAGACGGACAGACAGACAGGCGGAGGCAGAACAGATGGGGCTACAGATACATAGATAGACGAACCGACAGTTGAGACAGCCCATTGAAGTGAACAACGGTTACTGTTAACTGAACAATGCTGGCTCTAATAAACAGTAAATAAGGTTAAGCTTGAGTGAACCTGACTTGTCTATACTCTACATGCGGTGCCTTTTTGGCTTGGAATGTTGAGTGATATAACCTCAAAGAAGTGATATAACCTCAAAGAAGTGATATAACCTCAAAGAAGTGATATAACCTCAGAGTAGTGATATAACCTCAATGTTGTTACTTTTAAAATTTATCAAAAAAGGTTAAAGATTATTTAAATTAGTCAAGTCATGGTGAACATGAAAATACAGTAAAGTATCTAACTTTTGGCCAAGTCATGGTAAACATGAAGGTACTTATGATTTCTAACAGAATTATGAATTTATAAACATTGAGGTTAGGTGATTCCATAAAGTGTATAGAGAAGTATGATTGCACTGCCCCAATTAGTTGAAGACTTCTCTCTAGTTGACAACAAATTGCTTCATTATAATATACCCAAACCAAAACTCGACCACACAAACCACAACAACAACAACAACAGCAACCACAACAACCACAACTAACCAGTCTCATTTGGCATTTGCTCTCGCGACGCGTCGCAACGTTCTCGAGGTTGGTTTCTTAACTCTTCTTGGTTTTTAACTGTACTACACTTAATTTTTGGTACAATTTACTTTGCTCTGCTCTGGTGTTGGGATATTCCGTTTGTTGTTGTGTTATCGGGTGTGTGTTTTTGTGTTGTTCATGTTCTTGTTGTTGTTGCTAAATGGCCAGCAAATAAAAGTCGCTATAAACTGAAAGAAAACTGACAAAACTTGAAGCTTGTTTTTCAAAACGCTTTTCTTAAGTTGAGTTTCAACAATATTTTTTATGTGTTCGTTTTTTAATGAGTTCTGTTTGTTGCTGTTGTTGTACGTCTGTGTGTGTGCGCTGCGTGTGCTGATGATAATAAAAAAGCAAAGCAGAATGAAAGAAAAGAAAACCGTAAAAATGTAAAAGAGAAGCAAAACCATAACCAAAAGCCGAGGAAACCCAAAACCGAAACCAAAATTCATTTCATTGTTGCATTTACAAAACAGAAATTCCAATTCGAGTTTTGCAGTACATGACATTCTGTCAGACCCACACACACATACCTTAGATACGTCACCCACACACACACACACACACACACACACACACAGTTATACGTAATGTTTTGGTAATGGTATTTTGGCTTGGCACGTGTTTTGTCTTCAGTCTCTTTGGGTTCGGAAAACCGATGAAAGTAAAGTTGAAACACACACCAAAAGCGTTGCGCCTTTTTTATTTTTACTATATATATACATATATATAATACTATATATACTATATACCACCCTAATATATACCATATAGTTTTCTTTTTTGAGCATTCTTTTTGATGCTGCTGCGTTCGATTTGAATTTGAATTTGAATTTCGTTTGGCTTGTCTGTTGATGATGCCACAAAAAGACACCACACACACACACACACACATACACGAGAACACACACACACGTGCATATACACACAGTAACACACACACTGACACTGAGACACACACACACACACACACACACAGCGAGTCAAAGTTCTTGATTGAAATATCTTCAAATGCGTTGCCACACTACAAATGCTTTCTCTCTCTCCCTCTCTCTTTCTCTGTTTATCATCTTGCCTCTCTTTCGCTCTACAGGGCGAGTGCGTGGTGCTGCGCGATCGCAAGCTGAACATTGCGCCGGCCATTAAGAAGCAGGTGAGTAGTGTGTGAGCTATAAGGCTGTAAACTCGGAATCTTAACTATCATTCTCTCTCTCTCTCTTCCCCGCTTAGCCCAATCCGCTGCAGTCGATTGTGGCCACCAATGGAGCCGTTTATTATACCACCACGCCGCCGGCACCGATTAGCAACATACCCATGGATCAGTTTGCCGCTGCCGTCTATCCGCCAGGTTAGTAATCGTTAATCGATAACTTACAATCGGTAATAGTTAATAGGATATCAGTATCGATAATTGTTGAGCCCTCAAAGGCAACTGTTATCGGTTATCGATTATTTTCTTTTAGGTTATCGAATCGAACATCGATAACATTCGGTAATCGATAACGTTATTGATTGATCGTTGAATATCGTTTATGTGGATACTCTTTATCGATTATTCCGAACCATCAATCGATAATCGATCACCTGCAATCGACAATCGTTATCGATTATCCTTAACGTAGTCTAATAATGCTCTCTAGGTTTGAGTTTGTACGACTGTTGAGTTTGTATTTAAAATCATATTTTCTTTCTATATTCCATTTTATGCTCTCTCTCTCTCTCTTTGTCAACAACAACTACAACCACACAACAACAACAATTTAATAATACTACACACGTAACCGCCCGGAATAATTTTAACCAATACTTAGTTACTGACTTTACAGCCGCTGGTGTGCCAGCCATCTACCCACCTTCAGCCATGCAATATCAGCCATTCTATCAGTACTACAGCGTGCCAATGGTGAGTATCAGATATTATATAGTTTATATACTATATAGGTTAAAGATTTGAGAGAGCAAAGTAAACTGGGAAGACCCTGAACTTAAAGAGGAAGGTTGCATTAAGATAAAAAGAAAGTTATCATTCAATATTTTAGTGAGAATTAGCAGTGATGCTTATCATCTAACCGAAATGTTCGAGAAAGAGTTGCACTATTCTTATCTCAAGCAATATGTCATAGGAATTTAATAGATATATACAAATAAAAAGTATGATATAACAGATAAACCGTATATTATAGAAGCATAATATATTTCCTCCTTTGGTATCAGTTCCTGAAGTTTTGCCAAAGTTTACTTTGCTCCACAAAACTGAAATGAAACTTGTAATTATTTTATCCAACAACTAATCATATATTCTCTCTTTCTCTCTTTCTCTCCTTCTTTTCGCAGAATGTACCCACCATTTGGCCACAGAACTATCAAGGTAATTAAAGCGCAGTGCTAACTCCCTTACTTCCCTACTCCACCCCACTCTCTCTCTCTCTATCTATCTTTCTGTCTATCGCTCTCGCTCGCTCGCTCTATTTCTCTTCCTACCTATCTCTATCTCTCTTTTACACCGCTTCTTGCATCTCTTTCTCTCTCTCTATCCTGAAGCTTGCCTGCTCGCTCGCTAGCTCGTATAATTGTCGTTTTACTCAGTAGTTTATCACACACCACTTTACGCTTGGTTTTCTTCTTTCTTCTTTTCTTTCTTTCTTTTGGTTCTCTTGCTGCACAACAACAACAACTACGCCGTTTAAAGGTTAAATACAGCCTAAAACAACTACAACAACAACAACAAGCAGAACAACTAGAAACAACAACAGAAACCACAACATAAATTTTTCGTTCCGAGAGCTGCCCCAAAAACAACAACAACAAAAGCAGATGCCACAGCAACAACTACAACAGCAACATGCAACAATATGCAGACTAACTACAACAACAACAACAAGCAGAACTACAACAACAACAAGAACAACAGCCAACTCGATCAAGGCGATTCGAAGGCTCCGCTGACTTCCTTCTGCCGCGTTTGTTGCCCGCACTCGCACAACAACTACAACTACAGCAACAACAATTTAGTTATAATTTATGTGCTTAATTAATTTATAATTTTAGTTTATTTAAACACACACACACACAAGTACGTTTTGCCACGCCCACAAAGCAAAAACCTCAAGTGAAACTAGGCGAGAATTTGGTTTAGTTTCAACTTTGGCCATTTTAATTATAGTTTACCAATTTAGTTTTCGCTTGATGTAGTTAAATAGAACACACACACACCAATACACACAGCAAGTAGTCAGCGCACACACACCTACACACAAACAGACACACATACACTCAGTAGCTGTAGACGGAATGTGCTTGTGAAAATATGCAAAATGCTCTACGACTTCTTCGAATGTTTCTTGTAGGCATTTATCCCGTTTAACTTTGAGGATGCAGCAACAGCAACAACAACAACAGCAACTACAACTACAACTACAACAGCAACTACAACAATGACAGCAATAAGAACAACTACAACTACAACTACAGCTGCTACTAACTACAACAAAAACATTAATAGAATTTATATAAAATGGCAGCAGCAGCTGCTGCCAAATTGTAGCTACATTTGCTCGTAGATACAAGATACATAGATACAAATACACACACAGCTACAGCTACACATAGTTTGCCAAGGACACACACTCACTCACACACACACACACACACACACACATCTAGCGAGAATAAGCAGCTTATGTTTTCAGTTGATAGAACAAGCCAAGTGAAGCGTGGGCGGAAGAATGGGAGGGGCGGGTCGGGAGGCAGGGGTTGGGTTCGACTGACTGTTCCAGTCGAAACATTTAATAATGTGCAATTAGCGTAGGTGGGCGACAGGCAGGCAGTAGGAGGAAGGCGGGGCAGGGGGAGGGGGAGGTTTGTTGGCGACAAGTGCAGGCTGCGAGAATGAAAGACAGAAATAAAGCGGGACAGAAATCGGCAGCCAAATACATATGGAGAGACTATATGTGGTATATAGAAGCAATATTTGGTATGATATTTAGCACAAATGAGAAAGAGAGAGAGCGAGTAAGTGGGAGAAAGAGAGAGGGAGAGAATGGGAGTGGGAGGTGCAGCAGGAGCTGGAGCAGCAGCCGAGCAGAGGGCGGGCAGCAAAAACGAAAATTAAAGACATAAATTATGCATAAATATTAATTTATATCAAATTACACACACACACACACACACACACAAATACACGCGTATAGATTATATAAACTGTAACTGTAAATGATAACGGTAACTGTTACACACACACAACACACACACGCATAAGCAAAAAGTAACTAAATACTAAGAAGATTAAAAAAAACCGAAATGAAAATCTACAAAAAAAATACTGCAGCACAAAGCATGCGCACACACACAGAAAACACACACACACACACAACTAATACACACACATATACATAAGTTATATAGAATATATATATATATATACTTGTAAGCCAAGCAAAAAAGTAAAACTGAACGAAATTGTAGTCTCTTAAAAATGCTGGAAAAAAAGAATGAGAAAGTAAAGTAAAACAGTAAAAGTTAAAGCTAAAAACGAGAATGAAAGAGGGAAATGATAAAAGCAAAAACCGAAAAAAAACAAACCTATACAATAAAGATATTCAAAATATATTGCTAGCTAAATGAGCAAATCGTATGAGATATACACATATTATATACATACATAAAGAAAAAAGATATATACATATAGATACGCGCGCATATACCATATATACATATGCCTAGTACATAGAGAAGGAAAACCGCAAAAAATACTAAAAATATACTAAATGAAAAATGCAAAAACCTAAAAACTAAAGCAATACATAGACACTCAATAATGATGTGTGTGCTCCAATGCACAAAGTATTTAGCTAAAGAAGAAGTACTTATAAATAAATAAAAAAAATACTAAATACTAAAAAAAATACTAAACGCGTGAAGTGTGCAAGCGAGAAATCTCCGAGAAGAAAAGTTGTTTCTTTCAGTTCAGAAAATTTGATTTGATTTATTGTTATCCCACTTGGAATGAAAAAATGGAGTGGGCGGGGGCGGTGGAAGGGGTGGTAGGCGTGGCAAGGGCGGTGACATGTTAAATTGGTGCGCAATTTGAAATGATATATATATTATATATATATGCTATATAGTTTAAGCGGTCATATCTGCCTTAATCAAATTGTTTGCCCACACACACATACATACAAACACACACACACACACTCGTACGCACACACACCAAACGAACCCAGAGGTTTCACAAATTACCTGCGAAATTGAAGCAGCTGCAGAGAGTGCGCCTCTCTCTCCCCCCCCGTTTGTCATTGCCATGCCACGCCCCCACCTAAGCCCACACGCAAAACCAACGCCTCACTTCAAATTGTTGACAAATTCGTAAATTAAACTAAATTGTTGCATAGTTAAAATTAAATGAGAAACTTAAAAATAAATTAAACAAACTTTTAAATCGAATCGTAACAATAATTAGAAAATGGCAAAAGCAAAAAACCCAAGGAAAAACGAATGAACATAAAAGCAATAATTCAATAATTGATATATGTATGCTCTAGTTGAAAACTACAACCACCAGATACACACACACACAAACACACAGATACACACACAGCAATGGGAGATGTACTTAAGCCTAATGAGAGAGAATTAGTGTAGTTCTAGCAGCGCAGACTTTGCTATAAATTGTTATAGCAGACTCCCACACACACACACAGACACACACACCGACACAGAGATACACACAGGATAGCAACTAATAAATCCAAGGCATAACTTAAGATATATACGTGATATTTTGAAAAACAAAAAGCAAAAATTCATAAATAAATTGTTTAGGTTTAAAAACAAAAAATAGGAAAAACAAAACAAAAGAATACAACGGTAAATCTATATACAAATGGCATAATTATTATGAACATTATTGCTGACAAAAAACCAGAATAAGATAACAAACAAGAACAGAGAAGAGAAGCAGTAGGAGAAAGGGAAAGAGTGTTAAAACTGTTTGTAACTCAATTTATTGTCTGACTCGAGGGAAGGTTCTTAAGTTAGAGCGGAGGAGGAGAAGATTGTGTCCCATCGTCAAATCTATTAAGTTTATACATGCATATATATACACATATATATATATACATATATATAGTATATATTAATAATAGTGAATATTTATATTGTATACCGCATAAATACATATATATACATATATATTTAAATGAACAAACAACTATAAGAAATGCAAAACACAAATTAGTCAAAGAAAGAATGAAAAGAAAGTAAGAAAACGTGAAAAAAATTATATCATATATAGCAAAAGGCATAAACTGTAAGCTGTAAGTAAATAAAGTATATATATATATATACATTATATATATATTTTAAAGCTGAGAAATCAACTGAGAATGTTTTTAGAGAACTAAGTAACAACCTACCTAAAAATGAAAAAGAAAGCGTAAAGCGAATTCAGCAATTAATACGAAAATCGCGCTATCTATATATACATGATCATCACAATTATTTAACAACTATATAAGACACACACACCACACACACACACACATAGCTATTCGAAAAGAGCGCTAAAAGATAAGCGAGAAAGAAACGCAGCAAAAACAACAATAAAGCAACAGCTACTTAATAATTTTTAGCAAAATGCAAAACACCGAACAATTTTTTGATTTTATTTTCTATTTATTTAGTTTTTCCTCTTTCTCCTTCTCCCCCACCACCACCACCACCTCCTGCTCCCCTTGTACCATCGCCTCTTCCTGTAGACACGCAGCCACCGATGCCGCATCATGCACCGCCTCATGCCGCTTGGGAGTTTGACGATGGCAGCAACAACACCAATCGCAGCAACAGCAAGAGCAACATATCGGTGACCAACTGGCGCATGTCCATGTAGAGTGAGAGAGAGAGGAGTCTCTCCCCCAGCGCGCCATGGTACTCTAGTCTAGCCCCCCTCCAATCCCCTTGTATCCCCTTGACAAGAGCAGACGAAGATGAAGAGAACTGCACAAAAAATTAAAAGAAAACCAGAAAGAACAGCAACAGCAGCAGAAGCAGTAGAGGCAGCAGCAGATGAGGAGAAGAGAGAGAGCAGATAAGAACACGCCAGAAACAGATAGGAAGACAGAAGAAGAGAAGTAATTTTACAGGTGTCCCAGGAGAAGAATATCAGAAGAGGCCATAGAAGAAGAAGAAACAGCAGTAGAAGCAGAAGCAGCAGCAGCATAAAGAAGCAGCCACAGACAGAAGAGAAGCTGCAGCAGCACAGAGAGAGCTAGCAATGCCCTGCTACGCTCTTCACTCTCCGCACTCACTCTCAGCTCCGCTCACTCCATCTCACTCTCTCACTAAGCGATTTCAACTCGCTGGCGATGGTGGCGCCACACAAAGAGTTCCTTAGTTTTCATATTGATTTCATTGTTTAATTAGTTCGTTTTTCCAACTTTCCTTTTTCAAATTGTTTTATAGTTATTGTAATTTGTTGTTTATTTAATCGTTATGTTTTAATAACCCAAACCCCTCCCACCACCCCATCTTCAGAGAGAGTGCCATCATCATCAGAGAGGGGCAGAAGAAGAAAAAGAAAGCAGGGCAGAGAGATTAGTAAAGATGAGACGAGTCGAGTTAGCAGAGCATCATCAACAGAACAGAACAGGAGGCAGCTGAAGCAAGCAGGCAGGTAGGCAGGCAAAGTAGATACGTTTGCATATATAGCCAGATCCAGTGTAGTCTATATACATATAGGTATAGGGAGGGAGCCGAAGCGAACCAAAGCATATCCAAACTTTTTCAAAAATTTATTCAAACCCAGCAGAGATCAAACCCAAAATTTTCTATATCCGTATATCCTTTGCCCTGTAGCCCCGAGCCGAGAGAGTAACTGTAAAACACACATACAGACTAACACACACACACATCTACAAACTCACACACACACGCAGATAAAACAAGCAGAAAACGGGCCACATGTTTCGGGTTTAGTTTTGGCGTTCCGATTAGTAGTTTCATATATACTATATATGTATATATATATATATAGATAATATACATGAATATGATGTGTATATATATGTATATATATAGATAAAATGGGTCTGAATTTTACTTTGGTCACAGATTTTTACAAAATTTTCAACGTTTTCTACAATATATGTATTCCCCGTCATTTTGAGCATTTCTCTTCTAAATTCTTACTTACACAATCCCCCCTAGCCCTCCCTTATAACCTACCCCGCCCCCGCCCCTTTGTATGTGTGTATACTGTATAGAAGTTTTTTCTAAATTTCGAAGTTTCCCAAAACAGTAATAAAATGTGAGCCCGATACAAATGATTTGTTGATTGATTGTTTTTTTCGTTCATTTTCTTTCCACTCTACACCGGCGCACGCTGCGTATACGTAACGCACAATAAACTGTAGCATACTTTCAGGACGCTTTTGCAATACATGAATAACAACAACAACAAGGTGCAACGAATCTTTTGTGTAGCATGCAAGCTCGTGAATATAACTGTACGTAGACAAACAGAATTATACAGAATCGAGAGAATTATACGATTATATAGTTGAATTAACGGTTGTGTCAAATTAGCTCTAATTATGTACTTCAAAAAATTGCAAAAGCAATGAATGCGGAATGAAATGGAATTAAAGCTGAGTATGATTTGAGTGTCTCCGCAGCAGGGTCTTCGATTTATATTTATCGATATTTAGCGCTAGTCAGCAGCAGCAGCATTAGCTTGCGCGGAGTCCCACGTTGGGCGCCTACTTAGCAGTTAGCTGTACAAATACTCACGTATATATGTACTATATCTACTTATATACACTTATGTGCTAGATCAGCCTCTATAAAATCTGAATGTAGTTCAATTATTTTCGATATCATTTGCCTAAACTCGTCTCTTGAAACTCTCTCACAACTCTTCCCGAACGACAAAGAGATATATAGTATTAAAACTATGAATATACATATATAAGTACTTACCATATATACTATCTACATATATATATATATGAGTGTACCAGAACAATATCTCTCGATGGCGCATAGAAATATTTATATATATATATATGATAATAAAACTAAACTCGAAATCGTTTTTACATAAGAAAATGCATTTTTTAACAAACGTCTACGTGTGAATTGAATAAACCTTATATATATACATGGATATATACTATATACCGATGCGGCACAGATGCCTGTCATGCCGTATGTATGTGTATTATATATGCATTTTATTGAGTACATAATATACATGAAGAAGAGCAAAGCAGATGAGCCTCCCTCCCCAGAAAAAGGGACCCCCTGTTACTGTGTGTGTGTGTGCGAGTGTGTGTTGCCTGTGTGTGCGCGTTAAAACGTTTTTTGAAGTAAAATTTAATTTACACAAGACTGACAAAAAAATAAAAAAAAATTAATAAAAAATGTTTAATAAAAAAACGTAAAAAAATATATTTAAAAAAGTGTACGAATTTTTCAAATGCCACACACGGGTGTCAAGCAGCGCCCACCACACTCCTCCGCTCTCAGCCGGACACAGTATGCGGGGCCAGGGCGAGGGAAGTCTTGCAAGTTTGCCCATTCACGAGGGTATACGCTGAAGTTTGAAAATTAAAATAGAAAAGATAGAAAGGAAAGGAATATGAATACAAACCCGATTCGTTTCGCAAATTGAGTTCGGAGTTTCGGCAAATCGCGAACGTGCGTGTTTTATATATGGTTATATTATATTGTATTTAATAAACGAAAAACCTGAGATATATATTATATATATTTATATTTACAGAACAGAAAACAAAGCGTAAAAGAAATGAACAAAATATACAGTGTTATTTTTATGATATTGTACTTATTAGTCGAAACAGAAAACCGATAAACGATAAACGATAAAAAAAAACCGACAAAACTGGGCATAAAGTATATATACATAAATTATATAGTATATTAACGTACGATTTAAAATACTAAGACAAAATACTAAATACAATAGAGCAATATTACGATAGTGAAAGACACGCACACTCACACACGCACACACACTCATACACAGTGAAGAAAATGTGATTGATAAGTTACACACACACACTCACACTGAAACTTTAAGTGAATAATGAATTGAATACTAATCGAAGCGAGTGTATTGTGAGTGCATTCACCGACAAAGAGAGCATCCTCCCACAATACATGATACAATAAACGTGCAACGAACTCTATAGAGAATGAGTGGGAGCGAGAGGGAAATCATAGTGTAAGAATTAGCTGAAATTTTCCCTCTTCTCTCCCACACACACACAAGCCCATATACACACATACACACTCACAGGTGCATTACAGAGACGGGTAGATTTTTAGATACCCACGTATTATCGCATTAGCAATTTAGTCGGTTAGTTTAAGTTGAGGTTAACGTAACCTTAGAAGGGGTAATCATTCACATACCCCTCCCATACTCCCCCTGGAAATTCGCACGCCCCTGAACGTTTCATTTTTTATACGAGCGACTTTTTTGCATCATATTGTCAGCAAAGCAGAAATTTTTGAGA
Organism: Zaprionus indianus; assembly: GCA_018904595.1. Lineage (NCBI taxonomy): Eukaryota > Metazoa > Arthropoda > Insecta > Diptera > Drosophilidae > Zaprionus > Zaprionus indianus. The sequence continues at coordinate 5,759,870 of JAEIHA010000140.1, forward strand.
ACTTTCTATATATACCGCGATATAGATCAGATATATATACAATTAAAAAAAAAAAAACAATATGTGTATATGCAAAGCCATTTCGCATCCTATCAAAATTGAGGCGGGCGTTCGGGCGTGGCAACAACAGCAGCAACAACAACAACAAACATAATGGAAAATGGTGAAAGCAACGATAGAAAAAATTTGATTGATAGGTTGCATAAAAATGGTTTATTCTTTCGTGTTGTTGGCGATATTTACGGAACGAAGCGATATATATATTGTAGAAGTGAGACACAAAGTGAATGGATAACAAAAAACATATAAATTGTAGCTTAAATGGTTTCATGTAAACGAAATTGTTGAGTATTTTTAGTCGACACACAACCTACACACACAAACTACACACAGTTACATACAAACACACGCATACATATGAGATACCGATACAAAGAAAAGGCAAACAAAATGAATTTATTATTATTATCGAAGCGATGTTAAATATCTTTCTAGACACGAAGAACTTTCTTGTGTTTTGCCTTCTGCTGACAAATTATGAACATTATAAGAGAATTATTTGGAAATTATTTTGAAAATTATTTAGAATTAAACTTCTTCCTACTCAAACTGTTCCTGAGTTGTCTCTCATCTATCCAACGATTCCTAGAATTACAGTTTTCATTTGGTTATCTCAAGAAATTTGCACACTGTGCAGCTGAATAGTAGATACACACAAAATAAAAGAAAAAAAAATAGATACACCCTAACAAACACTCACACTATGGATTAGCGCAAACAAACTTCTAGATAAATTATACCTTTTTAGCTAAAAACACGATTAAAGATGAGATAACGGTTAAAAGATGTATCCAAATTCTTCCGTACGATGAATAGCGAAAAGCTCTAGATAAAAATCTACCACACGATAAGAGTCTATATATACAAACTACATAAATAAACATATACATGCATATATATACTACTACTATATATATAGATATTGATATATACTATATATAGCAAGTGAACCGAGCAGCATAAAAAGTAGCGTCATACGAAATACGTAAACATATGAGAAATCAAGCCCACACTGAAAATGCAATAATCATACACACAAACACTCACACACAGACACACATACGGACAGATAGACGATGCCAGATTGAGGTTAGGTTACAGATCACAAAATATATATCAGAGAACCAGCAGAGGATTGACCCACTTCCTCTTGGCTGTAACTGTAAATACAACCTGGAGAAGTTAAACGATTAAGCATTAAAGTAATAATAATAATATTAATAATACAATAGATAATATTGATAAACAGAAAGTATTACAATTTCGAGCTGCAATATTTTTTAATCAAAAACCAAAAATGAAAATCGAAAAAAACGAAATATTAAAGATAATAATTAATATATATTTTTCTCTTTTGAGATCAACCAAAAAACACAAAACTGTTTTCGATGTGTGAATTGAGTTCGATGTGAAAGTTGGATGAGGATAAAGCAAATACATAAAACATATTCCAAGCATTGAAAAACCAAAGATAAACAAAAACGAAAAAAAAAACCAAAAACTCAAAACGAAAATGTCACAAATTTTTTGTGTACTTTTTTTGCGGTCTTTATGTGTACAAGTCTAAAAAGAAAAACAAAAACAGAAAACAAAACTTCCGTGTGCAAACAGAAAGAGAAAACAAACTAAACAAACAAGAGAAAAATGAGAAAGAATCCAAAAAACTACACTACACAACAAAAGCAAAGCCAGACACTAAGCCCAACTGAAATTGTCAAATATGAAAATATGAAAACCGAAACGGAAATCTATATGAATATATATTTAGATAACTATTATATATATATTATATGCCAGTAAGTATATGAATATATATACATATATTATATACATGTGTGCAAATTATTCAAAATACGTCAGAAATAACAAAGGTCTCTATATATATACAATATATATATATATATATTTAGTAACAATTATAATGAAAGGCAAATCGGAAGTAGTACAATGGCAACGCGAAATATGAAGTATAAAGCGAAACATATTAATACCGAATAAATAGAAAGAGAAGGAAGATGAAGGAGGAGTAGAGGAGAATAGAAGCAGGCGTAAGCAAGGCAGAAAAATAATTATTTATAAAGGCTGTAATTTTAAGTAAACAATTAATTACGATACTTAAAAAAGAAGCGAGTAATAATTAAACGAATACAAATACAAAAATACAAAATACGAATACAAATACAAATAAACGAATACAAATACAAATAAACGAACGTAAACACATTTCACCCACGACATGAAGAATTATATTAACTAAATGCTAAAGAATACTATACGAATTAAGTACGATCTAAACGATATCTAAAACGAAATTATGTGCCCCACAACGGCAAATACTTACAAATACATTCACACACAGACACACACACGGACACATACAGAGACACACACACATACACACAAACATGTAACACATGCAAAAACAAAACAAAAGTAAAAACAAAATGATATATATGAGAGAACTCAATGTATGTAATAAATATGAAACTAAATAAAATACATAAATAAATAAAATCGATAAGAACTGAGTTTTTGCTGTGGGAAAGGATGAAATAAAGGGTGGTTAGGGTCAATCAAACTTGATCAAATTGGGGAAACATATTTGAAATATAATAAACTATGTTAGTGTTGAGTTTGCTTGAAGTACCTCTGATAATAACAAAGTTATGCATTATTTACTAATTATTCTCATGATATAGTAGTTTAATTTATACGTTTTCTATATGCGTATGAGCAATTGAGTTAGAGCTATATACATACCAAATTTCATTCAATTAGCTCTACAGCTAACCGAGTTACCATAGACAGCGGTAGAGCAAGTAAAGATCAGCCCTCACCCAAGTGATATCTCGCTTCTTCTCTCTCTCTTTCCTACGATCATGCCTTCTAATCGTGTCTTTGCGTTGCCATCGCCTCCACTCCATGACGCACAAGTAAGAAAGAGAGACTTTTGTAGATAAGGGGAGAGCGATAGAGCGACGACCCTTTCGGAGCTTATCACCTACACCCACGTTCAGTTCCGCTCAGATTATAACACAGCAAATCATTTTGATTTCTCTCTCGATAGACTTTCCAAGAAAGTCACCTCTTTTATTTATTTTTGTTTTGTTTTGTTTTTTTTTTTGTTCTTTAAGTTTCTTTTGCTTTTGTGATGCTCCACTTAACTGCGATAGGTACAATAAATACAACAACTAAGTACTATATAACGTAGGTTTTTAGGAACTAGACGCTGGGACGCCGCCCTGATGCAGGGCGTATCTACTTGCTGAGGTAGCTGCGATTGAAGTTCTGCAGCCTGACGCTCTGTGGTGCCTGCTGCTTCCGGTCGAACTCGCAGAATTTGTTGGTCTTCATCATGCGAGGATTAGGTCCTGAGGAGGTCCTCCAGTAAACCGTTTGCACCGCATTACGGCCAGCAATGAAGCGGGATGTGGCGCTCACCAGATGGTTCACTTTGTTGGCTGTCGACATGTTGTTGCTGTTGTTGTTGTTGTTGTTGCTTTGGTTGTAATCACAGTGTAGAGTATACTCTATATAGTATATATATAGAATCTGTATAGTTCTATATTTCGTTGAGTTGTTTCGCGTACTGCTCAGCGCATTTGACGAATCGTTTCTGTGCCTCGATTTGTCGGCCAAGGCGGCTTTTATAGCTACGATTCTTATCGTTGCTTCGTCCGATTTTCCGTCTGGCTTGTGGCTTATCAATGTGTAAATTGCTATAGTTCTTATTGCACTTGTTGTTGTTGTAGTTTCCATTGTAGTTGTTCGTTTAACTCGTCAATTGATTAGTTTATGCCGCGCACTTGTGCAACTGCGACTTGGCTGCACTTTGTTTACATTTCCAGCGCTCTACAGGGTATTTACAGGGTATCTACAGAGTGGGGAGTGTGTTGTACAGAGAAGGAGAAAGAGGAAGGGAGAGGGGGAGAGTAGATTTCCTTGTGCGCAGCTCAAAGTGCAAAGTCGTCATCGCAGTAATATTGCGAAATTCTATATAGAAAAGCTATATCAGTTGCCGTATATATAGACTATATAGGCTATATAGCTGACGTCAGTTAATCGCGCATAATTGACACAATTTACGCAAAGCGCCAACTCACGCGATAGACAAAGCAGGCCACAGCAGTGAGACAACCCACAGCCCACAAAGATGAGCAGGCACATTCCCAGACACTGATCAGTACCTTAGATCCGGCTGGTTATGGCTAATGTTGCTAGGGTAGCTTGATTGGACCTTTCATAGGTTTATTTAAAAGGAAGATATAAGTAGAGGTGAGTTTACTGAAGTAAATCATGTGAAAACTGTACTCACGTGTGTATATATTAATTATTTTTATATATATTATATTCCTTTTCTAAATTAATCCTTCTCCAAACAGTTTCTATTTAGCTTTTACCTGACTCCCTGTACAAAAAAAGGTAATGAATTTGCGGTACCATAACTAAAGATTGTTCAAATCTTTATATTATATATAGCTTCATGATCTATCAATATATTTCATAAACTTTCCTTGAGATGCATTTAAAGACCTTAATTGATGATCGAACTATGGCATAACCAAGAAGAAGCTATAAGCCCTATGGGAGTCAGGGACTTCTTCTAAAGCCTTTTGCTCTTTTCCTCTCAATTCACAGAAAACTGTACCCAATTTATAGCCATATACCTCAACTATCTTCCTTCAGATACTCATTCATAACAGATCTAATGATCTAACTAAATATGTCATAACTGTAGATCTCCATGATTGAAAACGCGTCGCAGCGCAGTCTGGCAGCTCTGTAGGGCCCCATTTCCCTCTGCGTATACCCTTCATTCATCCCATCGATTGCTGACTAATCTCGTACGTAAAACATAGCGATAATGCCGCATAATATAGGCAACCTACTGAACTGTGAGGACCCCCTTCAGCAGCTGGGCACAGCGTGCTCGAACCCGGTGACATATCTTGAGTCAACTCATAACTGAGCATGTGCTGGCTACGTGTGACGTTTTGTTTTTGTTTGCCTCAGCGAACTTATCAGCTGCAGCAGAGGGGGGAGCAGAGGGGTGTACGTAGGGTCTGCTTAGTCAATTATCAAAACAAAACGTCAAGAAGAGCATTGTAAAAGCCATTGCAAAAGCGTGTGCCGCGAAAAGCCATTCGACAAACAATAACAATAACAATAATAATAAAATTGTGGAAAATACGGTGTAATAATCGTATCAGCAACAACGACAACAACAGCAAGTGGCACTTCAAGTTCAAGATCGCCCGATGCAAGTGACCCTTGGTCACCCTCCCTCGCACCGCATCGTGCCCGTCCGACTGCCCCCTGCATTGTGGGTGGCGATAAGGGACGGCACGTTGTCTGCCTGTGCTCGCAATCTCTCTCTATATACTTATATTGGAATAATTTTTCGGACAAAACTTTCCTAAGGGAAAGCTGCTTCGCTTGTTTACGAATCTTCACACAAAAGTGAATCGCGCTAATGGGACAATCAGCTGGACTGATAAGCGGCAAGCGTGTCGGGGGAATTCTCAAATTCGCAGACACAAAACTCGCTATCGAGTGCCCCAAAAAACAAATGTTTTAAAAATAGCCAAGGCTAAACTATTTAGTTAGTGCTCAACTAGCAAGTACCCTGGAGAGATGGTGACTTAATTATGGAGATTAATAGAAAATAGCAGCGATTCTTATGCGAGATAACTAGGGAATATCGGAAAACAATTCTAGATCAGATGAATACAATATTTTCCCTCTTTAATGCAAATTTAACTCCAAGATTCATCGAGTTTCATGACTTGTCTTAAGTCTCTTACTAGTCTGAGTTCAGTTTACATACTCTAATTCAACTTATTTTCATATTTTCCCTCTTTAAACCTAATTTCAGCACCTTAGCTTTGATATATATCGAGTTCAATGAGTTAATTTTCGAATTAATAAAGTCTGTGCTCTTTTTATTAGCTCAACTTCCATGTTTATTTTGATAATTTTTCCTCCACAAACTAAGTTGCAAACCCTTCAGTACAATGAGTTAGTATAGCAAATGTCAAGCACTTTAAACCCTCTCAATCAAACTCACTTTCTGCCCACTTTCATAATTTTCCTCTCTAAACCAATTCTCCTACAATATACTCCAAGTTCAATGAGTAACCTATCAGAGCTTATCAGCTTTCTACAGCGGCCACTAACAGGGTATCATAATAAACATAATAAAAGGCGACTCAAGTAGCCGCCAGACTTTTGTACTTTTAATGCACAATCGTGTGTTGTATTATAATAACTGCGATAAGGCTGAAAAATTGTGAAGATGAAATATCTTGGACAGAGTAAAACACGTAGCCAGGTAACCCCCGTCTAGCTCTGTTGCTGGGCAATGATAAGAAACACAGTAACCTTATCATATCTCACAAGAGAGCATGCGACAAATGGCTGTGCACATTTGCATTGCCTACTTTCAGGCGAGCGTGGGAAATGCCTAAATATTGTACTTCACTTGAGCACATTACGAAAGCTGTTTTCGTCGCGTTGTCTATTCGTAGATAGATCTTGTAAACAATGTTGATAATTGAATTAAAAGTGCATTTAACGCCCACAAGTATTTAGCCTTAGACAGACTAGACAGGCAGGCAGAGAAGGCTGAGATAAGTGTAAGGGGGTGGGTAGGTTAAGTTAAACTAATTGAGTTTAATTGGGCAAGATGAACAATTAAGGCAAACCGAAATATAAAGCAGTCTAGCTAGGCTGCAGTGCTTGCTGTGTGTGTGTGAAAGTGTATGTGTGTGCGAGACTTAAGTAAGTAAATTAATTATGAATTAGCATAGTATATGGCTGGAATACAACTGCTGCTGCGCCTTCCTTCTCCTCATCTGTCCCATTCTCTACTGACGTCTCAGCAGCAGCAGCGATAGCACAAGTGCGAGGGAGAGGGCGAACAGGCCACCGCCTAGACGCACTGCACCGTTGCAGACCTTGCGTATGGTTTCGGTGTAGAGGCCACGTCGGGTCAACAAGTTGCGAATGCTGCGCAGCTCCTGGAAGAGTGAGAGAGAGAAAAAGAAAGGTAAGTTTGTGGTTAGAGTGCCGGCTAAACATGTATTGAATACATTCAAAACTTTAAGTGAATCATTCATTAAGTGCTAGTGAATGTTTTATTCGGTTTGCCTCACTATATTCAATTTATAGGATGAACAATCTTTTTTTGAGTATTGTATTCTAGTGTACCATTCATTTTTACCTTCTCATTTCAACCAGTTTGAAAATATGCTCAAAAAAGTGCATGATATGAATTATGAAATATTCAATTAGTAAATGAAATGAATTATACTATAATGAGTAATTAAGTACAGCAAAAAATGAGTGCATCTCATAGACATCTTCCCACTTACATCGGAACTCAATCCAAGACGATTGCGCGTCAGCACCACGGTGTAAATGGAGCTCTTGACATCATTGCCACAGAAGGTGAGCACCAGATGATCATTGACAGCCTTCACCACCTGCACACTGCCAGTGAACTGTGAATAAGCATTCAGTCTGGCCAAGGAGCCTCGTTGATCGCCCACATTGGACCACAGGCCCGGTGC